>CM076582.1:1579733822-1580474042 GCA_034641835.2 Pinus albicaulis | reverse complement strand
TATTTTTATTATGTAGTAAGACGTTTTTATTTGAAAACAACTTCCCTAGCTGCCATTGTGTTCATGTGTGAGCCATTGGATCAAATGTTAGACGATTCAAATGTTTTAGGCCATTAGATCCACAAGTAAATAGTTTTATATATCTTTTTTGTAATGCTAGTTTTTTTCTTTTTAATAAGTATTTTTGTGTCACTATGTTCTCCAACAAAGTATGATAGAAATGTTTTAATGTCATGTTTAACATTTTGACTGTCAAATTACAAAAAATTAAAAATAATAGTAATGTAAATAAGGAGATTGACATACTGTAATGAACATTTTAACAAGGTTAAAATACAATAAAAAATAAAAATAATAAAATAAAATAATAATAAACTATAAAAACAGCCCATTGTATTGATCCATGGTATTCATGTGAAATGTAGTTTATTTAAATGGGGAAAAGAAGATGGCCTAGAGAATTTATTTGTCTCATAAATAATATAGATCTAAACTAATTAAATAATAAAATAAATTTTAAATGTTTATAACCATTATTCTTTAAAAAAATTACTTAATAAAATGCATCTAAATTTTCATACATCCAGATATACTTATTTTTTCTTGTTCTATATTATTTTTGTTACAACTATTTTATTATTCCAAAAATACAAATCTTTTTTTTTTTGTTATATATTATTTATGTTACAAATGTTTTATTATTCATAAGTAGAGTTGCTTAAAATATTAAATATTAAATTAATATGATTTTTTTAATTTCCAAATTAGACATACTTTATCTTGAGAAAATAGTTTGTAACTACATAACAATTTGTAACTACATACATACTCTTTTTTATTTTTTTGTTAATGAATATCAAATTTATTCCTTTCAGAAAAAAAACTATATACATATCTTTAATTATCTAATTGTAAGTAAAAAATCTTACATGTATTTTACTTTATAATCATAAACAATTTTCATACTATATGATTTCAAACTTGCTCAACTTTTCATTCTGAAATTTGAAGCAATGTTTTTCACTAAATAATTTTAGCTTTTATAATTTTTTTATTTTTCAATTCCAAACAAAACTTACAAAAGAAAAAACGCACTCAGTCCTTACTGAAAATTATAGTTTTACAAAATTAAGGCTATGTGATTAACAACAGAGTAAGTTGAGACAACCCTAAAGGGTTTTGTGTATAAGTTTTATCATAACCTTTCCATCAATCCAATATATACTATAGAGTCTTCTTAAGAGGTAGTATATTCTAGTTTATAACCCGATCTATAATCAAAGAAAATGGCTAGGGATTTCATAGGTTATTAGTTGATAAATTGATCCACAATCAAATAAAATGACTAGGGATGTCACAAGTTATCATTCTCATGGTGATGTATTAACGTCCTTCATTGAAATGGATCCTCACAATAACTACTTAATTTACTCTCAACCCATGGTATTCATGTGGAATGTAGTTTATTTAAAGGGGGATATTAAGATGGCCTAGATAAACCTTAACTCTAGATCTTCCAAGAGCCAAGAGAGATCAAATGTCTTGATATGAAAACCTCTTTTAGAGAGAAAAGATAATTGACCCCTTTGATTAATAATATAGATCTAAACTAATTATTTAATAAATTATTTTTAAATGTTTATAATCATTATTCTTTTAAAATTTTACTTAATAAAATGTATCTAAATTTTCATACATCCAAATATACATAGTTTTTCTTATTATATATTATTTTTGTTACAACTATTTTATTATTCCAAAAATATTTTACAGCACATAGAACACCACCCTAAATATTCTATGCACTTGATCAATTTAGAATAACCTAAGATGTCTAGATTGGATGGTGAGGTGGGGTGGTACAACAACTGAGGATGCTTCTTAAAGGGTAAGCATATTTAGATACTCTATCCATCCACCAAAGCTATATAAAGTGAGACTTGTAGATTATAGTTTAAAAAAATTGACACTATGTAATTAAGAAAAAGTTACAAACATAAGTAATAAGAGGAATGTGCACTAGGGCCATGGTAACTAATGTGATTCTTTGTACTATTTTATTTAAAATAATAATTCGTATTTCTATTTTTTTAAATGAATATTATTAAATGTGTTGTAACATTTTTATTTAAAATAGTAATTTGTATTTGTATTTTTTTGAATGAATATTGTTAAATGCGTAATTGATTAAAATGAATTAAATTGATACATTTTGACTATGTCAAATTACACAAAATTAAAAATAAAAGTAAAGTAAATAAAGAGATTGACATAATGTAATGAACATTTTAACAAGGTTAAAATACAATAAAAAATAAAAATAATAAAATAAAATAATAATAAACTATAAAAACAGCACATGGTATTGATCCATGGTATTCATGTGAAATGTAGTTTATTTAAAGGGGGAAAAGAAGATGGCCTAGAGAATTGATCCATCTCATAAATAATATAGATCTAAACTAATTAAATAATAAAATAAATTTTAAATGTTTATAACCATTATTATTTAAAAAAATTACTTAATAAAATGCATCTAAATTTTCATACATCCAAATATACATATTTTTTCTTGTTCTATATTATTTTTGTTACAACTATTTTATTATTCCAAAAATACATATCTTTTTTTTTTGTTATATATTATTTATGTTACATATGTTTTATTATTCATAAGTAGAGTTTCTTAAAATATTAAATATTAAATTAATATGATTTTTTTAATTTCCAAATTAGACATAATTTATCTTGAGCAAATAGTTTGTAACTACATAGCAATTTGTAAGTACATACATACTCTTTTTTATTTTTTTATGTTAATGAATATCAAATTTATTCCTTTTAGAAAAAACTATATACATATCTTTAATTATCTAATTGTAAGTAAAAAAATTTACATGTATTTCACTTTATATTCATAAACAATTTTCATATTATATGATTTCAAACTTGCTCATCTTTTTATTTTGAAATTTGAAACAATGTTTTTCAGTAAATAATTTTACATTTTATAATTTTTTTATTTTTCAATTCCAAAAAAAACTTACAAAAGAAAAAACTCACTCAATCCTTACTGAAAATTATAGTTTTACAAAATTAAGGCTATGTGATTAACAACAGAGTAAGTTGAGACAACCCTAAAGGGTTTTGTGTACAAGTTTTATCATAACCTTTCCATCAATCCAATATATACTATAGAGTCTTCTTAAGAGAGAGTATATTCTAGTTTATAACCCGATCCATAATCAAAGAAAATGGCTAGGGATTTCACATGTTATTAGTTGATAGCTTTATCCACAATCAAAGAAAATGACTAGGGATGTCACAAGTTATCATTCTCACGGTGATGTATTAACCTTCTCAGTTGAAATGGATCCTAACAATAACTACTTAATTTACTCTCAACCCATGGTATTCATGTGGAATGTAGTTTATTTAAAGGGGGAGACTAAGATGGCTTAGATAAACCTTAACTCTGGATCTTCCAAGAGCCAAGAGAGATCAAATGTCTTGATATGAAAACCTCTTTTAGAGAGAAAATATAATTGATCCCTTTTATTAATAATATAGATCTAAACTAATTATTTAATAAAATTATTTTTAAATGTTTATAATCATTATTCTTTTAAAATTTTACTTAATAAAATGTATCTAAATTTTCATATATCCAAATATACATAGTTTTTCTTATTCTATATTATTTTTGTTACAACTATTTTATTATTCCAAAAATATTTTAGTGCACATAGAACACCACTCTAAATATTCTATACACTTGATCAATTTAGAATAACCTAAGATGTCTAGATTGGATGGTGAGGTGGGGTGGTACAACAATTGAGGATGCTTCTTAAAGGGTAAGCATATTTAGATACTCTATCCATCCACCAAAGCTATGGAAAGTGAGACTTGTAGATCATAGTTTAAAAAAATTGACACAATGTAATTAAGAAAAAGCTACAAACATAAGTAATAAGAGGAATGTGCACTAGGGCCATGGTAATTAACGTGATTCTTTGTACTATTTTTATTTAAAATAGTAATTCGTATTTCTATTTTTTTAAATGAATATTGTTAAATGTGTTGTAACATTTTTATTTAAAATAGTAATTTGTATTGTATTTTTTTGAATGAATATTGTTAAATGTGTAATTGATTAAAATGAATTAAATTTATATTCTAATTTTCAAGGTATTTATTTCAAAAATTCAAAGTATCGTGAGTTTTGTTTTATTATGCTTTACTCTAGATGTGCAAAGATTGAATATATCTCAAGTACCAAACAAGATTCTTATTTTTCTTCTTATTCTAGCTTGCACATTGACACTCCTCCTCTCCTCCTCCTTGCACACATTTAAACTATGAGGCACAAGGTAGTTGTTTCATATATGAACATTTAGATATGATAAGAAAGATGCAATACTCTATTGTAATTTTCTCTACAAATGTTATCGAAAGTGTGCCCTAAATGATGACAATTTCATGGTTAATGTAGTATAAGCTACATGCAAATTTACAGTCTGGTATATAATATCAAGAAAGCTATGCCCAGTATCCAACACCATAGAGCAAGACATGTTCATTAATTCAACATTTGCTTCAGAATCTCTCTTGGTGCTAGAGTTGTTTTCTCAATAAACTTGTTTTTACTGCTCTTGAACTGATGAAAGCCATCTTTGTTGCATATAGGAGCATTTAGCTCTGATAAGAAAAGTGTGATATCGCGTTATAATTTTCTTTACAACTGTGTTGGAGTTTTCTCAAAAAACTTGTTTTTATGCTCTTACCTGATGAAATACATCATTGTTTCATATAGGAGCATTTAGCTCTGATAAGAAAAGTGTGATATTGTGTTATAATTTTCTCTACAAATGTGTTGGATTTTTTTAGAAATAAACTTGTTTTTACTGCTCTTAAGTGATGAAATCCATCGTTGTTGCATATAGGAGAATTTAGCTCTGATAAGAAAAGTGTGATACTGATAGTTTTAAGGATTCATTGAGGGAGCGATGGATGTGACAGGAGTTTTCCTGTCTATGCTACAGCACCTGCCAACGCCTCTCTTTGTACTCCTCTCTAGGCACCCGGATTGCTACCAGGCGTACGGTGCTTGATTATCTAGCTAAAAGTATGGGGTTTACCTCAGTATGCCATTTCTGTTTTACCCGACGGAGTTTAGTAGCTAGGGTTTCTGCGTTTAAGTGTTTTTCACGCTCCCTTGGTGTCGCTTTAAGAGGGTTTATCGACGGCTATGATGGGTTTCGACAGTGACACGGTGGAGCTCGAACTTTCTCCAGAGGACCTTCTTACCTGCTGGGGGCACAGGATCTCGGAGAAAAACCTTGAGCTCTATTTCCCTATTACGATTGTCTCTCAAGATTTTGAAGCTGAAGCGACATTGGGGGGTTTTTCGAATGGGGCAGGGTTGCTTGGTGAAACCCTTATCAGCTCCTGGAGTGGGTGTCGAAAGCTTGGGCTCCCAGATCTGGCTGGCAGACATCATCCATTTCCTGAAGTAGGCATCAGAGCGGCGTCTACTCCTTTCCGGCCCCTCCCTTCATCTGCTCCTCAAGGTACTTCTCCTCCTTTTGTTCCTACTGGGGGTTTAGAGGATGTTGTTGGTTGTTGTGGTTTTCAAGGTCTGCCAGGTCATCAAATCATAGGGGTTGGTCTTCTTGTTGGAAACACTCCCCAGGGAGGGTCCTTTCATGATGTGTTGGCGGGGTTGCACTTCCCCGGGGTAGATCTAGTCTTTTTGACGATTGGGGTTCCTGTGTTGGCTGAAGTTCTTGCTCTTGTTGTGCAAAGTGAGGGCGGGCCGTTACATTCTATGCGGTGTGGGGAAGTTCCTCTTCTCTGTCATTCTAGGGTATCCTCTAACGAGGTTGTTGATAAACCCCTGAGGTCTTCGGCCTCAGAGAATTAGGGTCTGTTTCTCCAGAACGAGGTCGCCTCAGGGCCCAGTGTCTAGTTGGATCTAAGAAAGGTAGGCAAACCTCCCAGAACCCTTGAAGAAGTTAGGCACCCGTTGCCTGAATCAGCGGGGGCAGATGTTCCCATTACAAATCCTGCTGAAGAAGGGGAGGGTTTCAAGAAAGCTGTGGGAGGGAAACACAAAAAACCTAAAACCATCAAGAAGAAAGAAGACAAGCCTAAATGCTTGCTGGGAGTGGACATAAGTATTGAGCAGGAAATGGAAGCATCCAAGACTATGTTGGTTGGAAGAGTGAGGGGACGGAAGTATTCGGTAGATTACATCTCTGACTGGGCCCATACTGAGTGGAAAGATACCCCGGGCCAGCCTGTGGATATTTCTGTTCTAGCAAGGGGATGGTTCAACATCACTTTTGACAGGAAGGAACAAGTTGACTGGGTGCTAGAAAGAAACTGGTTCTTCGGAAAATGACCTATTCTGTTTAGAAGATGGACTCCTTTGTTCGACACACAGAAGGAAAAAATGGTAGAGTCTCCAGTTTGGGTCAAACTCCCAGGTCTTCCTCTGTAATTCTGGATTGACTCTGTATTTATCTCCATAGGAAATACACTAGGCAACTTTTTGGAAGCAGACAAGTCATATATCCAAACCAGGGATCGGAGTGCGGCTCACATTCTAGTTAGTATGAACGCTAGGGAAGGATTAGCGGATGCTATGACTCTCCAATATAGGGACCTGGAGTTTTTGCAGACCCTCGACTATGAGCACCTCCCATTTCTTTGCAACAGATGTCACAAGTATGGACATCTGGCGAAGGACTGCCCTCTTGGCCATCGTCATCGTCGCAGGCAAAAAAAATAGTGTAGAAAGGAGAAAGTATCTCTCCATGATTCGGAGGAGCCTTTTCAGGAAGCTGCCCCTCGACCCTCTGAGCAGGAGGCGCCCCCTCCCTTTGAGGAGACTGTGGTGCAGGATGAGACAGTGGATGCAGCCCCCCTCTCTTCTACTCCAGAGGACCTGGCAACCTCCCTAGTTCCCCTACCATTTGCAAAATTTGTTGGGGCGTCTTGGGTGGGTATGTCCACCACCTTTCCTCTCTCCTTTTAGTCCTCTTTTTGTTATTCTATGTCTGAGTTTGCTGAGCCTGGTCCCTCCAGGCAGATCCTCAATGATCTCTCGGCTTTGAATATTTCCATGCCATCTTTTGATAGTGTGATCCTCTCTGTTCTTGACCCTCATGTTCCTTCCCCTCCCCAAGCTGTTTGTGTTTCTTTGCCCCTAGCTCTCGGGCTTCCTCTTCAGACTCCCTCCCCTACAATCTTAGACCTCGGGCTAATAGGGCTGGGAAAGGATTGGCTATGGGTGGGTTAGCTTTAGACCCTGTAGCACTTGGACCTAGGAATATGAGAGGTAGAAAGTCCAACCTTTCCAAGGCCCAGGTAAAAGTTGTTGTTGATATAGCCAATGGAAGGAAAATGTCTCTTACTGGGGTGCTTAGAGCAGAGTGACCACCCCTTGATGGTGTACCATGATTTTCCTTTCTTTTAATTGCAGAGGCTTAGCTAGCCAGCCAAAAAATCTAGCCTTTAAAGAACTTGTGAGATCTCAAAATACGGATGTTATTTTGCTTCAGGAAACGTTGGGGAAAGGGGAGGAAGTGATCAACTCTATCTCCAGAATGCTGCCTAGTTGGGTATTTCATTCTCTCGACGCTGTGGGAAGATTGGGGGGGGGGGGGGTGGTTACAGGATTTAATTCTAAGAAGTTAAGATACATTTCATCCTGGGGATCTGCGAATTGTTTGGCCTTGGAGCTCTTCTCTAACGAGTTGAATCTCTCTTTTCTTTCTTTAAACGTATATGGGCCATGTGTGGAAAGGGAGCGATTCTAGACCTCTGTCTTCAGATCCTCTTGGCTCACCCACCCCAACTTAATCATTGGTGGAGATTTGAACTTTTCACTGGGGGAAGCAGAGCCTTAGGGAGCCTCAGCCAGGGCCGACCCTCTCACTAACTTTTTTAGGAATCATCTGGCTCTGTCTCGATTGGTGGAAATTCCCCTCCTTAAACTGTGCCCCACTTGGAGGAACAAAAGAATTGGGCTAGAATAGGTGGGAAAGAAGATAGATCGTTTCTTGTTGTGTGAAGCCTGGGTGGAAAATATTTTGATTTATCAGCATTGGGTTGGAGAAGGGGGTGTCTCGGATCATTTTCCCATCTTTTTGGAAATAAAATGTGATGGTAAAAAACCAGGAATCCCTTTTAAATTTAATTCCTCCTCGCTCAAGGATGACTCATACAATGAATTGTTTCTTGCTACTTGGGAGAAAGATAGTTTCAGCTCTGAAACCACCAGGAGCTCCTTCTTTATGAACAATCTTAAGAAAATGAAAGCATCGTCTAAAAAATGGGCAGCTCAAAAGAAAGCTAAGGAAGAAGAGGAGCTTAAGAAGATCAACTCTGAGATTGCAATGTTGGAAGATCCTGAAGGGGGTGGCTACACCTTTTTTGAATCCAGGGAAAGAATCAAGGAGTTGGAGGCTTCCAGAAGAAGTATTTTACAACTTAGGGAAGAGAGTTGGTGCTTGAAAATTAGAGCGATCTGGCTCCAAGTGGGAGATGAGAATACAAAGTTCTTTCAAAATTGTGCAAAAGGGCGGAAACTTGCAAACACAATCTAGAAAATCCCTAAGTAAAATGGTGAGCAGGAAACTTCTTTTGAGGAACTGGCATCCCTGGGCACACGCCATTTCAAATCTCTTTTCAAAGCTCCTGCAGAAATCTCCATAGCCGAAGTTATCAGAGTTGCCAATTCTTTCCTAGCTTCATTGACGAAGAAGGAAATGAGGCTATTATGGCCCCTGTTTCAAAACAAGAAGTGGAAGACGTCCTCAAAGGAATGCAGAAGTATAAAAGCCCAAGACCAGATGGTTGGATTGTTTAATTTTTCCAGCATTTCTTTGAAGCTCTAGGGGACGCGCTGGTGGCTGTTGTGGAGGAGTCTAGATGCTTGAGGTCCATATACCCAACTATCAACTCTACATTCTTAGCCCTGATCCCAAAAGCTGACCATCCTGACTCCTTTGTTGATTTCCATCCCATCTCCTTGTGCACCTGTGTATATAAAATAATTGCAAAATTCATCACCTCTAGATTAATGCCTTTCCTTTCCAGACATATCTCCCCAGAACAATTTGAGTTCCTGGATGGTAGACAAATCCATGAAGCTGTGGGAGTAGCCCAAGAAACTCTTCACAGTTTGAAGAGAAGTGGGAAGAAAGGGGCTATTATCAAAATTGATTTGTCTAAAGCCTATGATAGAATAAGTTGGATGTATTTGCACCTCTTGCTCACTCACCTTGGTTTCAGATTCGATTTTGTAAGATGGGTAATGAGCTGTGTGACCTCTTCTTCTATTGCTATTCTGATCAATGGTGCTGCCACTCCATTTTTCAATCCTGAATGAGGCCTAAGGCAGGGTTGCCCTCTCTCTCGCCTTCTATTCCTATTGGCAGTAGAAGGGATAAGTTTAATGATCCATAAAGCAAAAAGACAGGGCCAACTTAAAGGAATTGAAGTGGTGGATAACCTATGGATTACTCATCTACTATTCGTGGATGAAATTTTGTTTTTTGTTAACGGGAGCTTGGAGGACTTTCAAGCCTTGAAAAATATTCTGGACCTTTTTTTGAAAGCTACAGGTCTCCAAATCAATGATCAAAAATCGACTCTCACCATCTCTAGTCTTTCTGTGGAAGAAGTTGGAAGAGTGGAAAGGCTTCTGCACTTTGAAGTCAAATCCATTCAAGATGACTTCAAGTATCTGGGTTTTCATCTCAAGCCTGGCAATTATCGAATCTGTGATTGGAAGTGGCTTCTTGATAAAATTGAGAAAAAAACTCAATCATTAGAGCTTCAGATGGATGTTAAGGGTAGGAAGGATGGTTTTAATAAAATCTGTGTTGATGGCAATCCCGGTTTATTGGGCCAGTCTCTCATGGGTTCTGAAAGGCATTTTGGCCTCTATTGACAAATTATGTTGTAAATTCCTTTAGGTAGGGTCAAAATTGGATCATGTCACCCCATGGATTGCTTGGGATAAAATCACTAGACCCAAGGAGTGGGGAGGTTGGGGTATTAAAAATATGCTCTCCTTTTCAAAATCCCTTGCAGCCAAACTTTCTTGGCGATTGATCTCAACAGAGTTGCTCTGGGCATTAGTCATCAAAAGGAAGTATATTAGTCAAGGATCTGTTCTTGATTGGGTTCGTTCCCCACTCAAGTCTTCAAAAAATGCTTCAGTAGTATGGAAAGCCGTTGTTGCCTCTGTACAAACCATTGAGAAAGGCTTGGCTTGGTATGTGGGTGATGGCACTCAGGTCCGTCTTGGCTGCGACCCTTGGGTAGGATGCTTTGACAGGTTCTCTCTCTCTTGGGAATTGGTAACATTCCTAAATGGAAGGGGATTTTACACTTTGAGTCAGGTAGTTGATCAAAGATCTTCCTCCGTCTTGAAACAAGGCTGGGTCTCAGGTTTGGAGCTGCAACTTGAAGATAGGTCGATGGAGGAATGGAATTCGTATGTCTCAGCTTTAAAATTTTCTTTTGTCCGGATCTCTAATTCAAGGGATGAATTGTGTTGGGTCCATGCTCAATCAGGAATCTACTCTCCAAAATTGGGTTACAAATGGCTGATGTCCCAGCAAGGGTGGGAGGCCTCGAATTGGTGGTACAAAATGATCTAGAAATTGAAATGCCCAGCCAAGACCAGACTCTTTTTCTCGTGTATCCTACAGAAAAAAGTGCCTATGTGGGATTGTCTTCAAAAGAGGGGAAAATCGGGGTTGGGGTGGTGCTCCCTTTGCAAGAATAATGAAGAAACATCTATTCACATCTTTATCCTATGCCCTTTCAATGTCAGTCTTTGGGTAGAAACTTTAAGGCTCATTAATGTTCCATTTAGAGGGCATGGAGAGGATTTTCTGCAAGCTTGGTCCTAGTGGTGGAAGGAGGCTCCAGATGATAAAGTAAGATAAATCCCCCTCCTCATTGCATGGGGAACTTGGATTTCTCGAAACAGGGCTATATTTCATGACCAGTCTTTCCCAATTGCAAGATTGGTTTCGGAAGGAGCTGCCATCTATGATAGCATACCTTCTCATTCAAGCCTAGGCCCCCCTCGTAACATCCAATCCAAAGTAATAAAGGACTCGATTCTGTGGCCCTTTTTTAATGGGGCATCTGATTTGAATGGAAAATGTGGTGCTGGTTTAGTAATTCACCTTTCTCCTGCCTTATCCTTACAAGCTTCAGTGGGTCTTGGGCAAGGGACAAACAATTTTGCTGAACTTAAAGCCCTTCATTTTCTCCTTTGTTGGTTGATTTCGAAACATTTGAGGCAGATTCAGATTTTTGGTGACTTTAAGAATGTTGTGAATTGGTTTAACGAGACTCATCGGTGAAGAAATTACATTTTTTTACCTTTTCTTAAAGAGATTCTTCGGCTCAAAAGTTTCTTCACTGAGATCTCTGTTTGTCACATTTACAGGGAAAGGAACCAGGAAGCAGACAGACTATCTAAAGAAGGTTCTCAGCAAGATTTGGGGGCCTGGATAGTAACTAAGATGGATAATGGGGTTTTTAATGTTCTGGAATAGCTGGTCTTTGATTGACTTTGTTGTTTTATTTCCTTTTGTACATAATATACTGTTTAAACTTCAAACTGTTACTTATTTGTTAAGGGCCTAGAACTATTTTCCTTATGTAAGGAGGCTCTGGTTCCTCTTTTTGCAACATAATTAAAAAATTTTATGGAGTCTGGGATAGTCTTTACTGCCAGTCTCTCTTTTTGGAAAAGGGAAGCTTTGGGCTTCTGCTGGCACTTTCTTCCTTTTGCTCTCATCTCTGTTTTGGGCTTATATCTGGGGGATGATTAACAATGGGAGGTGCCTCTTATTTTTTTGATCTTCTTGTATACAGGCTGCTATGGCAATGCTTTTAGGTATTGTAAAGTAGTTGAGTTCACCATTCCTTTTTGAAAAAAGGGGAATGGAGCTGCACTGAAATTCTCTGCATATGCTATGTGACTATCTATTCTTAATAGAAAGTTCGATTTTTTTTCTGTGGAAAAAAAAAGAAAAGTGTGATACTCTTTTATAATTTTCTCTACAAATGTGATAGAAAGCGTGCCATGAATGTTGGAAATTTAATGGTTAATATAATATAAGATAAATACAATTTAATTTTTTCAACACAAGGTCAAGAAAGCTATGTTGAGTATCCAACACCACAGAACAAGACATGTTCTCCAATTCCATAAATGATACTGAATCTCTCTCAGTGTCGGAGTTGTTTTCTTAATAGCCTTATTTTTACTGCTCTTGAAGTGATGAAAGCCACCTCTCCATACATTTTTTACTATCTTCACAAAAAACAAAAGAAACCAACTTAATATCAACTATACTGAAAAAAAATAAAAAGAAAAAAAAAGAACATGGCAGACACAGGAGAGACTTCACTTGTTTTATTTGGACTTGTTGCAAGCTGACATTTATTGCTATACAAGTTGTGCATCAAATTATTATGTAACAATTGTGCCAAGAATTTTTGAAATTATTTCTCTTCAGCTATATCTTATCAGTTTAGTATGTTTTCAATAAATGTATCTTTCTCGTTGATAACTCTTATCATTAATATCTTTGAAACCTCCATGACGTGCTTCCATGGAAGAAAAATTTTCGTTTCATTCCTTCACGATGGCTCCTTCTCTGCAACATCTTGTTTCTTTTAGGCTACTCTTTCCTATGCTATTGCTTTAAGACGTTTCTTTTGCAACATGTAGTGCAATTACTAGTTATGAAAAAATGAATAATAATAAAAAATTGACATTTATTTAAATTTGATAAAAATGATCTTATATGAATAAAAATAAAACATTTATTTATTTGTATTTGATTGTTGTCCATTTATATAGTTCTTAAGAAACTATTTCTTATCTAACCTTAACAAAAATTAAATGGATTCATTTTCAAGCAGTGAAGAAAGTTCGTATAAAATTTTGATTTGTTAATTAATATTCTATCAGGTTCATTTATAGATAATTATGGAAGATAAAGTCGATATATTGTTTCATTTGAAGGGAAAGACATATTTTTTACTTAAAATAGAGATATAGGTATTTTGGGGATGATGTGTGTTATATATTTTTTTGGGTTTTTTTTTTCATTTAATATTTTATTTTGGAGTTTTATTTTTTTTTTCATTCAATTTTTTTTTGGGTTATTTTAATAGAATAAAAAAATTACATTTGTGTTTTATTTGTTTTGAGTAGTTTTTTACCATAAGACAACATTCTTCTTTTGCTGAAAGCTTTGATATAGTTATGACTTATTTAGATAAAGCAGATTTTTGAAGTTTCTTAAAATGTTTTTATTTTATAAATAGTAAAAACAACTATAGTTATTATAGTTATTGAGAGAGATAAAACTCACTACAAGAAATGATTACAACAAATCTATAAGTGTTGACAATAGTTATGATTGTTTCTTTAGAATCTAACATAAAAACCCATAAGAATACAATACATTAGAGTATAAGTGCTAATTGAAGGAAGTGAGATTCTAGTATAATGTTTCCCTATCATTATTCTTCAAATGATATGTATCTCAGGTCCAAAAATAAAGTTCTCTTTGAGAACTTATCCACCACATTATTAAATTCCATTTAGATATGTCCAAAGATCATGACCTAAAAGTGTTCTCTCAATTTCACTATTTTTTTTTCCAAGGTGCTAAGTTTTAGAAAAGGGGAGAGGGTGCAACACTAGGACTTCCCAGGAGGTCACCCATCCCAATACCCACTCTAGGCCAAGTGTGCTTAACTTTGGAGCACGCTTAAGTGTGGAGTTTTGTTGGGATAAGATGCATTTTAAAAAAAAACTGGACCATTTCTTGATTTGTGTGTGTCATTCTTGCACATGGACCATGCTAATCTTCTTTGTATTGCTCCAATTTTATTGGATGGCTTTGAAGAGATATAAGTTTTTTTTGGAGCAAGAAACCTAATTCGTACACAAGAAATATCAATGGAGCTATACTAACATATGATCATATCTAGAGAAGAAATTTATTTGGGATAAATATATCAAATCTACATGGAAAATAGCCTTCAATAAAAAAATAAATCTAGCATATTCTTTCTCATGGACATTTGAAAGGGCCTGTAATATGTTTAAAGTAGTCACTAATGATGTAATACTACCCAGTTAATGGATGAGAGGGATGGATATCTTACAATATTTCAATGCATCTATGGTGGAATGTATTGTTGCACCCTCTATTGCTACTAGCTCACATCTAAGTAATGTTATCCCTATCATTGTTTCCATCCAAACACATGCCAAATGAAGAAATTCTATCAATAGTGAGATGTGAAAATTGACCTTTTTCACTCTCTTAGATCTACAATATCATCACCTACTCACCAAGTGGGTCACACCTTAACACATGGAAGAAAATTTGTTTGACGTATTTGTAGTAGGAAATTTTCCTAGCTATATGTGCATGGACCTTGTAACCCCTGAAGGCACCCCTAGTGCATGTGATTCTTACTGGGACATGTCTATTTTTCAAATATAACCTTTATCCACCCATATTATCCTATTAATTGTCTCCTTCAACTACTTAAGTTAGCTCAACCATGAAGCATGAAAATTGTTCAAATGGTGAAAGTAGTGCATAATTGTCATGATCATTTGATATGTAATTATAATTGGATGGTGTTTGATCTTGAATGATTGGCAAGAATCATGTTTTTTGAAGTAGGATTTGCCACACTTCATAGTTCATTCAATTTATTATTTTATCATGTCATAACATCTAGGACATGGTTTCTTCAATGAAGAGTGTCATCTCCAATACTGAGGTTTTTCTAGTATTGTTCCATATCCTTCTCATACATAAAATTTCACATGCAGTCCCTCACCTCCATTTCACTCATGAAATATTTGTTCCCATTCATGACTTATCTTCCCAAGACTCATCACTATAATTTCTTGGAAGAAGACAACAATTCTACAACAAATTTCTCAGCTTTAACCTTGACAACAATGTTGCTTTTGAAGGGAGAGGTAATTTTAGGGTCTTACTCTAACCCCATTATTTAGATACATTATTAATATATGAGACCACCTTCATTAAACTAATATAGATCCATTTTAGCTACAAATATACTAAGCATCTAAGAGGGATCATATATTTTGAGGTACAAACTTATTTTAAAGTGAAAATTTTGAAAAATGGTTTACACCTCAAGAGATTTAATCGCTCTTCGTGATTTAAGATGGATCTATACTAGTTACACACACATCATGGGAAAAGTTTCAGTAATTAAACTTCATCCATGAATGTGTAAATGGATTAAGATCTTAAATTGATTTTTTAAGTATATAAATAGATTCAATGCCTTGAAAATATTCATTGGCATTTGGATTTTTTAGATTACACCCCGAAATTATACCAAATCTTTAATATATAATTAAAATTCATTGTATCCCTAAATGTGTGAGTGAATTGAAATATTAAAATGATTTTTTAAGTATATAAATGGATTCAATGCCTTGAAAATTTCCATTGGCACTTGGATTATGCAAATTACACCTTGAAATTATACCAAATATTTGATAGATTTTAGAAAAAATAAAGAGGAAAATATATCTGAAAAGAGCCCAAAAAGTAGAATAATAAATTTACTTGAAATGTTTTAACCATAAGATTTTTTTTTTAATTGTTATATATTATATTTACATAGATTTGTCAATTGGAGGAATGGTTTCTGTCTTCCCACCTAGGTTTAAATATGAGCTAGTGATATGATGAGCTATAATGCCTTTATAATTTTATACAAAGATTTATTTTTTTATATATTTCAACCATATATAATATATACATAGTTGATATTTTATTTATTTATTTAATATGTACATTGAAATATTTTATTTAGGAACATAGTTATTCTATTAAATTGATTCTTGTATTGTTAATATATTTTGAAATATACATCAACATTATTTAAACAAATATATATAAATGTTTTATTTATAATCCATATTGAATTTTTTATATTCAAAATTGAATGAATTAAATATATCCTTAATATTAGTATGAAAGAGTAATTGCATTTATTTTACTGTCAATTAATTATTTTTTTTAGAAATTAAAATATTTTATTATGGAAAATATTTAAGTAATTTTTTATAGCAATTTCTCTCTCTCATTAAATTGTTTCTTTTGTTGTAAAATTTTATATTAAGAATGGAATGAATTGCACATCTTCTTAGTATTAAAGAGTAAATGAAATTTTTTACTTTCAATTATTTCTTCTTTTTAGATGTCAAAATATTATATTATGTAAAATATTAAAGTAATTTTTATAGAAATTTCTCTCTCTCTCTATATATATATTTATACATATATGTGAAGTTTGATATTGAAATATATTAATTAGCATGGTTAATATGGATTCACATTTTTAAGAATAAACTTAGCCAACATAGTTAGAGTGCAGATATTCATGTTCTAGAATGTTTTTAATAGGACTAACTATACTGTTTTTTTCTTTTTATTAAGGTGGACATGGCATTTTTCTTATAAAATAATTTATTTTTATGGTAGGCAACATTTTTTTTTTAAAGGGACATGTGTCAGCTCAAGCCTGACCATGGATATAATCACACATCAGTGTTGTAGAATGTGCCTCTTAGTATAATAGGGACCATTAAATAATTAGTTAATAACCCCTCATTGTAAAAAAATATCCTCTTAGTTAATAAATCCAAGTTAGTTAACAGACCCATATGTAGTTAATACTCTTTGTTGATAGAAATAAATATAGTGGAAAGTTATGTAATGATTTTTCAAGAGTTATTAATGTATTTAGAGCATTTCTCTTGGAGGTTTCCCCTTGAAGATGCGAATAAACATAACTCTCTAATTTTTAGATCTTTCTTAGCATCTATTTGTATTTTCTCTTAAGTTCTTTAGTTTTGCACTAAAATTTATGTTGATTACACCACAAGATTTAGAAATTCTATCTCTAGATTAATTTTCAACAAAAATTCTAAATCATGCTCTTGAATTTTTGCATACCGAGTTGAAGTTAAGGTATTAGAGTTACAATGTTGTTTAATGTTGAAAATTTACTTTTTTCTTGAGAAAGTTTCCATAGTTTGTTCTACACTCCTCTTCTACATGCACAACTATGTTAGCCATATAATCCATGGGATTATAGTTTGGGCCAGTGTGTGTTATTGAGATTAATTATTAGAGTAAAAGAAAACCTGAAAATTGAATTGAAATGGTTTTCATATTGTATTAGTATGTACACATTGTACATTATTCTTCTGAAGATATATTAATAAATTTGAGTTCATTTTCTAATTCGTGTCTCCTATAGTGGTATCAAGAGACTGGTTCGAGGAGTATCAGAGCATAGTTTATCTTCTTTGTTGAAATAGTCAGTGCCACTAGTTTGGTTGCCTTCTTGTGCACTTTTTTTTTGGTGTGTCGTGGATGATGTAAGGGGAGCAACAAGAACATTGAATTGGAAGGGATTCAAAGTCACCATCTAATGTTAATGGTTGCACTAATCATCAACCTTGGCGATATTCTCTAGGGGTTTTGAATTTTGTTGAGGTCAATATAGTTATACCTTGACAAGTTGATTTTGTTTCCCAAGACCACAAATTTAAACCTCCTACAAGTCTTATTATGGCCTTATCCTAACACACTTTATCCTTGAGACACTTGGAATTCGTTGACACTACTTGGCACACACTCTTATCCATTCATTTCCATGCATTTTTACCTAGTTCTCCCTTGCAATGTCCTGGCACTCCCTAACACTCCTATACATCCATTGACACATTATAGCATGTGTTAGCATGCCTTTTCATTCCTTGGCACATACTGACACTCCTTAGTTATCACGCCCTCACAATTACCCTTTTTCAGAACTTGGGAACCCAACCAAGTCTTGCCTTGACTATAACAACTTGACCAAGTTATGGTTACTACAACTAGATTGTGCCTTGTTCACCTAATAAATGACTATAACCCCTCACCCTAAACCCCTAACCCATTTAACCCCCTAAACCCTAAACTTCTAAACCCTTAACCCATGACCCCTTAAACCCTAATTCCTGACCCCTAACCCATTTAATCCCCTAAACCCCTAGAAAACTAACCCATTTAACTCCCAAACCCTAACCCCTAACCCCTAACCCCTAAAATCATTAACTGCTAAATCCCCTAACCTGCTAAACCTCTAAACCCCTAACCCATTTAACCCCCTAAACATCTAACCCCTTAACCCCTAACCCCTAACCCCTAAAATCCTTAACTGCTAAATCCCCTAACCCCGTAAACCTTTAAAACCCTAAACCCATTTAACCCCGTAAACCCTAAACGTCTAACCCTTAACCCCTAACCCCTTAAGCCCTAATTCCCAACCCCTAACCCATTTAACCCCCTAAACCCCTAAAACCCTAACCCATTTAACCCCCTAACCCTAAACCTCTAAACCCTTAAAACCCTAAACCACTAACACCTAAACCCCTAACCCCTTGACCCCTAAACCCCTAAACCGTTAATTCTTAACCATTAACCCATTAACCCCTCACCCCTAACCCCTAAAATCCTTAACTGCTAAATCCCCTAAGCCCCTAATCATTAATCCCTTAACCACTAGCTCATTATTCATCTAACCCCTAATTGCGCCTAAATCCCCTAACCCCTAGGCCCCCAATCCTTAATCCCTTAACCACTAACTCATTATTCCCCTAACCCCTAAATGTGCCTAAATCCCTTAACCCCTAACCCCCCAATCCATAATCCCTTAACCACTAATTCATTATTCCCCTAACCCCAATCCCTAATCCCTTAAATACTAACTCATTGTGCCCCTAACCCCTAAATGTGCCTAAATCCCCTAACCCCTTAACCACTAACTCATTATTCCCCTAAACCCTAAACCTCTAACCCCTAAGCCCCTATTCCCCTAACCCCTTATTATACCAAGCTCGTCGTGCTTTCTTGAGGCCATATAAGGATTTTACCACTTGCATGCTTTATGTTCCTAACCCTTCACAAAAAATCCTTTTGGTTGGGACACAAAAACATTCTCTTTCATATCTCCATTCAAGAAAGAAGTTTTTACATCCATTTGATGGAATTTCCAACTTTTTGAGTTTCTAGGGCAAAGAGTGTCCAGATGGTATCCTATTTTGCTATGGGGGAAAAAGGTATCTCATAATAGACCCCTTCTTTTTGTGTAAAAACTTTTTCCACAAGCCTATCTTTATTATTTTCAAGTGAGCCATCTGCTTTATACTTTTTTTTGAAAAAATTTAGTGCTTAATTTAGCAAGGGTCCTAGGAGGGGTTCCAAAGGGACTACTACTAGATCAAGTGAAAACAATGGGACAAGGACCCATTGTCACCTCATTCAATTTCCCCTGCTCTTTATGAACTTTCACTGATGGGAGGAGTCTCGGTATAGGGAAATTACTAGAATGATGAGACCAATAACAATGCAAAATGTGATTTCAAATGCCCATTCAAAGAAGAGAATCATATAATAGGTTCCCTACTTTAGAAGCAAAAGAAGGACTCTCCAAGAAAGGCTTGAGGGAAAGATGACCTCGGGTTTAGGAATATTAAAAAATGATGAATTCCTAAGATCAAAACTTCCAAAATACCTCACTCATGATTGATGTGTTTATACTAGGCTTCAAAGTGAGGCAAGAAAAGATTCAATTAAAGTGTGAGCTTTGGGAGAAGCTAGAGTGAATTTCCATGAATTTTTTTTTGAGAGAAATACTATAAGAGACTAAGGTTTGGGAGATATACAATGTTAAAGGCTCATCCAATGATCATTTATAGTTAAGATAATAGGTTTTGAATGATGAAATACAAAGTGCAAACCTTCAAGAAATCCTCAAGTCAAAGGAGCTTAAAGGGTTCCCTCTTGGTGTGATAGTTAGGGCATCAATTTATTTGAAATTCCACCATCGTATTTTGTTCAAAATTGGAGGATGCCTAGAACTCTAATCTAGCCTAGGAAGCGATGCCTTGCTTGAGGGCCTTTTTCTATTGTTATACACCTTATCCTTTTTTATTTTAGCCTCTCTAGGCATCATACTATTTTAGAGAAAATAAACCTTTATTCCCACACCTTGCATGTGAGCCTCTTCTTGGAAACTCCACATGATGCAATTCAACCTAGCCATATATGCATTGTTTCTTTTCTTCATGAAGTCGAATTAGACCTATTTTCATCCACACATGTTAATTATTACAATGAGAAAGGTAAATATTGAGAGGTGATGTAGTCAAAAGGGATTATTATTGGCAGATTTCGTGTTTCAACCATGCAAACAGTGAACGGTCTTGGAGAGGGTGTGCTCAAGGAGGATAATTCTAGGAAATGTTTGTATTTCATCCATACAAAAAAAAATCAATAGATATATATGGTTATGAAAGGAAAACAACAAGTTATTACAAAGGGGGCACCATACTGAACTATTTCTAGTAGGTTGGAACTTCATAATAAGAAAAAAATAGATATCATGGAGAAGTGTGCCACAGTGTTCTTTTGACTTGTTGTTCATACATTTAATGCACTATTCTGAGTATTATGTGCTAAAATAACACATATTTTAGAAGACATGTGCCTCACTAAAGATACTTTAAACACAATTGTCAATTAAAGGGAAAACGTTAGCTACTAAGTGTTTTGAGGAGATGTGTGCTTTCAACAAACCTAGTTTTGAAAGAGAGAAAATTCACTAGAGAGAAATTGTGACATCCAAAATGATCTAGGACATAGGCCTTTAACCCACAATTTGATCCTCTTCTATTTCATTGATTACATTCTCTATCTTCATATTTTGTTCTATAAAGGAGAGGTGAAAGTCTTCATTCTAGAGGGTGGATTTACTACATAGGTGTCAAGAGCTTCTCATCATCTTCCCTCATCAATTTCATACTTGAGAGAACTCCCACTACATGCACTTGATAGGGTAGCCCATGGTATAGTGTCTCTATGATTTACTTTCCGACACTTCATTCACATATCAAATGAATTATAATATAGTTATTTTATAGTTATTTGAGTTCATGTGTTTTTTTTGTATATGTTATCATACTACAAGGATTATGTTTTCATTACAATGCACTTATTTGAATGTTACTTTCATATTGGATGGATATTCTTTGCCACTTTTCCCTCTAATCACAGGAATTTTAATTAGGAAACTCATCACTACCCTCTATAATTTAATTTGTACTCAAAGGCACCATTGTATATTGGATTATTTTAGACTTACACTGGCACAAATATCTTGAAATAATCCTTATGAATTAAAATAATTAGTAATAATCCTCATTAATTAATAATTTTACTTAACTATTGATAAAAACACTAAATGATTAAACAATAACAACAATTATATCACTAGCATATAAAGATACTTTAAATTTTTTTTTTAATCCAAACTTATGTTTTGTATTAAAATCCTAAATTATCATTTGAATTATTTGAATTTAAAAAATTAAACTTTTTAATGGTCTTAAATTAAAAATTAAGACAATTTGCTCCATTAAACTATAAATCAACACAATTCATTCAAAGAGGTGGAATAATTCTGAAAAATAAGAGGGGAAGTTAACAAACTGAGGGTTGGAGATAGGTCATTATTACAACAACGTGAAATTGGACCAAAGAGAGAAAGAGATTTATCAGAGATAAAATCAGACGGAGAAAATGAGGTTGAATAAATATCAACATTGGCAAGCTGCCTAAGCCAGAATACCTGGTAATCGACAACAATCCACAATTTATGAAGACAGTGGCCAATTTCAGCTTCCTCGATTACCTCTCGATGACAACCATCACCAGCACCTCTGTGCTGTTTGGTTACCTCGTAGGCGACAACTGGAACTTAAGAGTACCATCGATGGTGACAGCAGGGATTATTGGTGTGATGGGAGGGTTTATATTTTCTTATCAGAACTCTGTAGGCCGACTCATGGGGCTATTTCCCAATGAAGAGGAAGTTGCCAAACATAAGAAGAAGGATATTAATTCCCACGAAGGGAGACAGAGCTTTTCCCAACGAAGGGAGACAGAGCTTTTCCAGGATATTAATGCCCACTTATTTTCAATCCCAGACCCTTGCCAACGAAATTTCCTAAACAGGGTCACTATTCCAGAATAAATGGTTTTAGGAGCAGGTGGGACCATTAGCTGGTAGAAAAGAATGGCCTGGAGAATAGATTTAACAAGCGTTGCTCGCCCGAGTAGATTGAACACTCAGAAGAACCAATTAACTAATCTCTTCGATAACTTACTACATAACTCCTTCCAGAATATGAGTCTCCGAGGGTTCGTCACAAAAGGGACTTCAAGGTATTAGTGGGAAGGCTACTAATTTGAAACCCCAAAAAGTGAGATAGATGCCATTGCACCTAAGGGGGAGTGTGAAAAAAATATAAATTGGATTTCTTGTTCTTTATGAGCATACATAACATTGCTTGGAAGTCCTCCAACACTAGTCTAAGACCATGAGCTTCCCACGCAGAAGGCTCCCCAAATAGTAAATTGTCATCCATGAACTGCTGATGTTTGGTGACAATATTGGCATTCGGGATCCTCAGCCCACAAATCAATCTCGATCGTTCGATTGCTTGGATAGATATTCATAGACCTTCATCTTCTAGGATAAATGAGAACAAGGATAATGAATCTCCTTGGTGCAGGCCCTGTGACATCCTAAACATTTGCATTGGTGTACCATTCAACGAGATCGAGTAGAATGGGGTGGAAACCATTGCCTTAATCCATCGAATCCATGCTTTTGAAAAACCAAATGCCTCTAATGTCCCATAGAGAAATCTCCAACAAATTCGATCATAGGCCTTAGATAAGTCCATTTTAACCAACATTCCTGACATTTTATTGGTTTTGAGTGAGTGTATCACTTCATGCATTTCTAGAATCCCATCCATGATTTTGCCTCCCTTCCACAAAGCTTGTTTTATCTGGACTTATCAAATGGACCATTAGAGGCTTGAGCCGACGCACGAGAATTGTGGACAATTTTTTTTAAATCACATTACATAAGGAGATGGGTCTATACCTTTTTTTTCCCTGGTCGCATTCGATATGGGTATGAGGGTCAAGAATGTAGCATTCAACCCCAACCATAAGAACTATGATATTCTTGATTCCTCCACCAAATCTACAATTTCTTGGCGCATGAAATGCTAACATGATTTAAAGAATTATTTTGTAAATCCATCTAGTCTGGGTGCCTTATTGTTGGTTATCCCTTTGACTATTGATTGAAATTTCTATTTTGGCTTCTAGTGTGCCTATTGTTCGAATTATAAGTTACATTCTTTGCTTCCACATATATCAATCTCAACTCATGTATTAATTCATCAAATTTTGCAGCTATTGGATCTAATCTTCATATCTTGCCCTTCTTCTCTGCAAGGGAATAGATCATGTTGAAATCACCCCTTATGATCCAAAATGGGTCTGTAATGTGTTCCTTAGTTTTCTTCAAAATTTCAAGAAACTGCCCCTTTTGGCTAGGCTTTGGGGGGCCATAGTCATTTTTTCTCCTTTGTGCTCACTTGACTCATGCACTATCCTACCATGTTCACTTTTTCCATGCACTATCTGATCAAGTATATCAAACATGCGATATGCGCATCAATTCAAATAATCTATGAAAGCATCAATCATCGGCGTCTAGGGTCCATAGTCATTTGTGCTCCTTTGTGCTCACTTGACTCATGTGTTAGCTTGCCATGTCCACTCTCGCCATACACTATTTGATCAAGTATAACAAACATGCACTATACACATCAATTCATATAATATATGAAAGCATCAATCACCAAGATAGGGTAGACGTTAGATTAGGTTTTCATCAAGGATAACACTAGAGCCACAATGACAACACATCAATGTTCGTAAGAAATGACATCACCATAAAAACACTCTTCTTTCTCTGCACATCATCTCAACCCTAAAAAATCCTCAATATATAATATATAAAACTCAGTTTTAACATCTTCCCCTCAAGACACTTGAGATAGGCTCACTCTCACCTTTATGGTCGCAAGCCACCATGTTGTTGTGTATTGTGAATATGAAGTGAGATGGTTGCATGAGTCATCCTATCCATGCTTAAATTGGTCCACCACGATTTTGGAAGCTCTATCATACCTCTCTACCAAATACATGAGGAGATGTAAATTTGAACCATTTTTTCCATCACACTCCTCCACGATCCACTTAAGTTCCTGATTGTATGGTCACTCACCCCAAAGAATATTTGTGCTCAATCAAAATTCCTCTTTGGCATGCCTATACTAAAGCTGGAAATTCACCTCATCACACAATTAGTATGTGATCTATTCACCTATCTAGTCCTCAATACATTCTAATAGCCTATTGTCCACAATATTCATCTAAACTTACTGTGAATTTCATGTGCATCAGACAACATCACCATGGACATAATTGTGTCCTCCAAGATATCCTCAAGCTTATCAATGTGCCACTTTAATACTACTAATGTCTCTCAATTTGTAGTGTTAGTCCATTCACCTACTTCTCACCTTGTCTGTTTGTGTCCCCATGATGCCACTAATTTTCTCTATTAATGATTCATAAGGAAGACACTTGCATACCTACCCTCATCATCCTACTCACAATAGGCACCAAGTGTTGGATTGGGCATGAAAAGATAGCCAAATAGTCTAAGTGCGAAAGGGTGACTACCTTCTTTGTTTACATGAACTCTTGTCCTAGAAACACCTCAAAATCATTTTTAAAAATAATAGTAAGACTCATCCTTCCACTTCATTCCTCTAAATTTCCTAAAAAATCCTTAAACATAGTAGAGAACTTCATCTAAATCTGTAGTTTTGAAAGAAGTTTGTGTTCTTTCACATATATTTTAGTAGGTGAGAATCCTTCATCAAGCCTTATATGTAGCTTTCTTCATTTTCTCTTAAAATTTATAATAATAATCACACTTATCTATTGAATAATGATATATTTGTTATCGTTATCCAATGACCTCCTAACTTTCACTTTCATCTCAATAATCTATCCTCTCTATTGAATTATTTAGATTTTTCTCTATTTCCATGGACTCTTTGATCTTCCTTTTCACATAGTAATCAAACTTAGTGATGATTCTCACATCATCTAAGAAAACTTGGTACTTTGTATTTTCCAAGTGCTTGGTTAGATTAGCTTTCTTGGTTTTCTTATGCTTAAGATCAATGTTACGTTCTTTCACTATGATATGATATTCTCTTTCGGTCTCATCAATATATTGTTTATCATAGAAACAAGGAATGGTAGATACACCTTTAAGTATTTGGGTGTATTAGGTCTTTGGTGTAGTCCCCCATACCCCAATTGTGATAAGGGGACCACATGTGAATTTAATATAACCTTTCTCAAGGATCCTCGCCAATTTTTTTTTTGTTCCCTTTTATGTTTGTGTCCCATATTCCTCATTCTATTGTTTAGGGTAAGGTATTTTTTCTTTTGTAACCACTTGATCAAATATTTTTTTCATCATAAACATTACTTAAAAAAACCCTTTTTAGATTGTCCAATTTTTTCTCACATAACACTTGTTGTAGATTCCAATAGCCTAAGAGAGAAGAGTATTAATAATGCCCACTTTTTGTGTAGTATTAATAATGCCTACTTTTGTGTGACATGATGATGTGATTCAACCTATAAGTATCTATTAGTGTGAATTTTCTTTACCTATTATTGTGGGGGTTGTCTTCCCATAAAACTGATCATCTAAAAAGCCAATCTTACCTCCATTGTGAATTTTATGTTATCACTCAAATTATTGAATTTTATATTATTGGCCCAAAGGATGAATACTGGCTTTAGCGGAGGCCTGAAAACAGGCGGAGTATCATGGGAGTAGAGGGCACAACAAAATTTTCCTCTGGAGTATCGAGAGGGAAGTGAGCTTAGGGTTACTTCAATACTCTTCAGTGCAGTGGGTGTTTATACTTTATTTTTTCAGCTTCCCTGAAATCCTCTTCTGTTTGAAAATCACTTGCAATTATTGTCAATTAAACTCTATCATCATCCATTGAGCCATGGAACCCTAGTGGATTTATAATCTATATATAAAATATCCCACGTTCGCTATAAAAATATTCATCTCGGTGACAGAGGCACTATATGGGTGGCGGTGGTTTTTGGGAGAAATTTTGGGGATTTTCGAGGTTTCCCAGACCCTTTTATCAGATTCGACTTATTTGGTGGAGGTGGCTTTGGTGGAGGGGTAGGAGGACAAAGCTTGGTGGAGTAATCTTTCGGTCATGACCCATTCGACGACCCCTTTTCCGACGTCCATTTGGGGTTTTGTTCGGCCCTCCAAGCAATAATATGTTTGGTTCTGATAGCCTTTTTGGGTCAATGAAGGAGAATATGGTTATGTGCATCCTGGACGATGAGCCATTCCATCACCCTTCCAATGAGGTTTTTATTGACCAGAGGCCCTTCAATCCGGCACAACCAGTAATCTCATATCTTTAATTATCAAAATTAATATGTTTTTTCTTGTAGATTACCTACCTACAAGTCATTTCTACCGGGAGGCAGTTTGGAGAATGTTCCATGTCACTAGAACTAAGAAAATATCATTGATAGGACTTTGCTAGCCAGTGTGTACAACGTCAGGAAAAAAAACATTATTTCTTTAATAGTAATGGAAGTAGAATCAATGTTTTATACAATATAAGAAGTGTAATAGATCAAAATTACCCAGTAATCGAACCTATGAAAAAAAGTTGTGTAATTAAAATTATGATATATATATAGAGCTATCCCACAGAAAACTCAGTGTTTCAAAGTTTTATTTTTATTTATTTTTCGACTATGGTGCTCCCCATAAGGAATTTGAAACAGGAGGTAAACGCACTCTCACATTACAGATTACTGTTGTTTTCTTTCAAACTGCACAACTACAAACCTTATCAATACAAACAGAAATATTTTAGTAGAAAGCAATGCAGTAAAAATTATTTTAATATCAACACTGAAACCATTGGAAGACATCCTTGACAAGGATTGCAAGAATGAAATTTAGGGAAAAACCTCCTCTCATTCCAAAATACAGGTAGATATTTTTCAAGAGCAACAAAGAACTAAAATCACGAATGCACATAGTTCGAATCATATTATCGTATCCTTTGTTTATTTTATTTGAAGGGGTAGTTATGCCATTCTCTCTTTGAATTCTTGAAGTAGGGCATCATAGCTTTATGTTATTTCTTAGGATTCTTAATTCCCTTCCCATTTGTTTCTTCATCTGAACCATGTTGAGATGATCGAATAGAGTTGGGTTCCATTTGTTTCATATCATTTTTGTTCCCTTGGATCCACTTTCCAGATGTAAGCCATCTGTAACCTGCAAATTTTCAGCTAACACCCCTATAAAAAAACCTAATGTGTTGTTTCCACCTTCAAAATTTTCAATGAGAGAATCTTAATAGTCCAATATGTCACCCTGAACCTTAATTTATGGCATCTCATCCTTCCCTTGTAAGAATTTAGCTTCAATCAGTTCTTCAAAAGCTTCATAATTCTGCATAGTTAGGCTCACTTTAGTAGTCTTTGCAATCTCATTCTTCCTACTTATGGATTTAGTCCCATTTGGTTCTTCTTCAACAACTTCAGAATTCAACAAAGTTTCACTGTCTCTATCATTGGCGATGTTTCCAATTCCAATCTTCCCATCTAAAGGTTTGGTTTCCTTTTGATATTCAGAAACTTAAAATTTTTGTAGAGTTAATCCATTCATATCACTTTTTCCAGAAGAATTTTTTGAATCAGTGCTTGTGATTTAATTACCATCCTTGGTAGATTCATCAGCAGGTCTGTCTTTTGAATTGTTTGAAATTTCTTGTTTGAGGCTAAAATGTCTTTCACTGGACTTTGACAGTAAATATTTTTTGGAAGATGCCTTTTTTAATGATCTCCTGTCAGTTCTCTTTCTAGCCATGTCCTTATTTGCAGTTTTCCTCATGTTTTCAGTTACCCATTGCTCTTTTTCTGGTCTAAATTAAAGCGAGATGTTCTAAGAACTTGATTTGGATCACTTTCAGATTCTACACCAACATAGCTCTTTATTTGCACTAACTTGGGGGATTTTGGGTGGGTAAGAGGTATCTTCTTTAGCTAAACCTTTGGTGGAGTTGATTCATGATAGTATGATGGCATGCGAGATGCTTTAAATGTCAAACTTTTTGTAAGCATCTTTTTCTCAGCTTCTTGCATCTCCTTTGGTTTAACTTGCAATTGGTTTTTTTCCAATTCCTTTGCATTCATTTTTTCCTCTAATTTTGTGAAAAACACTCTACGCTTTTCAACTCTCTCATTACATCTAAATCTGAAAACAACTCCATAAGGAACACTGCCAGACTTACCCTTAGAATGTTTGCTTGATTTTTCACTTACAGTTGAGGAAAAAGTGGAATGAGCATCTTCCTCTAGCTTTCTGGTCATGTAGATGTGTATTTTAAGAGAGCAAAGGATTGCAGGTAGCTTGTGTATCCAGTTTCATTGACATCTTGTCCATTGTAGAAACTGAAGAAGATGCGGTTTAGGAACCAAAACATCCTTATTGCAACTATTCATGTTATATTCTGGATTTTCACTATTGAAATCAGAATTTGTTTATAAGATATCTCCAATTGGCTAGAATTTTTTAAAAGAACTTGATTTCTCAGTTCCTTAAAAACTCAAACAACATTGTGATGATTTCCTTCGCTTGGGGAGATCCAACTAAAACTTAATACCATTATATATTTTATCATTTGGGTAAATTGATATGATATGCTCAGTTATTGTAATTTGATGATGCGGTCCAGAAATCAAATCGCAGATGGTAAGAAGTCCTGACTATCTCAAAAGTAGTCTTCATGTGGCTATAGGCAAGGAAAATGGAGGACATTTGAATTCTCAATTCCAGATAGCTAGGACTGATGAAAACTAGGAACACAACGTATTGAGAGAGCCATCCTTGTACTCCTTTTAAATACTCTTGAGATGGATTAACATTAGTTCTGTTGATCGGTTTGTAGATTAGAAGTAAAACTCCCAATTGTATAGAGGACTATGAAAGGAAGATTGAAGAGATTTCTAGGGAGTATGAATTGAAAAAAAATGAATGCCATGAGGCCTGGATGTCCCTTAGTGACTCTAATCATCAAAATGAAAACCTAAGGGCTGTACTCGATAACATGTCATTTCATGTTGAATGTCTAGGTGGAACAAATTGATCTTTTTTTTTTAATTACTGATAAGCCAACGAATTGGAATTATCTGATGCAAAAATTTCCTTATTAATTAAGGGAGCTTCAAGACACATACCAAAGGCATAAATTGTTTTGGGCTTCATCAGTTCAAGATTTGAAGCATAAAATTCAAATAAATTTGATATTGAATAATATTAGCATACAAATTTAAGAAGTCTTCTTCCTGTACTACATCTCATTAGATATTCTATGAATAATCTTGTCGAATACTTGGAAGAAAATAATAAAGAGAGATCATGACAACCTTTGGAAGAGGCATCTAAATGTGCCAGTGCTATCCCTGACATTGCTGGGATGACATCTGTTGTACAATCTCTAGGTAAGTGCGATAAATATTATGTTTATGAGAAAATCATTTCTAACATTTTATTAATTTTTATGTAGTGTTTAATTTCTGCAGTGTGAAGACCTCAAGAAGAAGTTCAACAAAGAGACAATGTAAAGGAAAAATATTTACAATAAAGTGTTGGATTGCATTCTTTTCATGCATTACACAAGGATTAGTAGGTTAGATAACGTGATTTACTGGCCTTTTTTAGGAAACATCAGAGTATCTGTAGATGTTTTCCATTGAGTGATGGAGAGTCGAGACATATCAACGAGAACTTCTTTAGTGGTAGAATTTGATACAAGTAGAGACAATGAACTGCACATACTGTTAATGGTTCTTCAAAGAAGGTGTTCAAATTTGATTGTGTTTTTAGTATTTACTAATCAAGATAATGAAGGTAAGATGTACAGAATAATATCTTTTGGATCTAAAATTTATTATTAGTAAGTACACAAATTCATTTATTAGAGCTATTTCCATGGGAAGATATTGTTTTTGCCAATACTGCACCAGTTTTCGTGTCAGTTTTGGATGGGTATAATGTGTATATCTTTGCCTATGGGAAAAATGGAACTGGGAAGACATTTATCATGGAGGGAACACATGACGATAGGGGACTAAACTATCGAACATTGGAGGAGATCTTTCAAGTTTCATATAGCTAATGAGAGAAATGTATTATTTAAATATGATAACTCAGTAAGCATATTGGAAGTTTACAATGAGTAGATTCATGATCTACTTGCATCCCCAACTCAGCCAAGGCATACTGTTAAAAAGTCACTTCTGCCTTTATTGGTTTTTAAGTTCATTTCTAGTTTCATGAACAAAGATGAGATACATTTAATACATATAATTTTCTATCCTACGAAACAGTTCAGTATATTGAATCGAGTCACACAGTTTTAGTATATTGAATTGAGAATGACTCGGTGGTCTGTCATTATGCTTGAAGTAAATCAAGGTAGCAGAAGGTGTCCATCATGTTCTAGACCTTGTTGAAGCACAAGCACACACTATGAATGAGGTTTGGGAAGTTTTACAAACTGGAAGTAGTGCAAGGGCCATTGGCTCTACTAATTCTAATGAACATAGTAGTCGTTCTCACTAGTGTGCATTCTTTCATGAAGGCTCACTTCATATTGTTACATAAAATGTTAAATCAGGATAAATTCAGTGAAGAAAATATAATTAACTTGCCCCTATGCTACAACTTATTGGGTAGTTTTGTTGGATAAAATATATTGACTAAATTGAGCCAAACAATACCAATTTGTAAAGTAGTTGATAACTCGCTTGAAACAATTATCAAAATTTATCTTATAGTTTATGTCAGAGAGAGTACTTATTTGAATAGTTTAAGACCCACTCAAAGAAAATTACAATGTTTTATTTCCGCATGTGAGAAATATTTGATTTATATGACAATATCAACCAGTGAGGCAGTTCTGATTTGTTTGTGTTGTTTTCTCTGGTAACGAGTTATTGAAAGTTTGTGATTTCAATGTTACCATGTAGAGTGTACTTTGTGTAATGGTAAAGGGGGGAAATTTAATCAGTGGGGAACGTACTAGGAATGTACTAGGAGTAAGTTGTGGCTTTTTGGTATGGTATAAAGTGAGAGAATAGAAAAAACATATGTTCAATGGGAGTGCCTTAAGGAAGCTCAATCTATCATCAAATCTCTTTCTACTCTTAGTGATGTTATATCTGCATTAGCAACCAAAAAGTACCACATACCCTATAGGTTGGCTGCATTGCAACTATCTGAAGGCTTCAAAAGAGTTTCACTATTATTGAAATCAGATTTAATAATGACATGACTATTGTTTTTGGTGATTTCAAGAATTCTAAGCTTACAAATTTTCTCCAAGATTCATTAGGTGCCATTCCAATACCTTTTCTCTTCATGTGATTTTTCCTTTTTGGTGGTCATCATTTAATTTCTTTTGTTTTTATAACCTTGATCAGACTAAATAGGAAAAATTCTGAAATATCTTTAATGCCATTGTAGGAAGAGACTCAAAAACTCTAATGTTTGTGCAAATTAGCACCAACGAGAGTGACAGGAAAAACATTTAAGTTCATTGAACTTTGCCACCAGAGTGAGGGGCATAGAACTAGGTCCAACATGGAAACAATTTGATTCTTGTGAGTTTTTGAAGTATAAAAAAATGGTACTTTCAAATAAATGTATTTTACATTTCTAGTTAGCATACAATTAGAATGATTTTGTATGCATCTTTTCAATGAGTATTATTATTGAATTCAAAACGTTCTTTGTAGATTAGGCTAGGCTACTCCTGAAAGTGTGAATGCCTTTGTGTAGTCTGAGAAGGCCAAACAAGAAGGAAAGGTAAAGGATGAAATGATGAAGAAAATGGACGTGAACATGTAGAACTTGGATGTGAAACTTAAGGGAAGAGAACAACCTATTACTTCATTATCCATAGATCCTTATCTTTCAGGTGCATCATTCTCCTTTCTACAAATTGTGTTTTTAGAATTCTCTATTATTATTTCACCTTTGTTACCTTCAAGTAGACCAAAAATATTTCACTTCTATGGGGCTGCTAGTAGCTCCTAATATTTGTTTTTAGAACATTTAGTTGTAATTTGATCCTTCTTGGGCTAAAAAATGAGCGATTCATTTCTAGATTTCTCTTTTGCTGATTTGCAAGCCTCATTCCTTGCATTCCACTCTTCGATACACATGTCAAGCACTATCATCACCATATTCATCCCATCCTTTAGTATCATACACTAGAGGGCATTCAAAATTCATAATATTTATGCTTTTCCTATTCCAATGAAAGAATAAGAGTTTTGCAACTTGCAAATTCAAAGGCACACATTTTTCTTACATCAACGGACAACAATTTGTCATTCGAATATCCTAATATTTATCACATTGATGACCAAAAATCGAACTGTCACATTCATGAGCTATGGTGAATGTGAATTCTATCATTTGGCTAGAAACAAACATAGGCTGCTACAAGCTAGGAATAATGGTTGAAAAATGCTCTTCCATAAGTGCTTCCCCAACATATTCTGACTTGTTGACTTGCACAATATCATTTCTTTCCTATGGAAATGTATTATCAAATCTATTGCTATTTTCAAATAGTTGTTTCTTACCCTCCTCTAGAAAATTATGCATATCATCAAGATTTGGAAGAGCCTTAAGGCTCTCTTTCAGACTTGAAGTTCCATTATCTTCAGGGAAGTAATTTAGAATGAAATTTTAAGAAATTAGGGATTTAATGTTAGGTACCTATATTACTAGTATAGTACCTTATTGTTGTTAGTGTAACCCCTTTATTGTTATTATTGTACCCTTGTAACCCCAATTTTGTTATTATTGTGCCCCTAAATTATAATTGTTAGGTTGGCTAGTATTACATTGTGGCCCACTAGGATTACATTATGGCCCCATGGACTCCTATATATAGAAAGGAGGTTTTGTAAATTGTAGCATCCAAGAATTGTTCATTTCTGTAATGTATTGGAGGTTTCCCCCTCGAAGTGGCTCATTTCTAAGGCATTGATATCTCTTTTCTTCTCTTTTTGGAGCAGGTTACACAACATTTGGTATCAGAGCTTTGGATTCTAGGGTTTCGCTGCTCCAAACAGGTCATCGTGGCATTTTGACTATAACTTTTTTTCTATGAAGTTTCAGAAGCTAAAATGTTTAGGGTGAGAATCCGAAATCCTGAGGAAGATTTTCTAAAAATTTCTGAGCTTGGTTCGCAATATTTTAGGAGATATCATCTGTGGAAGTTAGGTATTTTTTCAGGCTCCTAAATAGGTCATCGTGGCATTTGCGCTATAAATTTTTTTGTACGAAGGTTCAGAGTCTAAAATTCATATGGTGCGAAGCTGAAATCCTAAGGAAATTCCTCAAAACATTTTAGAGCTTGGTTCGCAATATTTTTGGAGATATGATCTGTGGAAGGTAGTGCTTTTTCAGGCTCTTGAATTTCATCTCAAAGAGGTGATCGTGGGAAAATTTCAATAACTCTCTCTCTAGGTATCGGATTGGAGTGCCGTAAAAATTGGTTGCAAGTACAAAGACTTTAGTTTCTTGGCTATCAATTTCAGAGACAAAGGACAAAATAGTGACACGTGGAAATTCGTACAAGTTCACACTACTGAACTAGTCCATAATTAGGTCATTGTGGGAGATTGGACACAACTTTGTCTTGGAAAATCGAAATCTGGTCAGACCTATGGCATTTGAAAGATAATTCAGAGGGCTACGTTGGTACCAAAATTTAGATATTGAAGTGCTACAATCACAGAAATAATCCAATTTCAATATCGAGCTCCTCAAAAGCAAGAAAAAGGTGTGTATTTTTTTCAAATTGCACAAGTCTTGTTTGAATAATCAAGTTAAATTGATCCCAAGGGCATATTGTAGAATAGATATTAGTATTGGATTCTAAAATGGCCCCTAAAAATAATTCAACACCCATTAAGCCTTCAGAAGGCTCTACTATGACTCATGAAGATGAAGAATGGCAACATGACATATCAAAATTACAAGAGAAAATTTCGCTCTCGCAAAGAACAACAAAAAATGAAATGGAAGTTTTGAAGAAAGGCATGGAAACTAAGATGGATGGTTTGAAGAAAGGCATGGAAGCTAAGATGATTGGTTTGGAAGCTAAGATGGATGGCATGGAAGTGGTTATGGAAGCTAAGATGGATGACATGAAAGACAACATGGAAAACATGAAGAATGATCTAAAAGCATACATGGAAGGCTTGATGACAAGTTTAAAACCAGAAATTATTCCTAATGGAAAAAATATAGTAGAAGAACCTCATGATGAGAACAAAATAAATGTTAATCGTGATTTCATAAACTCTAATGTTGGCAGGAAGAACCACCATATTTTAAAAATGGATATAAGGAAGTTTGATGGAAAGGATCTTGTAACATGGATACTACAGATGGAGAAATATTTTGATCTCCATAATGTGCAAAACACACAAAAGGTATGCATTGCAACTTTACATTTAGAGCAAAATACATTTGTATGGTATCGATGGCTTTGCTCCCGTAAAAAAATTGTCACTTGGTCAATTTTTACTGAGGAAATGATAGCACATTATGAGGATACAAAGAGAAACACCTTCTTTAGCCAATTGATAAATCTCAAACAAAAGGGTTTAGTGGGGCAGCACATTGAGGACTTCCAAGTACAGTTGCTACTACATTTAAGGATAGAATTCAAAAGCTACATGGAAGCCCAAGGGTTATTGTGAGCGACAGAGATCCCATTTTTACTGGAAATTTTTGGACGGAGTTATTTTCTTGTTTGGGTACTCAATTAGCTCATAGCTCATCTTATCATCCTCAATCTGATGGTCAAACTGAGATAGTAAATAAATGTTTGGAAGGATATCTTTGTTGTTTTGTACCTAATAAACAAACACAATGGGTCAATTGGTTACCTCTCGCTGAATGGTGGTATAACACTTCCTTCCATACTGCAGCAAAAATGACCCCATTTATGGCACTTTATGGATATCATCCACCATCGATCACATCATATTTAAGGGAAAATTCGAAGGTTCAAGCAGTGGAAGATCACATCGAGCATCAGCAAGAAGTTCTCCAACTTTTAAAGGATAACCTGAATTTGGCACAAAATCGAATGAAACAACAGGCAGATCAACATCGCAGCGAGAGAAGTTTTGATGTAGGAGATTGGGTATTTTTACGGCTACAACCATATAAACAAATGTCCCTCAAGCAAGCTAAGAAGGATAATAAATTATCACCAAAATACTATGGTCCTTACAAGGTGTTTCAAAAGATTGGTACTATGGCATACAAATTGCAGCTTCCTTCTTCTTCGCGAGTACATCCAATTTTCCATGTTTCATGCTTAAAGAAGGTTATAGGTGAAAATCTTCCAGTTCAAACAATATTGCCAGAACTTGATGAGGAAGGAAAAATCATATTGGAACCTGAAGCGGTCATGGAAACAAGAACTCGACAGCTACGTAATCGATCAATTTCAGAGTATCTCATCAAGTGGAAGAACTTACCCACTGAAGATTCTACATGGGAGGATGAGAATTTTATACAGAAGCACCCGTAGCTACTCAAGCGTTGAGGACAACACTTTTTTGAAGGAGAGGGGCATGTTAGGTCCCTATATCACTAGTATAGTCCCTTATTATTGTTAGTGTAAACCCCTTATTGTTATTATTGTACCCTTGTATCCCCCATTTTGTTATTATTGTGCCCTTAAATTATTATTGTTAGGTCGGCTAGGATTACATTGTGGCCCACTAGGATTACATTATGGCCCCATGGACTCCTATATATAGAAAGGAGGTTTTGTAAATTGTAGCATCCAAGAATTGTTCATTTTTGTAATGTATTGGAGGTTGCCCCCTCGAAGTGGCTCATTTCTAAGGCGTTGATATCTCTTTTCTTCTCTTTTTGGAGCTGGTTACACAACATTTAAAACGATCTTTTCCATTTCACTAAGTTACAAATAAAATGAGTCCAATTCTATATGCAATAGACTAATAACCTATTGATACAACTTTAGTGATTTATGCATAGCTCTCACCTATCACTATAGATCAATGAAATGACATCTAATAGATATAGCCTAAAAGAGTTTGATTTTGTGCCCAAGACATCGGTATAATGGAGTATTTGTGAAGGCAACGATATCCATTGGGGATTTCCATTTTTTCAGCAACATACAAGAAAAATCTTGGTGTTGGAGGAAGAGATAAAAGATCTTTGCCAAAAACACAATATCATCACTCTCCTAGTGCCATTTCTGTTAACTCATTAGAATGCAAGTAATGCATAAGGATTCATTAGTATCTATGAAATTTTCTCTCTTTCCAATAACAAAATAGGTTCATCCTAATATTAATATATAAAATATGGTTCATTAATATGCATGGTTCATTTTTTTTTATGATCCTATTTCTCTAAAGGATATCTATTTTTTGAATTTTGTTTGGTATAAGATATGGTGATACCTTTAAATATGATGTAATTTTGGGTAAAATTAGAAGTGGAACAAAAGGTTGTGGTTTGAATTTCCTTTGTAGTAGTAGGTGACATGCAATTTCTATCGAAAGGTTTTGTTGTGGTCCAACATGGAATAATATTTGGATGAAAACGTTCATTATGGGTGGTATGGTTTTTAGCTCTTCAAATCATTGGATTCTTTGTCTGTTCATGGTATTTGTTGTTCTCAACTTAGAATCCCTGAATCACCCTGAAAGGTCATTACAATGTAACTTTTGGAGGCATTGATGGACAACCCCCGCCCCCCCAAAAAAATTCAATAGAATAAAAATTTTAGAAGCTTTTGTTAAATGATCGCCTCTAAATGTTCAATCCCCCGCCTCCAAAAAATCGTGCGAAGACATATTTAGAAATCGGGAAGATCAATAATTAAGAAGCCCTCGAACCAATGGTCCTTGAACTTGCAAGAGCAAGGGAATGGCGAACTTGCAAGAGCAGGGGAATAGATTGCAGGGATGTTATGCAGGCGAGCAAGCTGACCCTAGCTGAGGCAACCCACCCATCATAGGTGAAGATGTGGTTATATCCTAACTCAGAATCCCTATCCTCGGCCTTAATGCTTTCAGATTCATCACCTTCTGTATTCTTTGAAGTCTCTGTCTTCTACAACAACCCAAATCCTGGCTCCCACATCAAAGGCGTGTTTTTTGCACCTCATAAAGCCCTGGCTGGCCAACAGGACAAAGAAAGTCGTGGGAGCCGTTATTTTTATATCCGAAATGCCCAATCACGTTGGATCCCAAATGGCTCTGAGGGCCTGACTGGTGCGACAGAGCTCCACTTCAAATCAATGTTTGATTTTGGGTTTTAGCTGTGCGGGTATCGAGGTGAGGGCTTCCAAAGGCTTTGAGGGTTTGACAAAACTTGGGACTGTGGAATTGGTACACATATTTTTGGTGAAGATCGCGTTGTCTCAGCTTCTGAAGGGAAAATATGGGTCATGGCTGCCAAGCTCAAGGATAAGCAAGGGACTTCGAAATTGAAGGGCGAGGGTTTTGAACCTAGGAATCTAGTATGTATTAGTTTGATTAAGTTTTGTGTCATTGATTGCAATGTTTTCATTTAGTCAATTCATATTTCACTTCAACATATGTTGTTGGGGCAGGACAACGAGGTCAGGTTTTAACCGCTTCAACATATGTTGTTGGGCAAGACAATGGGCTCAGGGATTGTCCAGCTTCTATTGCTTGTTTGGCATCTCCAAAAACCTACGTTGGGGAAGGACAATGGGTTCAGGGTTTGGCCATATTATTTTTCTTTTCTAGCATCTCCAAAAAGCCTGAAGATTTCTTGGTAGTATTTATATGCTCAACCATCTTCTATTGCTTGTCTGGAATCTCCAAAAGCCTTGGGATCCATTCCAATTACTAAATTGGCCGGGGTTTAACCGCCTGAGCTATAGTAATGTAAGATATTTGTGGCTAGGGTTTCACTACCGCCTCTGTAGATTCCTATATTGGCCCATATCCTTGTCCAATCCCACTCATTATTCCCCTAACTGCTAAGCCCCCAATCCCTATCCCCTTAACCACTAACTCATTATTCCCCTAACCCTACACCCTAAACCTCTAACCCCTAAGCCCCTATTCCTCTAACCCCTAAGCCCCTAATCCCTAATCCGTTAACCACTAAATCATTATTCCCTAACCCTTATAACAATCCTTAAAACTTGTTGGGATTAGCCATTCCAAACGAAAGCTGGTCTAGTTGGGACCCACGATAGAGTTAATTGCCCCTTGTTGGAAAGGTGGAATTTTTCCCCTGTTAACAACCCTATAGTCCTTAATCCCTCTAACAAATAACCTATATTATTGTTAATTCATATTATTGTTAAAGAAAGTACAGTTGCTACTACATTTGTGGATAGAATTCAAAAGCTACATGGAAGCCCAAGGGTTATTGTGAGCGATAGAGATCCCATTTTTACGGGAAATTTTTGGACGGAGTTATTTTCTTGTTTGGGTACTCAATTAGCTCATAGATCATCTTATCATCCTCAATTTGATGGTCAAACTGAGATAGTAAATAAATGTTTGGAAGGATACCTTCATTGTTTTGTATCTGATAAACAAACACAATGGGTCAAGTGGTTACCTCTCGCTGAATGGAGGTATAACACTTCCTTCCATACTGCAGCAAAAATGACCCCATTTATGGCACTTTATGGATATCGTCCACCATCGATCACATCATATTTAAGATAAAATTCGAAGGTTCAAGAAGTGGAAGATCACATCGAGCATCAGCAAGAAGTTCTCCAACTCTTAAAGGATAACCTGAATTTGGCACAAAATCGAATGAAACAACATGCAGATCAACATCGCAGCGAGAGAAGTTTTGATGTAGGAGATTGGGTATTTTTACGAATACAACCATATAAACAAATGTCCCTCAAGCAAGCTAAGAAGGATAATAAATTATCGCCAAAATACTATGGTCCTTACAAAGTGTTGCAAAATATTGGTACTATGGCATACAAATTAGAGCTTCCTGCTTCTTTGTGAGTACATCCAGTTTTCCATGTTTCATGCTTAAAGAAGGTTATAGGTGAAAATATTCCAGTTCAAAAAATATTGCCATAACTTCATGAGGAAGGAAAAATGATATTGGAACCTGAAGCGGTCACGGAAACAAGAACTCGAAAATTACGGAATTGATCAATTTCAGAGTATCTCACCAAGTGGAAGAACTTACCCACTGAAGATTCTACATGGGAGGATGAGAATTTTATACAAAAGCACCCAGAGCTACTCAAGCGTTGAGGACAACACTTTTTTGAAGGAGAGGGGCATGTTAGGTCCCTATATTACTAGTATAGTACCTTATTGTAGTTAGTGTAACCCCTTTATTGTTATTATTGTACCTTTGTAACCCCCATTTTGTTATTATTGTGCCCCTAAATTATTATTGTTAGGTCGGCTAGGATTACATTGTGGCCCACTAGGATTACATTATGGCCCCATGGACTCCTATATATAGAAAGGAGGTTTTGTAAATTGTATCATCCAAGAATTGTTCATTTATGTAATGTATTGGAGGTTGCCCCTCGAAGTGGCTCATTTCTAAGGCATTGATATCTCTTTTCTTCTATTTTTGAGCCGGTTACACAACATTTAAAACGATCTTTTCCATTTCACTAAGTTACAAATAAAATGTGATTCAATTCTATATGCAATAGATCGAATAACATATCGATACAACTTTAGTGATTTATGCATAGCTCTCACCTATCACTATAGATCAATGAAAGACATCTAATAGATATAGCCTAAAAGAGTTTTATTTTGTGCCCAAGACATCGTGGTATAATGGAGTATTTAGAAGGCAACGATATCCATTGGGATTTCCATTTTTTCAACTCCATATGCTGTGTTGGAGGAAGAGATAAAAGATCTTTGCCAAAAACACAATATCATCACTCTCCTAGTGCCATTTCTGTTAACTCATTAGAATGCAAGTAATGCATAAGGATTCATTAGTATCTATGAAATTTTCTCTCTTTCCAATAACAAAATAGGTTAATCCTAATATTAATATATAAAATATGGTTCATTAATATGCATGTTTCTTTTTTTTTATGATCCTATTTCTCTAAAGGATATCTATTTTTTGAATTTTGTTTGGTATAAGATATGGTGATACCTTTAAATATGAGGTAATTTTGGGTAAAATTAGAAGTGGAACAAAAGGTTGTGGTTTGAATTTCCTTTGTAGTAGTAGGCTACATGCAATTTCTATCGAAAGGTTTTGTTGTGGCCCAACATGGAATAATCTTTGGATGAAAACATTCATTATGGGTGGTATGTTTTTTAGCTCTTCAAATCATTGGATTCTTTGTCTGTTGTTGGGGCAAGACAATGGGCTCAGGGATTGTCCAGCTTCTATTGCTTGTTTGGCATCTCCAAAAACCTACGTTGGGGCAGGACAATGGGTTCAGGGTTTGGCCATATTATTTTTCTTGTCTAGCATCTCCAAAAATCCTGAAGATTTCTTGGTAGTATTTATATGCTTAGCCATCTTCTATTGCTTTTCTGGCATCTCCAAAAGCCTTGGGATCCATTCCAATTACTATATTGGCTGGGGTTTAACCACCTGAGCTATAGTAATGTAAGATATTTGTGGCTAGGGTTTCACTACCGCCTCTGTGGATTCCTATATTGGCCCATATCCTTGTCCAATCCCACTCATTATTCCCCTAACCGCTAAGCCACCAATCCCTATCCCCTTAACCACTAACTCATTATTCCCCTAACCCTACACCCTAAACCTCTAACCCCTAAGCCCCTATTCCTCTAACCCCTAAGCCCCTAATCCCTAATCTCTTAACCACTAAATCATTATTCCCTAACCCTTATAACAATCCTTAAAACTTGTTGGGATTAGCCATTCCAAATGAAAGCTGGTCTAGTTGGGACCCATGATAGAGTTAATTCCCCCTTGTTGGAAAGGTGGAATTTTTCCCCTGTTAACAACCCTATAGTCCTTAATCCCTCTAACAAATAACCTATATTATTGTTAATTCATATGAACTTTAATCCTAAGCCCCAATTCCTCTAAAAATTATAAGACCCAATCCTTATAACCCTTGCCACACTTAATACCTAAATATTACAACCCTTATCCTCTAAAATAATTTACCTCTCTAACATGTAATACATATAATCATTGACACCTGATCACTATACTCCTTAACACATATAAACCATAACCATAATACTATAACCATTATATCTCTTTAAATTTTACCATCATAAACCCTAAAATTTATAACCTGTAATCCCTATCTCTTTTTAAACCCTAAAACCCCTACTATAACCTTATAACCCATATTTCAAATAATCCCTAATATCTACAAACTTAGTCCTTATAATCCTTGCATTAAAACCCCTAACCTTATCATCCATATTTCCAATAATGCTTAACCTTCGCAACCCTTATTCCTTATAATCCTTGCATTATAACACCAAAACCTTATCCTTTTAACTACAACCATCACTTAGTGACTATAAGCACCTTATCTTAAGCACAATGTACAAACTTGATCACCACTTTCATAGGAATTATCTTAGCCCAAGTTGACCATTGACATTGGCATGGACCTATAATTCCCCTAGTCATACTTGATTGGTGATAATTGTAGTACCATGGGTTTATTAAACCACATATGAGATGACCACGTAGGGAAATTGACATTGGTGTAGGATTATCTGTTGTTGTTTTAGGTGTTGGAACTTCGTCGCTAGTGCAAAAATGATTGCATGGTGACACAAAACTAATGCAATTGCGTTGGAGTATGTATCGACATGCCATGCCATGCACAATGCCTGATTAAGTAGACACTTAGGTGCATAATAAAGAACTCAATCATAACTACATGTTTATTAAACACCCATGTTCGCTTTGTGAATATGGAGGTTAGGGGTGATATCATAGAGCCATTTAATACACCAGTAAACTTCCCTATAGTGAGAAAAATTTGACAACATAGATAGTGATGATTCTCATTCATCCAAAACCACAATGAAATTTTGACAATACGTATTGACCTAGAACTTGTCAAAACTTGTAAAAGCATTGTTCCACTATGAATGAGCTTTGGATCATAGTAGAACTCTGCCTGTGCCTAAAATTTCTACCAAATCATTACCAAACTATTAGCTGATTTTGTGACACTAGATAAATTTTAAAGAACTACCTAATCTTATACCAAACTTCTTTCTAATTGTTGATATATGATGATAAAAAGAGCTAAAATTCTTATTGATTTACAACTTTAGCAACGATAATTTTAAGGATGGAAAATTATCTTGAAGTTTAAAAAATTGGCGAATCTCACTAATCCCTAATATGCAAACTATAAAATGTTTATTGATGTATTTGTAAAATTATTTAAATTTATAATGATATTATATATTTTTTCTATATAATGTTGGCGATTTTTAAGGTAAAATAATTTATATTGTAAAATTTGGGCAAATCATTTTTATAAAAAAATGGAAATTGGCGAATCGTTTTTTTGGAAAATCCATGGAAAATTAGCCCACCTGCGAATATTAGCCCCTAAAATTTTCCATGAACTTTAGTTGTTTTTTTTTTACTATTTAAGTTGATCATGAACCAAACAAAACCTTTAAAAGATATTGTTTCATCACGAATAAGCCATAAATTGTAGTAGACTCTACTTATATCTAAATTTTCTACCAAATTCTTACCATCTTTATTGGTGGAAAGAAAATCTATATACTTCAAAAACATGAGTTATTTTAATAATTGACCTTTAACTAACCACATGATCTTTATATTGCCACTTCATTCTCATGATTCATCTTTATATTAGTGTTCTAAAATATTAAATTAATCTAAATTTCTTGATACATAGTGACTTATTCCCTTGCTACATATTGACTTAGTCCAAACTTTCTTCTGGGTTTTGATTCTCAAAAGGGTGATTGGTATGCGTAATTGCTGTGAAATCTATGGCGGGAACGAAGAAAATAATAGATGGGGTTTCAGATTGGGGTCCCTTGGCTAGGAAAACAACGCTTATTGCCTCTATGATGGCAGAGGAATTTAGTTCTCGGTCCTTCTCTTAGCTTCTCGCAGGACCGCAGATCGCAACCCTGCAGGGCCAAGAACAAAACCTAAAGCCCTCATCACCCACGGGCTTTAATGGTAGCAACAAAAAAAACAGGAGTGGTAAGGATAATGATCCTTTTAGTATTTCAGGAAGTTTTGCGGCTGGATTAGTGCTGACGAGAGGTTTTGGGTAGGCCATAAATCGCCTACGAGGACTGGTGGCAGAAATTTTGCAGAGAGATTGGCTATCCGAGGGGGATTCAATGCATCCAGATTGAATACAGCTCGGTTTAAGTGCTTGCCTTCTGTTTAAGAATAGCTCCATGGCATCGTCTAAGCCTAAAGGAAATAAGGAGTTTTTCAGTAGGATTAAGGTATTCTAGCTTGATTTTCCTTCAATTTTCCTTTTGTCTTCTGTTTCTTTGTTTGAGGTTTTGAAATGTTTAATAGTTTTTCCATAAGAATTCGGTGTTCAAGAGTTCTTCATTTCCATGGACACATAATGCAAAGTCATCTTCTTCTTGTGTGTGAGAGAAAGGATGCATTTTGGGTGAGTCATAAGAGCAGATGTAGTGGGTCTGGCTTAGCGCTTTGCAAGTATGCTTGGAACCGATTTTATATAGAGGGAGTCCAGGAGAAGAGGGTTTTTGTATGATTATCTTTAGGTTTTGTTAATTGGAGTATGAGTTCTTAGTTGTTCTTGCATAAAGGGTTGAGCGATGAATTTCCCTTGTTAGGTGGCAATTTCCAGCGATGGTTGTCCTTGTTAGGTGGAAATTTCCAACAAGATATTTTGGTAGTTCAAATATGACAAGAATTTGAATACCAATATGGTATTAATGGATGATAAATACAGAATTTAAAAAAATAATGAGGGGAAAGGGTTTGCCACAGTTACCAGTAGCCTGCAGTCTCCCCCTCCGCACTTGAGCTTTGTTCTCTCTTTTGTTTGAGGATTGATGTATGTTTCTTAGATGGTGGGATAAGAGTTGTAAAATTAAAGTGGCCAGTGCAGAGCTCCCAAGCTTGGTTCCCCCTTTTGTTTAAAGATTGGTCTGTGTTGCTTAGATGTTGAAATATGAGTTGCTGTAAAATTCTAGATGCTGTAAAGTTCTTAAGTTGTCAATTCAGAGCTCCTAAGACATTATGAGAACATGGGTGCTGAAAAGGCATGAAACTAAGTTTAAACCTGGAGCTTTGCCAACCCAGAATTGGAAGAAAAAGAACCAAAATTACTACAGGCAGCTTTAGATTTCTAGAATTGTTTTCTAATTTATACATGTATTGGTCTTCGAGGAACAACTCAAACTCAACAAGACTCAAAGTCATTACAATAAATTTTATCAGGTCAATCATTCCTCTCAACCACCTAAGATACACCCATTTGACAGTTGTTTCATAAGTTTGTCTACATATAGCCAGTAATTGTGGGTTGCAGAAGTTAGGTCCCAATTTGATAATTGTGGAGGAGGGTGGTTAGTGTTCAATAAACTCAAACTTGCTTGATAACTTCTCCTTGCCTATGTGAAACTTTTGGGGTAGCCAGTCTGGAATCAATAGGGCTCCATTTGATTGTATAATCCAATAATTATTTAGGTAATTGCCACATTCACAAACCTCTCTCAACTGTAGGTAGAGGCTGAGAGGCCAATTCCATGTTCTTGATCTATAAGGTGTATTAGAGCTCCATTATTGAATATTTAGACATGTTCTCCTATGGTTTGATTCATCCCTAAGTTATTTCATAAGTTTGTCTACATGTAGCCAGTAATTGTGGGTTGCAGAAGTTAGGTCCCAATTTGATAATTGTGGAGGAGGGTGGTTAGTGTTCAATAAAATCAAACTTGCCTAATAAATTCCCCTTGCCTATTTGGAACTTTTGGGGTAGCCAGTCTGGAATCAGTAGGGCTCCATCTAATTTTATAATCCAATAATTCTTTAGGTAATTTCCACATTCACAAACCTCTCTCAACTGTAGGCAGAGGCCGAGAGGCCAATTCCATGTTATTGATCTATAGGGCGTATTAGAGCACCATTATTGACTATTTAGACATGTTCTCCTTTGGTTTGAGTCATCCCTAAGTTATTTGAATGACATCCCTATTGCTGCTTGAGAAAATTGATGGTGTGCGATTGATTATCTGGGTTCTAATCATATTGTTGTATCTGGCTGAGCAATTGGGCAATTTTATTTTCTGACTAGACTGGACATTAGTTCAGACTCTGGGAGAGAATTCAAACCAGGATATTATATAGAATTTTCCATTTCTAGGCCTGATCGACAATCGGAAAGTTATATGTATTACACTTGGTGCCATTTTGATATATTCACCTTTATATGGTATATATATGAACAGAATTTGCATATTTTGTGTCTATTGGTTTGGAATTATGGTTTTAAATCTTTAAAATAGTTTTTTTCATTAAAAAATATTTTTTTAAAAACTGGTTCATTGAGATCTAACTAGTCCCAGTTTGATTGGTTCCAGGCTGAAACCCGGTTTATTAGGTGGAACGGTCTGGCCACCAGTTCCAGCTTTTAATACTATGCATCTAAGACCTGAAATAGATCAAGTCAATCTTCATGGTTTGTTCTTGCTCTCTGATATAAGGGATGATGACCGTCTTAGTCTTGGCATGAAACACAAAATCCTTTATAAATGGGTATGAGATCAAGCAGCTTAGTGTCATATTTGTGCACATACTTAAAACCATGTTGCTGACTTCTAATGAATAACTATTGAGGAAATCCATGAATCATGATATCATGCCACAAAAAATACAGTCTGAATCCGATCAAATAGTGATAAGATAAATAATACTTCTGCCAATTTACTGTGTAGTGTTGCATCCACTAGCTTTGAGTCTTTAAGAATCGATAACTTCATATCTATTTCAATAGGAGTTGTTGCAGATTTATCATCAGCAATGTCAAATATGTTTCAAATTTCAATATCTTCCTTACATAATTAGCTTGGAAAATCTAAATACATTGGAGCTATCATTTCAAAAGCTTCATGCAGGGAGCTCATCTTTTATCACTTCCATCATTCTTGGAAGTTGGATTCACTGAAATGATGCCATCAACATATAAGATGCAATTAATATTTCATCCTTCACTTTGCTTTTGACAATATGATAGGTTTCCAAAATAATTATCCTTGACTGGTCATCAATGCTTGCATACAAGGCTCTATGAGCCCGCCTCAGTCCATATGAGATATAATGCATATACATTTCCTTTGCAAAAATTGTATTCTAGAAGGCACTTTTGACATCCACTTAATAAATCTCACACCTATGCCTAACTATTTGTATTCATCTAACAAGTGAAAAGTTTCTTCAAAGTCTACACTGGCTCCCAAGTCTAATTTATCTGTATTTTAGTATAATCCTCTGGAACTTATTTCTGCAACTCTTTCTTTATGTTTTCTTATTCAAATGAGTTAGAATCGTGTGAGTCAATACTCAAAAGAAACACTTACTGGATATATAGTTGATTGTTGTAGGCTAATTGACTTCCAGACTTCTTCACTAGTTGTAGGTAGTTCTTGGAACTTTGAATCCATAATCATTCTTTATGTAGATACGACTTTGGAATTCTCTTGAACTTTGGTTTGATTTTTTACTATTTGTCTTGTTGGCACTAGCTTCCTCAGCATCACCTAATGTTTGTTTGGTCATATTTTCATGTTTTAGATTGCTTTCCTTTACTTCTGCGACCTTTCTTACATTATCTTTTAATACAAGCCATGGTACAACAATATAGTCTGATACTTCTTGCAGATTATATTTAATATTTATCAAAGAATTATTTTTACTTCCTCATTCAAATAGCCTATACACCCTGGACTCTTCACTGTGCCCTACAAAAATGTGTATTTTTCTTTTGTCTTCTAGCTTTTTCCTAATTTTATTTTGCCACGAGCATACAACCACATCATAACAAAGACTCCGAGACAATTTTGTTGTGATTTTCTTCCATTCCATGTGCCCTTTGGTGTGATGTTTCTCAAAACCTTTGCGGAGCCTTTGACTTATACATGCCTGTGTAGATTACTTTAGCCTAGTTAAAGATGTTGTTTGAGATAATTTTCCCTTTCCCATGATCTTCATCAAAGACAACCATGATCTTCATTAAATACAACAGCTGTATTGTGCTAAACCTTTAATGAAGATCATGGGCAAGGGAAAAATATCTTAAACTAGGCTAAAGCAATCTACACAGGCATGCATAACTCAACAAAGACTCCACAAAAGCTGTGAGAAACATCACACCAGAGGGCACATTGAGTGGAAGGAAATCAAAAGCATATATATATATATATATATATATATATATATATTCAAAGAGCGTACACTTTGGACTCTTCGTGTACCCTACAAAGATGTGTATTTTTTGTTTACCTTCTACTTTTGTCCTTTTTTCCTTCTTCCTTTTGTTGTTTTCAAAAATAGCCTTTGTGGAGTCTGTTGAGTTATACATACCTCTGTAGATTGCTTCCCTTCTACTTTTTCCTTTTTCCCCTTCTTCCTTTCCCTTTTCTCCAAGACAACATCTGTATTGCCAATTATGTTTTCTCTTCTAATTCAAAGATGTGTTATTTGTTTTTGCATGTTTTCCATTTGCTGCATGTGAAAACAAATAGCAACAAAAAATTTTGAGACAATTTTCTTGTGATTTCCTTCCACTCCATATGCCTTCGGGTACGATATTTCTCACAACCTTCATGAAATTTATAATTCAGTACGTACATAGTGCACACAACTCTGTAGATTGCTTTAGAATAGAAGTTGTTTGAGATAATTTTGGCCTTTAGGAATGTTTCTGGCCATCTCTATGCCACACACTGTTTGTTATGGAGAATATACATAAGCTGTCAACAAATATCATGAACTTTATAAAACCCAAAGATGTGTCTTGTGTCACATTATATAATCATTCTGTTGCAACTACATCTGAACAAATGTCAATATATAAATGACATTAAATGTGTATAGCTTCTATTTTCTCTACTGATATGAAATGTATTCTCAAAGGATGTGTCTAGTTCTAAAATCTAGTTCACCATGATAAAACCTCAAAGTCCAAAGCAAATTCATCTCAATAAAATGCTTGAGAATGAAAGTGTAACAACCTTGCAACTTGATTTTTATGAATCCCAAATCTCATCTTATCTTGAACTTTTTGAGTCATTAGTAAATCATAAACAGGAAATGTACAAGGTCTTCATCGAACTTAATATGGCATTAGCATGACCGTATATAAATGTAAATATTAGACTAGTAAACCAAGTATATTATCCCTGAGGAAAAAGTAAAGTGAGATAGCTTCATAAATGAGAAGACATTTTCTAGTCCTAGTTTCTATCAAACGGTCCAGAGGCAATTCCCAATATGAACTTGTTAAACTCCATCATTAGCTGGTAAATAACTAACCCTTCCAGTCTACTTAGGTTTACAGAGAGTACAAGGGAATTTCACATTATCAATAAATGTTTTCAAATTACTTTTCATGTACAACATCTTCATTATCCACGAGAATTGTAACAAAATAAGAGCATTCATCCTGCGTCTTTCAGAAAATTTAAGCAACTCTAAGTTCATTACTTCGTTGAAGCTTAAAAAAAAATAACTAATTAAATATATGACGATAGATATCGTGGTTCAATACTAATCTAATCTATGCAGGAATTGATCCCTGAGAAAAATTCCAAGCATAGATAAAGATTAGAACATATAGAAATATAAATATTAGACTAATAAAGATAGTATATTTATATTTTCCCTGAGAAAAGGATAGAATGAGATAACGTGATGATTAAAAAGGAATTTGTTGGTCCTAATTTCTGATGGTCCAAAGTTATTTCCCAGAATGAACATGTTAACTCCATCCTTAGCTGATAAATACCTGATAAACTCTAGTCTACTTAGGTTGATGAACTGTAGAGGGGCATTTCACATATGAAGAAATGTTTCCAAATTTCCCATACCATGTCTTCATTGTCCACAAGAATATTAACTAAACATATGAGGGCACTCATCTTGTGTCTTTCAGAAAATGTAAGCAACTCGGGGATAGAATGAGATAACTTCATGATTGAGAAGGCATTTTTTGGTCCTAGTTTGTTATGGTCCAAAGGTATTTCCCAAAATGAACATGTTAACTCCATCCTTAGCTGGTAAATATCTGATATACTCCAATCTCCTTAGGTTGAGGAACTGTACAAGGGAATTTCACAGTATGAAGAATTCCAAATTTCCTATACCATGTCTTCATTTTCCACAAGAATATTAAATAAACATATGAGGGCACTCATCTTGTGTCTTTCAAAAAAAGTAAGCAACTCTAAGTTCTCTACATAAATAAATTATCAAAAATAAATAATTAAGGATTTCATAGTTCAATTGGAATTTGATACTACTGTATGAAGATATCTCTTTTCTACATGATATATGGTGTCTAGCTCTGGAAATTAAGATTTAAGAACACCATATCCAATTGTTTGACCACTAGTCCATATTTTAGTACCATGTTTATCGGTTCTCTACAGTGACTCGTGAGTAAAGAGAGAATTTTATTCAGCTCGCTAACCTAAGCTTCTAGAACTAGAAAAAGCAAGAAAAATGATCTTCAAATGACCTCAAACAATTCACCAAGCCCCTACTAAAAATCAAAATGTGAAATGTTGTCATATATGAAAGAAATAATTTAGTATAGTCAGTATAGTTTTAGCATTTTGCTTCATTTCATTGAATTTATAGAAAAACTGTAAACTATGCCATAACAGTATCTGTTTATTTAAAACTATTTATTTTAAAAAGGGATAGAACTGATTAAAAATACAAGACTGTGCAAGTCAAAATTGTAAGTTACTTGCTTAATTTTCAACTCAGGAAGGGAAAACTGACTGCATCAATAATTCTAATAAAACAAGGATAAAAATCATAGAAGTTTGTTTCATCCACCTCTGCAAACCAATTTAATTTAAAGGGAGAAATTAAAGATATTTAATTTTGGGGAGGTCAGCCTTATCTTATGCCTGTTGTAGTGTTCATGTATAAACAGAATAATAGGACGTATACCCTCTAAATTTGGTAAGCTAAAGAATATTCAGACCCTTATTCTCAACCTCGACGAACTTGAAGCAACCCACCCTCCAAATCTTGGCAATTTCTCCAGTCTAATCGATTTTCTTATATTTGATAACCAACTGAGTGGCGAGAATCAAGATATCACTAGAGCTTGGCAGGATATAGAACTTGAAAGTTCTTTGTGGAGGTGGGAATCCAAACATGGAAGGTGAACTGCCTCCTAAAATTTGCAACTGTAATAATCCTACTATTTTGGGGCTTGCAAAAACGAGGATTTCTGGAACAATCCCTCCTTCGTTTGGATCATTAAGAAAACTGAAATCACTTTCACTTTACACAAATATATTATCAGGATCAATCCACCTGGATTGAGCACTTGTTTTGAACTTGTATATCTATATCTCTATAGAAGTAGTCTGTCAGGTTTTCCACACAAGGAGCGTGGTATGCTGCAAAAGCTGGAAAAATTTCTTCTATGGAAAAATAATTTGGTAGGAATTATACCGTCAGAGTTTGGTAACTGCACAAGCTTGGAGGTGATAGGCCTATCACTGAACGCTTTGTCTAGAAGCATTCCTAACATAATAGGCTACTTGAAGAATCTGGCTGATCTACAACTCAGTGTTAACTATAGTACTAGTTCAATACCTTCTTCCCTTGTTAATTGCACTAGTGTTTCTCAAATCCATCTTGGTAGCAACCAGATATCTGGAGAAATATCTGATGCAATTGGACAACTCAAGAATATCATGCTGCTATTTTCTTGGTTGAATAAATTGGAAGGAATAATTCCTGCTAGTATAGGTAACTGAAAAGTACTTCAGGCTTTAGATTTTAGTATTTACTAACAATATGCTAAATGGAATCATTCCTTAAATCATATTCCAATTGAGAAATGTCACAAAGTTGATTGTTCTATCAATTGATCTCATTGGCTCTGTTTCTCCAAATATCGGTAGTTTTAAAGCTTTGATTATGCTTCGGCTGGGTGACAATAAACATAGAGGGGAAATCCAAAAAGAGGTTGGGAAACTTGAAAATTTGGACTTCCTTGACATGGAAGATAATTAGTTTACAGGAACCCTTTTTCCAGATATTGGAGGATGCAATGCACTTCAGATGCTGGATCTTCATGGCAACAGACTTATAGATACTCTTCCAAGAATGCTTGGTTTTCTAAAAAATATTCATGTATTGGATTTATGAATGCATATTTTTGTGGGTTCATACCCTATACATTGGGAAATATCATTTCACTGCACAAACAGGCAATGAATGGAGATGATCTGTCCGCAGTGATACCAAGAGAGATTTTGTTGTGCACTAAGTTACAATACCTAGACTTGAATAGCAACAAATTGAATGGTGGAATTCCTTTGAGATTGGAAGCATAAAAGGATTGGACATTGCAATGAATATCAGTTGGAATTATCTCTTAGGGACCATTCCATTGAATTTTTCTAGACTCAGAAAAATGGAAGCGTTGGATATAGTTTTGTAGGATAAAGTGGAACTTTCCAATCAATGCCAAAAGAATGAGCACTGATAGTATCAACATGATAAGAGAAGTGTTATGAGAATAAGAAGTCAGATGAATTATGAAAATTTACAATGCTATTCAGACTTGTTCCAAGAATTGTGAGGAATGCCTCCTACCTGTGCAACTGAAAACAATATTGACCTACACTAGGTAGTTGTTCTACTAAACTAGATGTTTAGCATATGCACTGTACTTGATATATTATGATTTTCAATAGGCCTTCACTAATCCCCAACATGGTTTATAGGGCAATGACTTATACTAATCAAACAATTTTCTCTACAGACTTATACACCTCCATGTTTTCGAGGAAGCACCATGATAACGTTTGATTTGGAAGGTAAAATACTTGTCTTTTATAGGAAGTTTTGGCATTAACAAGACACTTGAAACACTTCAGACACATTTCTATTGGTGTCTCATGTCACATGATGTTGAAGCTCACACTTTCTCCTATATTCCTTGCAATATTTTCAAGTCGTTGAGCAAGAAATTGGGTATGTCTACACCTCTTCTTATCCTTTCACAACCATGGGGGTCGACAATTATAAATTTTATATTTGGTCTACCTTTGGTCTACATGTCTATGTCTATATGTTTTTTTATCACTTTTTAAATATGACAATCATGGTCCCATGTATTAAGTCTATTACCACATCAAAGGCTACTAAACTGTTCTTCCTACATGTCTGGTCACACTTTAGATGCCAACATCCATGTGTCTAATTGAGACCTTGAATTTAGAAACCATTCTGGAAGTATTTGTGGACCATAGTTTACAATTGTCTCAATATATCCACAATGTGACATGCACAAAGATATTATTAAATCAAAGTTTCCAATTGAATGTGTGTTTAGGTACTTTTCATGTATGGCTATGTGCATCCTCGCGCTTAAGATGAAAACCTAACTTTCATTTAGCATGCCTATAATAGGTTTCCTCACAACTCTATACGTCATACTATGTCTTAGACTTATTTGGGTTTTCAACCTTTGGCACCACTTGACAATGCTTTTCAAGCACAATTGACATTAGTTCCCCAAAATAGACCAAAGAACAAGACATAGTAGACATTTTTTTTTTCTAAAATTCAGTAGATAAATTAGTAGGTCCAGGACATATCAATTCAACAAGTACAAGAGGCCACATAACATACTTTGCAAATCACATCAGTTTAAAGTCAAAAATAGTGTTTGGTTGCATTGTCCAAATGATGGTGTTAAAGGAACATATCGGAAGATCAAGCCCACTTTTATATGGAACCAGTATAATAATTTGGGTATTCTCTTCCGTTTTCAAGTCTAGGTTGAGTAAGAACTTAGATTCTGGATTGCAGCCAAAGTTTAACAACAAGGCACATAGGGAGATACTAGGCATCAAATATATGGAAGCTAAGACTCCAAAGATCCTTGGGTGGTGTTCACTTTGTGATGTTACCTGTAGAACAAAGGAAATTATTCACAAAAAACATGTGTTTGGAAAGAAGAACCAATCCATGTTAAAAAGGTTGAAGGAAAAAGGTTCAGAAGATGGAATAAAGCCACAGAGAAAGCATCCATAAGGACTGATAGGGTGGTGTTCTCTTAAAAAATCTTCATGAGCTGCATATGTGTAGGAAAAAAACATGTCCATGTTAGGAATGGAAAAAACTTAAAACATGTTAGGAATGGAAAAGACAAAGGAGGAAGAGACAATAGAGGCTGGCAAAGACAATGTGACAATGTTATTGGAAAAGTAAAAAAAAAAATCATTGAATGACGAAGGAAATATGGCATCCAAGAAACATCACAAGTTACATAAAGGAGATGTTGGGCAACTTACAGAGAATAGAAATTCTAAAGCCCATTTACCAGTCTATTGTGAGAGATAAAGTGTTCTTGGTGGAAAAGTTGAGGAAGAAAATTTTCACGTTAAAGCTCAAGTTGAAGGGGCAGACATAAAGTGTCCCTAGTGGAAAAGTTGAGGAAGAATATGTTCACGTTAAAGCTCAAGTTGCAGGGGAAAGATTAATTGTTCCAATATTTCAACCTGTTGAACATAAAATGATCTTTGTATTTGGTTTTGTGGACAGACATTAGATTTCAAAATTTTCTTTGAATTTTTGTGACAATTGAATTTTGTTATATTGAGCTTCCCATATCATAAAAACAGTTATATGTGTAATTAATGTAGAAAGAGGGGGTGGCTTTGAATTGGAGAGAAATTTATTAGCTTCTTTGGATAATTTAGTTGTGGTTGTAGGCACAATGGAATCCCCGGGAACAAGCTCCAACTCGATCTTTGTAGAAGAAATGGGAGCTGACTTGAAAGTCAAGACCGAGGTGCATGAGATCTATAGCCAAGCTGGCCTAGCCAGACCAGCTCCTAGTTAACTTTGCTGGCTCTAGTTACTTTCTGGTTTTACTTGTTAGTATTTCTATTTGTATAGTATAGAGATTCTTTGCAAAAGGTTTTAGGTTATAGTAGATACATTTAGAAGATGCTTTGCAAAAGGTCTCAGGTTATAGCAGATACATTTGGACTTTCCCATACAGCGTAGTGTTGAGCTTTAAAAATTGTCTGAGGTCTGGTTTCCGCTTTGACAGGAATCTTACAGCCATGATTGTAACCATTTTTCTAAGATATTAATATGGGAGTATAGTGGATTACAAAAAAAACCCAGAAAACTGGAACCCTACTCTCATCTCTATTAGATACGTTTGTGAGATTTGGGTTTAGAAAGAAGCTTTAGTAGACACTTTATCCATAGAAGATGCTACAGTGATGCCAATTTTAACATCAAGAAAGGAAACTTTACCTACAAAGGGAGGTGCATTTTTTTGCAAGCCAAGCTACAAGGGTGTCACAGTGAGCTAACTCCATTGAGTTATTTTTTTATTAAGTTAAAAATAGGGGCTTGCATGATTATATATTTTACAAGGATTTTCCATTATGTGTTGAACATTTTTTAAAAATCAATGCCTATTATACAATTTCAAGGACTGCCTAACTCATATAATTGTTTAAAGGGTGCTAGCTCAATGGAAGAGCACTTGTCACGCAGGAGGTTGGTGGTTAGATTCCACTATACCCTAACATAAATTATTCAATGATATTGTAGACTTTTTTAATTAAATAATTTTATATTGATTTATTTTAATGGTGAGATAATTTTCTGGATTCATTGTTTTATATTGTCTCTAGAGAGACAATAGATAGGATTAGACAAATTCCAACTATTGTCTTTGGAAAGACAAATGAAATTGTCTCATAAGAGACAAAAATGAAACTATCTTTGGAGAGACAAAAATGAAACTGGCTTTGGAGAGACAAAAATGCTTGTGTTATATATTGTCTCTATAGAGACAATATTTTAAGACAATTTAATTTTAAGATGATTTAATTTGAGTCACCCACTTAAAGACAATATTTAAGACAATACACAAGTTTTATTTTGTCTCAATTTAAGGCAATTTACCCCAAAATTGTCTTAAATATTTTCTTAAAACCCCCCTTTATGTTGTAGTCTTTGTCTCCTCTGTGTTAATTGTCTATCTATTTTGTCTTCGATAAATTTCATTTCAGGAGATGCTTCTCTTTTAGATTCCATAATTCTCACCACCCTTCAATCTGGGTTGTATTCCCGTGTTGACCATCCTACTTGACTTATCCCATAGTAGATCCATGTCATATCACCTAGTACCATCACCCCAGTAGATAATATGCTCAAAATTGTCTCTGCTTCAATCCCGTCATGCAAAAAATCAAATCCAACCAATTCCACGTCCTTGTTTGCAGACCACTCCAACCCTTATATGTTTGGATTCTCTTTCTTAGAAACCAACTGAGATGTTTGAGGCTTCCAGGGACATGCCTATGCCCGTGTCTCCAACAATGTTAAATCCACATTTCAATGGATGGTTTTGCAATGGTATCACATTCATACCATCTTAAATAATAGTAAAATGGGCATTCTTGATTTTAGAACATCATGAGTGTTTATTTCATTTACAAATATTGAGAGTCATTACATACTCTAAATTGGAAGAGACCAAAATTCTACTATAAGAAGCAAGGGTTTTAGTTCTGTATGGCCATAGGTTTGCATTAAACCCCAGTGTATCATTTTAATGTAGCTATATGTATCCACTAGACCTACTGTTAAAAATGTCAATCACATTTTCCTCGATTCATACTTAAATTCCTACTCACTTTCATAGGGAAAAAATTCATGGCATTTTTTGCAAATATCTGACAAATGAATATGGATTTGATTAAACACTCCATATCTTGTCATTGTCTCTGAATTTTTCCATTTATATACTCCTATTTTTCTTTCTATTTGCGACTCTTTCTTTTAGAGAATAATAGTGGGGCAATAAAATGACACTGGTGCGTATAGATACATAAACACACCGGAGTGCCGTATCGCACAAACGCCTCAATATTTTTAACTGGTTTTGGTATTTGTGCGGTCCCGATAGGTAGTATAAACGCACCGGTGTGCTTAATAATACAAGCACACCAGTTTTCATTTTTTATTTTTTAGAAACATCGACCTGTGACAGTGCAATTACTGTGATTTTTTAAAATTCATTATTCATCAAAAGTCAACACATATTATAACACTATTCATATTAATTAAATTTTTATTAATGGATTTGAATGTGATGTTTAGATTAATTTGTTATATCATATCATCATTATTGTGGTTTTTTAAAATTCATTATTCATAAAAAGTCGACATGTATATATGTTATAACAATATTCATATGAATTAAATTTTTATTACTGCATTTGAGAACGACAATGGAGAATGCAATAGCAACAATAGAGAATGCAATAGAATAAATTAAAACATTATATATATATATATATATATATATATATATATATATATATATATATATATATATAAGACATTCTTTCTCATACAAAATGGGACAGTTATTGGTATCCCTTTATCTTTCAATTGGGACACTATGTCCATTACATTAAAGAAAATGTCTGATTAGACAGAAATTTTTCCAAAAATAGTACAACGACTTGATTTTATATCCAAACATAGTGATCATCATTCTTCGCTTGAACTGCTATCACTGCTAGAGCTACTTCCATTACTTGGGTTATTTTCAAAAAAAAATTGTTCACGATGTTGATTGTTTTCTTATTCTTCACCTTCTTCCATCTACAAACATAAAGATAAACTGTAATGAGTGTATATACATTGGTTAGAATAATGAAAATTGAAATATTAAATAGTATACATCAATGTAAATCGAAAAGAAATGGCGTCCCAATGCAACAATTGACTCGTAAACTACACACATTCTTTGAAAACCACGTAACATGCCATCTTTCAAGATTTGATGTGTTGGCACAATGCCATACTTTGTTTCCTGCAAGTTTTATATCCCATAAGAAATCATATATTTAATATAAAAGATTTATTTTTTCTATTAATTATAGACGTAGCTAAGTAAAACAAGATCGATAGATGCTTACAAATTCCACAATTAAATTCTAATATGCCAACATATACGCACAACCCATATTTAAATGAATTTCAATCAATTCCTCTCATGGTTCTTCTTTGTATGTTAGCACCTGTTTGGAGACATTCAATGATGATTTTTTTAAAACAACTTAAAAATAAAAAAATAAAATCTAGTTAAGTGGTTATAAGGAAGTAACAATTACTCTCAAACTTAGATATCAATCCTTTTCTTCCTTGTCATCCTGTTTTATGTGGTGAATGGGTTCCATTTTATTTTCTTTTCTGCAAGAAAATACTTGAAAATTAATATATAATGCCAAATTGTTTATTTATTTTACCTAATGATAAAAAAATTCAATGATTACATATTACATTTGAAGCACATTGTTGTTGAGATGGATCCTCCCGTGATGCAATTTTGTCCATTTCTTTGACCATCTCCTTGTACACCTTTTTGAACATTCCTACTGGCATATTTCTGATATCAACTCGTTCATATTTTGAGATTTTCATAATCTTCCTAAAAATGTAACATGACAACAAACTATTTAATTTTTATATTGATATATGAAAAGTAAGTATAACAAAAGTGATATTTATAAATAATTCTGTACAAACATCTAAAGGAATATTACTTTTTCATTCCTTTTTTTTGTTGTTGTACGTTTTTGCTATTAAAAGTCTGACATGTATCATTGACCAATTATCTGGAAACTCTTCTTGCAGTTTACATAAAATTTGGTTCTTGGAATCATCAGTTTGGTTTTTGTATTGTAAGTGGAAAGAACGTCTATACATTTGTTCCACTAGATCCCTCAAACATTTGTAAAAAATTTTCCCCCTTTCGTTAACCTCCAACACCACTCCAGATGATCTAAGGAGCAATTCATTTTCATTTGCATGTTCTATTGTTTTACTTTTCTTAGAACAAAATTCATTTTGAGTTGTTGGTCCCTATAGAACATTAAACAGAGGTGAATTAATAGATTTTTTCACACATGTTATCTAATAATTTTAATTATATTATTAATGAAAACTAAAAAAAGAAATTCATATTGGATCGATAGTATTTTTTCATTCACCTGATTCATCCTTTTGCAAATTTTCTATCAAGATTATACATTCTTCTGGTCCTAGATCAGAAATAATCATATCGAGGTTCGTCATTTTGTGGATCTACATGATACACATTAAACAATACATATTATTTAAACTTACATATAGTTCAAAACTAATTTTTTTGTATAAAATTTACAAAGAACTTGCCTTTTTTGCTTTTCTTGATGTGTTATCAGTATTTTTGTTACTTGATCTCTTGTCAGTCATTTATTTAACAATATCAAACCTGTATCATATCTTTTTTTTGCTAAATTGTGCTAATTCTATTATGTAAACATAAAGTTACAAAACTGCCACGGTTTAGCTAAGGGAGCCTGAAACCGGGCTTGATATCCAAGTTCTGTCTAGATAATGAACTGCCCAGAGTGGGAAACCAGTTCCTTTAAAAGTAATTACACTGCCCTTTGGATGGAAAACCAGTGAAGAGTCTATTACATTCAGCATGAAAAAACTATAGAAAGACATAACTGGCATGCAGCTGTTGCTGCTGTAGACAACCAAAAAAGCCAAATTTTTTGCAAAAAAGTCAAGAGCAGAAGTCATACTAGTCCTGGACATTGCAGAGTCAAAGAAATTAGGTTGGCGCTGGCTGCTCCTCTTCAATTCGACAGCCATAGAGATCCTCAGGTTCTTCATCAGCACTCTTGTCTCCGTCTTTGCCTGAGAGGTCCGCTCCCACCTGCAAGAGAGTATGGTCCATAGAGGAAGGAGCAGAAACAAAGGTTGCAGTAGGACCAGCAGTGGGAGAGGCAGTTGGGTTGGGGATGGGGATGAAGGGAGAAGGCGCAGGTCTAGCAACCGGAGGAGAGTGAATGGTGGCTTCTTCACGCAAGGTGATGGTTATGTAGGCAGTAATGGAAGGGCGGTTGAAGGCACTGTCGAAGCGAAGCTCGGCGTGTTGCGAGGTTTGCCTCATAATGTGGCTGCCGGGGCGATGAGGGACGGAGGAAGCAGGGCTCGGGGGCGTGGTCAGAGGAGGAGCAGTGGGATGACTACCATGAATGAGGCCAGGAGGGTCAATGTAAACCAGAGCATAGCATCTTTCAGAAGGCTCATTGGAGAAATCATCGCCGGAACTGATGGGAGGCCGTTCACTCATAGACCTTCCCCGAGAGGCGCCGCGTCGACAGGTCATCCGCTGCCTAAGCCTAGGCATGGTGATCTTCTCATAGTGAGTAGACGAAGAACTAGAGGGCGCTACAGGAATAGGAACAAATCGACCAAAAACACTGGGAGAAACCTGAGAATTGAAATTGGAAAGACAGAAATTACTATGTGTATAATGGAAGCTAGGTATAGTTTCCAGGCAGCTGAGCAGTGAGCATCGGTGACCAGTGGTTGTGCGTTTGCATGGCGTGGCACATCCACCCAGGCATAGACTGCGCAAGGGTTGCATAGCTCGACTGATAGAGCCAGAGTGATCTGGAGAGCACGAGCAGGCATCCATATGGTGTCGTCTGTTCGGACGAAGGAGGAGAGGGTGGCGGCGCGGTGGAATAAATGCCTGGAGCAAGTGTGTATTGATAGCCATATTAATGGCGCCATAGGGGGCCATGTGGTCACCCCATGTGAGGCGCTTTGGGAGATGGCCCGGGACATGTGTTCCGATGGAACCTCTAGACATCCGCATCCGGAGCAAACTTGTATCATATCAGTCAATAATATATTTTTAAATAAAGTGTCAAATTCTGAATTAAAAAAAAAAATATCAAAAAACCGGTGCGCCATTCATGGTGAACGCACTGACGTTGGTGTGTGAATGTCTTTCCCACGCACCGAAAAAATAGTATAATACACCATACGGTGCTCTATGTAAAAAAGAATCCCCGGTGCATTTATTCCGCCGTGCCGCCAGAATAAAGTCCTAATTTTGAATCACAGAAAAAAGAAGAAGAAAGGGGAGAAACAAAAAGAAAGTAAGGTTTGTATTTTTTGAAAGTTTTTTTTTTTTTTTTCGAAACTTAACGTTAGCAGTGCATCATAATGAAATAGTGCACTGGTTGCATATTTTTATAATTTGTATGACAGTACTTTCACGGTGCGCTGTGATAACAAAGCGCCCCGGTGCACACTTTCAGACAGGATGCACTGAATTTTTATTTTTATTTTTTTTAATTACGCAAGGGTCGACATGGATTGGGATCCGACTAAGTAGGTCAACCCGTTCGTTGGATGTCTTAGGTTTTTATTTAGCAATATAAACCCTATAAATATAAATTGAAAAGCCCTAATTCTGAAATGACAACAAATGGGAGAAGACAGGGCAGAAATAAAAATAATGTAGGGTATGTTTGTAGAATGGTTTTTTTTTAAAACAACACGTTGTGCGGTGCACCATAGTGTAATAGTACACCAGTGCCATATGTTACATATGGCGCACTGATAACAAAATAATTTGTTTTTTTAATTTTTTATCACTGTACTTGCGCAGTGTGCTTGTATAACAGAGCACACTGGTGCGCTATGTTACGAAGGGGGCACCGACGAAAAAAAATGTCTTTTTTAAGATTGACGCAAGGGCTGACATGGATTGAGATCTGACTATGCAGATCCTCCCATTGGTTGCATGTCTTAGGCTTATATTTAGAAATACAAACCCTATAAATATAAATTGAAAAACCTTAATTCTGAAATCACAACAAGTGGGAGAAGAAAGGGCAGAAACAAAAATAATGTAGGGTATGTTTGTAAAAAAGTTTTTTCCAAAACAACACATTTTGCGGTACTCCATAATGTAATAGTGCACCGGTGCCATATGTTACAAATGGCGCACTGATAAAAAAATATTTTATTTTTTTATTTTTTATCATTGTACTTCAGCGGTGAGCTGATATAACCAAGCGCATCGGTGCGCAATGTTACACAGGGCGCACCGGCGAAAAAAATCTGTATTTTTTTAAGATTGACACAAGGGCCAATATGGATTGGGATCTGAATATGCAAGTTGTCCCATGGGTTGGATTTCTTATGAGTACAGAAACCCTATAAATCTAAATTGAAAAGAAAGAGGGAGAAAAAATGGCAAAAACAAAAAGAATCTAGGGTTTTGTTTGTAAAAATTGATTTCTTTTTTTATTTTTGTTTCTAAAAACTGCAGAAAAGGTAAAAAGCTGCAGCAAAAAAAATTTAAAAAAAAAATAAGATTTGATTTTGTATTTTACTTCATAAAAAACTAGAGAAAAAATAAAATAAAACAATAGACTTTGATTTCTTATTTCACTACATAAATAAAACTGTAGAATAAAGTACAAAAAAACAATAAACTTTACTCACATTGTTTAAAATTCTATGGTACAGGGTTTGAATTACCAGAGGTTTGGAATTCAGATTGTTTGAATAATTTTGTTCGAATGTATTTCGCTGCTCCATAGTGCTCTCGTTCTCTGTTTTCTCTAGGTCTGTATCCTACAAATCTCTTGTTGAATTTTTTTGCAAAAATAGTGAAATAATGAAAAGTGTTTAGTATTTAAAGAAATGTTGTATGAAATTAGATTTTCGAAAATATTTTGCTGCCCAATTTTCAATTTATCGTTCTTTTTCACTTAAATAAAATAGGATTGCACCTTTTTTTACTGCAGTTATTCGTTTACCGGTGCGTCATTTAATTCAACCGCACCGGTTCTACTTGTTACAAAAGCGCACCGGTGCGCAAAATAAAGAACTAGACGGTGCGGTTATTTGAACAATATGCATCGGAATTACATTTAGGTTTGTGCACCAAAGTTTATTGTTGTTTTGCTCAAATGTAGGGAGAAAATATCATATATTATATGAAATGGACAATTCTTCAAAATCCAGCTCTTTCCATAATATTTCTCAAAGTCCATCGTGGAGTTCTCCCTATCCATGTGGAGACGTAATATTTACTTCAGATTTGTTTTATTTTTTCACTATCTAATTGAATTTATGTATGTTTTTTGTCCATGTAGTCAATCATGCACAACTTAGTTAAATTTATAATGTATACAAATTTGCAGGTTCATGCAGATTCATCATCGAGTTCAGATGCACAAAATTATATTCAAAGTACTATTCCAAAACATTGAAAGTTCTTATCAGGAGCTGCATACTGCAAGAAGTATTTGGTAGATGAAAATGGATAGCCGCTTCACCCTGCCAATTGTAATGATATTGCATCTTCTAGCCAAAATCCCGAGACAATGATAGTAATTATAATTATAATTGTTTAGTATATATATTGATTAAAATGTAATTATTTCAACGTCAAACCAATTTATAATCATGCAATATTGTCAACGTGGTTACTAATTGATATCATAATATTTTGTACTAATCATGTTCAATTTTTTTTTAAAATTATTAGGATTCTAGTGATGATGAATGACCTACGTACCATCTTCCATTGCACCCCACGATAATGTCAAATCAAGAGAAGACTAAATTAAGAGAAAAAATCGGAGAGGAATGATACCAAGAATGGTTGAATCAACCACCGATTCAATTCCCACTACGTTCATATTCACCAATTAGGAATGAATACAACAATAGTAGTTCTTCACAAGCTGGCAATGGAGACAATCAAATAGAGGTTGGTATGGATGATTACTTAAGGGATACGACTACCATGGAGACAATGTTGTTATATGCATTCCAAAATGATGATCAGCTAGGGGATGATGCTCATATCGCTGGCACCTTTTTCGAAAGCCTTAAATTTTCTTCCACCACCCCTCTCTTTGGACCCGACGGTCAGTCAAAGTCTACCCAGTTGGGGACAATGATGTTACTGTACAACTCGAAAGAAAAGTTTTGTTTGTTGAATGCATGTTTCTTGGAACTTTTGAGGTAAGTTACCATAAAGTACTTCCCTTATATATAAATTTGAAATATAATCAATACACTGCAATGAACATTACAAATGTTCAATTTTATGAACGTTAATAATTATATCGAAATTAATGTACATTTATTAATATAGTTTTCCATGACACTAGTACATTTGGCAGAAATTGCGACACTTTGGTTCCGACACTTTTGACCAAATGTCGGAAATTTCTCCAAATTTTATCAATTTTTCAAATCCTGCCCACAACTATCACTATACCGACATTTGGAGACAAGTGTCAGTATTGCGACACTTAGAGGGTAGTTTCGGTCTTGCGACGTTTGTAGGAAAGCGTCACTATTGTGATAGTTTGGGCAAAAGCATCGCTATTGCGACAATTTGGGCAAAAGTGTCAGACTTGTGGTGTTTGTAGGAAAGTGTCGCTATTACGACAGTTTGGGCAACAAGCATCGCTATTGCGATAGTTTGGGAAAAAGTGTCAGACTTGCGACAGATTAGAGCTAAGTGTCTCTCTTGCGATGTTTAGATGAAAGCGTCGCTATTTCGACGGTTTGGAAATTGATTTCTTTGGCCTCTCCTTTAATAAATAATAATCTAACGTGGATACCCTTTTTGAATGGTTGGAGCAACATAATAAGATATCTTTAGTTGACATATCACATTGTGATGAAGATGGAAGGTGGTTATGATGGGACTTCTAAGGAGTTTTATAAAATATTAAAGACGTGATGCGCTCTCTCCTTGGTTAATTTTTAAAGTCACATAGTGTGAGGTCGCTCGACTAGGAGCGTTCAGGTCGAGCCATTTCATTCGAGGGCGCTCGTATCAGTTTTTCTAAGTTGCGACCACCCAAGTGCCTTCATGTGCACGTTCGAGTGACCCATTTGCTGTTTTCTCCCTTGTGGCATCGTTTGTTTGGGTGTGTCGTGTCGCGCAGTGTGAGGTGACTTGACCGGGCACATTCGGGTTGGGCCATTTCGTTCGAGGGTGCCCGTGTCAGTTTTACTAAGTTTTGACTGCCCAGGTGCCTTATGCACATTTGGGTGCCATATTTTCCATTTTATCCCTTATGGCATCGTTCATTCAGGGGTGTTGTGTCACGCCGTGTGAGGTCGCCCGACTGGGCACGTTCGGGTCGAGCCGTTTCGTTTGAGGGCGCCCGTATCTATTTTTATAAGCTGTGACCACCTAGGTGCTAGCTTGTGCACGTTCAGGCGGCCCGTTTGTCATTTTCTCCCTTGTGGTATTGTTCGGTCAGGCGGCCCATTTGTCATTTTCTCCCTTGTGGTATTGTTCGGTCAGGCGCGCCGTGTCGCGCAGTGTGAGGTCGCCCGACTGGGCACGTTCAGGTCGGGCCATTTCGTTTGAGGGCGCCCTTATCATTTTTGCTAAGTTGTGACCACCCGAGTGCCTTGTGCACATTCGGGTGGCCCGTTTTCCATTTTCTCACTTGTCGCATCATTCATTCGGGCGCGCCGTGTGAGGTCGCCCGACCAGGTGCGTTCGGGTCGTGTCAGGCCGTTTCGTTCGAGGGCGCCCATATCAATTTTGCTAAGTTGTGACTGCTTGGGTGCCTTGTGCACATTCAGGTGGCCCATTTTCTATTTTCTCCCTTGTGGCATCATTCGGTTGGGCGCGCCGTGTCGTGCCATGTGAGGGCGCCTGATTGGGCGTGTTCGGGTTGGGACGATTCGTTCAAGGGCGCCTGTATTTGTTTTTCTAAGTTGTGACTGTCCAGGTGCCTTGTGCACATTCGGGCAGCCCATTTGTCATTTTCTGCCTTGTGGCATCGTTCAGTCAGCCGTGTCGTGTCGTGCCGTGTGAGGTCACCCGACTGGGGGCGTTCGGGTTGGGTCGGGCCATTTCATTCAAGGGCGCTCGTATCAGTTTTGCTAAGTTGTGACTGCTTGGGTGCCTTGTGCACGTTTGGGTGGCCCTTTTTCTATTTTCCCCTTGTGGCATCGCTCATTTGGGCATGCCGTGTTGCGTTGTGTGAGGTCGCCCGACCGAACACGTTCAGGTTAGTCCGTTTCATTCGAGGGCACCCGTATCAGTTTTTCTAAGTTGTGAACACCCTGGTCCCTTGTGCATGTTCAGGCGGCCCGTTTTCCATTTTCTCCCTTGTGGCATTGTTCCATCGGGCACGTCGTGTCGCAACATGTGAGGTCGCCTGACTGGGCGCGTTTGGGTCAGGTCGGGCCATTTCGTTCGAGGGCGCCCATATTAGTTTTGATAAGTTGTGACCACCCGGGTGCTAGCTTGTGCAAGTTTGGGCAGCCTATTTTCCGTTTGCTCCCTTGTGGCATCATTCGAACGGGGGTGATGTGTCGCACAGTGTGAGGTTGCCCGACCGAGCGTGTTCAGGTCGGGCCATTTCGTTCGAGGGTGCCCGTATCAGTTTTTCTAGGTTGTGACCGCCCGGGTGCCTTATGCACATTCAGATGGCTTGTTTTCCATTTTCTCCCTTGTGGCATCATTTGGTCGGGTGCACCGTGTCGTGCCATGTGAGGTCACTCGACCGGGCGCGTTCGGGTCAGGTTGGGTTGTTTTTTTTGAGGGCACCCATATTAGTTTTGCTAAGTTGTGAACACTCGAGTGCCTTGTGCACGTTTGGGTGGTCCATTTTCTTTTTTCTCCCTTGTGGCATCGTTTAGTTGAGCGCACCGTGTGAGGGCGCCTGACCAGGCGCATTCGGGTCGAGCCAATTCGTTCAAGGGTGCTCGTATTAGTTTTGCTAAGTTGTGACTACCCAGGTTCCCTGTGCATGTTTGGGTGACCCGTTTTCCATTTTCTCCCTTGTGGCATCGTTCGATCGGGTGCACCGTGTCGCGCTGTGTGAGGTCGCCCTACCGGGCGCATTCGGGTTGGGTCAGGTCATTTCGTTCGAGGGAGCTCGTATCAGTTTTGTTAAGCTGTGACCGCCCGAGTCCCTTGTGCACATTTGGGCAGCCCATTTTCCATTTTCTCCCTTATGGCATCGTTCGGTCGGGCGCGCTGTGTCCCGCCGTGTGAGGTCACCCGACCGGGCGCGTTCGGGTCGGGTCAGGCCATTTTGTTCAAGGGTGCCCATATTTGTTTTGCTAATTTGAGACCACCCGGGTGCCTTGTGCACATTCGAGTGGCCCATTTTCCATTTTCTCACTTGTGGCATCATTCGTTCGGGCGCGTCGTGTCGCACCGTGTGAGGTCGCCCGACTAGGCGCATTCAGGTCGGGCCGATTCGTTTGAGGGCACCTGTATCAGTTTTGCTAAGTTGTGACCACCCAGGTTCTTTGTGCATGTTCGGGTGGCCCATTTTCTGTTTGATCCCTTGTGGCATCATTTGGTCGATCGCGCCATGTCGCGTCGTATGAGGTCACCCAACCGGGCGCATTCGGGTCGGGTCGAGACGTTTCGTTCGAGGGCGCCCGTATCAAGTTTACTAAGTTGTGACCACCCAAGTGCCTTGTGCACGTTCGGGTAGCCCATTTTCCATTTGATCCCTTGTGGCATCATTCGATCGGGCGCACCGTGTCGCACCATGTGAGGTCGTCCGATCAGGCACGTTCGGGTCGGGTCGGGCCATTTTGTTCGAGGGCACCCATATTAGTTTTGCTAAGTTGTGACTGCCCGGGTGCCTTGTGCACATTCAAGTGGCCCGTTTGACATGTGCTCCCCTATGGAATCGTTCGGTCAGGCGTGTCGTGTCATGCCGTGTGAGGTCGCCCGATCGGGTGTGCTCGGGTTGGGTTGTTTCGTTCTAGGGCACCCATTTCAGTTTTGCTAAGTTGTGACCGCTCGGGTGCCTTGTTCACGTTCGAGCGACCCATTTTCCATTTTATCCTTTGTGGCATCGTTAGGTCGGGTGCGCCGTGTGAGGTCGCTTGACTGGGCGCGTTTGGGTCGGGTTGTTTCATTAGAGGGTGCTCATATTATTTTTGCTAAGTTGTGACCACCCGGGTGCCTTGTGTATGTTTGGGTAGCCCGTTTTCCATTTCATCCCTTGTGGCATCGTTCATTCGAGCGCGCCGTGTGAGGTCGCCCAACTGGGCGCATTTGGGTTGGGCCATTTTCTTCGAGGGTGCCCATATCAGTTTTGCTAAGTTGTGACTGCCCAGGTGACATGTGCACGTTCGGGCGGCCTGTTTTCCATTTTCTCCCTTGTGGCATCGTTTGGTCAGGCACGCCATGTCACGCTGTGTGAGATCTCCCAACCGGACGTTTTTGGGTTGGGTCGTTTCGTTTGAGGGTGCCCGTATCAATTTTGCTAAGTTGTGACCACCTGGGTGCCTTGTCCATGTTCGGGCAACCCGTTTGTCGTTTGCTCCCCTGTGGCTTCATTTTTCGGGTCACACCATGTAAGGTCACCTAACCGGGCGCATTCGGGCTGGGCAATTTCGTTCGAGGGTGCCCGTATCAGTTTTGCTAAGTTATGACCACTCGTATCAATTTTTTTAAGTTGTGACCGCCCGAGTGCCTTGTGCATGTTCAGGTGGACCGTTTGTCGTATGCTCCCTTGTGGCATCATTTGGTCAGGCACGCTGTGTCGCGCCATGTGAGGGCACCCGATCAAGCATGTTCGTGTCAGGTCGTTTCGTTCGAGGGCGTTCGTATCAGTTTTGCTAAGTTGTGACCGCCCGGGTGCCTTGTGCACGTTTGGGAGGCCCGTTTTCCATTTGCTCCCTTATGGCATCGTTCGGTCAGGCGCGCCATGTCAGGGCGCCTGACCAAGTGTGTTTGGGTCGGGACGTTTCATGCGAGGGTGCCCGTATCAGTTTTGCTAAGTTGTGACCGCCCAGGTGCCCTGTAGACATTCGAGTGGCCCGTTTTCCATTTGCTCCCTTATGGCATCATTTGGTCAGGCGCGCCGTGTCGCGCTGTGTGAGGGCACCCGACCAAGCGCGTTCGGGTCGCGCTGTTTCATTCAAGGGCGCCCGTACCAGTTTTTCTAAGTTGTGATCACCTGGGTGCCTTGTGCACGTTCGGGCGGCCTGTTTCCCATTTGCTCCCTTATGGCATCGTTCGGTCATTCAACTATCCCTTTCGGGTTGGGTCAGGTCATGCTGTGTGAGGCCACCCAAGGAAACGTTCTCGGGTGTGTCCAGTTGGGTCTGGTTGGGTCGTGTCGTGTGAGGCTTCCCAAGGAAACATGTTTGTGTGGGTCAGGTCGAGTTGGGTTTGGTCGAGTCGTGTCGTGTGAGGCCACCCAAAGAAACACGTTCGTACAGGTCGGTTCGAGTCATGTACTGACGACGCTCGAGGAAACGCATTCGGGCGAGTCGGGTTGGGTCTGGTGATCGGGTCTTGACGTGTGAGGCTGCCCAAGGAAACATAGTCGTACGAGTTGGGTCGAGTCGTGTGATGGTGCCCAATTAGCTGGAAGCGAGTTCGGGTTAGGCTAGGTTTGTTTGTGCTGTATTATAATTAAGGGTGCCCAAGGAAACACGTTTGGGCGGGTCAAGTCGGGTCAAGTCGGGTCAGGTCGTGCCGTGTGAGACCGCCCAAGGAAACGCATTTGGGCGGGTCAAGTTGGGCCTGGTCGGGTTGTGTCGTGTGAGGCCACCCAAGGAAACGCGTTCTGGTGGGTCGAGTCAGGTTGGGTTGGGTCGTATGATGGTGGTCGTATAAAAAATTCTAAGTTGTGACCACCCATGTTGCTTGTGCACATTTGTGCGATTCCTTTCACATTTCCTCCCTCGTGCACCCTTTTTTCGAGCGGGTCGGATCGTGCCGTGTGAGGAGCATGCCATAGGAAACTCATTCAGGTCGAATCGTGTGAGGGAGGTTGTATAAAAAATGCTAAGTTATGACTGCCCATGTACCTTGTGCACGTTAATGTGACCCATTTTTATTTTTCTCCCTCGTGCTTTCAACGTTTAGGCGTGTCCGGTTGGGTTGGGTCGTGTGATGTCGCCCATGGAAATGCGTTTGGGTCATTTCGGGTTCGGTCGTTTTGTACCATGAGGGTGCCCAAGGAAACATGTTGAAGAGGGTCGGGTCAGGTTGGGTCATGTGAGGGCGCCCAAGGAACATGTTCGACTGGGTTGGGTCGTATCAGGCCGTGTCATGAGGGTGCCCAGGGAAATTAAGTTTTCGGGTGGGTTGGGTCGAGTCGTGTGATGTCGCCTATGGAAACGCATTCGGGTCGAGTCAGGTCGGGTCGTGCCATATTGTGAGGGCACCCAAGGAAACACGTTTAGGTGGGTCGGGTTGGGTCCGGTCTAGTCAGGTCGTGTCATGTCATGAGGCCGCCCAAGAAAACACGTTCGGGAGGGTCAGGTCGGGTTGGGTTGGGTCGTGTGAGGGTGGTCGTCTAAAAAATGCTAAATTGTGACCACCTTAAAATCCAGTGCCTCCTCATAAAATCCTCTCCTCATATATTCGACCACCATTACAGACGTTTACACCACATTTAGTTTAGACATTTAGTAGGTAGGTAGGGTGCCCCTATCTCCCATCTCCATATAGAGTAATTTGGTCACATATTCTTTCTTCTATGATACTAGTTCCTCTCTCTTAAGTCCTATCTCTTGTCCTTCTTCTCTCTCCCTTTCTCTCCTTATACCTCCCTCTCTCTTCCACAATCTCCCCCCCCCCTCCCTCTCTCTCTCTCTCTCTCTCTACCCTCCAATCCTCTCACTATATCCCTCCCTCTATCCTTCTTTCTACCCCCCTTCCATCTTTGTGTCACTATCTCCCTGTCTTACCCTTCTGATCTACCTCTCTCACTCCTCTCCCTCTCTCTCTCTCTCCATTCCTTCTCTCCCCTCTCCTTCAGTTTATCTCCATCTCTCTCTTGTGACTCCCCTTGTCTCGCCACCTATATCAATCTATGTCTTTATTATTCCTTCTCATATATATCTAGAGTTAATATACATCATGACATATTGGGACCTATGATTAGGTTAATTCCGCCTTGCTGGCAAGGTTAAAATGGTTAATCTTCGATAGAAAAAATGTAGATCAAATATTTCATCAAAAAGAGGGAACCATACCCTATCTTCCAGGCTATGCCTATCAGTCGCTTGGCCTCTTCTTGCTCTCACATGAATGTAGTCTTGCTTGACTAGTACAGAAGAAGGTTTCACATTATCAACTATTTGTTTGGGACAACTTTTAGTTGTTTCAACACTGCTACATTCTTCAAGCTTATCCTTTAAACCATCTTAGTCTTTTGTACTCTCTTCAACTTTGTAGTTCTTTCCATTCCTCTCAGTCACATATGTTTCCTTGGTCTGTTAAGGGACAAGGTTGACAACATTAGGATGTTTTTGAAATAAACAAGGGTATTTCCAGGACACAGTCAGGTGGAGCAAGAGTATAAGAGCAAAATTTCTCATGAATGTGGGACACTCGAACTTAAGATTTTCTAGAGTAGTCATGAGGTGCAGTCTGGTTATTAAGACTTCATCAGATGGTCATTCTCCGGACTTAAATTGTGTGACAACACTGTGGCTAAGTTTGAAACTGGATATTGAACATACATTTGGTTTGATTGCAATAGACATTTTCATCAATAAATGTAAAGAAATGGCTAACAAATACTATAAATTAATAAATAAAGAAGACATGGAAACAAGCAACAATACTTACAAAATTGTTACATTGAGACGCAAAGGATAAGCAACTAATGTGCACAAACAAAGACCAATGAAACTATCATCTTAACCCTTAATCCCTTAAACACTAATTCCCAACCCCTAACCCATTTAACCCCCTAAACCTCTAAACCCCTAAACCATAAACCTCTAAACCGTTAACCCCTAACCCATTTAACCCCCTAAACACCTAGTAAACCCCTAACCCATTTAACCCCCTAAACCTCTAAACCCCTAACCCATTTAACCCCCTAAACCCTAAACCTATAAACCCTTAACCCCTAACCCCTTAAACCCTAAACCATTAAACTGGCCTTAACCCTAACCCCTTAAACCCTAATTCCCAACCCCTAACCCATTTAACCCCCTAAAACCTAACCCCATTAGCCCCTAAATTCTAACCCCTAAAATCCTTAACAGCTAAATCCCCTAACCCCCTAAACCCCTAACCCATTTACCCCCCTAAACCCTAAACCTATAACGCTTAACCCCTAACCCATTTAACCCCCTAAACCTCTAAACCCCTAACCCATTTAACCCCTAAACCATAAACCTCTAAAACCTTAACCCCTAACTCCTAAACCCTTAACCCCTAACCCATTTAACCCCCTAAACCCCTAGTAAACCCCTAAACCATTTAACCCCCTAAACCCTAAACCTATAAACCCTTAACCCCTAACCCCTTAAACCCTAAACCATTAAACTATCCTTAACCCTAACCCCTTAAACCCTAATTCCCGACCCATAACCCATATAACCCCCTAACACCTAACCCCATTAGCCCCTAACTTCTAACCCCTAAAATCCTTAACTTCTAAATCCCCTAACCCCCTAAACCCCTAACCCATTTAACCCCCTAAACCCTAAACCTATAACCCCTTAACCCCTAACCCATTTAACCCCCTAAACCTCTAAAGCCCTAACCCATTTAACCGCTAAACCATAAACCTCTAAACCCTTAACCCCTAACCCCTAAACCCTTAACCGCTAACCCATTTAACCCCCTAAACCCCTAGTAAACCCCTAACCCATTTAACCCCCTAAACCCCTAGTAAACCCCTAACCCATTTAACCCCCTAAACCCCTAGTAAACCCCTAACCCTTTTAACCCCCTAAACCCTAAACCTATTAACCCTTAACCCCTAACCCCTTAAACCCTAAACCATTAAACCCTTAACCCTAACCCCTTAAACCCTAATTCTCGACCCCTAACCCATCTAACCCCCTAAAACCTAACCCCATTAGCCCCTAACTTCTAACCCCTAAAATCCTTAACTGCTAAATCCCCTAACCCCCTAAACCCCTAACCCATTTAACCCCCTAAACCCTAAACCTATAACCCCTTAACCCCTAACCCATTAAACCCTAATTCCCAACCCATAACCCATTTAACCCCCTAAACCATAAACCTCTAAATCCCTAACCCATTTAACCCCTAAACCCTAAACCTCTAAACCCTTAACCACTAACCCTTAAACCCTTAACCCCTAACCCATTTAACCCCCTAAACCCCTAACCCATTTAACCCCCTAAACCCTAAACCTCTAAACCCTTAACCCCTAACCCCTTAAACCCTATTTCCCAACCCTAACCCATTTAACCCCCTAAAACCCTAACCCATTTAACCCCCTACCCTAACCCATTTGCTAAGTTGTGACCGCATGGGTGCCTTCTGCGTATTCGTGCGGCCCGTTTGTCGTTTTCTTTGAGGGCGCCCACCCAAACCCGTTCGGGTCAGGTCGTTTCGTTTGAGGGTGCCTGCCCAAACGCTTTCGGGTCGGGTCATCTTGATTGAGGGCGCTCGCCAGCCCAAACGCGTTTGCGTTTGGTCGTTTTAGTTGAGGGCAGTACTCGTATCAAATATGCTAAGTTGTGACCGCACAGGTGCCCTATGCACATTCATGTGGCCCATTTTCCTGTTGCTCCCTTGTGCCTTCGTTCGGTCGTGCATGTCATGTCGTGCCGTGTGAGGGCGCCCACCCAAACGCATTCAGGTCAGGTCGTTTCTTTTAAGGGAGGCCCTATAAAAATTGCTAATTTGTGACCACACGGGTTCCTTGTGCACGTTCATGTGGTTTGTTTTTCATTTTCCCCCTTGTGCCTTCATTCGGTTGGGTGCGTCGTGTGAGGGCGCCCACCCAAACGCGTTCGGGTCGAGTCATTTTGTTTGAGGGTGGCTATATCAAATTTCCTAAGTTGTGACCACATGGGTGCCTTGTGCATGTTCATGCGGCCTGTTTGCTTTTTTCTCCCTTGTGCCTTTGTTCGGTCGGGCACGCCATATTGTGAGGGCGCCCACCCAAATGCGTTCGGGTCGGGTCAGGTCGTTTCGTTTGAGGGTGGCTGTATCAAATTTGCTAAGTTGTGATCACACATGTGCCTTTTTCACGTTTGTGCGGCCCATTTTCCATTTTTTCCCTCGTGCCTTTGTTCGGTCATGTGCGTCGTGCCGCGCCGTGTGAGGGCACTCGCCCAAACGCGCTCAGGTTGGGTCGTTTCGTTTGAGGGCGGTCGTATCAAATTTGCTAAGTTGTGACCGCACGGGTGCCTTGTGCACATTCATGCGGCCCATTTGTCGTTTTCTCCCTTGTGCCTTCGTTCGGTCGGGCGCGCCGTATCATTTCGTTTGAGGGTGCCCGCCCAAACCCGTTCGGCTCAGGTCGTTTCGGTTGTGTGTCCCCACCCAAACACGTTTGGATCAGGCCCCCTAAGCCCCCAATCCCTAATCCCTTAACTAATAACTCATTTTTTGACCCCTAACCCCTAAATGCACCTAAATCCCCTAACCCCTAACCCCCAATCCCCTAAGCCCTCCAAATTCGATGAATTAGCTTTGAAGAAGTAATTGTTTTCTACAATATGGTTCATAAGTTATTTAAATAGAGGTATCTTCTCTAGAGTTATTTTTTAGATCCACAGTTTCATTTACTAATTTTTGAACAAGGCGTATGACACTCTTCATGTCTATGGGATTTTTATCTTGAAGCTCATTATCTATACGAGTATTTGCTACTTCAAGGGTTTCATGACGGAGAAAATCGCAATACAGGGTTTAGGGCCAATTATTGTGTTATTGCTGCTTCAAGGGTTTGATGAACATACCCCAAGTCGTTCATTTCCTTGCTACTTATCAGGTTCTTACTTCTGTCTAATTCACTATATACTCAAATCATGAATGTGAGAAGGTTGTTTGTGGATTATATTATTATTTTATCAACAGTGTAATTATTTCTATGTTGTTATATCTTTCTAGTAAAAAACCTCATCTTTAGAAATATTTTCTTGTCATTTTCAAAATTGATTGCTTCATTGAGCACAACATGCAACTTATTTAATACTTTATTGAAGCTAAGAGCTCCATCTTTGGGGCAAGCTGCTTTTCGGCTAACTCCACTGCTTTTGATCTCAATTTTTCCAATTGCTTTCTTCTCTCATATGATACCTGAGGATATCATTCATACCATAACATTACTACTTCCCTTTTAACCACATAAAACTTATTTTTAAGTTACCATAATTCATCTTTAATATCACATAATTAGATTAAAAAATCAACCAAAATCCTTAGTTTATGAAATAAAAATTCAGCAATTTTATATAATTAATAATTTAAATAAATGTCTTAGATTTAATCTCATTAATAATTATTTATAATCAACAATACCACTTATTTACCCAAACCAGTTTAAATTATTTAATTTATGAAGTTTTAATTTCTAAAGAGATTTTTAAGGTGTTTAATTCATTTATGTATTCAAAAATTGATTATAAACAATGAAAAATCACAATCTTGATATTGTGAGGTTTCAATCAAAAAAACCATTTCATCTATTAATTAGACTACAATATTATTTATTATAGAAAATGTATCTAATTTGAATGAATGAATACATAGATTACTATCATTAAAGAAAAAAAATGTAAATTTCACTTTTGAAGTAATACTTAAAAATAAGGAAAAAATAATACATAACTTATAAAGAAAAAATATATAAAAAAGAGAATAAAACTCCAAATATTTAAAATACAACATAATTTAATAGTGTAAAGTTTAAAACTCCTTTTAATAAAGCATGATGATTTAGAAGGGTAGAAGGATTACCATATGCAAAAATTAGTCCATTATTTACTCATATAACTTTAATTCCTTCTCAAAAAGATATGTTTTATTTTTTTGATTGTAAATATTTTTAAACAATCAAAATAAACAAACATTTAATTATTTAGAAATTATTTTAATTATTTAAAAATTATTATAATTATTAAAAAATATATATTTTTAAATTAATTTGAGTGGCCTTAAAAAAACACATGCGTTTCATTTCAAAATGTCAAAAATTTTCAAATATCAAAAGTTTTAATTTCCCTTGTTCATTTCCCTCTGGTTGCATGGTTTGTCCAGGGAAGGATGGAGGATGCGGCCATACTGCCGCCAGTTTTGAGGAAGGATTCAGCCATACTATTGCAGGTTTGGAGGAAGGATGCGGCCATATTGTCGCAGGTTTGGAGGAAGGATGCGGTAAGTAAAGAAATTGATCTCGAGTGCCTGTTGCAGGCTTGTTTTGATCCATTTGGTTGAAGTCTGGTGATTTATTTCCTTCTGCTCTGATACATTAGGTTATAAATAACAAATCCCGTTTGGAGGGGTAGTTCAGATCTGATCCAAATCTGAGTTGGGTCGATAGCAAAAATGTGAGAGATCCTTCACATTCAGGGGGCCAATGTGGCAACCAGATCGGCTCCAAGTTCTGGGAAGTGGTCTGTGAAGAACACGGGATCTATCCTACTGGGAGATATCAAGGCACTTCAGATCTACAGCTTGAAAGGGTTAATGTTTACTACAATGAGGCGAGTTGTGGGAGATTTGTGCCCCGAGCCGTGTTCATGGATCTGGAACCTGGCACCATGGACAGTGTGAGGATCTCTGCATTGCTCTCAACTCCAAAAACAGGTACTCTTATTCTTCAATACAACAAGAATTTTGGTCGGCGTTTTAGCTTCTTTTCAGGATCTTGTCTCATGGATCTGCTTGTAATTTTTTCTATTGGGACTGCCTTTGGTGGTACATTCGGAGCATTAATAAAATGAAAATATGTAGATTTTTGGAGTCTATACCCATTTTGGTTATCGGGGTCTTGGAAGGCTTTTCTGTATTGGGTGATTCTATCTGTATGTTTTTGTCAATGCTTCATTAAGGTTGTTTTAGAATCAGGGCTTACTCCATTGAGGGGCTTTGAAGTCGTGATAGTAGTTTAGACAGACTCCAATGGTTTCCTAAAGCGAAGGTGAATCAGAGCTCTTCCATATGATATTTTCCTAAGCGGTGCTCACTCGATGGGAAGCCTTTACCTAGTTTACGGATTAGATGGATGTAGGGGCAAGGAGGTTGATGAATAATATGCGAACTGTAGGCCCTAGGGGAGTGGTGCCAAGAAAACACACTGTGCCAGCCAATAGGGCAACACCAACAAAAGGAGCCTGGAGATGGATGGCACGGTGAGGTCAGACCAAGTGGGCTTGCTTTAGGCGAGACACAAAGGCCAATAGAACCAAAAAAAACTTATGACCTGTGTACAACAAGATTTCCAGGATTTTGAAGGGTTGTATGTCCGTGTGTCATACAAAATCTCGGTTACTTCACTTTCTGATACTATAATGTTTGTTTCAGTGACTATCTCAGTTTCAAGAACTGAAGATTTCTTTTCTGTATTGGGCGATATTATATTTTTGGTGTTAGATTAGAGCCTACGACCTCTGTACAATCAGGATACTAGATTCTGGAAGGTGTAGGGGAGAGAAAGAGAAGGTTACTTCATTTTCTGGCTTTATAATTTTCTTTGCAGTAACTATATCAGTTTAATATTGCTCTTATGTATTGGGTTATTTCATTTGTATGTATTTCTTAATACTTCCTAAGTGAATTTATAGGTTTAGAGTCAGAGCTTATGGCCTCTGCACCATCAGATTACCAGGGCGGGGAGAGAGAGAAACTCTGGGTCACATAATTTTCTACTTTTTTAATGTTCTTTTCAGTGGCCATCAGTTTAAAGAATTGAAGATTCCAGCCTTTGAACCATTAAAATTTAAGTGTTCCTTTTTCTTGTTTGTTTTGGGTGGTTTGAATTGCATGCGTTTTAATGATCAGTTCCTTTTTTTTTTGCCTCCAAAATGTCAAATTGTATATAAGGGCATCCCCATCCTCATTTCACACAACTATCTTATGATTTTTCTCTCTGAAAAAAGGCCGCAGTAAGATCGTCAATGAAGGGAGAGGCTTGAAGTCATCCCTAATGGGTTGTTTTCTTCTAGCAAGAGGCCAAGGCAGTTAGGAATATTTTGTTTGGGTTTTCTATTCTGTCATGGGAGTCCAGATACTTATGAAAGAAAGCCACAGGAGCTGAAGGTTTTTCTAGGCAGTATGTATGAGCCTTCTAATCATTTCAGACCGGATTCTTGAACAACAAATAAAACTGAGTTTGGGTGCAGTCTGATCTTATTTTATTGCACTTGTTGAAGAATTTGAGGATGAATATTAATGAATTTTGTCCCATAACCATCTTCATTTGATTCTCCTTGTCGTGTTGATTATAATGGTAGGTGGGACATCACGTGGGTCCTCTTGGTTGAGGAGATATGGATTCTTGAAGTTGAAACCCCAATTGTGGTAAAAAAGCCCCAAAGAAGATTCTACAAGAAACTTATGGATTGGTTTATTACTAGTGCCATTTTAATTCAATCAAAAATTAAATTATGATAGGCCTCTTAGTAAATTTTGTTTGCAAAATAAGTCATGGTCACGGGAAAAATAATTAATTAAATTTGGAAATTATGTCTACCTCCTAAACCAGTTTGTTTTTTGCTCCAAAAATTCAAATTTGAGGTTGGTTTCCCTCATTTTTTATTAACTTGACCCAGCAAGGAAATTTTCCCTTCTCCTCTGTATATAGGGGCTCAAATCCTCCATAAGAGGAAAGATTTATGTTTACCATGAAGTTCTTGATTCATGGTAAACTTGAATTCATTAACTTTGGTCATAGCTGATATGTTCAAACATGTATCTAATGTTATAGGAAATGCTACCTAGTTCCAACTTGCGAATGTCCTTGAAATGCAAACATAAATATGTGGTGAAAAAATCTGTTGATGATTTCATTCAAATCTTTCTAATATTTGGTGGTAATCCTTGAGCCTTTCTTTTTATTCGAGGCTTTCTGAAATGCCAATATGAAAAAATGTCTTTTTTTGTCCTAATGAAATCACATTATGTTGTTAGTAGTTAGTTTTTGTTCAGTCTTATCTGAATACTTGTATTTCTATGAGGAAAATGCTGAATGGAATAAATATTTGCTTCAGTGGACCTGTTTCTGTGTTTGAATTGCATAGTCATAGTATACTTGCTATTAACGCCTAGCTGTAGTTATGGATTATGCATTGATTTGATGTTATTAGAGGTATTGTCAAGTATATGGAATTATTTTTTATTGGTTCCTGTTAACTTAGCATAATTCTTGGCATTTTACTGCTTAGGTTTGTAATCTGTGATTCTATAGTGATGTGTGTGTCTGTGCACTCGTACTGTTTAGTTTAGGTGCTACTTTAAGTTGCATTGAAACAGATATGCAGATGGAGACAAGGGGAGACAAGGAACTATGAATTTCAGAAAATACAGATGCAATATGGCAGGGAAATGATAAATACCATATACATTTTCACACACACACTTTTTTCCAAGTATGTTTTTGTGGGAAAACCTCCTGGGTGCTTCCCCGCATTTCTTGGATGGTACTTAGTGTAAATCTGTTAGGCTGATAACGATGCCTGACTTGGCAGGGACATTAAGTAAGGCACACAACAGATGCAGCCAACATAGGAGATTGATTCCAAGACCTCATGCATGAAGCTCAAAGCACTCAACCACTTGAGCTAGCCCACTAGGCTTAATTACCTGACATTACTTATATGATAAGGGGTATTTAAATAATATTTTTTGAATATACTCATCAGGACTGCACTCCATGCAGAGATAGGACATGGATTTTAATTTTGGAAATGGATATGTTATTGTCATTTTTGGGGCCTGAACATGGACATTTTGGCTGGATAAATTTTATGATAGCTGAAATGTTGAGGAAATCTGCTCAAAATGGATTTGTAGTCCTCAAATGACAGTTTTGAGAATCTGATATGTCCCTGAAATGTTTCAAGGCTGTATCCCCTACGTGTCAGTATCTGAAACACTGAATGATGTTTCAAGCACCTCATCCCGACGTTTATTGTAACTCGGGGGATACTCACTAAGTTGCATTTGTTGGGGAGCTGCAAATTAAGAGTTAGTAGGCATGTAGATCTTTTTGGGTATGTAATTTGCACCGAAGCAATAGAGGGTCTTGTTATTGCAGGGTTTGAAAGAAAATTTGTGATATTCATCAGTGTTATCTAATAGTGTTCATGGATTTTCTGCATTACTTGTTGATGTTACATTATGTTCTGTAGAATTGATGAGAAAAACATTGAATAATATCCTCTATCCTTATTCTTCTGAGTTTTGTTTTTCCTTTGTACCTGGTGTTGTTTTGATCATTTTTTCTGCATTTGTAATTGGTACCATGCTAGTTAATCATTGAAAATCTAAAATCCACAAAAAATGCATAACAACGATGTCTCCAAATCAATGTTACCGAATTCCCTCTGATTTGAGTTGGATTCTCAAGTTTGACTCTTCTCTATTTGGAATCCAAGCCGACTTGTTTCTGGGTTGGACTCAGCCTCAAGTCATCCCATAAGGACTTGCAAATATGGCTTGGAAATGAAACTCAGACATGAGTTAGATTGATTTCGGCGAGTCAATTTTTTGAGTCTCATGAGTCAGACCTAGTCATCTGCCTATTAAAGACAGATTAAAATTGTACTCATGTTTTTTTTTCTTGATTGATTTCACAACAAACAACTACCAGACTTGTCATCTTAGACTATCTAGAGTCTATAGCAATTTTTAATATGAAATTTTATCATCTATGTCATTTGAAGAAAAGTTATTATTGAAAATTTGCATTCCATTTCTTTTCAAGAAATAAATGTATCTTTTCCTTTACAAAAAATAAAATTATACATTTAAGATAGTCCATCAAAATCCAGATTAAAGGTGAAGATTCCTTTTTGTGTCTACTTAATCATACAAAAACTTAGAAGGCAACCCCACAACATTCTACTTGAATGCATCCTAAAGACAACGAGGGTGATCCAAAAAACTATGAATATCTACGATTAGAAAACATCCCTAGGGGAAAGTACATCCTCCTTGCCATTAATGAAATAAGCGACCATGAGATCTCTCACTGTCATATCTCATCCTTTCTTGGATGGTATATTTTAAACCTTCTTGTTTCCATCGTAACTATGTTAGCATTCTAGTTAAACTTTTAGGTATATTTTCAAACTTAATAGATTAATCAGATTAATAGTTAAACTGATCCATTAAGGAAATGATTAATCCATGTTAATAGTTTCTACATGTGCTTTTCCGATTGTTTCTTTTTTTTTTAAACTTTCGTCGATATTGCGACGTCTCATAAGCATTGGTATTCCGACACTTTTCACCTTTCGTCAGTATTGCAACGTCTCATAAGTGTCAGTCTTCCGACGCTTTAAACTTTGGAAGAGCGACGAATATTTTTTTTTTTATAAATATTTTTACACTTTCGTCGGAAGAGCGACGGCTCATAAGCGTCGGAAGAGTGACGTTGCATTTTTTTAAATGTTTTTAAACGTTTGTTGGAAGAGCGATGTTTCATTAGCGTTGGAAGATCGAAGATTTAAATGTCGGAAGACATAATGTCGGAATTGCGGCAGTGGTTTGAAAAATTGAAAAACGTCGAAAGACCGACGCTTTAAACGTTGGAAGAGATAACGTCCGAATTGCGACGTTTGTTTGAAAACCTGATAAGCATCGGAAGACCGACAGTTCGGTATCGTCGGAAGATCGATGCTTATAAAACGTTGGAATAGCAACGATTTGGATAACGTTGGAAGAGCGACGGAAGTCTAGAAACGTCGGAACAAGTGTCGCTCTTCTTACGCTTTATTGAAGTGTCGGAATTGTGACGTAACGGCTAACCACATTTTGTGCGGCCTCAAACCGTTGCTCTTGCGACGACTATGTGTCGAAATAGTGACGAAGTGGCTGTCGGAAATTGGACCAAATTTACTAGTGCCAGTAGGGCTTTAGCTGACTTCCATTATCATATCCTGGTAGGGACTCATCGCGCAGTGTAGCCAGTCTGACCGTTCTGCCGTTGGTAATTTCTTTGACCACATACGGACCTAACCAGTGTTGTCAGAATTTCCCCGGGTGTTTCGCGAACTGGCTATCATATAGTAGGACCAATGCTTCCTCCAAAAAGTCTTTATGCCGGATATAACGATCATGCCATGCTTTCTCCCATGCCTTCTGAACCTGTTGATCGAATTGGGCGATGAACCAGTCTTCTTCCAATGCTACCAGCTGCGCCAAGTGCTCCTCCATAATGTCAAGATCGGCCATATTTGTGAAGGCTGAGATGCATAAATAGGAACAATGTATTCCATAGGCATAACAGCTTCCTTTCCGTAGACTAGGCAGAAGGGTGTTTTTCCCGTGAGCTTCTTACATGTGGTTCTATAGGCCCAAAGGACAGAGGGGATTTGCATGTCCAAATCACTCCGTTGTGCATTACAGACCTTGGTGAGCGCTTGTTCCAAAATTTTGTTGAATGCCTCTACGGTTCCATTCGCCTGCAGATGATATGGGGTACTTTTGGCATGGTGGATCTGGAATTCCTCAGTTAGAGCCTTAATTGTTTCATTAATGAAATGCGTCCCTCTGTCTCTCATTAGGATCCTGGGGCACCCAAACATGGTTAATATATTCTCAAAAAGGAAGTGTGCCACCATGTCCGCAGTGCATTCCTTGACAACTACAGCTTCGGCCCACCTGGTAACGTAATATGTGGCCGTAATGATATATCGAGCACCTGCCTTCTTACCTGGGGGGGTTAATGGAGCCTACGAAGTGAATGGCACACTTATCAAATGCTTGCAGGGCTATTTGTGGTTGCAAGGGCATCTCGTCCCGACGGGAAGGTCTTCCTTTCTGTTGGCACACGTCGTAAGCTTTACAATTTGTTAGTCATCAGTAATTTTTACTATCTATAGATGACTAAATATCATTTCTAGATTTCTAAAAACAAGATTCCTGAATATTGTGAGTTTTAGAAATCTCACTGCCTTCATTATCCTTATACCAAAATTTTCACTATTCTACTATTTTTCCATTCCATGGTTAACCTACCACTCCTAAAAAACCCCTCATGGGCTTAGGAAGCTCATCTATATCCTATTTTCTCACCTATAACCTCAGCATTCTGTTTTTCTTTTGTCTCACCCCTCCACTTTCCATCTAGGGTTACCAAACAGCCTGTTCCTTCCCATGTTCACCAGGTCCCTCAAGCACTGATGGTCTCAAAACTATATTTCTAGGGTCTTTATATAAATCAAGTACATTTGATTTTGGATCTCCAATACATCAATTTGTCAAATACTCTGTTTTTACACTTAAATATCACAAACCAGATTTGAGTCAAAGACTAAGTTAAAAACCCTCCCACAAGGTCATTAGGGTTTCCTAGGTTTTAGGTTCTTCATTTTTGTTTTAAACACTACATTTCCTATGCTAGAAGCTGGCTCAAATGTGAAAAAAAATATCAGCACATGGTTGTCCAAGAAATATTAGAAAATCTCCTAAGAAGACCACCTTGTCAAGTTCAAAGTTCTGCAAAAGGTAACTATGCATTTTGACATTTATGTAGGAGTGCTGAAGTGACTATTTAATAGAGAATTAGGTAAGGTAGGAGGCCTGATCCTCAATAAATACATCCACAACAAAGAAAGAGGAAGCAGTTTGTGTTCAACAAAAATCAAGGTTTCTAAACCTGGTTAGGCCACCATGGTGCCAAACAGTGAACCAAATGGAAGAAGTGACCTGAAGGAGGCACACCAAGAAAACCACACCTGAAGAGAAGTATTTTATTAGAATTATAGATAAAATTGGGAAAAATGTGAGGTGAAATGGACAAAAATGAATGAACTTGAAAGGGCTATAGAGAACTTAGAAGACAACACTGATAATTGTTCTCAATCATCCCATAAACCTAGGGTTTTGAAAAGATAGTGAAAGGAGGTAAAATGAAGATGTTAGGCTTCCATGATGACAGCAGAAAGAAGATTTGAAGATATTTTTGTGTGTGACATCCAAAAATTTGTCAAAAGTAAGTTTACCATGCCTAAGGATCAATGAAAGAGGTAAAGAGTATCGATGGACAAGTTTTAAATTATAAATTTAGGCATCTGCAAATCAGAAGTGGCCTAGGGAGGTGAAAGGCATTGTTTAAAACCCATGGTAGTGGAAAAAGAGTGATTGTATCAAAGGTGTCAAAAGCATACATATCAAGCCTCCAAGATTAAAGAGGTCAAATTCACCATGTTTAGCAAACCTACATACCAACACTGTAAGGTTGTTAGTGAGAAAATGGAAGAAAGACAAGTTCAACATTATATTAAAAAAAAAAACACAACCTTGAGAATACCACTGTGTGTAGCCCTCTCTAAAAATATCAAAGGTGAATTTGTCATGATTCAAAGAGCAAAGGGAAAAGGCCATTTTAGTGTTTTTTATCTCCTACAAGCAAAAAAGGGTCAAAGGGATATCAATAAAAAGAAGGGAATGAAAAACATTAGGAAAGTGGGTTATCAAAGTTAAATTTAATTTCCTAGGCTATAAAGGATCATTTTCTTCTTCACATAACTCATTGTGCACTTGCAAAGGACATCAAAGAATCCAAGAGAGAAAATTGTGAATTTCAGTCAAATTTCGGGCAAGTTACGCGTCGTTGCGCATTCGGGTCGGCGCTGCGCGTTGGGAGGAATTTCCTGTGTTAATTTTCTCTACACTGCGTGTTCAGAGGCACGCTGCACATTCACTCAGGAAGCCCGACAGGCCCGACAACCCACTTCGCTGCGCGTTTAGCGTTGCATTTTCAGCAGACCCGACAGGCCCGAATACGCATTCAAGCGCTGCGTGTTGGACCTAAAGCTCCTTTTGCACCTGCAAACGACCAAAAACATCAAAAATACCTCCAAGTTTCCATCAAAGGGTCTCCAAATAATTTATAAATTGGTAGGTGGATGTCCTGCTTTTCCCTCCAGAGCTTTTTGAAGTTTTGATGTTAAGAGAAATTGAACAAACCCTAAGGTAAAACCCTAATCTTCATACTAAAAACCATGTTTAAACCTCCATCACCTGCAAACAAGGAGATATTAGTCAAAAAAGGATACAGTAGTGTGGTTTTAGTGATTTGAAGTTGGTCCTCCATCAAATCTTAAAGGCTCTGCTCCATACACTGAAAACAAAGTGACCTTACATTGCCCCCTCCATTTCAAACTTAACATCGGTGCAAGTTACTGTCAGAGCAGAATTATAACAATTAGCTAATGCTTGTCCTTGAGTTTTAGCTCTCCCTCACAGTCATACACTTACACCTTCATTCATCCCTCTCACTCACTTGCAAAAGCTACCTTCTTACCATCATTCCATCACTTCTCATATCAGCTTCATAAGCAGAGCTAGGGTTTGTTTCAAAACAGCAGTAATCAAAATGTCAAGAGAAGGAGGAAATGGTAGTGGTGAAGAAGGCCATGTGCCTAGGAGGCAGAAACACAGAGGTGGGAAGGTTAATAGGTTTTAACCCCAAGACACTATGGAGCTTAATGCCTATCCTATGATTGTCACATGTTTCCAAAATGTGGATGTTTTCACTTTTGTGAAAGAGTACAACAGTTTCAAAGTCACCCAAAGCTCGCAAGGTTTTTCATCCTTAACCTACATGAAAAACAATAAAACTTTTCAGGGGTGACTTTTGAACTCTCCTTAGATGCCATTGCCCATGCTACAGGCATGCCCAGTGTTGGTGAAAAATGGTTCAAAAAATCCAATTTAGACATAAGTTGCTATGAGCCATTTCTTAAACCCAGATACAAAGAAGACAACAAATCTATCTTCCCTTTTTCACATTTGATAGAGAGGTATGCACCCTTGATGAGGGTCATCATGAAATATTTTACATGTGAGGGAAGGTACTCTAGACTTTACTCCTATCATATCAGATTACTCATGCACTTTACTAGGGTTAAGATGCGTCATTTACCCTACTATCTCTATAGGAGTATTGAAAATATGTCTTGTGTTGTACAAAAAAGGAACTATTCCTAGCAAATGCAAATTTTGTTTCATCACCCTTTAATCAAGATGGTTGTGCTATATCACTTGGAGCAAAAGGGCATACCATGGGAGGTTTTCATTGCCCATGAAGTCTTCACCAATCCACAACCCTATCATTATCAAAATTTTCCCTCATCATCTCATCCTCCTCCCCCTACTCCTCCATCATCTCCTTCTGATCATGCTTCACCATCTACACATATACCCTCAATTCTAGAAGACCCTCTTTCCTCACCCTCCCCCAATGCATCAGAACAAGAAGGAAGTGGCAATGAACAAGCAAGTGACCATGAAGGAGAAGGTAATGATCAATCAAGCAATGACGATGAAACAAGCAGTAGTGAGGAAAATGAAGAGGTAGAGGTCAAAATTGAAGCAGAAGACATGGAGGTATATGTCAGTGAAGATGAGGTAAATAATGAAGAAGGCAACCAAGGTAATAATGATGATGTTGGCAATAGCTCACAGAACCAAGAAGATAGTGAGGCTGATAGAAATGATGCTAATGACAATAGTGACACCAAGGACCACAATGTCAGTGAGGCTGATGATGACAGTGAAGAGAATAAAGAGGCTGATGATAATAGTGAAAATCACAGTAATGGTGCAAGCAACAGTAATGAGGGAGGCAGTGACAGTTATGACAGCAGTCATGATGGCCATGAGGACAGTAAAAACAATGAGGCTCACAGTGGAAATAATGATGGTGCAAAGAGAAATGAAAAATACAGTGAGGCTCACAGTGTTGGCAAAGGCAGTGATGATATGGAACACAGTGAATTTCATGGCAGTATTGAAGGAAATGAAGAAAATAGTGAAGAAGATAAAGGCACTACAGAGAGCAGCAAAGGAAATAGAAGTAATGAAAGCATGAAGAATACAAATGAAGATCATAACAGTGATGTCAACATGGAAGAAAAAGAAAGTGAGGTTGATGAAAGTAGTCAAGAACACCGTGCAGAAAATAGCAGTGCAGAGATCATTGAGAAAGAGAATAGCAGTCATGATGTCAACCATGGTGAGGGCATTCAGATGAACAATATTGCACCTCTTCCTTTGACATACCAAAGAGGAGAAAGGCATGTGTTTGTTGCCTCTAAAAGGCAAGGGGCCATGCCCTCCATTTCAACAAAGAAGCTTGATAAGGGCAAGGAAAAGGTCATTGTTGGAGATAAGAGAGGTAAGCATGGAGCTAAACCAAAATTTGAATTGATTGACCTAGAGGATGAAGATGAGGAGAGGGCCACCAAAATACTGCTCCAGAGAAAGGATGCACAAATTAGGGAGCTACAGAGAGATATTGGCATGGCACAATATATCATTGAATATTACAAGAATGAAAACAAGCAACTAAAGAAGACACAAAGGGACCTTGGCCTTCAGAAAAAGATGGCCAAGCACTATGCCTTGAAAAATCAAATTGCAAGGGCTAAGCTCAAAATAGCCCTTGCCAAAGTTCAAGCCCTCAAAGAGGCAAAAGGTCAAGAAAAAATCAACCTCATTGCTGATGCTTCTTTGCAGACATCGCAAACACCATGAGAGAGATAATTGCAAAATTTTGGCAAGTTTTGAGAATTTTGGTTTTTTGATTGATATTGAGGGCTGAAAGCGCAGAACCCTTGGTGCTACGCTTTTACTATAGGCATCCAATGGAGGTAAATTTTAAATTTTTGGATTCATCATCCCAAGGAAATCATGCACACCAAATTTCAGAGCATTTGGAGCAATTTTGGTCCCTCAAAGGGCCCAAAAACATGCCAATTTTCACCTTTTTGCCATGTTTTCACGGCTGACATTGTGCCTTCAGCAACCTTGGGAGATTTTTTTTTTGAATAGGTTAGTGGAGCCCAATAAAAAAACCAAGGGCAGTTTTGGAAATTATACTCAACAGGATTTCCAACGTGCTTTCACGGAGCCCATTCCGACATCGGGAAGGCCTTCAAAACTTGGCTACAAGATGACTCAGTTTTCCTGTGCAGGCGTTGCTCCTTCAAACCTCTGTGCTGTGTTTTTGCAAAAATTCAAAAAAACACACTGAAGGATATTTTAATGATTTTTTTGGTAAAATCACTCGAGAGTTGGTTGAGGAGTTAATTTTGAGTTATCTTTCATTTATTGTAATATATATTATGTGCTTTGGGCCTTGCATGGCCTCTTTGGACATAAATGACATTTATGGTTTATTTATGGTTTCTAGAAGCCTCTTAGGGTTTCCACCTCCTCATTTTCTGGTTAAATAGAGCATTGAGGTCTCATTGTAATTGTTGGTTGGATGTTTATTGAGATTAGTATACATAATTTGAGATTGAAGAGATATTGGCTTTGGTGCTTGATGATAGCTTTGGAATGTACATCTGTGGATTAAGCTCAATCTTAGGATTCATTAAGCTTGGTTATATGGTGATGTATTCCATATTTGTGTTTGTTTTCTTCAGTTATTCATTATGTTTATGGTTCATTTAGTCATAGGATAGAAATAGAGAATAGGATTTGTCTTATTGGCACCCTACTTCTGCCTGCTTCCTTGATTTCCATGTTTTCTTCTTCAAAGTTTTGCTAAAGAATCCTTGAATGCTCTTTAGTGTTACTAAGATTGTTAGTATGGATTCTTTGTCGAAGTGTACGAAAAAGACCCACTTTAGCTACGCATAACTAATAGCCCTAACAACAATAATACAAACATCTTCGTATCCTGCACTATGTTGTAGCACAAGAACAAACAGATCTATAAATGGAAAGACATTAAGCAGTAAAGTAAAGAGTTTGCTCCATGCATCCAATAGACAAGACAAGAACACGATTTTTTGAATGAATTTTTATATTACAGGGCACCCGGGAGGAAACAAGAAGGTGTATCCAGATCTCCTCAATGGGATGGGTTCTTTGTAGTCCTCAGCACTTCAGATCTAAGCTTTCTCTCTCTTGTAGATGTAGAAAACCCAATGTAGAAGGTAGGGCTCAATGTTCTTGAGTTGAATCAAAGAGTCATTGGTTTGCCCTATCTTATGATTACTTCTTTATGTTGAGTAGTATTAAATACCCTTCTTGTTTAAAAGTATTTGTTCAAGGATTCTTAACTGCCCTTTTGCACCTACTATGTTCACAAACTTAATGTTCATTTCATCTCACACAAACCTTGAAGATCCATTTGACCATGTTAGATTTTCCCTATGATGCACCCTGATCCATTTGTTAGTATGAATTCTTCGTCGAAGTGTACAAAAAAGAACCACTTTAGCTACGCATAACTAATAGCCCTAACAACAATAATGGCTGCAAAACATCTTCAGATCTGCAATTAGTAGTTAAAGTGCTGCAACAAACAGATCTATAAATGGAAAGACATTAAGCGGTAAAGTAAAGAGTTTGCTCCATGCATCCAACAGACAAGACAAGAACACGATTTTTGAATGAATTTTTATATTACAGGGCACCTGGGAGGAAACAAGAAGGTGTATCCGGATCTCCTCAATGGGATGGGTTCTTTGTAGTCCTCAGCACTTCAGATCTAAGCTTTCTCTCTCTTGTAGATGTAGAAAACCCAATGCAGAAAGTAGAGCTCAATGGGAGCAAATGGTAGAAAAATGAGACCAAGTGTATAGATCCAGAGTGATCTAATAGGCAACAAAAGGTGAGGAATGATGGGGAAGAACCCTCCTATTTATAACAAAATATTGGGTCATTCTAGATCTTGGTGCATGATTAAAATAATGTTAACCAAATCTAGATCCACCTTTATGGAATATTTTATTATATTTGTAGGAGGGAAAGGGTGTTTGACTTGGGTCAAATCCCTTGATTAGTGAAAAATAAATAAATAAATGATTTATTTATCTTTTTAAGGAAGTGGTTGGGATATAATCAAATAAATAATGATTTATTTGATTAATGGTGGGTGATTTGGTCATATTTAACAAGGAATATTATTAAATAATTATTCCTAGAAAATAATAAGATAACTATGGGTTTATCTCATTAATTTATTTGTTTTTGGGTTAAACATGACTGGGAATAATAATTAAATTATGGTTTAATTAATTATTCCTTGGGGAAAATCAAACAAATATGGGTTTGTTTAATATTCCCTTTTGGGGTTTCTTAATTAACATAGTGAAAGCAGTTTTACTTGGGGTAAAACTGGTCTTACATGGTGTACTTGGGTCCATCTAATGATGAAAGGTTAGATGACCAAAAAATGGTGTAACAGATTGCCCCCCAGTGTGCGAGTGTCAGGAGCAAATCGTATGACCGAAGTACGTTGTAAGAATACAATCACTAGACGATAAAAGGGTATGTCAGAGAGAGAAGTGGGAGGTAGATAGTGTGATGGAGGACTAGACCCTGAGGAGACGAGACTCGCAGGTGCAACAAGTCTCTTTTTATGAGAGGGTACCTGTGCTGAAGGCGGCGGGGGAGGCATACCTATGCCCGCCGTGACAAAGTACAAAAGAATAGTGTGTCCAGTGAACAAGGGACCGAACCATAGAGTACAGCTGGCATAATCAAGAGCCAGATAAAAATACAATGAAGAGTCTCACATACATGCTGTGCCTGGGATAACAGCCAGGACTAGTACAATATCATCTGATTACATGAGATAAATACAACCCAAATGCCCCCTGTAAATGGGGAAGGGCTCACAAAATCTGACTGATACATGCAAATCATAGAGGTGCTGCAAGTGGCTAAGGCCAACATCATCAAAATCTGGAGCGGCATCAAAGGTTGCAATGAAGAGGTCATCCGGGCATGTGGGGGGCTACCTGCAGGGCCACCCCCTCATGAGGGCTGAGACATCTCACACACGCCCGGGAATCATCAAGAGCTGCTGCTGGGTCACTGGACTGTCCAGTATACACATCTCGATCATGCTGAAAGGAGTTGGAGAAGCAATCAAGTCAAAGGGAAGTGAGAGATCCCCCTGCCTGATCCGAGGCACCGAACAAGAGTGGAAGCTGGAACCAAGGTACACCGCCCTCTAGACCTTGCTTCTGGAATAAATGTGCTGATGTCGACAGAAGGAGGTCCGCCGTAGGTGAGGCAATGAGAGATCCTCAACTATGGCACGAGAGAAGAACAATAGAGCGACGGACAGACTGACACTAATGATGATAGTGGAAATGGGAAGGATGGAGTGGCGAATGGACGACTTCCCTTGTTAGAGCATAAAGGGCATGAATGACATGGTAGCAACTGACACAATATCGGAAGGGACAGGGGACAGTGGGGCTGAAGGTCATAATGTGCGACGCAAGAGAGGGACCAAGCAATGAAGGATGGAGAGCTATGATGGGGTAATAAAGGGATATGGGATAGACTCCATGGATGCAAGGATGACTCAACTTGGATGCTCTAAACAAGGGCGACTCGCTGGTGCGGCCACACAGTAAAGGCCCCAATGGGGGACCATGAAAGCATGAGTTGCAGGTGGGAACTCATGACGAAAGTCGACACGAACATGGACGAGTAAGGGGGCAGTATGGTGCCCCCAGTACAAGTGTTGTAGGTGAGGAAATTCGATTTTGAATGGAGGTGAGGTAACTGCGTGTGGACGAAAATGGGTCCTGGTGCAGTGGGAAAAAAATGAAACAACAGATGCTGGCTATCTAAAAGAAAATAAAACATGCCTTTCCGAGGGGAAATGCTAAGGGTAATATTTCTTAAGATAGAGTGCATTGCGAGGGTTAGGAAGGGGATGACCTTCAAAATCCTCTAAGAGGTATGCCCCTTTGCCAAGATCCTTACTAATGATGTAAGGGCCTAGCCATAATGAGTCAAACTTCCCATGACCCAGGACATCATGGGCCTGGTCATAGACTAGAATAAGGTCGCCTTCGTGAAAAGTGCGAGGCTGGACTTTTCGGTCATACTGAGCTTTGGTGCGTTTTTTGGCCGCTTCCATGGTTTGTAAGGCAATACGGCGGTCTTCGGAGGCACGCTCAAGCATGATAAGTTGTTGTTCTAGCGGTTGGGTGTCAGGGAGAAGTTCAACGGCTAGTTGCAGAGAAGGAATTTCACACTCGATCGGTAGAACTGCCTCTTCTCCAAAGACGAGGTGGAAAGGGGTGAACCCGGTGGCGGTTTTGACAGAGGTTCGATAGGCCCATAAGGCAGGAAAGAGCATGAGATGCCAGTTGGTTTTGTGCTTATTCACTGTTCGTTGAAGCATAGTCTTGAGGGTTTTGTTGACTACTTCGACTTGGCCATTACCTTGGGGGTAATAGGAGGAGGAATATTGGTGCTCAAAACCCAACAGTGAGGATAGCTCACGCCATATCTCATCTTCAAAATGTCTGCCGTGATCAGAGACCAGTTGCTTGGGAACCCCGAAGCGAGCTATAACATGGTTAAAGAAAAAGAGGGCCGTGGTAGCTGCCGTGTTGTTGAACGTTGGCATGGCCTCGGCCCATTTGGTGAAATAGTCGACCGCCACGATGATATACTTGTGGCTACCGGAGGATGGCGGGCGACACTCCATAAAGTCGATGGCCCATTTACAAAAGGGACCAGTGGAAACGACCGGATGGAGGGGAGCTGGTGGAGCTCTCACCTTAGGGGCGAAATGTTGGCAACTGGGACAGTGTTTGATTGCCTCGATGCAATCACCGAAGAGGGAAGGCCAAAAATACCCGGCGCGCATTATTTTTTGGGCAGTAGCGAGACCGGAGAGGTGGCCACCGCAAGCGCCGCTATGGTAGGCATTAAGGACCTGTTCAGCTTCAGCGTGTGTGAGGCAACGACGAAGGACCGTATCAACCCCGCGACGATAGAGGTCGTCACCGATAAGAAGGTATCGGGGGGCTTGGTGTCGGATACGTCGACGAGCCTCACGGTCAAGGTGGAGGGCGAACTTTTGGGTTCGCAAATAAGTAAGAATATCGCCATACCACGGGTCATCGGAAGTAATGGCAAACATGTGTTCATCAGGGAAATCGTCATTAACGGGAGGGTCTCGCGATCCGGTAGGTAATTCAGAAATGAGCTCAGCGAGGGCTAAGCCTTTCTTACTTTTTGGGGTGACAAATTCAAGGTCGAATTCCTGAAGGATAACGACCCAACGGGCGTACTTCCCAGTAAGTATACGACGACTCAATAGGAAGGCCATAGGGTTGGAATTTGTCACAACCTTGGTGGAGCGCAGGAGGATATAATGACGAAGTTTTTGGACTGAGAACACGACAGCCAGCGCTAATTTCTCGTCATAGGAGTATGAGGCAGGGGGTCCCACAAGGTTCTTGCTGACATAGTAGATCACATGCTCAATGCCATGGTCATCCTCTTGGATAAGGACTCCAGCGACCGAATAGGTGGAAGCGGAGATATATAGGATGAAGTCCCGATTAAAGTCGGGAGGGAGAATTAAGGGAGCAGATGTGAGAGCCTGCTTGAGGGCATCGAAAGACTCGTGAGCATGGGTATCCCAAACAAATGGGATGTGAGAGCGTAGGAGTCTAAGGAACCCGTGTGCGGTGGTGGCATAGTCAGGGACGAACCGACGGAGAAAATTATCTTTGCCTTGGAGGCTTTGGAGCTGGCGGAGGGTACGCGGGATGGGGAGTTCAAGAATGGCTTGAACTTTCAAAGGGTCAAGAGTGATACCGTCCTTAGACACGATGAAGCCTAGGAGACGGCCGGCAGGAACGCAAAAGACGCATTTCAACGGGTTAAGTCGGATATTATACTTGCGACATCGGAGAAAAATGGTGCGCAAATCGTGTATGTGTTGCGCCCGATGCTTAGAACGTGCCGTGAGGTCGTCTAAGTAGGCAAGGATAATATGAGCTAAGTCATGGAAGCAATAAGACATGGCCCGTTGAAAGGTGGCGCCGGCGTTTTTAAGGCCGAAAGGCATGACCCGGTAAGCAAAAGTTCCCCACGGACTAATGAACGTGGTTTTTAGTTGATCAGCAGGACGGATAGCAATTTGGTTGTATCTGGAGAAACCATCCATGAAGGATAGGACCTCATGCCCCGCACACTCGTCAATGATTTGGTCGATGAACAGTGTGGGGAAGTTGTCTTTGGGACAAGCTTTGTTCAAGTCGCGAAAGTCCGTGCAGACACGAATGGTGCCTTGTTTCTTGAGAACAGGAACGGGGTTAGAAACCCAAGTGGTGTATTCGATGGGGTAAATGAAACCAGCCTGCTTGAGCTTATCGATTTCGGCTTTAATAGCGTCACGTTGGGAAGGATGAATGGGTCTCATCTTTTGGCGGACTGGTTTGGCGTCAGGCCAGGTGTCGATATGATGCTCGACAATGGCAGGATCGAGTCCGGGCATTTCAGAATAGGACCAGGCGAAGACATCGCGGAATTCTTTGAAAAGCTTGGTGTAAGTTTCAATTTCTTCCGGGGTGCATTGGGCACCCAAGGTGATGTATTCTTCGATTCCTGGTTTGACCGAAATGTCAATTTTGATGGTAGACGAGATATTGGCCATGTTTCCTTCTTCGAAAGCATCCGGTGCAGGGATGGGGTTTTTGAACCAATCGACTGCATGAGGAATGAAGTCTTTGGTTTCCACAGCGTATTGGTCATGGGACTGCTGTGGGAGGAAATATGCGCGATGGTGCATATCATCCCAGGGAAAGTCGGGGTTGGTCATGGCTTCCATGATGTCTTCATCAGTTTGGAAGATGGGAAGACTGGAGGAAGATGGGACACCCGAGGAAGTAGTGGTGGGGGACGGGTCATCATGAGGAGAAGGGCTCGGATGGGCGATATCAACAGATCCAAGGTCGGCTGAGGAGCTGAGGGGATCGGTAGGTTGAGTGGCCGGTGAATTATTTCTCGAGGATGATGACATGTATAAAATGGTGTTTGAGGGTTCCGTTGGCGTAATAGTGGGAGGCGGAATGTGAATGGGGGTAGGAATGTCCTCTGGTCCGATCGAAGCGGCCTTGAATTGGCGGTACATGTCCAAGGAGGAACGATACTCGTCAAGGCGGGGACAGAGGTGGGTGTAATGGCCGTGAAAATCGCACAAGGCACAAGGGTGGTTTGTGCGCAAGTGTTTGAGTTTTGGGAGGGAGTCGGGGATAGTGACATGGACTTCTGGGAGATCAGAGTCGGGGAATGTCTCGTTGACCGGAAGCTTGAGGTGGGGCAATTCAGGACACATGTGAGTGGCATGACCGACGACATCACACAAAGCGCATCGAATGGCGGGCTTGGGTGGTCGTGGGAGGGTAAGGGATGTCAGGGGGGCCGGATCTGGATGGGTTGCCCCCTTTCGGGCTTTGCCTTTCTTCCCGGGAGCCGTCACAACAGGAGAAGGGTCCTGTGGAGGTGCTGGGGGCACAGTGGCTATGGAGGAAGCGAGGGGAACCGGTTGAACCGGTGTCAAAGCCATATAAGGTTTGGGGTGACCAGGGGGGGTGGCGGGTGGGGGGTCAAGGTACCAAACCGGAATGCCCAAGGTCAAGTTAGGGAGAGAGAGGGTGGCCATGACGGGGACAGAATATACTCCGGGAGGGGGAGCCAAGAAGGGGATCTGTCCAGCAGGGTAATGACCAGGAGGTACGGCTCCAAGATGGTTAAGGCCAGGGGGGACCGAGCCTGGGGGATAAAGAGGTTCGGGGATACCAGCTGTAGGGGGAGGGCCAGAAGGAGGAGGTCCAGCTGGCGGAGATGAATGGCTAGGAGCGAGTTGCGGAGGGCGGGGGGGAGGGTGCGGACTAGCCGAGGCAGGCCGTTTATGGGCAGCCTGAGACGATTGCATCATGCAAACATTCGACAAGCTGGGATCAGTAACAGGAGGGGGGGGAAGATGAGGGAAAGTACCAAGCAGGGTGGAATCTTTATAGACGCCGGGGGAGACACTGGTCAAAGAATCGACGGTTTGCTTGTTGGCTACGGAAGAGATGGTCGTCTCGGAGGAGGTCTGAGATGGCGGCTCATGATAAGATAGCTGGTCAATGGTGACTATCTTCCCATTATGTGGAAAAGACATCTTGCGGAAAACCGCGGATGGGACATCAGACATGGCATAGGTGTAGCTTCGCCCCAATAGAATGTTGTAGTCTAGAGGGGCGTCAATGACTTCGACGTCAACGCAAACAGTCTTATCGGCGAGGGTGATGGGACAGTTACGAAACAGGCCAATAGGCTGGGAGGCATGACCGTCCCACGCTCGAAGGGTGATCGTGGAAGGGGCCAGCTCAGGGGATCCGAGTTGCTTCCAAACCGAAGCGGACATCACACAGGTGGATGCCCCCTCATCAATTATACACCGGGATACGGTGGCGTTCCGGATTTTGACTGGGATTTGGAAAGCAACGGAAGGAGGAAGAGGAGGGTGGTCCGATTGAGTGGCGTCGAAAACAATCATTTGGTCATCGGCAGGATCAACAGCGCCCACGGCAGATAGTAGAGCCTTCTTTTGAGAAGGGCACGACTGGAGGAGTTCCAGTGTGGAAATGGCAGCAGGGGATTGCGCCAAATCATCTACTATACTATACGATTGAGCGGCTCGACCGGAAGCAGCATTTCGGCGTAATGGGCCCTTTGGAATCTTTGGATGAACCTCGACTTTGGGTTGAGGGATGTGTAAGGGGCCACTGGATGTCGAAAGAGGCTCTGTAGAACCTGAAGATGGAGGCTCGGGAGCAGACTGAGCAGGAGGCTTGGGGTACTGGTGAGACCCAGTTTGAAGGTGAAGGTCGACGGAAGGGGAAGGATCGGAGCGCATCATAAGGATCTGGTAATCAGAGGAACCAGAAATGGACGAGGGGGTGGCTACATGGCTGTCGGGGGGTTGGGTAGCCACGAATCCCTGTTGAGGGAAAGGATCGATGGTCTGGATGTGGGTAGTGGCCACATTAGGAGGAGCATGAGGGGGCGTGTTGTCAGCGTGATGTGGCAGAGCTCCCACATGAGGAGATGGTCATATGGGAGTAGAGGGGACAATTGGTAGTGTGGCCAGTAACGCCGCAACACGAAACGAGGCTTGTTTGTCTCGAAGCGGCATCCCGGCTACAGGCGGAGATGCCTGTGCGTTTGGTTGCTAGTGTGGGGTCCACACGAGGAGGTGGGTCTCGGTTCAGGGTGGGCTGGTTTTGGTTGCCTCTCCGCCTTCTTTGAGAAGAAGGGGGATTAGTCGCGCCCTGCTGTGCAAATACTTGCCCTGGAGGGGGCTGTAGGTGCTGTTGCTGGGGTGCAGGAGGCAAAGGAGGAGGAAGCGCATATGCTGGAGGAGCTGGTGCACCAGGCTGCGGATAAGGGTAATGGGTAGGGTGGGCAACATTAGGGTAAGCAGGAGGTTGGGCAAAAGGAGGAGGCATGCCGTATCCTGGATACATGTTACCGGGAGGGGGAAAAGTGCCGGAGGAGCTGGCCCCTCCCTGAGGGAGACCATAGCCCATAGGAGGTTGGGCGTATGGATGAGAAAGGGCTCCAATGATACCGTCGGCGGAATGAGATGCCCCCGGGGCGTTAGCGCCACCGGGCCTGGGGATGTCAGGAAGAACGGTATAAACATAACCAGACTGAGTGTAGATCAGGTCATATTTCAAAGCTATTTGGAGGGCGGCTTCTTCAGTTTGAGGAAAATGGGAGGCGACATCTTTGCCGATGGGAGCGGGAAGGGTGCGCAGGAACCAGTCCATGTAAACCCGATCTTCGAAGGGAGGGGCTTGACATAAGCTCCGTCTTCGTCGCCATTCCTGAACATGGGCGGAAAGGCGTGTTGAAGAGGCTTGCTTAAAGGAAGTCAAGAGCTCCGTGCCAGTATCGTATCGGAGAGGGAGCTGGAAGTACGACAAAAAGACTTGGGCAAGAGTCTCAAAGGTGGTATGGGTAGAGGTGGCTTGTTCGACATACCATTTAGAAGCTTCGCCGGTAAGCGTGCGTTGGAACAAACGAAGACGGATGGAGTCATCGGTAATGGAATTGGAGGAACACCACATGTGGAAAGACTGGACGTGATTGGTTGGATCTTCTCCATTAAGGCCCTCGAACTTAGGGATATCAGAGGGCAGCTTGGTGGGCATAGTGGGCCAGGTAGCATTGTGGTGAATGGGATCATTAATCAACTGATGGAAATCGGGGAGGCTGAGGCCTGCGATATACGGCAGCACGGGGGTGGCCGGGGTAGTGGTTGTGATGGTTCCGCTAGAAGTAGGGCCGGCATGGGGGCCGGGAGAACCGCTAGCATTAGGCCCTGGACCAGACATGGTGAAGGGGCAGGAGAACCGGGAGGGGAAGGAGGACCCGAGGAATCAGGGGAGGAGTCGGAGTGCGGACTCGAAGGTGGACTGGCTCGACGACGGCGGTGCGGAGCAGGTCGATCAACCGGAAACTGAGGGTGAAGGCCAAGAAGTCTCCGGGAAAGGCGCCTTGGGGGCGCAATGATGACAGGAAGAAGGAAACCGACAGGGGCAGAAAGGGACATAATCAAGCAGTGTCAAGGGCAGATAAGGTGCAGTGACAATTGATTTTAGAGTCTTTGCCAGCAAAGAGTTAACTGTGCGCTTCTTCACTTAGGTCGCTAAAAGGCGTTAATTTTAATTTTTAAACCCTTTTCGTTTTGAGAGCAAGAAAAAGTGTGATGTGTAACTGAAAAGAAATCTGCATAGAACAATATAAATTGCTGAAAAGACAGAACATTTAACAGCTAACAATGCATCAATCTAACCCAAAGAGGCGGGCCTCTCAAAACTAATCTAAAAGAGGGCAAACATCAAGTCAAAACACACATAAAAAGAGCTCAACAGATCTAGGGTCAAAAGGGACAGGGATCTGGAGAATAAGGCTGCAGGAAAGGGGTGCATATCACAGCCAAGAGACACAGGCAAGGTGGCTGGAAAAGGGAAGGAAATCAGCAAAAACCGGAGGGGGTGAGGCGGAGGCCGTCAAAGGAGGTCCAAACAAAACGACAAGGGGTGATTTGAAAGGAAAAGAGGCTGATTTCAATGGATCTGAAAGGGAGGTAACAAATCTGGAAAAGAGGGGGCTGAAGCTCTGAAACCGACGGCTCAAAACAGCTAAAACTCTTCCACAAAAAGTGGAGGGTACTAAAGCCCTAAGGGGCTGGGTTCCCACTTAGATGAGTAAAAACAGATCAGATCTTGGTCAAGGCGGGCGGAGACAGAGGCTGGAAGACCCTGACAGAAGCTGCAGCAGAACCCAGAAAAATTGCCGAAAAAATGCTGGAAAAAAGGCAGGTCGCAGTTTCTGACCTGATCTGAGTGCAGGTCGCAGAAAACAGGCTGAAAAGTGCGACCTGGAGGTCAGGTCGCAGGTTTAGGGCCAAAAAGTGCGACCCCCCTGTTCCGGTTGTCTCGGCGGCAGATTTTCAGAAAAGTTGTCGTCTCAGTTGCGGCTGGTGTCGCTTACCTGCGCAATAGGGCAAGAAACACACGGAAGTTAGAAATTTTAAGTTTTTAGGGTTTTATGTGAGAAAAATGACATAAAAAGAGGAAAACTAAGTAGCTGAAAAGAAGCCCTAGGGCCTGAAGTAGCTGGATATGCAGGAATATGAAAAACGACAGCGGTCGTAATTTAAAACCCGTGTGGAGTCGCCATTTGTTAGTATGAATTCTTCGTCGAAGTGTACAAAAAAGAACCACTTTAGCTACGCATAACTAATAGCCCTAACAACAACAGAGGCTGCCAAACATCTTCAGATCTGCGATTAGTAGTTAAAATGCTGCAACAAACAGATCTATAAATGGAAAGACATTAAGCAGTAAAGTAAAGAGTTTGCTCCATGCATCCAACAGACAAGACAAGAACACGATTTTTTGAAAGAATTTTATATTACAGGGCACCTGGGAGGAAAACAAGAAGGTGTATCTAGCTCTCCTCAATGGGATGGGTTCTTTGTAGTCCTCAGCACTTCAGATCTAAGCTTTCTCTCTCTTGTAGGTGTAGAAAACCCAATGCATAAAATAGAGCTCAATGGGAGCAAATGGTGAAAAATGGGACCAAGTGTATAGATCCAGAGTGATCTAGTAGGCAACAAAAGGTGAAGAATGATGGGGAAAACCCTCCTATTTATAACAAAATATTGGGTCATTCTAGATCTTGGTGCATGATTAAAATAATGTTAACCGAATCTAGATCCACCTTTATGGAATATTTTATTATTATTTGTTGGAGGGAAAGGGTGTTTGACTTGGGTCAAATCCCTTGATTAGTGAAAAATAAATAAATAAATGATTTATTTATCTTTTTTAAGGAAGTGGTTGGGAGATAATCAAATAAATAATGATTTATTTGATTAATGGTGGGTGATTTGGTCATATTTAACAAGGAATATTATCTAAATAAGATTTAAATAATTATTCCTAGAAAATAATAAGATAACTAAGGGTTTATCTCATTAATTTCTTTGTTTTTAAGTTAAACATGACTGGGAATAATAATTAAATTATGGTTTAATTAATTATTCCATGAGGAAAAATCAAACAAATATAGGTTTGTTTAATATTTCCTTTTGGGGTTTCCCCTTGTTTGTTTATAGTGAAAGCAATTTTACTTAGGGTAAAATTGGTCTTACATGGTGTACTGGGAATCTCTTAATGATAAAAGGATTGTCTGCCTGTCATAACATGGTACTGATGGGTTTCTGATCAACTTCCTGGACTTCCTATATGTGCTGGTTTTATATAGTGATCTGTTGGTGTAGGCACTTATAATTTTACATCAACAACACTTAAACGGAAACCAACCGATTTGTTTATACTGAGACAGAAGAGTAAATGGGAACACACGACAGTCACTTTCTGGCATAATGAGTGGTTTGGTTGATAACAAGAGCAGTAGATAATGAGATCTGCTTGAACAATAGAAGGCACTCTAGCAGGGTACTAGGCAGCTGAAGCGTGATGAACACCAAAGAGTGTGTTAGGATTTACTGGTGCATGGACACTGGGAAATGAAGGCTAATACTCATAGATGGTAGGGTTCGGCTAACTGCGAAAGAGTTTTCTGGGAAGTGCCATGTTCAAGAATTTTGTTGCCAAATCGACATTTTTGAAAATGTAACAGAGGTAGTATCCATTTTGTCCAAATTTTTCCCCGTCTGATTAAGTTTAACGAGTCCAGACGAGTAAACTCGGTGAATTTTTCATGTTTAGAGAGTCTGAAAAATGTCAAGAAAGACAACTTTGTGCCCCATCTGATTATATTTAACGAGTCGAGATGAGAAAACTCTGTGAATTTTTCATGTTTAGAGAGTCTGAAAAATGTCATAAAAGACAACTCCATGTCCTGTCTGATTAGGTTTAATGAGTCCAGACGAGTAAACTCGGGAACAAGTCTGCGTTAGAGAGTTCAAAAATATTTACAAAAGATAACTCCGATTAAAAAGGTCTGTGAGCGTTAATTTATGTACCTAAACTAACACAATTATTTATTATCAATTCGGGTTGTTTATGCTTTGAGGCAAGTTCACTATATGTAAAGATCAGATGTAATCAAACCTTGAAAGATAATTTATTCAAAAGCTGAAAGTAATACATCCTATAATTCTAATTCAATTAGTTTAAAAAGAGGAAGAATATTGAAATGGTTCTTGACTCAAGAAGTCCATTTTCACCTCAATTACCACTTAATGAATCAGAGATTAAAACCAAGAGCTTAAGATGGATAGATTATTAATGAAAGAAACTCTTAACTTAAGAGACACATAAGGTATTCCATCATAATTCATTCATCTCAATATCAAAATCTCAATAAGAAACTACTTGCATACAAACAAAGAAAACTAGTTTTAATTCATCATTTTAGTAGAAGGGATGCTCAACTTGAACACCTGTTTTTCCAACTTGATAAAGTGATGAATAAGCTATGAACTAATGAAATCAATAATTATGCATGAATCATGAAGCAATCTGAAATAAAGCTTTGAAAAACCAGTTCTACAATAATCAGATTACAAGGAAATAAAACTAGTTAACAAGGAAGTGTACTTAGCTTGGAATGGGGGGCCTTCCACCCTTGCCTTGCACACTTGATAAGTGATCTCAGAAGCTTAAATTCAGTTACACATCCATAGCATTGAACAGAAAAATAATAACAACACAAGTCTTCAAATTAACTCCTCAATCCAAAGTTGTCACAATATAAAAGTATAATAAGTCAATAATACATAAGCCATCCAAGTTTTGGCTTTAAATAAGAAGTCTCATGAAACAAACTGATCTATTTTCACTCAAACAAACCCATCTACTCTCATCCACCTATCTAAGTCGAATTCATTATTCTTATCCCAAGAAATATGGCCAATCCCATAGAATCTCAAAACTGCCCTATTTCTATGGGATTTCTAAATGACTAGTCATGATTGACTAGAACCAAATGGGCCTAATAAAGCTTGTTCTGTTCGAACTAAGCATAGCTGGCTTAATCCTAGTTGCCAAGCTGTCCATCCATGCATTCAATTCATGCCCAAGTGTCCTGCAACCACATCAACCATAGAGCTATTACGGGAATTTCTGAATCTGCCAATTTTGCACTAAAAACCAAACTTTCATAAAAACTTTAGAATTTGAAAAATTAAAATTAAACACCTGAATAGATATCAAATATATATCAAAATGGAATAAATGAATGGAAAATGGATGGGAAATATATGGATTAGTAAGTTTCTTTGAGCAAAATAAGACCAAAACTAAGGCCCAACATCTCTCCCTTGCTTATCATCAAGCATGTCCCCATGCTTGCCTGTTCCTCTTTGACCTTCTTCTTTCTGAAGTAGATGTTGTACCTGTAGATGCTTCCTATTGTGCTGCCCTTGCCAAACAATCCAAACCTGTGTCATGTTTTTCTTTAAACAAAGCTTCTTTAACCTTCTGTTTTTCATACTTGGCCTGCCACATGTTCTTTTCCTTCAACCACTTAAATGCTTGTTTAGAAATTAGATCATTTTTCCTTTTCAATCTCCCCAACTCTTCTTTCAATTTTTCATTTGTTTTGACCAATTTAGCATTATCTTTCTTGTTTGCTTTGTTCTCTTCTTTTAATTGTTTTTCCACAATTTTGCTAATTTCTAATTGGTCAGTTAAATCCCTGATTCTTCCATCATTGATTTCTTTTTCAAAATCTTGGGTTGTTTTCATTAATGATGCTGCTGCTTCATCATCATATGAAGAATCCCTCTCAAATTCTTCTTGTGGTCTTGGGAAATATGTTTCTTCTTCCTTGTCTAAGTTAATTGGACTTTTATTTGTAAATATTTTGGGAATAGACATAACAGATATTTCATTTTCCATGGCCATATTATTTTGCTGTTTGGCTCTTGTTCTGGGATACAAGGGTGAGTTCATTAATCCTCTGCTTTCCTGTTCTGTTTTGTCTTGTACTTCCTTAATCTGTTCAGTAAAATGATTTTTAATCATGAATTCTCTCCACACTATGCCCTGTGACCTCACCTGATACTCAACTAGGATTTTGATCAATCCTTGATGATACATCTGTCCTGCTTTAGGCCTGTTTTCATGTTTTGTTGTTTCAATCATTCTTAAGAGGCTCTTATATAGGAAATAAGGCAAATTAATCCTATCTTCTCCCTTAATATGCTGTAGAAGTTTAACATGATACAAATGGGCAACACTATATCCTCGATCACAAGTCAAGAACTTTTGGATGATCAAGACCAATTCTCCCCATGGCTCATTAAACCATTCCCTGGGTATCCCTTTTGTCCTATCAAATGTCCCCTTCCGGTTTTTCTCAAGGAAGAAAGTCCACGCTTTCTCCTTGAAGTGTAGCCCTTTGTAATACTTTTCCCCTATCATTGGCAAATCTAAGGCTTTGGACAAGTATTCTTGGGTTACTGGGACAATGATTTCTCCTACTCGAGTCTGGTCTTGACTGAAATTTTTTATAAAATATTTGGTTATCTCCTCAGAATGGCCATTAAATTTCTGTAAGAAGCCTATCATCCCTGCCTGATAAAGTTTTTCTATAGTCTCTTTCCCCCAGCTTTCTATCTGAAATTTTGGCTCTACTCTGTTTGCCATTGTTTCTGTAAACCAATCAATGTAGGCCTCTGCTGTTACTAACTTCATTTTAATAAAAATTATGACTATCGTTTTTTTTAAAATGAAATTCAGGAAGCAAAGAAGCTTACCTTCCTCCTCTGACTCAACTCAACTCTGCCTCTTTTTTTAAACCTCTGATATATTCCCTTTCAACAGCACTATTTGAATTCCCTGTTTAATGCAAACAACATCTGTATACTTCTGTTAATACACTGGTCTCTGTTTTTTTTTAATTAAATACACACGCAGCAATAACCATGTTTACTCATCACCAAAAAACATGATTTACTGTGTATATATAAAACAAAAAAACTAAAGAGTGCTCTCGGCCTCATCATCAAATCAAAATTTCCAAAATGTTTTCGGCTTAAGCAAAGGCATTTGCAAAAATTTCTGCTTGCAGACTCAGCATAAAAACCATAAAAATGCAAAAAGGCTCTCGGCCTCAACCAAATATAAACACGGCTTCAACAACCCGACTCCCTTTGGCAACCAACAATTTACTTTGACAATCCGGCATTCGATCCCCTGTTTTAGTCAAAAACAAAAACAAAAATGCAGTGGCAGCAAGTGTTTATGACGTTTTCCATTTTCATGTTAAATGTTTGTTAAAATGTTAATGCGCACAATTCACTCAACAGAACACGGTTCAGTGCGCATTTAGTCAACAACTACCGCCATGCCATAACAACTCTGTTCTTGACTTCAATCACAGCATTCCGTTAAAATTTCTAACGTGTTATCCATGCAATGAGTTTTCATTAAAATGCTGCGCATTAAAATCTTATCAACATATCCGTAAGTGCTGTCAACTGGAGATGATCACGGATTTGTAGCGTTACCTGACTGTCAACGAGCGCGTGGAGTGTAACCGGGCGCTCCAAATCCCTATTACTTCGGTCAATTAAACTGGTGGCAAGGCAAACGATTTAATGGTTAATGACAAACAATATCCCACAGTTGCCGAGCGTAAATAAACTTCACTGTTACCTGACTTAATCCTGAAAATCTGCTATCTCTGATCGTTGAACCCGGAGCGATTTCCTTTCTTAAATCCGCCTTCTTGCTTTTCCGGAGTGATTTTCACTATTTTGCTGCTTCAAACGCCTTCTCTCTTCTCCGGAATGATGTTTTGTTTCAAAACGCCTTCTTTCTGAGCTCTGGCAATGAGGACTGAGGTCTAAACGGTCATGAATTGACCGAGTTCATGGTTGTACTGTGCCTATTGGTGTTATGATGCGCAGTTGGTATGGCCGTCCTCTTTGACCAGTCACCCGACTGTGTCATGAGGATGCCAAATCATCATTTTGTTTTGAATGTTATTACCACCGCCGTGTGCTATGTTTGAATGATATGCACGTATTGTCACCACCGTCGTGTGCTATGTTTGAATGATATGCACGTATCATTGCCACCGTCGTGTGATATTTTGAATGATATGCATGAATTATTTCCACCGTCGTGTGCTTATACGTGCAATGATACTCCGGCATTGTATATGCAATTATCATTTCACCATACCCTACCAATTATGCAACCTTGCCAGATCATAACAATCGTGCCATATGGCCGTCCTCCATTTTTGTATGCGCCCTTTCCTATCATATACCTTCGCTTATCCTTATGCCATATGCGCGTTGGTTTCATATACCATATGTATTAACCTTATATCTTTTGCGTTGGATTTTATATAAATGGCTTTAACGCATTCCTTATTTGAACTATGGTATATAGTTTAATATAGCGCATTATTTGCTTTGCCTTATATGCACACATTTATGATTTTAAAATGACCATCTTAGGTCATGTTTAAAATCATCACCATACTAATGCTTGATTTGTATGTGCAGGTGGAAGAAGTTGTCCTAGCTTGGTCTTTTGCTTCTAAAGAAAAATACTTAGGATTATAGGGAATATGTATAGGAAATGTGTATGAATGAAATGGAATATATATAGGGGTAATAGGAATATAGGATATGTATAAGGAATAATGAATATCCTCAGGTACTAACTTCAACTTAACAAAAACTAAAAATTTCTAAGAAAAAATTGAATTTTAAGCACAAAATGACTATACATATACTCCCCTGGATGATGTTTGTACAGGTGGAATGAAATCAGATTTTGTAGATGAATCAAAAAGTAAATTTTATTGCTGCTCCTTGTTCTTCATGCTCTGGTTCTTGAATTGAAAAATCAGGTCCCTTTGTAATGATTCTTTGTTTCAGGTCCCTCTGCACTGCTTACATAATATGCACATGTTGTTTTGACATTGGCAGATCTCTCAGGTCCCTCTGTATTGATTTCTTCTTTCAGGTCCCTCTGCTGACAATACAAGTTCCTTCTATACTTCAGCTTTCCAGCTAAAGATCTAATACAAGTCTCCCCCTTGTTTAAGATATGACTTGTCCTCAAGTCAGTTGTTGATGGAGAGTACCTGTATTGAAATTATGTGAGAACAGTAGAACAAGAAAAGGAATTCATAGAGTCCAAGTTGCCCTGGTTTTCCCCTATGAATTCGTGTTTTCTTAGTGCCAGTTGCCTGGTTTTCACTAGCAAACAAATTATTTTTTATGTTTTTTTTTTATTATTCAACTACAGGACTGGAAGATGGCTGAGCCTGGTGTGCCATGACTTCCAGTTCTGTATCTTCTGTCAGTTGTTTCATAAATGCTTCTTTACTGATAGGCCTATTATAAACTTTGAGCCTATGTCCATTCACTATAAAGGAGGTGGAATCCTGGTCAATTGTCTTGATTTTGACTGCTCCATTGTCGAAGATTTCATCAATTTCATATGGGCCTAGCCAGTGTGTTGTGAACTTTGCTTTGAAATCTTTGAACTTGGAGTCAAAAAGTAATGCCCAATCTCCCTTTCGAAATGTCTTTGTTTTGATATATCTGTCGTGCCACTTCATTCTTTGTTGTTGCACCAATGTAGTATGTTCTATGGCTTGTTGACGATGCTCATCCAACTGATTCAGTTCCATGATCCGTTGTTGTTGTGCTTCTGTCAGGTCTAGTCCTAATTCAGCTGCTAGTCTGTATGTTTGTATTTGAAACTCTATAGGCAATAAGGCCTCTTTTCCATATACTAACTGGTATGGACTAAAACCAGTTGTATTCTTCCATGTAATTCTATAGGCCCATAGTGCATATTGTAATTTTTCAGACCAATCTTTTCTGTTCAGCTGTACTGTTTTTGTCATGATATTTTCTAGGACTTTATTTGTTGATTCAACCTGTCCATTTGCTTGAGGATGATATGGTGTAGATTTCCTATGTTTGATCTTGTATTTCTCTGTTAGATCTCGTACCAGCTTTGATGTGAATTGTGTTCCTTGATCTGTTACAATTTGTCTAGGTACTCCATATCTGACAAAGATTTCCTCAAAAAGAAAGGTGACCACTGTATCTTCTGTTGCTCTATTCACTGCTTTAGCCTCTGCCCACTTGGTTACATAATCTGTACATACTAAGATGTACTTCTTCCCATTTGATGGTGGATTGATGGGTCCAACAAAGTCAAGTGCCCATTGCTCAAATGGTTCTATGAGGACCTGTGGCTTCAGCGGCATCTCATCTCTTGTAATTGGTCTCCCTGTTCTCTGGCAACTGTCACATTGCTTGACATATTTCTTAGAGTCTTTGAAGATGGATGGCCAGTAGTAGCCCAGTTGCAGCACCTTATATGTTGTTCGTTTATCTGCAAAATGGCCACCACATGGTTCATCGTGACATGCCCTTAGAATATCTAATATTTCATCTTCTCGCACACATTTTCTAATTATCAAATCTGAACCAGTATAAAATAAATCACCATTTACCCAACTATACCTAGAACTCTCTCTAAAAATTTTGTGTCTTTGCTTTTTAGTGAATTGGGTTGGAAACTTTCCAGAAGATAAATAGTTTGCAATGTCTGCAAACCATGGTGTTCTTACTATGATAGCAAACAGGTGTTCATCGGGAAAGTTATCTGCAACCGGATTTGGATCATTGGGTGAATGTATGCGGGACAGAAAGTCAGCCACTTGATTTTCCTTGCCTGGCCGGTCTTGTATTGTGATATTAAATTCTTGCAATAACAGTAACCATCTTGTTATTCTTCCATTGGTTATGGGTTTATTCATCAAGTATTTGATTGCTGAATGATCTGTATGAATGAAAACTTGATATCCTGTTATATAATGTCCGAATTTGTTTACTGCATGTATAACGGCTAACATTTCTTTCTCGGTGACTGTATAGTTCAATTCTGCAGGTGTTAGATTCTTGCTTATAAAGTATATTGCATAATTGAACAAGTTCTCTTTCTGTCCAAGGGAGGCAGCTATTGCAGTATCAGATGCATCAGTTGATATATGAAATGGCAAAGACCAATTTGGTCCACGGAGAATGGGTGCAATTGATAATTTCTCTTTCAGATTTTGAAATGCATTTTGACAGTCATTTGTCCAGTGAAATTCAATATCTTTTGCTAATAGTTTAAACAGAGGTTGGGCTATTTTACTGAAGTTTTCAATGAATCGTCTATAATAGCCTGCATAGCCTAAGAAACTTCTTACCTCTTTTTGTGTTGTAGGAGGCATTAAGTTTACTAGGACTTGAATTTTTGCTGGATCCACTTTAATTCCTGAAGCAGAAATATGGTGTCCCAGAACTATTCCTTATGTCAACATCATATAGCATTTCTCATTGCTTAATGACAAATTTGTTTCAATGCATCGTTTCAGAACTTTCTCAAGATTATTTAGGCAATCATTATATGTGTTTCCATAAACTGTGAAGTCATCCATATAAACCTCTACACATTCATGAATTAGATCAGCAAAGATTGCAAGCACTGCCCGTTGAAAAGTTGCAGGTGCATTACATAAACCAAATGGCAAAACATTATATGCATAGGTTCCCCATGGGCAAGTAAATGTTGTCTTGTCTTGGTCTTCTGTTGCTATTCTAATCTGGTTGTACCCGCTAAACCCATCCAAGAAAGAGAAGAATTTCTTTCCAACCAATGAGTCTAACACTTGATCAATAAATGGTAGAGGAAAATGATCCTTGAGTGTAGCTTTGTTTAGTTCTCGATAATCCACACATACCCTCCACTTTCCATTTTTCTTTGGAACAATAACCAGTGGAGAAACCCATTGACTATCTGAAATAGGATAGATGAACCCAACATTTAATAATTTTTGCAATTCTTCTTTCACTATTTCTTTCATCATGGGATTCATTCGTCTTTGAGGTTGTCTTACAGGTTTGAGTTGATCATCTGCATAGATGTGGTGGACACATGTGTTAGGATGGATTCCTTGCATGTCAGTATAATCCCAGGCAAAAGCTTTTGAATATTTCTGTAATAATGCAATTACCTCTTGCTCTTGTTCTGATTGCAACTCATTTCCAATGTTTAAATGTTTTCCAGGATTTACCTCAATTGTTTTTATTGTTGGATTGGAAATTGTGTTTACAGGAAAGATGTCTATAAAATAATTTCGCAAAGTTTGAACAGTACAGGTTTCCTGAAAACATTGATTCAAAAGGTTATTTGCAGCTTCATATTGAACTTCTCTAAGCTGCTCTGAAATACTTGGTTCTGAAATGAAAAGATCCATTAAGTCTTCATTCTCTTCTTCTTCTCTCAAATCAAAGAATTGATTTATACTTAAAACTGATTTAGTTTGCTGTTTTTCTTGAGCTTCAAGCACTGATTCCAAAGAAGTTGATTGTGCAGGTGAATAAAAAGCAATGTGTTTCTTTTCATCTCCATGTGAAATAATCATGCTTCCTGATCTGCATCCTATAAAGGCATCAGCGGTAGCTAACCATGGTCTGCCTAAAATTAGAGGATGTCCTCCCAAATTTGTTTTTGGTTGCAGAATAAGGAAGTCAACAGGATACTCCCATGAATCCAAAGAGACTATAATATCTTCCAATAGTCCTTCAGGAACAACTTTAGATCTGTCTGCTAATTCTAAGATTGTAGAGGTTGATCTAATGTTGTTCAAATGCAAAGTTTTCATTGTCTCCATTGTCATTACATTTATAGCTGCTCCCAAGTCTATTAATGTGTTGGGTACTGAGAAATTATTTATTGATATAGTAACCATAGGGATACCAGGATCAATATATTTTTCTACCATGGTCTGTGTAGACATGAGACTTGCTAGTTTACCAATGACTTGGATTGTAGTAGGATCCTTCTTCTTTTTCTGTGATTTCTTAATGCACAATTCCTTTATTGTTTTAGCATATATTGGTATTTCTTTAATTGCCTTCAAAAAAGGAATTTTTACATAAGCATTTTTTAACTCATCTAAAATATCAAATTCGGGAAGGGTTATTTCTTTTTGTTGTTCCACTAACCTTTCAGGATAAGGTGGTGTTGGTGTTATAATGTCTGTTCCTTTCTGAATTTGTATCTTAGTTTGTGATGTTTCAGGTGATTCTCCTTGTTCAGTTGGTTCTTCTATAATTGGAGGAGAATCCTTTTTAAGCACTTTTCCAGACCTTAGATGGACTTCATTAAGAGGAAGAATTGAATATGTGGGAAAAAATGTTGCTTCCTCTACAGTGTATGCAGCTTTTTCTACCTTATTATTCGGATTTGCAATTGGTTGGGCTGGTAATTGAGTTGGTCTGGGTTGATTTGTGGGTAGCTGTAACTGTTGTGGTTGGGTCAACAACGGTGGAGGATTCTGCTGTGGATATGGGATGGATTGTGGATATGCAGAATGTTGTTGTTGAAATGGTATGGATTGAGGATATTGTGGATATGTGAATGGCTGTTGGTATTGTTGCTGGTATTGTTGTTGATATTGTTGAGGTGGCTGGTTTCCATAACCATATCCTCTCCAACCTTGTGCAGGTTGTTGTGGATATTGTTGTGGAGGCCAAGCTTGCCATGGCATTGGAGGGGTCCAAGGATTTTGAGGTGGATAGAGGTAATTTTGTTGAGGGAATTGTTGCTGATTTTGTTGAGGCATCCTAGGTTGCCATGGTCTTCGTGGTGCTACATAATAAAAACCTTCCATTCCTGGCACTTCTTCCATTGAATTCATTTGTAATTCTTTCAATTTTAGACAATTTTCTATGGAATGCTTTTCTGTACAAAGACCACAAACCTGAGCACTCTGAACACTATCCAAAGGACATTCTCTCAATGGATGTTTCTTTCTACATTTGGGACAAAATATTGCTAGAGCTTGTTCTTGTTCTTCTTTCCTCTTATTTGCCTTTAGCACATCTACTTGTGTCCCTAATGTACTCAAGAGATCTGTTTTGAAATTCTCCAATAAACTTCCTATTTCAGCTCTTGTTATCCCTCCTGCAGCTGACTTTGCTGCTTTTGAACTTACTTCTCTTCTTCCCGTTTTTGCTCTTCCTCTAGAATATTTTTGACATAAGTCAACAATTTCATCGAATGGTAGGTTTGAAATGTCTCCTTTACCCATCACATTCAAGATGTCAAGGTATTCATCCCTTATACCCTTGAGAAAGATTGTTCGAATGGTTTCTTGATTTAGAGAGTGTTGTTTAGATTTTTGTAGATTATATAAAAATCTTTCCAAATATTCTTCTAAACTTTCATCTTCTTGTTGTGTCATTCTGAAAATATCTTCCTTTGAATCTCTAGATCTACAATAAGCTTGATATTTTTTTAGGAAGACTGATCTCATATCATCCCAAGAAGCTATTGTTTGTTCTCCTAAACCCATAAACCATTTCAAAGCTGCTGCTTTTAATGTTGCAGGGAAAAGACGAAGTTTATGAATGTCATCAGTGTATCCATATGTTCTACATAGAATATCAAATTCAAACATAAATGCATCAGGATCTTCAGTGGACATTCCATAAAAATTTGGCAATACAGAAGGTGGAATATTTTTCATTTTCACTTCTTCTCCTAATATTGCACTTGTGTCTATTATTGGAAAGCCAAAAGTAGTCTCATCTTCTTGTCTTTTTCGATCATTTTCTATTTTTCTATCATTTTCTTGTTTTGCGTCCTCCTCTCTTTTTCTTCTCCATTCTGCTTGTTGTCTTTCATATGCAGCTCGTTGTTCAGGAGTGAGAATAACATATCCATGTCCCTCTTCTGCCATTGGTTGATTTGTTTCAATTTTAAGTGGAGTTTCAGGTTGGTCGAAGATAGGAGGATTTATGGATGGAAATAAAGATTGTTTTCCTTTGATAATTTCTTTTTGTTTTCCAGAAGTTGAAAATTGTTTTTGCTTTGCTTCCCAAGCTAACAAAGTTTGCCTCTCAATCAAAGTTAATCTTTGTCCACTTCTTTGTTTTTCTGCCAATTCCTCAATGATTGGATTACCAGTAACTGGGGTGTTTGATGATCCTATCTCTATTTGTGGGGGGTTTTTAATAAATCTACCTTGAGGATCTCTATGTCTAGGCATAAAGAAACATAACTAAAAAGTGTAACTACTGTTTTTTTTTTTTTTTCTTTCTATTGACTATGCCGATATTTGCCTCCCCGGCAACGGCGCCAAAATGTTGAGCTAATTTATGTACCTAAAATAACACAATTATTTATTATCAATCCGGGTTGTTTATGCTTTGAGGCAAGTTCACTATATGTGAAGATCTAATATAATCAATCCTTGAAAGATAATTTATTCAAAAACAATACATCCTACAACTCTAATTCAACTTGTTCAAAGTAGAGGAAAAATATTGAGATGGTTCTTGACTCAAGAAGTCCACCTTTGCCTCAACTATCACTTAATGAATCGGAGATTAAAATCAAGAACTTAAGATGGATAAATTGTTACTGAAAGAAGCTCTTAACTTAAGAGACACATAAAATATTTCATCATAATTTATTCATCTCAATACTCAAAATCACAATAAGAAACTACTTGCATGCAAACCAAAGAAACTAATTATAATTCATCATTTTAATAGAAGGGATGTTCAACTTGAACACCTGTTTTTCCAACTTGATAAAGTGATGAACAAATTATGAACTAATGAAACCAATCATTATGCATGAACCATGAAGCAATCTTAAATAAAGCTTTGAAAAACCAGTTCTACAATCATCAGATTTACAAGGAAATAAAACTAGTTAACAAGAAAGTGTACTTAGCTTGGAATGGGGGCCCTTCCACCCTTGCCTTGCACACTTGATAAATGATCTCAGAAGCTTAACTTCAGTTACACATCCATAGCATTGAACAGCAAAATGATAACAACACAAGTCTTCAAATTAACTCCTCAATCCAAAGTTGTCACAATATAAAATTATAATAAGTCAATAATACATAAGCCATCAAAGCTTTGGCTTTAAATAATAAGTCTCATGAAACAAACTGATCTATTTTCACTCAAACAAACCCATCTACTCTCATCCACCTATCTAAGTCGAATTCATTATTCTTATCCCAAGAAATATGGCCAATCCCATAGAATCTCAAAACTGCCCTATTTCTATGGGATTTCTAAATGACTAGTCATGATTGACTAGAACCAAATGGGCCTAATAAAGCTTGTTCTGTTTGAACTAAGAATAGCTGGCTTAATCCTAGTTGCCAAGCTGTCCATCCATGCATTCAATTCGTGCCCAAGTGTCCTGCAACCACATCAACCATAGAGCTATTACGGGAATTTCTGAATCTGCCAATTTTGCACTAAAAACCAAACTTTCATAAAAACTTTAGAATTTGAAAAATTAAAATTAAATACCTGAATAGATATCAAATATATATCAAAATGGAATAAATTAATGGAAAATGGATGGGAAATAGATGGATTAGTAAGTTTCTTTGAGCAAAATAAGACCAAAACTAAGGCCCAACAGTACCTTTGTCATGTCTTGATAACCGGGCACGGAAAATGGATAATAGTAAGCCCGAAACAGCTCATTTTCCGTAAGTTAGTCCATCGAAACCGGAAAAGTGAGAAATCTATCGTCGATAGATGTCTACCTCATTCTGTTATGAGTACGAGGAGACGGAGTGAACTCAATACTCTTTGTGAAATTTTAATGAGTCCGAAAAAGAAAAACTCGGTGCCCTCCGTGAAATTTTAACGAGTTGCGCGGAGAAAACTCGATTACCTCCGTGAAATTTTAACGAGTCACGCAGAGAAAACTTGGTTACTTTTTCAGTTTAAAGAGCTTTGAAAAAGAAAAAAGAATGGCTCCATCCTTTCTGTCGTGATAGTTTAACGAGCCTGACAAAGGCAACTCGGGGTTTTTTCAGTTTTATGAGCGAGAAAATATTCCTAAAAAGAAAGCTCAGTGCTTCTTCATAGTTTTAACAAGTCTGAAGAAGAAAACTCTAGGTTTTTCAGATTAACGAGCAAGAAAAAGACCATACAAAAAGAACGCTCGATATCAACTTCGTATAAGTTTAACGAGTCTGAAGAAGGGAACTCGAGGTTTTTCAGATTAACGAGCAAGAAAAATACCGTAAAAAGAATGCTCGATGTCACATGAGTATGTCTGCATATCAATCTTGATCTCTCATCAGAACATCAGTACCAATTCTCAATAGTTGCGACACATGCGTAGCAAGAATTCACAACTTTGCTGACTAGCTTGAGAGATTCGTGCCCCAAAAATGGCTATAAAAAGGTCAGAAGGCCTTCATTTTCACTGTGAGAAGTGCTGTGAAGAAGCTCTGGGGTGAGAGGGGTGAAAACTTTAGCTGACGATTACGGTCAATCCGGGAAACGGTTTTCCTTCCCGCGAGATCCAGGTAAGAGCTAGATCCTCCTGCTATCATTTAATTATCTTTTTGTAACTTTTTGCTGGTTCAAAATGGCGGATTTCCGAGGCCCTAAAAAAATGCTTGCGCCTAACGTGGGCCATTAGTGTTATAGACATGCTAAACGCATAACCCGTGAGGATTAATGTGTTAGCACGCTCTGTTTTGCACTAGGGACAGCGTTAGGTGCACCGTGTTTTTTAGAAACTCGATTTCTACTGTTTTGAAATGGTCTAGGCAAGTTTTGATCGGTTGGAAATGTTGTTTGTGCAGGTATTCAGCTGTTTAAACATGAGTATCTGGCGAGAGAGAGAAAATGAATGGGAAGAATGAGAGATGGTGACAGATGTTGCAATCTTGATGGCTCTCCACAGTGTGGATTGCTAAAATATGCCCGCTTAGAACTGATGAGGGGCCAAGAGGACCTCCTAAGGTGGCTAATCCAGCAGTGGGACGAATGCCACCATGTCTTTTGGATTGGGGGCAATGAGCTCTCAATCGAAAAGGATGATGTGTACTTTTTGACCGGCCTATCATGTCATGGGGCGAGGCCCAACTTGACGGGGTCCAGAGCTGACCCACGTTCCACTACTGATCTGATTCGTGCACATTGCATATGTGACACTCAGGCTGTGAGCAACCGGATACCGATCGCCCAAGTGACCTTGAGACCATTGAGGTCTATCTTATGGATGATTGTTCGCTTGGCAGGCACCAAGAGTCAGCATGTGGCCACTAAGGCCCAGATGCTCCTAGCCCTGGACTATATGCAACCTTAGGTTTTCGACTAGTGTGATGGGGTTGTCCGTCAGGTCCGAGCAGAACTTACCGCATGTAAGACCCGTACCCAGAGAGATTTTGGGTACGGTACACTGGTTGTTTCTTTCTTACTCGAGCGGATACCAATGATGAGGCCCAGGATCGTTACAGTGCCATTGGGCCCACGCGAGCCGAGGCAGGCTCAGTGGGCAGCTTTGCTTCCACGGATTGGAGAGGGTCCCGTCCGTCACTGCTTTGATGATGGATTTTTTGATTGGCTAGACTCCCAGATAATCATGATTGAGGATTATCCCTATGCAGGGATGAACTTCACAGGCGATCCGGAGTTAGTCCTGCCTCCTAGTACCTAGTGGGGACTCGATGGTAAGAAAGAAATGATCAGTGAATTTCCAAAGAAGTACTTTGATTTTTATCTTTTGAATGTTTATGCAATTTTTTGTTGAGATAGGGTGAAAATTATGTTTTGAAATGAAGCTTTTGTTTGCTTGACACAGATGTGGCACCTGTCCGGCCAGTTGGGGCCCCTTGCTATGCACAGCGAGGACTGCAGCTACTCGGGGTTGGCGCACCAGTAGAGGATGCAGAAGCCGGCGACGATGATGATGCCCAAGTTTTACATAAACTCTCGAGAAACCTGGAGGGTCTGAGTATGGGTATACCACCCCTTCCTATGCGGGAGGTTCCAGTTCATCTACAGCGGCATACTGTAGGTGTGCCGGAGAGATACCTAGTGCCTCTAAGGAGGATAGCTAGAGAAGTTGTATGCTACCATGAGCATCAGGCCTAGCTAGTGGAGCGGATGTATTAATGTCAGAGCGTGGCTTAGTATAGCCAAATTTTTGTAAAACACCCAAGTTTTGGAAGATTTTTTGATGTAACTATGTACTGGACATGACCTATATATATATATATATATATATATATATATATATATATATTGGCGATTTTGTGTTTTTAAATTTTTATGTGTTTTCAATGATCTATAAAAATATATGTGCTCATGAGTGCATCTTTTATAGTAAATGCGACAAATGCCAATCTAACACATAATTTGCCAAAGAATCAGATAATGCATTAAATTCTCTAGGAACGTGATCAAAGGTAATTGTTTGAAAATGACATTCTAGAAGTCTTACCCTTAAAAAGTAACGTAACAACACAGGATGGCGGACACGATAATGATTGTTTAACTACATAATGATGAGTTGGGAATCTAACCTTACCACTAAATATGAGATGTCACGAGATGCCGCTTCCGTGAGGAGTTGGATCACTGACATGTACTCGGCAACATTATTGGTGGCGCTACCTAGGAAAATTACCCCAGAACCAAGGAGGTCTGACTCAGGAGTGTAGAGAACCCAAGTAGCTGAAGCAATGCGTCTAGTGTGACAACTAGCACCGTCTGCATATCCGACGTATGTTAAGGGGAGTGACGGCATCTGTGTGAAAGAAAAAGATTATACATGAGAAAAACACCTTGAAAACCAACATACAATCCAAATGACATCAAAATAATAAGCAAAACTTATATACATAAAAATTACAAAGCATACGCCTAGTGCGAAACTAGGCAAAATACTTCTTTAAGTAGAGCTCGTTGCGGGGCTCCGCGAGTGGAATTCCATTACAGTCCTAAAGTTCGTAAGCTCCCTTTGAGAGGGTTTTAGTGACGATGTAAGGACCAAGCCATAATGGTTGGAGTGTTCCTTCCCCCAAGAGGTCATGTTTCTGATCATAAAGTAGAACTAGATCGCCCTCTTGGCAAGAACGAGGCTTGACATATTTGTCGTATTGAGCCTTGACTTGGCGCTGGTGAGCTTCGAGTGCTAGTGTAGCATCTCGGTGAGTTTTGTCCCAATGATCGAGTGAGAGCAAGCGCTCTTCTATGGCAGTGGTGCTGGGCAGGAGTTCAATGGCAAGTTTGAGTGATGGAATTTCGCACTCGATTGGAAGCACTACCTCTAGGCCGAAAGCAAGTTGGAATGGTGTGAAGCCTGTGGCAGTTTTGACTAACGTTCATTATGCCCATAACGTGGAATACAACTTCCGATGCCAAGTGGTTTTATGGCTTCCAACCAATCACCAAATCATGGTTTTGAGGACGCCATTTACGGCTTCTACTTGACCATTAGCTTGAGGGTAATAAGACGAAGAATGATCTTGATGGAAACCTAGCATGGATGTTAATTCGGTCATCATATGATTCTGAAAGTGAGATCCATGATCTGTGAAAATCGATAGGGGTACGCTAAACCGACAAATTACCTGATTAAACAGGAAGAGAGCGGCGGTTTTGCCATCGGCCTTGAAAGTGGGAAGGGGTTCTGCCCATTTCGTAAAATAGTCGACCGCAACCACGATGTAGTTGTGTCCATTTTCCGAAGTGGGATTGCAAGTGACGAAGTCAATTCCCCATTTAGCGAATGGACCAATGGAGATAACCGGGTGAAAGGGGGCAGGATGAGCGCGCATTTTCTTTGTGAAAATTTGACATGGATGGCATTTCTGGACTGCTGCAATACTGTCTTTAAACAAAGTGGGCCAATAGTAACCTGCGTGCAAGATTTTTTTGGGCAATAGCTATGCCCGAAAGATGACCACCACATGCCCCGACGTGGCAGTCATTCAAAACGTGTTCCGCCTCATCAAAAGTGAGACAACGTCGAAGAATGGTATCAACACCACGGCGATATAGTGTATCGTTTAGCACGAGGTAGTGCTTTGCTTGGTGGTGGATACGACGACGGTCGTCAGACATGAGATTTGGGCGGAAACGTTGGGTTTGTAGGTAGACCAAAATGTCTCCATACCATGGGTCCGAAGAATCGACCAAGTACACAGATTCATCAGGAAATGGATCGTGAGCTACTTATGCTGGGTATATTCTGGGAAGATCCGATAATAATTCGGCGAAGACTAGGGATTTCTTTGCTTTGGCAACCGTGAAAACCAAATCAAATTGTTGGAGAATTACGATCCATTTGGAATATTTTCCTCCAATAATTTTTCTAGACAAGATATGTCGCATGGGGTTCTCCAAAGCAATGACCGTAGTCTGTCACAGCAATATATAGTGTCGGAGTTGGGTGATGGAAAAAACTACCGCCAGAGAAAGTTTCTCCACATGTGAATAACGTAATTCAGGTCCGATTAGACCTTTGGACAAATAGTATATCACATGTTCACTGTCGTCATCGTGTACTTGAACCGAAACCATTCCAAGTGAGTATGGTGAGGCTGCCAGGTAGAGGAGAAATTCGCGTGAGTAATCGAGGGAACTAAGGAGTGGGGCTGAAACAAGTGCATGTTTTAAAGCATCAAATGACTATTGAGCTTGGTCATCCCACAAGTATAGTGTTCCTTTCTTCAATAATCGCATGAATCCTTTCGTCATCTCGGCATAGTTAACAATGAAACGACGCAAAAATTTTGCCTTCCCTTGCAAACTTTGGAATTGAAGGATGGATTGTGGTGCCGGTAATTCAACAATCGCCTTAACCTTATCAGGATCAACCCTAATCCCGTGCTTGGAGGCAATGAAACCTAACAGACGTCCTGACTCGACCATAAATACGCATTTATGAGGATTCAAACGTATATTGTAGAATCTGCACCTAGCAAAAATTTCTCTTAAATGAGCAAGGTGATCCCGTCACTTCTTGGAATGGGCAGGAAGGTCATCCAAGTAAGCCTGTACAATATGTCGAATGTCATGAAAATCATAGTCCATAGCCCGCTTAAAATTTTCTCCAGCATTCTTCAGACCGAATGGGAGTTTTCGATACGCAAAAGTGCCCCAAGGACAGATGAAAGCAGTTTTATGCTGGTCATATTTTTTAATCGCAATCTGGTTATAGCCCGAGAATCCATCCATGAAGGAAAAATATTCGCATCCGGCACAATCATCGAGAATTTGATCAATGAACGGTGTAGGATAATTGTCTTTAGGACAAGCGGCGTTCAGATCGCGATAATCGACGCAAACTCGAATGGTGCCTTGTTTTTTATCAATGGGAATCAGATTGGAAACCCATTCCATTAAAGGAACGGGATAGATGAAACCAGCGTTCAAAAGTTTTTTGACTTCAATCTTGGTGGTGGCTTCTTTGCGCGGGTGGACAGGTCTAAGATGTTGCCGAATAGTTTTGGCATTATCATAAATCTTGATTTCGTGCTCGACAATAGAAGGGTCTATGCCGGGCATTTCGTCATAAGACTGAACAAACACATCGCGGAATTCCTTAAAAAGGGATTTGAAGCGTGCAATTTCCTCTGGATTGCAATTGGCTCCAATCTGAATATTTTCCACGATACCCGTTTTGACCGAGATATCAATGAGCATTGTCTTAGAAAGATTACCCATGTTCCCTTCTGACTCGATAGTTTGGACAGTCGTGTAAGTGGAGGGAACCATTTCAGGTGGGTCAAAAGATGGAATTTCAGTCTTTATCGCCTCCGAGTCAATTATCAAAGCGCGATGGTGAAATTATCCCCAAGTTCGTTCTTCTAGAGACATGATTTCTCGAATAGCTTCATCTGTAGGCAAGACTTCATTGAGGAGATCCTTAGAGAGAACAGTGATGGGAGGGAGGTTTGTACCTTCTGTCGAAACCATAGCAGTGGAGGGTTCAGATGTGGTTTGGATGGCTTGGTAAGCCAACTCGGCTGGTGAGAGCGGCATCTAGTCTCCGTAGGAATCAATGTCTGAAGGTGTCGGAATGATCCATGGGTCGATAGAGCCATCCAAAGTGGTGGATATCGTTGCAACCATGTTTGGGATCTGTGGCAGCGGGAGAGGAAAACAACCCAGTAGGGAAGATGCCTTCAAAAGACCAGTACCGATACTGACGTAAGAGTCAGGAAAGCCTCCTATTAGGGGTACAGTGCTACTTGGTAACGTGGCATAATCAGGGGTGCAAAAGGATAACTGATCCACTGTGACTATTTTCCCATCTAATGGAAATAGGATGAGTCGGAAGACCGAAGACACAATGGCAGTCATGGCATAAGACCAACTGCGACCAAGCAATAGATTATAGTCTAGATGGCGCTCTACGACTTCAACGTCCACATTTACCGTTTTCCCACTCAGAGTGATGGGAAATCTAGCAAGGTATCCTTTTGGGAGGAAAGTGTGGCCATCGAAAGCTTTGAGGGAATTCGATGGCGGGGTGAGGGTAAGAGAACCTAAATTGAGCTAGCAAGCTTGTGACATAACGTAGGTCGAAGCACCTTCGTCTATGACAGTGTAATGGATTGGTCTCCCTTTCGACACAGCCTACACCTGGAATGCGAGTTGGTGTGAGACGCGAGGTTTAGCCTTTTCCATATCAAAGATAGCTAGCATGGAATCCTGGGGGTCTATTCCACCAATGGCTGAAAGCAAGGCTTTCCTTTGTGCTGGACAGGTTTGTAATACTTCGAGAGCAGACATAGCTGACAGTGCCTGCGCCAAATCTTCTACAATGTTGTAGTTTTGGGCTACACGTGCAGATGTATTATGAGTCGTGCGTCGAAGTGTCCCTTTGGGGGGACGAATCACGGGGTCATCAGTAGGCCGTTTGATACGCAAATCGTTTGGCGGCAGTGGATTTGAACTAGTACCAGGTTCTTGAGCATCTATGGTAGGGTTTCCATAAAGCTTAGCTCAAGTTTTAAGGTCAACACTCTCAATGCCATAAATGGTAGATGGTCCTTCACCGGAAGGATATGAACCGCCATTGCCCTGTTAATGGGGTTGTGGCAAATTGTCAACCATGTGTTGATGTTTCTGTTGTTGATTAGGGAAAGGATTAGAAGAACGACAGGTGTTCGCCCATAATGCTTGTTGGCAAAAAATCAGTGCATTCCTGCAGCCGAGGACATTTGTATGTCAAGTGGTCCTCCGCACAGATTTTTCAAGGAAATTTCATGGGTTTATCCTACCCTTTGTCATTTTTGGCATCATTTTTCTGATTAGTGTTATTCTGATTATCCGACTGCTCTTCCGAAGAAGATGATTTTTTCTTGTTCTTCTTATTTTTCCCGCTAGGTTTTTGTGAGGTTTGCACTGAATTTACCTTAGCGTTGGGAAGAGTAGTCGTTTGGTGAGGGGCGGTGGCAGCCGAAGATGGCTGTGAGGCTTGCCCCCGAGACTGCTTTGTGGCTACGCCAGAGATCATGCCAACGAGACCATTGGCATGAGCTCCGGTTTCCTGAGTATCCGGAGGATTTGGGTTGCCGGGGGGCATGGGGGAGAAAATCATACAGCGTGCCAGATTGTGAATAGATTAAATCCAAATTTTGGGCATGGCGAATGCATTGATATTCTGTAACCGCACCAAAAAGGCCAATGTCTTTAGCTATGTGAGGTAAGAGAGACTTGCAAAACCAATTGGCTAAGAGATGATCTGGAATTGGTGCTTTGACTAGCCTCCTCCTACGTCTCCATTCATGAATGTGATCAGAGATGTGGGTGGCGGTGTCTTGGCGAAGCGAGGTTAATAGTTCCGTTCCGGTTTCAAATCTAATTGGTAGTTGGAAGTTCTTTAGAAACTCCGTTGCTAAATCACCAAACGTATTGATGTTGGCGCGTGGTAATTCAGTGGTAATTCAATGTACCACTTGGCAGCATTGCCTGTAAGCGTGTGGGGAAACAGTCGAAGTCGGACACTATCATCTACCATGGAATTGGATATAGACCATAGGTGAAAGGTAGTGATGTGTGCGGCTGGGTCATCCCCTTGTTTCCCGTCGAACTTCTGGATGTCGGAAGGAATCTTATGCGGTACTGGAGGCCAAAGCGGGTTGTGATTGATGGGATCGTTAGTCAGTTTATGGATATCGGGGATGTCCAAAGCTACCAAGAATGGAAATTGTGGGTTTTCCCCTGAATCTAACGAAGGCAGTATGGCCTGACTATTTAGACCATAGGGTCCACCCATCAATGTGTTACCAGGAGGATAAGTAGGACTTTGGTAAAAACTTCCTATAGGTAGAGGAGTAGGGACATAATGTTGTTGTCCATAGGGCATGTTGTATTACGGGGCAAACTGTTGATTGCCCCCAGTATAAAAGTGCCCTCCCATTGCAGATGGAGGTTGGGGTTGGTTAGTCCAAATGGATGCAATAGAGTTTCCCGGAGGCATGCTACTACTTGCATAGTTTGGCAACGGCATAGACCCTACACCTATATTTGAACCACTTAAGGGAAGAGTATTAACAATAGGTTGTCCTATTTTTCCTAAGTATTGCAGAGGAAGTGAAATGTTCCCTGCTACCTGCATGCTGGTGGCACTGCCCCTAGGCATAGAGGCCAAGGGGTTTTAACTCAGCAGAGGGTTCCAACTGAAAGGGTTGCTAAAAGGTACCAAAGTAGTCATACTCGTGGGAGGAGCTACTGTGGGTCCCAACGTGGTCACGGTAGGAGTAGATGCCAAAGGATTCGGCAAGCTACTGATAGTTGTGATGACCGTAGGGTTTGGAGTAGGTATATGTTGACTACTGGGGTTACCCAGTGATGGCATAGAACTGACCACCGGCAGGAAGGATGGTGGCGAACCTGGGATGGTTGCCATTGGCATCGACCCTGTGGGTGGCGGTGGTGAAATGGATGTTGGTGTGGCCGAAGATATATCTTGGCGTGGTGGAATCTGAATTATCACAGACCCCAACGGATCAGTGAGTGGAGGATTGTAATGAGGTGCAACCCCTTCAATGAAAGGGTCCTCCGGAAATTCCGGATGATATGAGGCTATGTGATAATCAAGATTAGTCAGTGGAGACTACTCTTCCGTAGAAGGCACACGGTCAGCAAGGTTCAATTCTTCCTCAATAGTTAGAGGAGGTAGACCTTGTTGTCGTCTAGACAGACGGCGTCGGTCGGGGGATGCCACGGTGACCTACTTATTTTTAACAAATTTTAATTGTGATGTATTATAAAGTCTCAATGACAGTAACCACACACCTAAAAAAAGAAAAAAAAAAGACTCTCTAAAATCAATCAGCAAGCAGCCAGAATAGGGTGCCCTGTCTGAGTACTACCGTTTGCTGGTGATGAAATCCAGTATCACAATAGTATACAGAGAGGGCTGGTCGAAATTACAGTTACGGTAACTCTAGAGCTTTGCCCGAAACTCAGACGATATGTGTAAGCACTCTTGTGGAGACGAGTACCCTCCTAAAGACCGAAGACAGAGTGGGTCCGTCTGTTTCAGGTACCAGGACAACCCGTCCCAGTCACCTTGTGAAAGTCCCTAAAAAGTATGGCCACTAAAGATACCTCAAATCACAGACATCATCAGGGGGGTCCACGGTCAAGGACAGTGTGCTATATGGGCAGAATACCTAGATCCCCGATATAGTTTCGACATCCCCGAAGGGAACCCCAATATATAACACACCCACCGGATGCAGTCGAAGGCGGGCTACCTTCTTGTGCACCCAAATTTTGTCTTGCGCTGAGCTCCGGTAAAGGAACGGTCCCGATAATATGAGTGCAGTAGGATTTCACTTGTTAATGACTCTAGTTTCAAGTTTTGAGATCTTGGGTAGTTTTCTCACTGCTCCTAACCCAAGATCCTAGCCTGAAATACTGTTTGTGTGAGTTCAAAAAAGAGTTTATTGATTTTATTATCACTTTATTCTTAGTGTACTTGATTATTAGTCTTGCGGAGGGGGAGTGGACGTATGAAATGTGATGAGACATTGACTCAAGAAACCATGCAAAACATGCTCTAGATATTAAATTCGATGAAGAGTGTTTCTACAGGGAGAGGTTTCTTTTCAACATCCATGCACTAACATTCAAATAGCTCAATTCAAATTTTAAAGATTCAGACTTCTATCTACCTCTTTTAAACAGTCTATGAACTGAAAATTTTAGAATAAACTCAGCTAGATGCAGAAAAATAATAATAATAATAATAAAAATCTCTTAAAAAGTAAATTCTTTGGACACTGAGTTTTCAAACAAGAGAAACAAATAGAAAGGACAGCTTAGCAGACAAGCACAGGGATTTAGTCAGCGAAAGGTACTGATGGCCAAAAAACTTTGCAACTAAAACACCATCACAGCAGTGAACAGCAAGGTTTTGGTTGAGTAACGCTCTGTCTGTGAGTAAAGACAGCGACTAACGCACTGTATTTAGTCAGAGACAACATTATAATGCACTGGAAAACCTACAGAGGTAGCGTTAGCCAGGGAAAAGTTCTTTAGTTGGTCAAACAAAAACAAGATTGAACTCTGCGAGCATTTGATATGTCTACTGGGCATCAAAAATGGTCGGAAGGGTCTGTGAACAGAGGAAAGAATAGAGGAGGGAATAAATATTCCGGAAACTATGGGGAAATTCCCCAGTGGAGTCGCCAATTCTGCTATAGGGTAAACTGCTTGGGTTGTTGGTTTTCGAATATCCCTCTCAGGGCTTTCCGGTGCCCGAGGCAGACAGTAAGATTAGCTGTGTTGTTCACAAACATGGCATGAGCATGTTCATATTAACTTAAAATAACTTGATAGAATGTGATGAAGAATTACCTCTTTGACAATCTTGGAATCCCTTGGAGAGCGCTAGGCAGCGAAGCAAGAGTCCTTCTTCACCGGCTCCAAATCTTAGTCCCGCAATCAGTCAAAGCACCCACGTAATTTCTAACATAACATATATCCTATCAATCAAGTCAATATATAATGAACTTCTAAATTATACACATCTGAGCCATTCATATCATACTATGTAAATGTTCAAACAATAATGACAATATTAAGCATTGAATGGACAAAACAAACACAGTTCTATTGATTTTGAAAGAAGGAGGATTACAACCGTCAGTTGTACCAAGCCCTCCTCAGTCTCCCAATCTCTTTTATCTCTCAAGTGAAGAAGTCCAAGTCAACAAGCTCCTTAGGAACCTCTTTGACTCTTGGCCTTCACAATATAACATTGTTCTCTATTCCACAAGTATGCAAAAACCTTTAGCAATCCTTCGACCCTCAATTAAGAGCCTTCAGCTCCTTCTTATAGGAGAGGGAGAAAGCCATTGTTGCCTTTCTCTTTCCACTAGTTTGGAATGGAAAAAAATTAGATGTTTCTTTAATCTCTATGCTTTGCCTCCTTTTTAGTTCAGTCTTGTTATAGTAATGACCAATAATGAACTGGTGCTCTGCAGTTTCTTTTGTGAACTAACTCTCTTGTGAGGGAAAGTCAGAGATTCAAATCATTCTCCGCGGGCTTTTCCCGATTCAAACTTAAAACACGGGTAAAGCTGCCCTTTAATGTAAACAAAGCGTTTTCCTAGCCACTAACGCGGCATATTCACTGATGTACTGCGTTATAACGCTCTTGTATTGTTCTAGATAGGCGTTACCCTGGCAGAAATAGGTTTAATTTAGGTCTTTGTACTCCTTCCATATTTGTCTTCCCCTCTGATCTGATGAGGAGGTATTTTGACCTGTAACAAGGGCAGAGGTCGAGGCTCGACCCCATGACCTCCCACAAGCGAGCAGATCGGATTACCAATAGCCCACGACTTTAGTTCTTAGCTATTAAGCTTGCGAGTTATATTTAAAAACATATGTTGGGGTCCTATAATAATAGGATTCATAATTTTGAATTGACTATTGTAAACCTTGTAATATCATACATACCTTTGATTTCTATAAATTTTTTCCCATCTTTAAAAAATGAAAATAGGGTATGTCCTAAAATAATAATCAAAGGTTCAAAAGAACAATAACAAAAAGAGATAAAAATAAGATCATGAAAGTGGTTCACATTCAAAGGCCAATACTATTAGTTTATTCTATGCAAATAAAATTGTGTGTAGCTTGTCCAGAATGCCACAATCCATGAGGATCAAATAGTTTAATCTTGATCATTCATGCTTTAAATTTCATGTTGATAGTTAGAGAATAAAATATCTAGCCAAACTGTTTAATCTTGGCACATCAGTTGTTAGGTAGAGAAATAAACGAGCTCATTAGTTTAATCTGAGCCGTTGGACGTCATAAGGTTAGACTTAGATAGTTTACTTATTAAAAATATAATAAAGGGCCAGCAAGCTCAAATACACCCAATAAAGAAATGAAAATGTTAGGATAAAGAAGGGTAGATAGATTACTTTCACAGGCACTGGAAGGCATCAAATTGGTTTGTTTCTTATTACTAATATCCTAATAATTGCCCCTTCTTAAATTCCAAAAAACCACTTCCCTATTCATTTTCCCCTTTTTAATATCCATTTTCTCTTTTGGAAATCATTATCCCTTCTAAAATATCCCTTTCACCTCATTTTAAACCATTTTCCCTAACTATCTCCACCTTTTTCCCTAGTTTAAACCCCTTTACCTAGTTACTAACCTCATTTCCCTTTTTCAAACTCCCCTTTTCAAATAAACATGTAAAAACCCACTTATCCTAAGTTAAATGTTTTAAAATGTTAGGCGCCACTATTAAATCCATCCCTGACATTCTGCTAAACAACCTTTTCTTAGTTTATTTTAAATACCAACCCCGCTTTCAGTTCACTTAACTTATCCTCCTAACACATTTCTAATATGTAGTTTAAATACATGCTAACCCTTCCCGTATTATATTAATTCCCCATGTAAATATATAAATCCTAAACCCCCACTATATTAAACCTTTGCACCACATATTATATCCCACTTTAATTTTAATTCCTGTATATGTTTTTTACAACCATTTATCATATTTTACCCTAGAGTTTAATTATCCCCCATTATAAATATCCTGACCCCTTTTTATTTAACATATAGTTTATACATTTAACCCCTTTGCATATAGTCGGTTCCTGGTCCCATCTTATAAACTCGCCACTCCTAACCTCAATCTGATCCCCTTGGATCATATCCAACGGCCCCAATGCCATCTTGCAATCCCCAATAGCCCAAAGTTTAAAATCACAAAGAGATGCAAAATGGGTGGTTTTTCCAATTCCTCCTCCTTACATGCGGTGATCCCTCGCTTTATCATAATCCTTAAACATAAACCACCCAACTACTTTTCGTGATGCAATAAACCACTTACCTGTCCACCCTGCGATATGTTAAAACCAATTTTCTATATGTCCACTATGCAATACAAAATCTCGAACCACTGTGGTAACACCTACACCATTTGCGAAAAACATACCCACTCTGCTCTCTGGTAAACTACTAGAGCCTCGTGTCAATGCATTAAATCCATTCGTGTTATGTATAATTTATTAATTATTACTTAAGTATAGTTGTCTTATGTTTATTAAGTGAAAGGGAATGATCAACGATCATGTCTCTTCACCAAGGGACACCGTAAGGCTGAATTTAAAGCCTTGGTGATTCCCAATTGTAATCATATCATCTTTTATCAATAATAATATATAATTATTCAATTTTACCAAAGTTTTTATACTCCATTAGTATCGAAGCAATCGCTCTTCAAGATCTGTGTGACCATCAAAGAGATTAAGAAATTACAGAGAAAAATTGCAGATTTGTTTAAAAGCTAGGTGCTTGTGGGCAACGACATTTTCTTTAAAAAATTGCAGATTTTTCCTCTACCAATTTTTTTCCTCTTCCCTCGACCCCCCTCACACATCACTCCCCTCCCAACATTCCACTCCGCACTCATGATCCCTAACCCTGCTAACCCTTCACCCCTACCCATCCACCTCACCCCTCGGCCCCTCACTCACACCATCTCCATCCCCCCTCCCCACAGCCCTGCTCTCTCGGCCCTCCGCCCCCTCTTCTCCGCTCACCCTCCCCCTCACTTCTCCCCATTTCGTTCTCTTCTGGCCCCCTCCCCTGCCGTCTTTCCCCGCCCTCCCACCTTTCCGCCTATTCCATCCCCCTGACACCTCTACCCGCTCCCCTCCCTCGACACTTCTCCTACCCTCGTCGTCCTCTGCTTACCCCTCCTCCCTGCATCCCCCACCAACCCCCTGCCCACCTCTCCTACTACCGCAATCCATCCTCCCGCTTCCTTTCACCTCCTCCCTGCATCCCCCGCCCACCTCTCCCACTACCGCAATCCATCCTCCTGCTTCCTTTCACCTCATCGTAGGCAATTTAAAAAAAAAAAAAACGAAAATCATTTTAAAAAAACATGACTTTTCAAACGTTTACGAAATTATATATTTATATATATATATATATATATATATATATATATATATATATATATATATATATATAATTCAAATAATAAAATAATAATTATTATTGTTATTATTTTAAAAAAAAGGAAAGAAATTGGCAGATAAATATTCACCACCACATAGGCATTCAATGTCATCATCAATGTCAATGGCCGAATTCCAGCAAAAATTGTTGGATCTTGAGAAACAGATCAATAATAATTCTGAAGACTTCGGTAAAAGATTAGTCAATCTCATGGGTATAGTTGCAGGACACTCCAACGACATCAAAAAGCTTCAAGATATGACAAATCGAATAGAAAGAGAAATTTGGCTAAATCATCACAAGGCCACAGAAAATCATAGCCAAGCAATGCAAAAACTAACAGAACTCTGTGACAAGATAAATCAGACACAACGACCAATATTCCCCAATATGGAACATAATCAACAGAAAAATTCAGCGAATTCAGGAAATTTAGAAGAGCATCATGAAAAAATTGATTCCCCACATCATCACGAAGATAGTAATGCAGATTCTCAAAATAAGCATCTCTGGAATGAATTTGTTAATCAGTATCCCCTTCTCATTCCACCATCAGCATATCATCGAAAAGAAAAAATCGAGCTATCCGAGTTTGACGGTAATGAAAAAAATAGCGTTGCGTGGCTTAATAAAGCTGAAGAATATTTTGATATTTATGACATTAATAGTGATGACGAAAAAATTAAGCACGCTTCCATGAAAATGGAAGGAGAAGCATATAATTGGTATATGTGGTGGAAAAAGACGATGCTTGCTATTAGTTGGATGAAATTTAAGGATGCATTCTTTAAAATATTTCAAAGTATAAAAGAAGAAAAAAAATTTTCAACATTCATAAAATTACGCCAAAAAGGAGATGTGGATGAGTACACTCGAGAATGGGAGACCTTAGCGACATGAGTACCTGGATTTTTAGAAGCTCATTTAATCCAGTCTTTCATCTCAGGACTTAAAATCCATATACAAGAAGAGCTCTAACTTCATGACATTACCTCAGTAGAACTAGCAAGGTAAAAAGCAAAAGCTGCTAAAAAGAAATTTGAAAGGTTATCGTGGTCAAAATCAGAAAGAGTATATTCGAGACAAATATTTCCTCAATCTGAAAATATAGATAACACAAAATATGTCCCACCCCATCTTCATGAAGAAGAAAAATATAACGTGGAAATACAAAGGATGAGAGAGGGCAAGTGCAAACGTTGCAGTGAAAAGTGGGACCCTAAGCATAGGTGCGCTAAAAGAAATGAGACAAAGAATCTGTATATCTATGAAGCAACTAATGACTCTAACAATGATGAATTAGATGCAGCCACCCCAGATTTCCCTCCAGAACTATATGACAGAAGCATTACACAAATGTCCTTGTCAGCTATGACAGGTATATCACAACCTCACACACTAAAACTAAAAAGACATATTAAGAAGAACAACGTAATGGTTCTCCTTGACACTGATAGTACCCACAATTTTTCAGATTTGACCATGGCCAAAAGACTCAACATCTTTACATTTCCCATGCCCAATATGAAGGTAATGGTGGCCAATGGTAAGAAAATTGAGAAGGTAAGGAAATGCCATAAAGTCAAATTGCAGATTCAAAATTTTAATTTAGAATCTCCATTCTACACCATGCCATTACAAGGAGTAGATGTAGTCTGAGGAATTCAATGGCTACAAACCTTAGGTACCTATTCTACCAACCATCAGAAGCATTTTATAAGCTTTAAGTGGGAAGGGAAGAAGCACCAGTTGTATTGATCCCAAGCCCCAGAAAATCAAATCGTATCATCATCTCAGATGACGAAGATGATTCGAAAAGGAGTGCCAACCTCTATAGTACAATGTCATCAGTTAGAAATGTTATCTACAAAAAGGAACCACAAAGAGTCACCAGAAGTACAAGGACTAGTTCAAGAACATGAAAAAGTATTCGAAGACCTGCCAATGAAAATGCCTCCTAATAGGGAAATCGAACATACAATAGAAGTCAAGGCAGAATCAGAACCTGTCAACATCAAATCTTATCACTATCAACATCACCAAAATATTGAACTCGAGAAGATGCTCCAAGATCTTTTTAAAATGTGGGGTCGTCTCCAAAAGCAAGATCCTACCTCTCGGGAAACCCAAGCATTCGTCAACAATGTCCATCCTTACGTATGCTTTCAGGACAAAGCATATTTAAGAGAGGGGAAATGTTATGTATAATTTATTAATTATTATTTAATTATAGTTGTCTTAGGTTTATCTCTTCAGCAAGGGACACCGTAAGGCTGTATTTAAATCCTTGGTGATTCCCAATTGTAATCATCTCATATTTTATCAATAACAATATATACTTATTCAAGTTTACCAGAGTTTTTATACTCCAATCCGAGGTTCAAAACTCATCTCTATCCTTATTCTCATACCTCTGCGAAATTGTGAAAAATGCCCTAATGTGGCTAGAACTCCTTTCACTGAATTGCCTATTCCCTGAAGCCATTATTTGCTTCCCTTAGGCCTCTGTTTCATTAACTATTTTTTTTTTTGTAGGTATATCAACACACCAAGAAATCTGATAAACAGCTGATACTAGTTCAAACTGTTTAATCCATATTCTTGGGGTTTAAGCAGAAGTTTCATACATAGAAGGAAAATCAAGTTAAAGCCAACAATGCAGCAAAGAAAGGATAATTTACACAATAAATTGGTTTTAAAAACATCTACAGGAGCAACAAAAAATATATTCAAAGTAACTCTCAAGGACATATTTTACTTGTTGTTACATATATATTAATGTAAAAGGTAAAAGTGAAAATATAACAGAGCAATAAGTTAAAATAAAATTCACAAATTTAAAGAGTAGTCAAGTCAAAGTGCATAAAGATAAAATACAGATTTGACAGTGAAAGTAAAAGAATAGGTAAACAGAGCAGTAGCAGAGTTTAAAGAACAAGGCAGAGTGAAAGGGCAGCCAGCATGAAAGACATTTAAAGAGCATATAGATAAAGCAAAGTCATGTCAAAGTAAAGATAGATGACAAGGCAGAGTGAAAGGGCAGCCAGCATGAAGACTGCATAAGAGATAAACCAACAGGAGAGAAACCAACTAATAAATAAGCAATCAGAAAATTAGTGCAAGATTTCAATCAATTGAAAGATGTCACTACCTTTTAGCCTCCAGATATTTTATTTTTAGGAACAAATCCTAAATTAGTTTAGGATATTTAATATTATTTTTTGTATAAATACTTCAGTCATTCGAAGTATTAGGTGTGTGGTGTGTGGATTGCTAAATATTTCTATAGTTATATCAATCTAAAACTTGAGGGTTCGTTGTACCATTTTCGAGTTAGAAGATATGATTGAGAAATAAAGGCATTATATTACAGTATTCATGTGTTGAGCTACTTCAGTGAAGTACTTTCAATTGTTCTTTATTATTTTCTGAAGTTTTCACATACTTGCATGTTTTCTGAATCTAAATGTATAACTGGAATATTATTACAGAATTTGTTTAATTACACTATGTCTTTAATAGTTATTCATTTTCATGTTTTCTTCTGAAATCTAAATTAGGGAATTCTTCATTGCTTCCTAGTTTCGATTGACCTCTGTCATTTCCTTCATTATTCGAATATAAGAATCCTTAATTTCTCTCCCATCCTGATTGAAACCATTTCATCTTCCAGCCTAAAGATCTAAATTTACTCATCTACCTTGCCCTTTGAACACTTCCTTTAGAAATTGATTCTACTCTGTTGCTTAATACATTGACTCCATTAGCCCAATAGAAAGCAGACCTGCATCTATCCATCAAAATCATTAATTCCACCACCAAACCAAACCAAAATCAAAAACCAATCAATCTTACATAACTAGCCTAAAATCAACTAAAAACAACAAAGTTAAATCATAAAGAGAGAACCCTCTCTAAGCATTAGAAAGGCTAGATCCTGATCTCAAAAGTAGGTTTGTGGTTACCTCGGTGAGTTATTTCTTTAACCCTGAGAAATTACTAAGTGATAACATATTGGCGACTCTGCTGGGGATCGAACTAATATTTTCCTTCAGAAAAATTATACAAGAATCAGATCTTATCTATGATGGTGGACTGTGATCAGACACACAAAGGTTAAAATCATTCACCTTGCGACTCCAACTCCAAATCAATTTCAAAATCAAGACTCCATTGGAGAAATGAACCTAGAAGAACATAATTGGAATATCAGGTTTTCAACTTGGATCTTAATCCAATACATTATGTTCTTTCTTATCAAGAAAAATTTTCAATGTATAGTGTATTTTAGTAATGATCTCAAATTAATATTTGATTACTTTCCTTTGAAAATTGTAAATATAAAATCTCCTTATCCATTTAAGCAGATTTCTTCTAAAACTTATAATGATCATCTTCCGGTTGATAAGCCTCAAGTAATTAAGACTGATCTTACAATCCCTGTACATATTCATGTACTTTATAAAGTTTCTGATAGATATAAGCCCCTCATTTTACCTCCTATACTCCATGATTTCCCTCATAATTATTACATATATCTCCCCAAGTTTGATGGAGAAAATGGTAATTTCACTGCTGAAAAACATATTCAAGGTTTTGAGAATTATTTGGATGTATTTGAGATTGATGAAGATGATGTTAGAATCAAGCTTTTTTCTCTTTCATTACAGAATAAACTAAAAATTTGGTTCAAGAATCTGCCTATTGCAAGCATCTCAAATTTTCAACATTTTGTCAAAAAAAATCTAGATAGATGGATAATTAAAGTCAATATATTTATGATCATAGAAGAATACAACCAGTTGAAAAGACATTCAAATGAGACAATACAAAAAATTTCTGATAGATTCAATCAATTTTATTATTCAATGTCATCAAATATTAGACCTTCTCATGTTTTAGCTCTCTTGCATTATCCAAAGGCGTTTGATCCAAAAATAGGGTTTCAGTTAAGAGAAAGAGATCCTAAACACTTGAGCAGATGCAGAACATGGTAGTTGATGTAGAAGTTAATCTACTAATTAGAAAAGAAAATTTGAAAGCAAAAGAAGAGAAGAGAAACATTGTAGAAGTGAAAATTGACATTTAGGTAAGTAAAGTAGAGGAAATGATACAGAAGATCACCATGAAAGATGGATTTTTTGTTCAAGATCACCATGACTCACTTATTGCAAGAAAAGAATAGGTTGTTGATCATAAACACTTCCCTGTTAAGCATAACTACCATAGATCAGAAAATGGATTTACAGATCAATATGTGGAAGAGAAATCTACTGATCTAATGTGTATGTTTGATTATATTCCTTATTTTATTGATTTTCCTAAGTATGATCAATATGATGATAATTATGTTCTCCAAACTCAAGATAAGTTTACAGAGAAATTAGTAGCTAGTTTTTGGAATGAAGACATTCAGTTTTAGCAGCTTGAATACAGTGATCAACCTATACATATCAGGCATGAGAGTGAAGAAGAAAGTGCTGAAAATTTTGAGATGAGCGAAGGAGCTTTGCCTCTTTTTTTTGCTTCATTCTAGTTCATTAGAAAAAAATTTAAAGCAATCAAAAATAAGCATTCCTTAGGTATTGCTATTGAAAACAAAGAAGATAATGAATCTCTTGATTAGGATTCCTTAGTTTCATAATTGCATTCATCAAATTTCATTAAAATACCTGATCGGATGACACAGGAAATTTCTATCCCACTATGTTTTGAAACATTTCAGTTTTTAAAGAAGATTTGGTATAATATATTTAAAGCAAAGGATGAGCAGCCTACAGAAATTTATGAAGTATCATTGAAATCCATATCCAATATATTACATCCATCTTTACAAGTTTTTCATGATCCAATAGTAGATATGTTGGATAATGAATGCCTTCAAAGCCTTTCCATTTATTGACTATGAGATTTAGAATCAAGATGATAAAGATTTTCTCATAAAGACATTTTTATTAGTAGAAATATCATCACAAAGCTTATTTGAAAATCAGAAATTAAATTTGTAGAGAAATAACAGTTTATTTTCATGGTATGAAGGCCATCCAGAACAGATGTATAGTTGCTTGGATCAATTTAACATCTGTACATACACCTTTGAAGATCCTTTTGAATAGTTTTTAGAGTCAGCAAAGGAAATTGAGTATTTCCTTATCTTCACATCTGTTGACAAGTTTCTAATGATTTGCAAAACTTCAATTTTGATCACATACAAGAAAATGTAGCAAAATAAATCATTATATATAATGCTTGAATGGTTGCATTAGCTGTTTCATTTTACCTAACCAGCAGTTGGACAGCTGATTAGAGTAAGTAGGTAGGATTTCACTTTGATTAAAGGCAGTTTTCAGAGACAATTTTATTTCAGTTTTCAAGAAGTTTTAACAGAATTCATTAAGATTCGAAAACCAAGAAGAATACCCTAAAATATTGATGATCTAGTAGTTGGTTTGAGGTTGCAGCACCTCTTAGTTTTAGATCAGATTTTAGTTTGCAGAAAATATTGTGATTTCAGTTCTATATTTTCAGTCACAGGAATTATATGACAAAGCATGTGCATAAATGGGATTGGCCCAATGGATCAGGCTACTAGTCGATGGTGTTCTTGACATCTCACAAGGAGATGTCATCCCCATGTGAAGCAAATGTTAGGGTCCTACAACAATAGGATTAATAACTTTGAATTGACTATTGTAAACCTTGTAATATTGTACATACCTTTTCTTTCTGCAAATTTTTCCCATATTTAAAAAATGAAAAGTGGGTATGTCCTGAAAGAACAATCAAAGGACCAAAAGAAACAAGAACAAAAAGAGATAAAAATAAGGTCATGAAAGTGTTGCACATTCAAAGGCCACTAATATTAGTTTATTTTATGCAAATAAAATTGTGTGCAACTTGTCCAAAATGCCACAATACATGAGGATCAAATAGTTTAATCTTGATCATTCATGCTTTAAATTTCATGCTAATAGTTAGAGAATAAAAGATCTAGCCAAATTGTTTAATCTTGGCAGATCAGTAGTTAGGTAGAGAAATAAACGAGCTCATTAGTTTAATCTGAGTCATTTGACGTCATAAGGTTAGAATTAGATATTTTTCTTATTAAAAACAAAATAAAGGGTCAGCAAGCTCAAATGCACCCAATAAGGAAATGAAAATGTTAGGATAAAGAAGGGTAGATAGATTACTTTCATAGGCACTGGAAGGCATCAAATTGGTTTATTTCTTATTACTAATATCCTACTAATTGCCCCTTCTTAAATTCCAGAAAACCCCTTCCCTATTCATTTTCCCCTTGCTAATATTCATTTTCTCTTTTGGAAATCATTCTCCCTTATAAAATATCCCTTTCCCCTGACTTTAAACCCTTTTCCCTAACTAAATCCACCTTTTTCCCTAGTTTAAACCCCTTTACCTAGTTACTAACCTCATTTCCTTTTTTCAAATTCCCCTTTTCAAATAAACATGTAAAAACCCACTTATCCTAAGTTAAATTTTCTAAAATGTTAGGCCCCACTGTTAAATCCATCCCCGACATTCTCCTAAAAAACCTTTTCTTAGTGTATTTTAAATACCAACCTCGCTTTCAGTTCACTTAACTTATCCTCCTAACGCATTTCTAATATGTAATTTAAATACATGCTAACCCTTCCCGTATTATATTAATTCCCCATTTAGATATATAAATCCTAAACCCCCACTATATTAAACCTTCGCACCATATAATATATCCCACTTTAATGTTAATTCCCATATACATATTTTACAACCCTTTATCATATTTTACCCTATATTTTAATTATCCCCCATTATAAATAGCATGACCCATTTTTATTTAACATATAGTTTATACATTTAACCCCTTCAAATATATTCAGTTCCTGGTCCCACCTTATAAACTCGCCACTCCTAACCTCCCTCTGATCTCCTTGGATCATATCTGTTAGCCACCTATGAATTTTTTGACAAGAAAATAGGTGGCTAAAATGTTTTTTGAGCCTTCAAGAAATACATTTCCTCTGAAAACATATCATTCTTGAAGCCTCCATGTGTCTTTTTCCCTTTGAAAAATATTCACTACTGTTTCCATGAGAAAGCCCTACTATTTTGAGAAGAAGAATGCTTCAAAAAGGCCTCCATTTTCCCATTTTGTCCCCTCAAAGCCTCTATTTTCATCACCTTTTTCCCCTTTCAATTCTCCCTCATTAACCCTCTAAATCTCCCCAGAACCCTTTTTTTTAAACCTTATAGCTCCTCTTATCTGGTTTAAAACCCCTTATCCCCTCTACCGGAACCCTACTTTTGGCCTTAAAAATCACTTAATTTAAGCCAAAAACCCCCTTTTTCATTTGAGGCCTTAAGCCCCTTTCAGCAAGCCCTTAGCCCCTTTCTCCACAAATAACCGAGTGCCAAGACTAGGCACTAAGCCCCACAGAGCTAATCACAATCGGAAGATGTTGTGATCACTTTTTCCTTTGTAAATTGAAAAATTATGATGCGATTAGATTTTGTTCTATTGGTCGCGGATGCAATATCCACCGTCGATCTGTAAAGATATAATGGTCCGTGCTAATCTCATTGCGCCCATCGACACCTCTCTCCATTACCCCCTGATTGAGTTTCGACCATCGATCTGATTCCAGATCGAACGGTTGGCGCTTAATCGCATCGCAAAAACTTAAATCTCTCCCCTCCGCCTCTTGCAATTTGCAACCGCCGATCAAATCTTGACCGTTCTATCTTACAAATCCAACGGCTGAGATCCAATCACGTTGCACAAATATAACGCCCTGTTCCACTGTTCCGCCGACCCCTCATTATATCTTGACCGTCCGTTTACAAGATCTAACGGTCAGGATTCAACCCGCCTTTGGCCCTTACCACCTTATCGCCCATGCATCTTCCCCCATCACGCTCCATCCCGCACCGTCAGATCTCTTCGCTCCACATCCAACTATCGACGTGAATATCACATTATTTTTATGCTCTATAGTTAATGCTCCTAAATTACGCGACATAAGTGGTTTTGTTTTTCCACGTGTCATACAGCGAAGTATATCGCGTTTTTTTGGAGATTTCTCAAAACCACTCTATAGTCGCGCGACACCAGCAGTTTTCACACTTAAAACCACTTTTCCCTTTTGGCTTTCGAAAGCCCCATCGTTTTATCCCCACCGTTGATCTCCTCCTGAGATCCAACAGTCCACGTTTTATCGCCCTCCACCCGCCGAGTCCCACCACCAAAAGGCCCCGACTTCATGATTTTTACTCCTTTTCCCTTGTAAATCGCCCGAAACATTAAACTTTGGGTTTACACTAAATCTTATTTCTTCTGCCCAACTTACTATTAACATCTCCACCAGTAATCCTGACCGTTGATCATCATCTTTCCATCTAATCCAATGATCCGCGAACCCCTTTGCACCAAAATTTCATCGGGTCATCTTTCCACCATTTTGCATGGTTTTTCACCCGTTTTCACCTCCATCCACCATTTCCGCCATTCTTCCACAGACCTCCACAGCAATCTTCCATCACCTTCCCTGGATTTTATAACAAGATTATTGCATTTTGCAGGGTTTACAGAGTGATAAATTCACTCTATCTCCACAGTCATAGTCACTGTGACTAAGAGCGCAGAGAGATCGCCACAACAACAACAAAGAACATCGATGAAGGAAATTAAGGGATTTAAGCCTGTTATTGAAAACTTAATGTTATAATCCCATGATTAAAGGACAGAGACACAAATGAAGATCATGAAGGTGATTAAGAGGCCTAATAAGGTCTGAAGCATGCAAACAAGCCATATCTGAGTTTTAATAACAGGGGAATGTATTTTCTCAGAAAGGACACCTTCCGACAACATTCTCCATGCCTCCTCGAGCCCTTGAAAGTTATTACACTAACAGAAGCTTCTAAAAATCTGTCAGGACCACAGTTATGGAAGTATGGAGACCTGTAGACCTTCTATCCATGTTACTTATTTCAAAAGGCTACCATAGAGTACCATCAGTTAGATCACTTCCGAGAACATACCTGGAGTCATTAACAAAGACTCTGAGACCATACTATAGAGTACACACAGTTAATGAAGAGCCATTCTACAGATTGGGCACTCGACCTTTTTCTCCTCTATCATAATGAAACAATTAAATGTACATCTACTACCACAGTTACTCATTCTCCTATAAGAACTCCCGAAGAACATATTGTAAAGGTTGTTGTTAGTTGATAGGGATTTTAGCAACTGTTAGAACATTTATTGGGGGAAGTGGCTTAGTAGTTTGTAATTTAGTAGGCTGGGAGGATAAGTTTGGACTATAATCAGCCATTGAGCTCAAAGTATGTGACTGGATTTGCACATCAATTAAACAAGAAAATTTCACAGGATTCTGGTCTATATTACGGGTGATGTTTTCCTTACTTATTTCATGTTTAATCATACTTTCCATTATTCTCTGATAAGAATCAGTAAATCAGGCTTAGGATATACCCCTGCATGGTACCTTGATGCCCATTGCTCTTCTTATCTTTGATGTTTTCTGCTGATAGTGAATCTAAGAGAAAATTCATGTAATTTAACAAGTCAAAGATGTTGGTCTAGCCTATGCTTACTGATGTATGAATTCGGGGTTTGTTGCTTAGATGCTTTTTTTCGGTTTAAGCTGGAAGAATTGGAATACCAGGGATTTAGTGCAAGCCCTGTCCATTGGGGTCCTTTTCCAACAGATTGGCCTTTCTAAGATCTCTTGAGCTAGTGTCAAAGAATTGAAGGTTAAAAGCCCTTCTCTGATCTTAGGCCTTGCTCTGTGTTAATTCTTAATTGTTTCTCCCTTCAGAGTATGTTGAAAGCAGGCCTGGAGTTAAATGACCTCCGACCTGATCTTAAGCTACCCTTTGTGTCTTCATTGAGAGTTGCCTCTGAGTATGTCAAAGCAGGATAGGTCAAAATTTCTTACCTGATCTCCAGACCGCTCTTGGGTTTTCTTTCTTTCTTTCACTTCGCTCCTTAATGTTCCATTCCACCATCTATTTAAAAGATCCTTTAGTATAGATGACTTGCCATATGAAAGGCCTTGGTTATTTTTTATGCAAGTAATCCCCTTTCATGACTCCATAGTCCAATGGATTGGCATTCTTCCTGACCTATCTTATTTTACAGAAACATCCTTCTACTTTGTTCCTTCATTCCACATAACCTTCTCAGTTAATGATCTCCAACCCAACAACCAAATCATTTAAAAACCCCTTATTCTTCATACCTAGCCTAATACCTCATTTTGAGCTTTCAAATATACATCATTCTTTGCATTTATAGAGAGATCCCTCTCTGGATCCAGGAGGGCTAGATCCTAGGATCCCAAAGTGGTTTGATGTTTTCTTATCTTTTAGTATTGCCAAATATGCCAAAACATAGGAACCCCAACATAATGGTGACTCCACTGGGGAAGAAGACCAAATTAGCCTTGATTTGGTAGTAAATCACTGTGGTGGACAGTAAATCTCCTTGAACATCTTAAATCCTCCACCTAGTGACTCCACAATTCCTAAATGACAAAAGACTCCACTGGTGATAAGTAGGCCTACTGATTATCTTTGTTTTCACAAGACTCCACTGGGAGACCACTTGCATTACAACATCATCCATGCTAAAGACCAAGTCACTTCACTAATGGAAGACTCTGAACAATTTGCAGAAATTCATCCAAGTTTCATAGCAGAGTATCGTTATATAATATCAAGTGAACTGGCAAAATTGGAATGGGAGGACCAGGGGCTATTCCTCTCAGCTCAAAATTCAAACCTGTGCTTAAGAAAAATTTTCTAGAATTGGTAGTCGAAAGATATGAAGCTGAGATTGAAATTTTGAACTCACAAGAAAAATCATATCAATTCAGAGACCCCAGAGCATTTTTGGAAAGTCTCCCTCCCCCTAAAAAAGAAGAGATTCCACTGCCTTTCGATGTGCAGAGAGAAGATGATCGGGCTTTCAAGAGCCACACTAAAGATGCAGTGGAAGATTCAATGATCAAAGCTGTCCAAGAAGAAAATAGCCTACCATTCATGGAAGGCCTAAAAGAAGAAAGTGTACATCATGTGTTCATTGATCCTGTGGTAGAGTATATGGAGGCCCTGATTAGCTCAAATTCTCCAGCATTGATCCTTCGCGGGGGCCAGATTCATCCGGAGTGGTCACCACTGATGGTGTCCTTGGTTTTGAAGATCCACATGCAGAGTACCCTATGGTTGTCTCTGATGAGCAGTCAATTCTTCTATCCTTTTTTGTTACTTCTTGATTGGCTGCACTAACAATATTGTATCACCTAAAGCATCAGAGATTTCCAAGTAGAGTAGGGTAGGTAGGAATCTCAATAAAGCTTAGCTTGTGAGCATTTAGTTAGTTGTTTTTAATTTCTGCAAAGTTCAGTCCATGAGAAGTTTTTTCTTTATGTCATGGACCCACTGTAGACCAGACAGTCTAATCCTGGTTTGTATGTGTTTCAATTTCTATCTTAGAATGTAGAGAAAGAAGTCTTCTAGACAGTTTAATCCTAGCAGATAGTAGTTTAGGTAGAGAAGCTATGAGGCCAACTGTTTAATATGGTCTCATGGAGAAATAAGGGTAGAATTAGGATAGGTTTATTTTCATGTTTGTAAAAAATTGATGATGTAAAGGGTCTGCAAGTCCAAATGCACCCAGAAGAAAAAATGTTAGGACAATAGTATGGGTAGGTAGTTGTTTGGGAGAATATTACTGCTGATATGATGTCTTCATGATTTGTGGCAGTTGATCCAATAAAAGAACAAGATGTGTCAAGCACTAGGCATCTGGCCTACCTCCCAAAGACTATATTCTAAGGTTATTGACACCTTCAAGAAGATGCCATCCCCATGTGGAGCCACTGTTAGCCACCTATGAATTTTTTGACAAGAAAACAGGTGGCTAAAATGTTTTTTGAGCCTTCAAGAAATACATTTCCTCTAAAAACATATCATTCTTGAAGTCTCCATGTGTCTTTTTCCTTTTGAACAATCTTCACTGCTATTTCCATGAGAAAGCCCTGCTGTTTTGAGAAGAAGAATGCTTCAAAAAGGCATCCATTTGCCCATTTTGTCCCCTCAATTCCTCTATTTTCATCACCTTTTTCCCCTTTCAAATTTCCCTCATTAACCCTCTAAATCTCCACAAAACCCTTTTTTTTAAACCTTATAGCTCCTCTTAGATAGTTTAAAACCCCTTATCCCCTCTACCAGAACCCTCCTTTTGGCCTTAAAAAGCACTTAATTTAAGCCAAAAACCCCCTTTTTCATTTGATGATCCGGATTTATGCAGCAATGCAATAGAATAAACATATAACCATAAATACAGAGATGCAGTGGAAATAACACTTCATTTCATTAATATCAAAGAACTAAAATTTGCTTACAGACAGAATGGAAATACAACTAGCTAGCGCGCTGGTAGCTATCTCTGAGAAGAGATGTGGCGGCTACAGGCCTTTGAACTATGTTACAATGAGGCTCGAGGGCCTATTTATTGTTGAGAAAAATGTAGAATCTGAAACGTCCAAAAACCTAACCGTAGGAGATGAGGCGCCAAAACTGTGGGCGACCGTTTGGGTAAATTGGTGGTTCAACTTCCCGGGGGCATAACTTTGGCACCCGATATCCGTTTGACGCGCTCAATAGCTCGTTAGAAAGATCTATCCGAGGAATTCAATTTTTGAACGAGAAAAATCGGTCCATGGACCCATTTTTCTCTCCGTTTTCCCAAAAAATGTTGTTTAGGACCTCAAAACGGCTCCGGAAGTTCAGGACCCGAAAAACTGCTAAAAATAGTAAGTTTTGTTGCAACTTGAAAATTGAAAGAACTGAATATGGGGGTTCAAATGGAATAGGTGGGTGGCCACCAATATCCACCTGTGTCATTAAGCCCCCAAAACGGCTCCGAGAATGGAGGACCCGAAAACCTGCTAAAAATAGTAAGTTGTGTTGAATGTGAAAAGCTGCAAGAATTGATGGTGCTGGTCAAAATGGAATAGGTGGGTGGCCACCGATATCCACCTGGATCATTCCTCCCTCCTTAGGAAGCAATGGTCCCCATTGCGTTGAGATCCTCCATGAGATGGGGTAAATTCTGTTGAGCTGAGTATTAGATGTGTTGAAGATGTCATGGACCTGTGGGTGGACATGCCGGATGCGTTTAGTAAATTTGGTTTCTTTATCAGCCTCATACAGTACATGTTTGGATTCTGTATGTGTAGTTGCACGATGTATGGAAACATCAGGTGGTGGTGCATTGGGAGTCAGATCAATGGAGTGCTTGTCCTGACAGTGTAGAGGAACCTCTATGAGTGAGGATAAATTGTCATCGTATTCCTCCATGACTTTGTCCATCTGCTGCAGCCGTGAAAGGGAGCCCTATTTCGAGGTTGTGGCCACAATATTCTTCTTTCCCTGTGAGTGAGTCGTAAGGAAAATGAATTTCCTGGTCTGGGAAACAATCTTACTGCGTTGTTTTACAGTAGTCAAAGAGATCGCAGGAGGCGATACTACCTCCGGTAGAAATTAGCAAGACCTAGAAAGTTGCGAAGCTCTGTTATAGTGGCTGGGGCTGGCCAATCCCGAATGACTTGGATCTTGGCTGGATCCACATGCACCCCCCTTTCATCAATAATGTATCCCAGATATTGAACCTGGGTCATGCCAAAAGTGCACTTCTTCAAATTGGCACACAACTTGTGTTGCCGCAGTGTTTGGAGGACTTGTCGGATGTGGTGAAGGTGCTCTTCCCAAGTCTGGCTGAAGATCAGAATATCATCCAAGTACACCACTACAAACGAGTTGGTGAATGGCCGCAAGATGTCATCCATCATCCTCATGAAGGTGGCGGGAGCATTCGTCAACCCGAAAGGCATGACCAGCCATTCGAAAAGGCCTTCCTTGGCTTTGAAGGCAATCTTCCACACATCGGAGGGTTCAATTGGTACCTGGTGATACCCAGACTTCAGGTCGATCTTGCTGAAATATTTTGCACCTTTGAGTTGGTCCAGAAGGTCATCAATCCGTGGGATTCGGTACCTATTCCGGACAGTGATCTTGTTCAGCGCCCGATAGTCAATACAGAGTCTCCACGTCCCATCCTTCTTCTGTACCAACACGATCGGGCTCCCACAGGGCGATGAACTTGGTCTGATGTGACCTTTCTGCAACAGCTCCTGAATCTGCCTCTTGATTTCATCATTCTCTAGAATAGAGCGCCGATAGATCGGTCCATTAGGTAGCGGCGCACCGGGGGTCAGATCAATCGGGTGCTTGACCTGACAGTGCAGAGGAACCCCTGTGGGTGAGGTGAATATGTCCCCGTACTCCTCCACAACCTTATCCATTTGTTGTTGTTGTGCAGAGGAGCTCTGTCTAGAGGTCGTGGCCACAGTCTTCTTCTTGCCCTGGGGGCGGATCATCAGGAAAACGAATTTCCCGGTTTGGGAAATGAGCTTACTGCATTGTTTTGCAGTAACCAAAGAGATAGCGGCAGGAGGTGGTACCTCTGGTATCCTGTACAACTTATTTCCCAAAGTAACAATAACAGCACGAGGTCGAGACTCATACATAGCATGAAGCTTCCACAAGTATGGTTGTCCTAATAATACATCAGAAACATCAATAGGAGCAACGTCACATAATACCTCATCCATGAAGGGCTTGATGCTATAGGGAAGGCGACATTGCCGGCTGACGCGGAGATCTCTTCCTTGGTGAAGCCACCCGATGGTGTATGGATGTGGGTGAGCTGTGGTCGGCAAGCCCAAACGCTTCACGACGTCTGCTGAAATGAGGTTCTTTTGGCTCCCATTGTCGACAATGAACTGTACCGGGGAGCCCTTTACCCACATCTGGGAGTGGAAGAGACGTTCCTCCTCCTCTGGATCTTCCGGTTCCTCCTTTTGGATATTTGTAGTGGCAACAGTGGCATTGGGCTCCGCATCAATAATATGTTTCCCTTTTTCATTTGCCTTTTCAGGTTCTGATTCGGAGTCAGAGCATGCATCTGACTCAGAAGCCCTCATCTCGGCCACTAGCGACTGCTTGGCCCGACACTCACTTGTGTTGTGAGTGGAGCTCTTATGAAACTCACACCACTTTCCCGTGTCCTTCTTTGGCTTTACGGTGTTGTTATTTTCTTGTGGCTTTGACGGGTTGTCTTTAGCCGCCATGCCTTGGCTCTGTCCTTTGTTCTGCGGTTTGGAAGCACCTTTTCCTTTCTTTTGATTCGCAGATCCAAAGTCTCGCTTCTTCTGTTTGAATTTCTGCTCAATCTTGGCAGCATACCGGTATGCCGTACCAAGCGAGGAGATGTCGAGGAACTCCATTTCTTCCTGAATGTATCTGTGCAGACAGCTGCGATACTTTAGCACCAAATTTTTCTCTGAATCTTTGATACCCAACTTTGTGCGCAGGGTATGGAACAGATTCGTCAGCTCGTGCACATCTTGATCCCTTTGTTGTCGCAGCGTGGTCCATTGTATGTACTTGTCCTCATAGCTCCCCATGGGATAGTACTATTCCTTGACAGCGTCTCGGAAAGAATTCCAAGTTGGTACGGCCGAGAACAGAGAGGGTTCTGTCTGGTCCTTGTTCTCACAGTAGGTTTCCCACCAGTCCTTAACATGGGGGGTAGCTTTGAGGAGTGCAAAATAATCTTCTCCCGGTCTGAAAAGTCATGAACCGAGAAATATCCTTCTAACAGATTCAACCATCTATCTACGGCATCTGCGTCTATTTGACCCTCAAATATGGGAATATCAAAATTTACTTGTACCTTAAAAGGAGTCGCGCCTCCAGAGTGGCTGCTGGATGCAGATGCGCCGCCGGTGGGTAGCCGTTGAAGGATCTGAGCAAAGTTATCCATCATCGCGTTCCTTTGTTTTTCGAGGGCCTCCTCGAGCAATATTTTGATAGGATCTCCTGCTCCCTCATATTTCTTTTCGTCCCCCATGGGCGTCCATCGAGGTTTGCGAGGCTGATCTTGCAAAGGTTCCACCAGATCAAGCCCTAGCTCCTTATACCCCGACCTCGTTGGGGACATGCAAAGAAGGATCGAGAAAAGGCAGACCGCTCTGATACCACTGATCCGGATTTATGCAGGAACGCAACAGAATAAACATATAAACATAAATACAGAGATGCAGCGGAAATAACACTTCATTTCATTAATATCAACGAACTGAATTTTGCTTACAGACAGAATGGAAATACAACTAGCTAGGGCGCTGGTAGCTATCTCTGAGAAGAGATGTGGCGGCTACAGGCCTCTGAACTGTGTTACAATGAGGCTCGAGGGCCTATTTATTGTTGAGAAACAATGTAGAATCTGAAACGTCCAAAAACCTAACCGTAGGAGATGAGGCGCCAAAACTGTGGGCACCCGTTTGGGTAAATTGGTGGTTCAACTTCCCGGGGGCATAACTTTGGCACCCAATCTCCGTTTGACGCGCTCAATAGCTCATTAGAAAGATCTATCCGAGGACTTATATTTTTGAATGAGAAAAATTAGTCCATGGACCCATGTTGCTCTCCGTTTTCCCAAAAAATGTCGTTTAGGACCTCAAAACGGCTCTGAAAGTTCAGGACCCAAAAAACTGCTAAAAATAGTAAGTTTTGTTGCAACTTGAAAATTGAAAGAGCTGAAGATGGGGGTTCAAATGGAATAGGTGGGTGGTCACCAATATCCACCTGTGTCATTAAGCCCCCAAAACGGCTCCGAGAGTGGAGGACCCGAAAACCTGCTAAAAATAGTAAGTTGTGCTGAATGTGAAAAGCTGCAAGAATTGATGGTGCTAGTCCAAATGGAATAGGTGGGTGGCCGCCGATATCCACCTGGATCATTTGAGGCCTTAAGCCCCTTTCAGCTAACCCCTAGCCCCTTTCTCCACATATAACCAGACGCCAAGACCAGGCACTAAGCCCCATAGAGCTAATCACAATCGGAAGATGTTGTGAGTGCTTTTTCCTTTGTAAATTGAAAACTTCTGATGCGATTGGCTTTTGTTCTATTGGCTACGGATGCAATATCCACCATCGATCTATAAATATCTAACGGTTTGCGCTAATCTCATCGCACCCATCGACACCTCTCTCCATTACCCCCCAATTGAGTTTTGACAGTTGATCTAATTCCAGATCAGATGGTTGGCGCTTAATCGCATCGTAAAAAGTTAAATCTCTCCCCTCCGCCTTCTCCAATTTGCAACCCCCGATCAAATCTCGACCGTTCATTCTTACGGATCCAACGGCTGAGATCCAATCACGTCACGCAAATCAAACGCCCCATTCCACTGTTCCGACGACCCCCGATTAGATCTTGACCGTCCATTTACAAGATCTAACGGTCGGGATTCAACCCACCTTTGGCCCTTACCACCTTATCGCCCGTTCATCTTCCCCCATCGCGCTCCATCCTGCACCATCAGATCTCTTCGCTCCACATCCAACGGTAGACATGAATATCGCGTTATTTTTATGCTCGATAGTTAATGCTCCGAAATTACTTGACATAAGTGGTTTTTTTTTTCCACGTGTCATACAGCGAAGTATATCGCGTTTTTTTGGAGATTTCTCAAAACCACTGTATAGTCGCGCGACACCGGCAGTTTTCCCACTGAAAACCACTTTTTCCTTTTGGCTCCCCAAAGCCCTATCGTTTTATCCCCACCGTTGATCTCCTCCTGAGATCCAACGGTCCACGTTTTATCGCCCTCCACTAGCCAGGTCCCACCACCAAAAGGCCCTGACTTCATGATTTTTACTCCTTTTCCCTTGTAAATTGCCCGAAACATTAAACTTTGGGTTTACACTAAATCTTATTTCTTCTTCCCAACTTACTATTAACATCTCCATTGGTAATCCTAACCGTTGATCATCATCTATCCATCTAATCCAACGGTCCACGACCCCCTTTGCACCAAACTTTCATCAGGTCATCTTTCCACCATTCTGAATGGTTTTTCACTCATTTTCACTTGCATCCACCATTTATGCCACTCTTCCACAGACCTCCACAGCAATCTTCCATCACCTCCCCTAGATTTTATAACAGGATTATTGCATTGTGCAGGGTTTACAGAGTGAGAAATTCACTCTGTCTCCACAGTCACAGTCACTATGACTGAGAGCACAGAGATACCACCACAACAGCAGCAAAGAACATCGGTGAAGGAAATTAAGGGATTTAAGCCTGTTATTGGAAACATAATGTTATAATCCCATGATTAAAGGATAGAGACACAGATGAAGATCATGAAGGTGATTAAGAGGCCTAATAAGGTCTGAAGCGTGCAAACAAGACTTATCTGTGTTTTAATAATAGAAAAACGTATTTTTTCATAAAGGACACCTTCTGATAGCGTTCTCCATGCCTCCTTGAGCCCTTAAAATTTATTACACTAACATAAGCTTTTAAAAAGTTGTCAGGACCACAGTTATGGAAGTATGGAGACCTGCATACCTTCTATCCATGTTACTTATTTTAAAAGGCTACCACAGAGTACCATCAGTCAGAGCACTTCCGAGAACATACCTGGAGTCATTAACAAAGACTCTGAGACCGTACTACAGAGTACACACAGTTAATGAAGAGCCATTCTACAAATTGGGCACTCGACCTTTTTCTCCTCTGTCATAATGAAACAATTAAATGTACATCTACTACCACAGTTACTCATTCTCCTATATGAACTCCCGAAGAACATATTGTAAAGGTTGTTGTTAGTTGATAGGGATTTTATCGACTGTTAGAACAGTTATTGGGGGAATTGGCTTAGTAGTTTGTAATTTAGTAGGCTGGGAGGAGAAGTTTAGATTGTAATCATCCATTGAGCTCAAAGTATGTGACTGGCTTTGCACATCAATTAAACAAGAAAATTTCACAGGATTCTGGTCTATATTACGGGTGATGTTTTTCTTACTAATTTCATGTTTAATCATATTTTCCATTATTCTCTGATAAGAATTAGTAAATCAGGCTTAGGATATACCCCTGCATGGTACCTTAATGCCCACTGCTCTTCTTATCTTTGATGTTTTCTACTGATAGTGAATCTAAGAGAAAATTCATGTAATTTAACCAATCAAAAATGTTGGTCTAGCCCATGCTTACTGATGTATGAATTCAGGGTTTGTTGCTTAGACGTTCTTGTTGGGTTTAAGCTGGAAGAATTTGGATACCGGGGATTTAGTGCAAGCCCTATCCACTGGGGTCCTTTTCCAACAAATTGGCCTTTCTAATATCTCTTGAGCTAGTGTCAAAGCATTGAAGGTTAAAATCCCTTCTCTGATCTTAGGCCTTGCTCTGTGTTAAATTTTAACTGTTTCTCCCTTAAGAGTATGCTGAAAGTAGGCCTGGAGTTAAATGACCTCCGACCTAATCTTAAGGTACCCTTTATGTCTTCATTGAGAGTTGCCTTTGAGTATGTCAAAGCAGGATAGGTTAAAAGTCCTTACCTGATCTCTAGACTGCACTTGGGTTTTCTTTCTTTCTTTCACTTCGCTCCTTAATGTTCCATTCCACCATCTATTTAAAAGATCCTTTAGTATAGATGACTTGCCCTATGAAAGGCCTTGGTTAGTTGTTATGCAAGTAATCCCATTTCATGACTCCATAGCCCAATGGATTGGCACTCTTCCTGACCTATCTTATTTTACCGAAACATCCAGCTACTTTTTTCCTTCATTCCACATAACCTTCTCAGTTAATGATCTCCAACCCAACAACCAAATCATTTAAAAACCCCTTGTGCTTCATACCTAGCCTAATACCTCATTTTGAGCTTTTAAAGATATATCATTCTTTGTATTTATAGAGAGATCCCTCTCTGGATCTAGGAGAGCTAGATCCTAGGATCCCAAAGTGGTTTGATGTCGTCTTATCTTTTGGTATTGCCAAATCTACCAAAACATAGGAACCCCAACAATACCCAACAGCCCCGAATCCATCTCGTAATCCCCGACAGCTCGAATTTTAAAATCAAAAAGAGATGCGAAATGGGTGGTTTTTCCAATTCCTCCTCCTTATATGCGGTGATCCCTCGCTTTATCGTAATCCTTAAACATTAGCTTCCCAACTACTTTTCGTGATGCGATAAACTAATTACCTGTCCACCCTGCAATATGCTAAAACCAATTGTCTCTTTGTCCACTATGCGATAAAAAATCCCGAACCACTGTGGTAACACCTTCACCATTTGCAAAAAACATACCCACTCTGCTCTGTGGTAAACTACTACAGCCCCGCATCAATGCGTTAAAGCCAGTTTAGGTTCAAAACTCATCTCTATCCTTATTCTCATGCCTCTGTGAAATTGCAAAAAAGCCCCTGTTGTGGCTAGAACTCCTTTCATTGAATTCCCTATTCCCTGAAGCCATCATTTGCTTCCCTTCAGGCCTCTGTTTCATTAACTGTTGTTTTTTTTTGTAGGTATATTAGCATACCAAGAAATATGATAAATATTTTATACTAGTTCAAACTATTTAATCCAGGTTCTCGGGATTTAAGCAGAAGTTTCATACACAGAAGGAAAATCAAGTTAAAGCCAGTAGTGCAGCAAAGAAAGGATAATTTACACATTAAATTGGTTTTAAAAACATCTACAGGAGCAACAATGAAGATATTAAAAGTAACTCTCATGGACATATTTTACTTATTGTTACATATATCTTACTGTAAAAGGTAAAAGTGAAAAGATAACATAGCAGTAAGGTGAAATAAAATTCACAAAGTTAAAGAGCAGTCAAGTCAAAGTGCATAAAGAGAAAAGACAGATTTGATAGTAAAATTAAAAGAACAAGTAAACAGAGCAGTAGCAGAGTTTAAATAACAAGGCAGAGTGAAAGGGAAGCCAGCATGAAAGACATTTAAAGAGCATACAAATAAAGAAAAGACATGTGAAAGTAAAGATAGATGACAAGGCAGAGTGAAAGGGCAACCAAGATGAAGACACTGTAAGAGATAAACCAGCATGAGAGAAACCAACAGATAAACAAACAATCAGAAAATTAGTGCCATCTTTCAATCTGTTGAAAGGTGTCACTACATTTTAGCCTCCAGATATTTTATTTTCAGAAATAAATCCTAAATCAGTTTAGGATATTTTATATTAGTTTTTGTATAAATACTTCAGTCATTTGAAGTATTAGGTGTGTGGTGTGTGGATTGCTAAACATTTCTGTAGTTGTATTAATATGAAACCTGAGGGTTCATTGTACCATTTTCAAGTAAGTAGACAGGATTGAGAAATAAAGGCATTATATTACAAGATTCATGTGTTGAGCTACTTCAGTGAAGTACTTTCAATTGTTCTTTGTTATTTTCTAAAGTTTTCACATACTTGCATGTTTTCTGAATCTAAATGTATAACTGGAACATTATTACAGAATTTTTTTAATTACACTCTTTCTTTAACAGTTATTCATTTTCATGTTTTCTTCTGATATCCAGAAAAGGGAATTCTTCATTGCTTCCTAGTTTTTAGTGGCCTCTGTCATTTCCTTCATTATCTGGATCTGAGAATCCTTAATTTCTCGCCCATCCCGATTGAAACCATTTCATCTTCCATTCTAAAGATCTGAATTCACTCAGCTACCTTTCCCTATGAACACTTCCTTTAGAACTTTATTTTGCTCTGTTGCTTGATACATTGACTCCATTAACCCAATGGAAAGAAAACCTTCATATATCCATCTGAATCAGCAATTCCACCACCAAACCAAACCAAAATAAAAACCTAATCAATATTACATAATTAGCCTAAAATCAACTAAAAACAACAAAGTTAAATCATAAAGAGAGAGCCCTCTCTGAGCATTAGGAAGGCTAGATTTGGATCTTAAAAGTAGGTTTGTGGTTACCTTGGTAAGTTCTTTCTTTAACCTTGATAAATTACTGAGTGATAACAACATACAGTTAGACTGGCAGGGGTATGGAAGGGGCCAGCCCCCTCCCACATGACCTTACCACGGGACCATTTTCAAACAAGGGAGCAGAGTTTGTGTTAAGCGTGGGGATTAAGATTGATGCAGGTTTATTAAACCCCTAAACCTTTGGTTATATGTTGATCCAGATTTGTTATAAACTGCATGATTAGCGCTAAGAACCGTTTTCTTTTAACTAAACAATGCTTATATTTAATTAAACTATGAGTTTAATATGGTGGAAAATATGGCAATCCACCAATTTCTACATTGCCCCAGATTTAGCGGCCTTAACTAGAGTCATCTCCAGTTTTAGTCGAGTTTTCCAAGACTAAACTATTTTTGCTGTAGCTTTTGCAAAATTTGACCAAATTAGGAGCAAGAAGATTCTATTTTGAATGATTTGGACATTTCTAAACACATTGAAGCAAGTTTCAGGAGTAGTATATGAATGTAAAAAAATTTTTTGCACATTTGAGCTAAACAGAGGCCCAAGCCAAGGAAGTTGGACCAAGGATATGTAGCCCAGGAGGGATGAACACCTTCATCAAAACACTATGTTAATGGATCATTTGATGGTTTTTTGTACATGTTTTTACTGTTGTTCAGTACTTTTTTTTAGGTTCAAATGCTCATGAATTTAACATAAAACTTGACACATTTACCTGTTTAACACTCACAAACACCTCAAGAAACCTATGCACATGAAGCAAAATATCAGCAAATGTTTTATAATTCTGAAGATGAAATTAGCACATCAAAACTAGCATTCAGATTCAAATCAAGTTGGTATCAAAGAAAAAAGGTTGAAACGTTATTTTCTTTATTTGCTTGAGATTTGTGTAAGTAGGGTTTTCATGGCTGCAATTTTTTATGCTTACAAGGTTAAAGTTACAAGGAGGAGAAGGGAAAATATTGGTTGCTAGTCCTAAGATTATGACCAGAAGAAGGAGAGCCACAAGGGCACCATCTCCACCCAAAGTTTCACTCAGAGCTGCACTTGAAGAACCTCAAGTTTTATCTCTAGCTGATATTTAAGAGGTACAAGTTGAACCAGAAGTTGAGCTTGGATCCATAAACATCATGTCAAGTGTTGGAGATATTGAAGGTCTTTCAAAAGTGGAAGCATACAAGAAGGATTTCTATGAACTGACTGAAAGGGTTAGGATCCTCTTTGAAGAGAGGGACAAAAAGGATGAAGAGAGGAATTCAAAGGGAAGTGGAGGAAAGCCTCATCCATCTACACCATATTCATCATCATCCTCATTACCACCATGAGCATCATCTTCCACTTCCACATCCAAAAATACCCATACTCACTCAAATACCACAAAAGGAAAAAATCCCTTACTCAAACTCGATGTCAAATTTGAGCTTCCAATGTATAATAGTGAGGTAAATGCAGAGAGCCTAGATAATTGGATTCATCAATTGGAGGTGTATTGCATAATTTAGAACCTTCAAGAAGATGACATAAAGATTCAATTTGCTTCCTTGAGGATGGAAGGATCAACACTTATATTGTGGGAAGCAAGGACTCAAGAAGATATGAAAAAATACAGTAATATCTCAATGTCTTGGTCAAGTTTTATTGCTTCCATGAAAAGGAAATTTTATCCTCTAGCTTACATGCAAAACACCATTATGGACTGGAAAAATTTTAGACAATTGAAAGGGAAAAGTGTGCAAGATTATACTCATGAATTTAGGATAAGAGATCTTATTTTGGGTATTAATTTGTATTCTCAAGAGACTTTGTTAAAGTATATTTGGGTTGTGCATAGTTACCTTAGGCACACTATTCTCATGTTCAATCCCACAAACTTAGATGAGGTTTGTGTTCAAGCCACACATTTAGAAGCAAGAGGGAGATAGAATATAGATGAGAAAAGTGATGGTTTCCTTGAGTATGAGGGTAAAGGAAAGGGCAAGTTTAATGGAAGAGGAAAGAGAAATAGCACTATCAAAAGAGAGAAAGAAAAACTCACATTTAATTTTTTTTCAAAGAATGGCCATGATGAAGACCGTTGTTGGAATCTTCATCCAGAATTGAATCCAAACAAACTGAAAGCCAAAGAAAATGTAAAAATTGTTGCTATCATTGAACATGACTTAGGTTTAGATTTAGGAGATGAAACAAATATTACAGCCATGGGTTTTAAAGGTAAGCACATATCAAGCACTAGTTCTTAAAAATTTTCCAATGTCACTCAAGATGAAGATACGAGAATTAAAATTTTCCATATTAGATTTGTTTCTAAACATGCCAATATAGACACACTTTTTGATAGTGGGTCTCAAGCTAATCTGATTTCAGAAGACTTGGTTAAGCAGCTAAACCTTGAAACTATTATACATCCAAGACCTTATCATTTAGGGTGGATATGCAAGAATTAAAACTTGCAGGTAATGAGGAAGTGCATACTAATATTCGCCATAAATTAAAACTTTCCTAATGAATTTGAACTTGATGTGGTGTTGCTTGATATATCAGGTATTGTTTTAGGAATTCTATCTCTTTATAATAAGAAAGTAGTATTTCATAGCCATAAGAATAAGTATCACTTGTTTAAATATGGAATTGAGTACATAGTTAGAGAACATAAGAAGAATACAAGTTTGTCTCCTATACATGCGGGAAAAATGAAGAGGATACTGAATGCAAGTCAGAATTTGACTTTACTAATGATCAAGCATAGAAATTTTTTGAATGAGACCTTTCAAAAAGATGCATTGAATGAAAAAGTTGATTTAATTAAATTTTTTGATGCTTGTAATGAGATGTTTCACGACTCTAACAGGTTTCCTTTGGAAGGAGGTAAATAGGGAAAATTTTAAGGATTGAAATTATTTTGAAGTTTAAAAAATTGGCGAATCTCACTAGTCCCTAATATGCAAACTATAAAATGTTTATTGATGTATTTGTAAAATTATTCAATTTTAAAATGATATTATATATATTGTCTATATAATTTTGGCGAATTTTAAGGTAAAATAATTTTATATTGTAAAATTTGGGCGAATCATTTTTATAAAAAAATGGAAATTGGCGAATCTTTTTTTTTGGAAAAACCATGGAAAATTAGCTCACCTGCGAATATTAGCCCCTAAAATTTTCCATGGAGGTAAAAAATATGTGACAGATTTGCAGCAGTCAACATCAGTGTTGAGTAGTGTTGGAAACAAGATTCCAGTGCAAGAGAGTGCAAAGGTCAAATAGAAAGAAACAAATTAGTTTGACAAAGAAGCCATGGGCTCCACAAGTGCTATTTTTTGGTTTCCAAAGGGTACATGGCAATGGAAAAGATACTTGGTCAAAAGTTGACACAAGTACAAAGCAAGAGCAACCAAGAATCGTCATGATGATAGTGTGCGAGGTGAGACCATTTTTAAGTTTTCTTTGATTGATGACCAAGGTAGGAACAAGTGTGTTTCTGCAAGAATATCTTGCTTCTCTACAAATTTGGGGAAATTACAACATGGTATTGTCAACAACAGTAAGAGAGGGTCGCAAGAGTCAAGGAAAAAAGCTTGGTTTTTGTGAAAAGCTCCAGTTGATGAAAATGGGAAAATTTCAATGGATTGAGACTAGAAGGGTGAGGAAAATGTACCCTCGTCCACATGTTCACTGATAAAATAGATTTTGGGGTCCAAAAGGCTTCTAGTGGGGAGGAATGATCAGGTGCTCACTGTAAAATCTTAGAAATGAAATTGCTCAAAATCGAATGGAAACTGAACGACAGCGAAGAGCTCGTCGCCAGGAATCTGGTGCAATTAGTTTCGGCGAAAATGGAGTCTTGATGAAGAAGATAGAGCTTGTTTTTCACGTTCCTAAACAGCTAAAAAAATTGTAGAACATGACAGAATGGTAACATGGTAGCCCAATTAGCATAAAAGGAATATTCTAGGAATATTTTCTCATTTTCTCCTAATGGCACTGTTGTCGACAATTCTTGTCTACCCTAGAGACAGCCTAGAGTTGCTATAGACCAGTGCCTAGGACATCTTAGCATAGCAAGGAGCTCATAATATATCTTGGGTTGTCAATCCAAAAGCTCTCTTACTATCTCTTGTAAAACAAGGAAATTAGTTTAAATGGAACCAAACTCTCTTAGAAGCTGATACAAAGATAAGAATAATGTAGGAACAACATGAAAAACTCCAATACAAAAGCATCAGACAGTTAAGAGACAAATTACTGCAAAGAGGGCCAGTTCAAATAGTATGCCACAGAAATCAAATATCAGAAAGTGGATGCAGTGAGGAAAACATGAAGGAGATACTAGTTAACATGAGGCTGATACCCAGATACACAACATAACCACATATGGGCTTATCCAACTAAGAATCCATACATGACAATGGCATTTTAAAAGCACCCTCCTCAAGTAACTAATATAGCAGAAAATATGAATGACATGAACATGGAATAGTATATCATGACTAGGCCTATTTAAAGCGCTTGACTAATCCAATTATGGGCACCAACTAGGATGAATCCTTACTTAAGATAAGTGAGCCACTCGCATTCTAGAACATGATACAAGAAGATAAATGCAATGAAATGAGATATTATATTAACACATAAGAAAAGATTACATACTGTGGGATACCAAAGACCAGAATCCTCATTACAGTTATAACTCCTCCTCACTGAGACCCTACGGGCTCTGAGCCTTCATACAGAAACTTTACAAGATGTATACAAAGCCTTTCACTGCACAGTTTGCTGATAGACATCTGGAACCTCTACAATGTCTTATTTCTAGGTATTTATAGAAAGAACAGAAAAGTCTCGAAAAACAAGGTCGCTCATGTACATTTTATTTTGCCTAATTTGAATGAAATGGCGGAAAATATGAGCGCCCATACTACTTAATTAAAGTGGTGTGCAGTATGTACTCTGAGGTCGGCTCTCTGAAGTAAATGTTGGTGATTCAAATTCCTCCAGGGATAAGGTATGAAGAATAAAATATGAGACATTCTGTACTCTTCTGGGATGAAAATCTTGTTGAAGTAGAACCTGGAGGATATGATTTTATGCACCTGTACCCTTTGCCTTCTGGACGCTGGATTTCCTTGATCTTCAACTGATATTCTTTGTTTTGAAATCAATGTCTTCAGCTACCAGAATCTGCCTTTTGAAATGCTCTGAGGTGCATGACACATTTACGTCTTGTTTCATTAATGAAGGCCATGCCACAACAACTACCCCGGGTTTGTCTTCTTAAATTTTCCATCTGGAAGATGACCTTCTAGTACATCTTTGATTTTTATAATGGAGGCTGAGGTTAATGGTGATTCCCCATCACTGTATCCTGCAAAAGCCTACAAACATGTTAAAGGAAACCTGGTACAGGGACAATGACGTGACTAGATCCAGGGACGTGGTGGTGAAGACTCGTAGGCATGGCGAAACAATGGGGGATGGTGAAAAACACAAAGGAATGGTGATGGACAAGCCGGGCGGAAGTTTATATTGTAAAACGTTTAAATTTGAACGAAAGGTGTAATGGTGAATTAAATATGACAAATGCGCGGGGGTGATAACGTGGAGGAGTACGGGATTGATAGCGTGGCAGGGGAATGATCTAGGCCGTGCATTCTTGAAACAAGATCAACGGTTACAAAAGCATCGGGGTGATGGAACGGTGGGCCATGGGCGTGATACACACGGGTTAAAACACCTGCAGCTTTGGGGAATAACCATCGTTGGATTAAAGGCACAGGATCAGACGGCGATGATTTATTCCGCTGCACATCCTTTGGCCGAAATTTAATGCGCGGGGAGGGCGGAGGCCTAAAATAAAGCGCGTACACCTTCGAGGCACGATGGCCATTGGATGGAGGCCCCGAGATCTGACGGTCACCATTTATTCCGCTACCCAACCTTTGACTGAACATTAACATGCGAAATGGAAGCAGTTTCGGGCCCATACAAAAGACACTTGTCAATCGGCGTATGGAATCGCTGGGCCTTTGAGGAAAACCGTCAGCCTAGGGTAAGCGGTGCGGAATGAAACCACCGGTTTTTGAGCGGGCGCGGGGACCACCACGAAAAACCAACTCCGCTCCGTCGATTAGATTCGATTGGACGGCTCCAGACGCGCCCGAAAACTCTAACGATAGGCTCCTTTCCATCTGGCGCTTGGTCTTGCGCTCGAGTCATATGGGGAATGAAACAACGGGGCTAAGGCTGAAGGAGCCAAGCCTGATATAATTTTAATTTCGGCTTTTAACCTTTGTAAAGTGAATTTTTTGGGTGGCAAGGGTAACGATAGACAGAATGTAACTGTTCTCGGCCACATGAGGAGATTTTAAAAGATTCATGCAGGTCTGAAGGCTAGAAATTTGGGTGTAAGGGCTAATATGTACAACAGGCACTGTGAGAACTGTCATTGCAGGATTCACCAAAGAGTTTGGAAGGTGAAATTTTTTTATATATCTATCCTAAAGTCAAATTTGATTTTTTTTAAAGGTTGGGGACAGGCTGACCAGAAGCGGACAAGTGGTGTAGCTAGGGGCTGCCATGTGCCCCCTATGGTGGACCAATGTCAAGGCTGAATTTCATATGGTGGTCCAAGATTTCATATCAAATTACGAAAGGTTATATATGTCAAAGGTTGGATGTAAATTTTATATTAAAGTGTAATATTCCCAAATGGGAAAAGCAGCAATATAGCACACAACAATGGAAATAGCAGCAAATGTTAAAACATCACATAGGGTATGAGACCAATATGGATCTTCTTTATTTATCATAACAACAGCAAACGTGTATAATATAATGGGCCACAAACCATGTTGGAATCATGATTGCCGTTAGACCAAAACCCACAGGCTTTAGTCTCCGTTACAATCGTCAGAGTTGGGATCCATGAGAGGCGATTATTCCATGTTGCAAAACACATGGGGAGCATTGAAACTAATTTCCAACAATCTCCCCCCCAACGCGAGCCGAGTGAGTTTCGAACTCGAGACCTTTCACTCTGATACCAATTGTTGGAATCATGATTGCCATTAGACCAAAACCCACAGGCTTTAGTCTCCGTTACAATCGTTAGAGTTAGGATCCACGAGAGGCGTTTAGTCCATGTCGCAAAATACATGGGGAGCATTGAACCCAATTTCCAACAAACCATAAGACAAGATACAACAAGCCTCCAATAAAGAAATCCCTCAAGAATGAGGTGTTGCTACTATATCAAAATGTTGGAAGACTGCTACAGCACAGTCATAGGTACACTGCTACAGCAAATGAACATACAAAATATAAATGGCTGATATATGCCTCAAAAGATCCATAATATGAATATCTAGGCTCTATACAACCTCCAACATGAAACCCAGGAGGGTTTTCACAAATACACTAATATACAATAAATGAACCAAAGCCCTAGGGCTAAAGATTTGCTGCAAAAATACAGCTGGAAAGATGTGGATGATATGATATGAAAAATAATGTAGCCTCCTCCAATGGATCCTCTAGATGAAATTTTGATCCCTTCACTAGAAAACCTCCTCTCCAAATGGTGTACTGAAATCACTCCTGCAACTCCTCCCTAAAATAATGCAGTCCAAGACAGAAACTGCGTTGTAGGGGAAAATGATAGTGTGGCCTGACACCAAATGTTGCAATAAGGCTCAAGAGCCTTCCTCACTAGCCTCCCAATGGAAGGAAACCTTCCTCCACTGAAAAACAGATCAGAAATCACCCAAATGTATTCTCCACTACTGCAACCTACTACTCAGCACATCTCTCAACAGAAATTGTGTTGTACCACAAGACTGAAGCTTTGGCTTGATGCCTAAATGTGGAATGTAGTGAAAATACTCTTCCTTGGAGGTACCTAAAGGATAGAAGTGGGATTCCTGCTCGAGAACACCCTGTGTTAAACAGCACTGCAATCTTAGCTAAACAACAGAAGAGAGCAACAAGTCTAAACAAACCATAAATCTGAAATATAAAATACATAAACATAATCCTCTTTGGTTTCTATCCTCTTCCTTATATAAGTGGTGAGCTTCCTCACCCTTGGCCCCACTCATTAAAGGCACTACTTCTATGCATGGATTCTCCCTCCAAAACTGCGTTGTCTCATAATGAATGCCACTCCTCCATGACAGCATTGTTGATTTGCTCAAAGTTGACCTAGTCTATGTGCTCCAGCCCCTTTTCACACACATGGGTGCTTAATTAAGCTGCTAATATCTCCTACTTTCACATTAGAAGTGATTTTATTCCTATTAAGGAGATTTATGGGTCTCCATATTGTCCTATTCATCAAACAAGGAAGCAAAAACAAAATTTGATATTCCAACTAGCTCATGGCTAATTGGGAATATTACAGTCCTCCCCTCCCAAATGTTTCTTTTCCTCAAGAAATTTAAAAGGTGAGTGTTGCAACTCTTCTCCTCCCTGATTGGTGACACCTCCATGTTATAAACTCTCCTCATAAGCCAAGTGTCTCCCAATCCATCCCTCCATGACATACTCCTCCCAAGTTCTCATGAGATGCAAATGACTCATCCCACAAGGAAGAAAAAGACCCAATGAATAAATCATGGTTTTCCTAATGTTCTCCGTGAAACATGTAGCATAAGAAATATGGAGAATCTCTCTCCCAAAGGGCATGCTCAATCCTCCCATCCTTCCTCCATTCACTCCCATAATAATAATAAGAACATTATCAATGTATGGGATCAAAACCAAGTACATATAATCTTTCATATGCAATAATGGAGGTGGATCATAGTCCCACATGTGGAACCAGCGTAGTATATCTCCATATTGCCTGATATCATGATGTGGTAAGTGGTTTCCCCTCCACTTACTTGCTTCCATAGTCTTCTCACATGCTTTGAGAAGGTGAGAAATTTTTGGTGCCTTTGGAGTGCACCCTAAATGGTAAATCATCTCCCTGTATCCTCCTAGGGAGTGGCCATGCTCAAAAATGTTTATGGCCCAAAGTTGGTCATGAAGTTTATAAGGAAGAATGCTCTCACTTGAAGCAATGGCCTATACATGTATGGTTAAGAAATGCACATGTGTTGGGAAAAATACTGAGAGGGGGGGTGAATCAGTATTTAGTGCAGACAATAAAACTTTGATATTTCTTTCTTAAAAGCCATACACAACTTTCCTAAATCAAACCCGCGTATATACGCGGATATCCTTTACCAAAATCGCGTATATCTAGTGATCTAATTATGCTTTTAGTTCTTGACTTAGATCATTGCATTACTCATTCATCAGATATTTAGAAAATAGTAAACAAGTGCAGGAAGAACAGAATAATCATCACACATAAGCAACCACACATGAACACCAGGATTTTTAGGTGGAAACCCAATTCGGGAGAAAACTACCGCTGCCGTCGTCTCAGTCTTTAATTTTTATTATTAAGAAAACTTCTTACAACATGTACTGGTGCAGACTCATACCAGTACGCAGGCACCCACCTGCAGAAGGCTACAACCTTCTCTCATTTATAACCAGCCTCTCCTAGAAGGGAGTAACAACCCCCTGCTCTCGTTTACCAGCCTCACCTGGAAGAGAGCTAGTACCCCCTGATATTAGCACCAGCCTCTACTGGCAGAAAGCTTCTAAGTTCAGACTGAAGGTTTCAACCCTTAGATCCACTGCAGACCATGTTTCATCAATTTTCAAACTGGATCAAACAGCTCCAACACAACCCTTTACTTGTCAATAAACAACCTTTGCCCAATGCATCAAACAGAATAGTGAAACCACTGTAACCTGAATATCAGAGATAACCCAGACTTCGGAATAAATATGCAGAAACACATTCAACCTTGAGCAACCATAAGATCAGATATCATACGCGCTTTTATTTAATCAGACCCACGTATATACGCGCTTTTTATGAAGTGAACCCGCGTATACATATGTGCATTTACCAGAATAACCCTAACTGTCCATACGCGACTTTGTTGAAACAGATCCGCATATACACGCGCTTTTCATGAACTGAACCTGCGTATAGATCTATAAAATATAAACTTTGCACAACAGATCAGATCTATGAACTTACCCAGATTTCTTCAAGTTCTTCAGCAGATTTGCGCCAGGTCTTCATCACTTCTTTCCAGATCATCCAAGAGATTCACCATTTCTAGATCTAGAGATCTTTAACCTTCCCCATGTTCATAGATGCATCATAGATTCAGATATATCAAACAAGAGCAGAGTTAAACCATGCAGATATACTTTAGAGTGAAGTATTCATTAAAGCCCAGACACTTGCACCACTTTGAACAATGATTTTCTTCTCCTTATATAGGTTTACCCTTTTTCAATACCATGAGCCAAAACCACACCACTTCCAATGGTATTCCTAGATGGGACCAAATATACAATCCAGCGCTCAATACAATGGGTCAATACCATGGTAGTAACCCCTGGTTTTACAAATTTAGAGCGCAATTGAGCATACGTGACTTGGCACGTACTTTTCCGCGTGCATACGCTACTTCTCCTAGACAAACCCGTGTATGCCTTGAGATACACACTTTTCATCATTGTTATAGCACATACTGAAATTCCTTTCATCATTACATCTGAGTTGCTCTGAGACACATCATATCACATCAGATTTACATCATTACCAAGTCCATCAAGTCACGAATAACTTCATCAAGTAGGTTGCCATCATCTTCATCAAGTGGGTTGCCATCAACGACAACACTCTGCATCATATTGCCAACAATCTCCCCCTTTGGACTTAATGGCAACCACGATGGTGTTTGATCACCACAACAGATAGATACATTAAGCATAATGATATTCTCCCCCTATTCAAACACCATGTCACTCTCCCCCTTTGACATCAAGAGCAAAGGGTGGATCAAAACCAACACAAGGTTGTTTTCTCCTCATGTAGATAGAAGAGCGTTGTAGATCTGATGTGCACTGAAGTTACCATGATCCCCCTAAGTTCATGCTGAGTCTTCAAACATATTCTACAAAGAAGTACATGACTCTATGGCCTTTCCTATCACCAAGGACTCATACTTACATCAAAGATCCAACCAAGTGGATTTACATATGTGACCCAAGAACCCAACCACGTGGGTTTACACATTTTGACTCAATTACCCAACCAAGTGGGTTTACAAATCTGAACAAGCCCTTTACATGGCTGAATATTACAAATTACATCATAGGTCATAGCCTTTTCATCAAATTACACATATGACTTTTATAACCAATACCAAAAGGACCTCAAGAGAGAGATCATATTTCAGAATCATCATACTACCAAAAATGCATTACACCCAGCCAAGCTTTTCATCATTATTTTTGATAAATCATTTACTTCCAAAAACTCTAAAATGCTTCACAGAGGGAGAATTACCATACCAGAGTTCATATGGGGTTTTGTCACTATTTACCTGAACATGTGCCTTGTTGAGAATGTTTGTTGTTGTATGTGCTGCTTCTCCCCAGAACATGTTAGGAGTTCCTGAATCATCAAGCATAGCTCTAGCCATTTGTTGAATTGTTCTATTCATTCTTTCTGCTACGCCATTTTGTTGTGGAGTGCCAGCTACAGAGAGCTATCTTTTTATGCCATGTTTTTCACAAAATTCAAGGAATTCATTTGATGTATATTCTCCTCCTCGATCAGATCTAAGACACTTGATTTTTAGATCTAATTCATTTTCCACCAATGCTTTGAAGATCTGAAATTTTTCAAATGCTTCATCTTTGTGTTTAATCAACCCGATCCAACACATTCTAGAGAAATCATCAATAAATAAGATATAGTATTCTTCCCCACGTGGTGACTTTTTTCTCATAGGTCCACATATGTCAGTATGAATGAGTTCAAGAGGCTTACTTGATGATCCTTCTTTGGCATTAAATTGTACTCTGGTCTGCTTACCGAATTGGCAAGATTTGCATATGATACTCTCTGGTAGAGTAATATTGGGAAGACCACGAACAACTTGAAGTTTTCTTGCTTTGTTGATTTGAGAGAAGCTCAGATGCCCCAGCCTTCTATGCCATAGCCAATTTTCTGAAGATTTTCTCAAGTAACATTGATCTTTGCAGTTCTTCAATACATACAGGTTGCTTGGAGTTCTTTTCCCTTTTATAATAGTTTTACCTGTATCAAGATCACGAACCACACATTCTTTTGAACTAATGACAACTTCTGTTCCTTGATCACACATTTGACTTACACTTAACAGGTTATGCCTTAATCCATCCACATACATGACATCATTAGTCTTCACCTTTTCTTTTAGAAACACAGACCCTTTTCCTTTAATTACAGCCGGAGTATCATTTCAAAATGTAACTTTCTTTTCCTTTTCTAGAGCATTATATGCAAGAAGTTTGCTTTTGTCACCTGTCATGTGTCTTGAGCACCCACTATCAATGTACCATTGATTTTCTTCACCTTCTGCAAATAACACTATCCCACAATTTTCAACCTGTAATTCCTTCTTTTTCCATACTTTGGAACTTGAAGGAAAATGTTGTTTTGGCTGGACTTTGCTCCTGCATTCAGATTCTTCATGGCCAAATTTATTGCAATAAGCACATTCAACTTCATTTTGAAGAGGAGAGAAGTTGTTATAGGTGTTCCTTTTTGGTTCAATATCCATCCTTTTCTTTCTTGCTTCTCTTGTCATGATGGTTTTATATGCAACACATTGAACAGCTTTATGACCAAAATTGTGACATGAGAAACATTGTCCATTGAAGTAGAAATTTCTGCGATCATGAAATATTCTATTTGAATTTACCTGTTGATTGTTGCTTCTTTGAGAGATATCCCTGTTAGTGTTCCTTGTATTGTGATGATCATGCTTTACCTGTGAAGATTCTTTATTCCCTTGTTGAGTGGCTGAATGTAGTAAACCAGTTGTGGCTGCTTTTAGATAATTTGGTGCTAAAGCCTGAGAGGATTCTCCGGTATATCCAAGACCTGTCTTAATCAGAGGAGATCATTGAACCTTGATAATCTCATCTAAGGTTTCAGATCCTTTAGCAAATCTAAGATTCAGAGTCTTTACTTTCTCAAGTTCTTTTCTTAGACTTACTACTTCACATTCTAATTTCTCATTGTGTTTCTTTGCTTCTTCATTCTGCCTTTTTAGAGTTTCTATGATTATTTTACTTTCTTCCAAGCATATTTTGAGTTGATTGTTTTGATCAAGAAAATAATTGTCATATAGAGCATCCATAAAAGCATCCTTGTCGTCTCTAGAAATATTTTCAAATGCCATGAGAAGTCTAAGATCTTGTTCACATTCTTCCTCACTATCAGATAACACATCACTGTCTTCATTTGTATAGTAACTTTTCTTAGTGCTAGATCGGTTCTTATTCCTTCTTGCTACTTCTCTCCCTTTAGCAGATGTTTCTTTATAAGGACACTTTGCAGCATAATGACCAACTCTTCCACAATCAAAACATTTGAAAGGAAGCTTACCTTTGAATCTTCCGGTTCCTAGTTGGAGTCTTCTCACAAAGTTTGCCTCATCCTCTTCTGAGATATATCCTGATCCTTCTGGTTTTTGAACTTCTTTCCCTTTTGTAGAAGCTTTAAAAACAACTTCTTTGACTTCAGATGATCCTCCTCTCCTCATTTCATATGCAGTCAATATGCCATGAAGTTGCACCACAGTAAGAGTTTGAAGATCCTATTTTTCTTCAAGAGCAGAGACTTTTGATTCAAATTTTGCCGTTAGCGATCTTAAGATTTTCTCAACCAAAGTAGATTCCGTGATTGTTTCTCCCAGATTTCTCATATGATTTACAACATCATCAAGACGTAAAAAGAAACTGGCAATATTCTCATCACTATGCATCTTTAAATTTTCATATTCAATTCCGAGAGTTTGAAGTTTTGCACTTTTTACCTTTGCATCACCTTCATAACTTAGAATGATTTTGTCCCATATCTCCTTTGTTGTATTCAGTTGCATAACTTTGACAAATTCTGATTCAGTTAGACTTCCCGTTAGAGCATTGATTGCCTTTGCATTTATTTCATAATTTTTCTTCTCAGTCGGATCTATTGGTATTGCAGCTGGATATTGATATCCTTGTTCAACAATGGCCCATACATCTGCTCCCATAGACTGAAGATAGGATCTCATCCTTATTTTCCAAAAGATTAAATTGCTTCCATTAAAGAGTGGAGGCTTGATAGATGTTGTTCCATCTTGATTGCTCATCTTGCTTGATCTTCCTTCTAGCGGTTAAGCTTTTTCAGAAGGACCTGCTCTGATACCAATTGTTGGGAAAAATACTGAGAGGGGGGGTGAATCAGTATTTAATGCAGACAATAAAACTTTGATATTTCTTTCTTAAAAACCATACGCAACTTTCTTGAATCAAACCCGCGTATATACGCGGATACCCTTTACCGAACTTGCTTATATCCAGTGATCTAATTATGCTTTTAGTTCTTGACTTAGATCATTGCATTACTCATTCATCATATATTTAGAAAACAGTAAACAAGTGCAGGAAGAACAGAATAATCATCACACATAAGCAACCACACATGAACACCAGGATTTTTAGGTGGAAGCCCAATTCGGGAGAAAACCACCGCTGCCGTCGTCTCAGTCTTTAATTTTTATTATTAAGAAAACTTCTTACAACATGTACTGGTGCAGACTCATACCAGTACGTAGGCACCCACCTGCAGAAGGCTGAAACCTTATCTCGTTTACCAGCCTCTCCTGGAAGGGAGCAACAACCCCCTGCTCTCGTTTACCAGCCTCACCTGGAAGGGAGCTACTACCCCCTGATATTAGCACCAGCCTCTACTGGCAGAAATATTCTAAGTTCAGACTGAAGGTTTCAACCCTCAGATCTATTAGCCCCCCTATGAAATTCTTGACAAGCAAGCTGGGGGCTGAACTGTTTCGGAGCCTTCAAGGAATGTCTTTCCCCTGAAAACTCGTCCTCCTTGAAGTCTCTATATGTTGCTCCTAACATATAGCCCCTCTGCTGATTCATTTCTCAAAAGGCCCATTTTTACCCCTATATCCTGCAAATTTCCCCATCCCAACCTCTATTTTCCCTTTGTCAAAATTCTCCTTTAATCCCCCCATTGTCTCCTTAAAATTCCCCTAAAATCCTACCTCAACCCCACCATCACCTCTTTATTTCTCCAATTTCCATTTCACCCCTTTATCGTTACCTCCCTTGGGCCTGAAATTGCATTCAAAATGAGTTAAAATGATAAAATTTATGAGTTTGGGCCTTAGCCCCCTTCCCCATTAGCCCCCGCACCTTCCTTCCCCATAAGACCCGGCGCCGTGACCAGCACCAAACCCACTAGGCGCTTAGCCATCCAAACCTTCTCCGCACGAAAAATCATCAAAAAACCTTTGAAAACGCGCATTTGTGGGTTTTAATATATTTTTTTTGATCGACGAACCTCGATCGTCCATTAAAAACCTGATCCAACGGCGCGGAGCCCGCCCGAAATAGTGGACCCCGCCTGTCATACGTCATCCGCCCAGAAACCGCTGGTTTATTCCGCACCGCCCCCGCGCGCTTGGTGGTTTTTCCCTAGAGGCCAGCGATTCCATTCATCTCCTGCCACGCGTCCCCCTGTACTATTCTGAAACCTGCCATTTCACGCATTAATCTTCGGACGAAAGCCGAGCAGCGGAATTCACGATCACCATCCGATCTCGAGCGCTTCATCCTACGGTCGTAATTCATCGAAGCTGCACACTGCTTAACCTGTTGTCCCTCACCCCCATGGCGTACTGTGCATCGCGTTCCGCCATCGATCTCCCACGATCAACGGTTCAGATCCATCACTCTGCCATTGACTATTCCACGGTCTCCCGCCTCACCCCGTCTCGCCACGTCATTGCCACGTGTACGCCCCGTACATTCTCCGTCTCCATCACTATATATTTGGTTTTGTCGTGTTTTTTAATGTTTTTCGTTCGTCTATTACGTGCATTCGCGTTATGTTTCATTATTCCTCCACCAGAGCATTCTATCATCATTTTTCACGATTTCTCCCCAGTTCTCCGTCTGCATGGCTATTTTCCACGACCACAGTGTGTCTTCGTCTCCTCCACCGTTCACATCCGTGAATTTCTTCACAGTTGTTGTTTTACAGGGTTGTTGGAAGTGAAATTCTCCATGTTTTTTTCGTACCATCTTAAATGGAGAGGTTGAAGGTAGAATTAAATCCGGGGGGTGGCGCTGCTAGAAAATTGTCAAGGAAAGCGGCTGATGGGATTTGCACTAAAGAAAAGCTGGATTTCAAACTCTGCAGCAAATCTCCCATCACCATTAAAACCCGAGCTACCCTGTCAGAAGCAAATAAATTGGCTAAATGTTTCAGTGCAGAGGGAAAAGAAGGATAAAGCGGGCTTATGAAGATCTTGAGCTTTTAATCAGAAGTTTGGAAGGCTAAGCAGCAGATTGCAGACCTCGAGGATAAAATCAAAGGATCCTGAGCACAGGCAAAGGATAATATCAGAGTTTTCATCCGCAGAATGTTTTTCTTTATTAGGTACAGGGCATCCATACTATCTTATTTACACACCTTGTCCCTGAAAAAATTTCCACCAGACAACAGACCTCAAAACAGTCAGACATTTATGAGACAGACCTTCCTAGCAGTTTACTTCATTTTTGTTCAAATCACCAGGAGTACTTCAGCCAAAAGATGTCAAGATCAAATCTGGAGCAGATCATTCTCTCACAAGGAAGGTGACAGCGATTAAATATACAGTATGACAAGTAGAATGGGTTTCGGCCCTGCATTCATTGTTATGTTTAATGATACATTTAATTTTCACCTACTCCTTCAGTCGATCTCAAGTTCATCCTTTGCTATAAAGCACAGAAGGAAACATTGTAATGGTTGTTGATGAGAAATCAGTGGAATGCAAGCATTGTTCCTATTTGAGACAAGTTCTCTGTGTATATTGTAAGATAGACTGAGACTGAATGTTCAAGCTATGGGCTATGATGTACCTGATTGGTGTTGTTTCTAATATGACAAGCATGTTTCTTTGGATCCTAATCTAAAGCAGCTGGTGATGTTTCCTCTTTCTCTGTATTTGTGATTGAATTGCTCTATGTTATGTTCCATTTCATTTCATTTCTACTGGTAGGTAGCAGAAGTATAATATAGGATTCACCCTTGATAGGTGCCCTATGTTTCCTGCTCTCCCTACCTCAATGTTTTCTGCTTATATGTGTATCTGAATGTTCATTTCAATTTATTTAACCAGTGTAGTGGATGATATTTCCTGCTCTCTGATGTATGAATTGATGAAGTCCATGTTTAGATGTTCTTGGTAGGATTTAGCTGGAAGGTTTAGGAACACTGGGGATTAGTGTTAGCCCTGTCCACTAGGATCTTTGCACGACCAGCTAACCTTTCCAAGATCCGTTGTTCTGCCTCTAATTTTGTCCAAGCAGGCCTGGAGTTAAATGACCTCTGGCCTGATCTATAGACAGAGTTGGTTGGTTCTCCTCCTTTCATTTTCTGTCCTTAATGTCCCATTCCACAAATCATCCTTTAAGATCCAAATGCTCTAGATGACTAGCCCAAATGAAAGCTTGCACATTGATTACAGATAAATCCTTTCTTGACTCCATAGCCCAATGGCTTTGATGTTCTCTGAGTTGTTTGTCTCTGCCTAAGCTTCCTCTTTGCTCATCCTTGTCTCATATTGGTCCTTCTTTTCCTGATTCCCTCCAACCAAACACAAACAATCAAACAACCAACCCCGTGCCTACAACTAGCCTAACACCATAACCTAAGAGCTTCAAAGACATATCCTTTGACTACCATAGATATATCCCTCTCTGGACCTAGGAGGGCTAGATCCTAAGGTGTGAAAGTGGTTCTATGTTGTCTCATCTTTTGGTCTCTGTCAACCTGGCCAAAACATGGGAACCCCAACAAGATCCACTGCAGACCACGTTTCATCAATTTTCAAACTGGATCAAACAGCTCCAACACAACCCTTTACTTGTCAATAAACAACCTTTTCCCAATGCATCAAACAGAATAGTGAAACCACTGTAACCAGAATATCAGAGATAACCCAGACTTCAGAATAAATATGCAGAAACACATTCAACCTTGAGCAACCATAAGATCAGATATCATACGCGCTTTTATTTAATCAGACCCGCGTATATACGCACTTTTTATGAAGTGAACACACGTATACATCTGTGCATTTACCAGAATAACCCTAACTGTCCATACGTGACTTTGTTGAAACAGATCCGCGTATACACGCGCTTTTCACGAACTGAACCTGCGTATAGATCTATAAAAGATAAACTTTGCACAACAGATCAGATCTATGAACTTACCCAGATTTCTTCAAGTTCTTCAGCAGATTTGTGCCAGGTCTTCATCACTTCTTTCCAGATCATCCAAGAGATTCACCATTTCTAGATCTATAGATCTTTAACCTTCCCCATGTTCATAGATGCATCATAGATTCAGATCTATCAAACAAGAGCAGAGTTCAACCATGCAGATATACTTCAGAGTGAAGTATTCATTAAAGCCCAGACACTTGCACCACTTTGCACAATGATTTTCTTCTCCTTATATAGGTTTACCCTTTTTCAATACCATGAGCCAAAACCATACCACTTCCGATGGTATTCCTGGATGGGACCAAATATACAATCCAGCGCTCAATACAATGGGTCAATACCATGGTAGTAACCCCTGGTTTTACAAATTTAGAGCGTAATTGAGCATACGCGACTTGGCACGTACTTTTCCGCGTGCATACGCTACTTCTCCTAGACAAACCCTCGTATGCCTTGAGACACACACTTTTCATCATTGTTATAGCACATACTGAAATTCCTTTCATCATTACATCTGAGTTGCTCTGAGACACATCATATCACATCAAATTTACATCATTACCAAGTCCATCAAGTCAAGAATAAATTCATCAAGTAGGTTGCCATCATCTTCATCAAGTGGGTTGCCATCAAGGACAACACTCTGCATCATATTGCCAACAACATGTTCATTATATAAATCATTATGCATAAAGACATTATCCTTACCATATGTTTCAATCATACTAATGGAGTGTTCCATAGATAGATCCCTTCTTATTCCAAAAGAGGAAAGAGGTAGTTGTGATAACTCCCTCAAATATTTATGTATCTCCTCCATCTCCATATGATCCATGCATCCCCTCAAATGTTGATATATCTCCTCTTCAAAGCCTCCCCAAGTAAACCCCTCCATGATAGTGTGGTATGCCCTCATGGAATAAGTGTGGTTGAAGAGAAAATTTTCATATGCTGCTTGTAGCAACTTCTCCTTGAGCATGGATGCTCTAGAAAATAATATCCTACCATGATAGTAGATGACCTCATATTTGACTGAATATCCCTCCTCTAGTAGTTGGTCATCAAGTATCATACAAGTAAAAATATCCTTGGAATAATCCACCAACAATTGGGATTTCCAACATGGATCTATTCTCCATAGTGATAGTGTTGATCATCTATCATATAAAGCATCTATCATGTGGTTGATCCATTCTTTGACATCTCCTATGCCAAATTCACATACTGGAAGGTTGTTATCCTACCTCTGCTGCTCCTTTTTCAGAATAAAATCTGAGATGAGAGTGGGTAATGATGATGCTGGGAGAATGTATCCCTCCTCCTTAGGTCTACCCAAGACTCTCAGCGTTGTACCATGACCTCCCAATGCTCCCACTCCTCCTGGAACTATGAGTGGTGCACCATGTTGTGAGACATTCCTCACCAACTCCTGATTAGGTGGCCTCCTAGGTGGTTTGTGTTGGGGAAAAGTGATTGCCTGTCATTTGATTTGTCAACCCTGGGGTTTCGTAAACTTGTGAAGCATGTGTGCATTGTATGTGCTAGAAATTGTCTTTCAGTTTAGATCAATATAGCTACAAAACAATGAAAACCAATTCCTCTAATCTATGAAATAAAATAATGAAAATGAAATTCAACTAACCTATGAAATCAAGTAACGAAAAGAAAGAAAACAAATTTGAAATAAAATGTAGCACGCGTAATCACATTTGCAGGAATTGAAATTTTAATCTAAGAAATCATTTCAAAGCATGTAAAGAAAAACAACTAAGGTACGTTCAATCACTCCAGCATCCAATATGAGAGTATGATAGAATCACCCTCTTTAGATGATGTACAAGCAACCGATTATACTTTAGTCTTTAAATATAGGAAATAAATTAAAGCATGTAAAGGGAAAACTCAATAATTGTATATGTTAGACATTCGAGCACCCAAGTATGATAATTCACCTTCTTGGCCTGATCTTTAGGAATACCCAATTATATAATTGACTGGGGATCTTAATATAGAAAACAATGTAAAATCATGTAAAATCAAAGCTCAATGATTGCATAGGTTAGACATTCGAGCACCCAAGTATTATAATTCACCTTCTTGGCTTGATCTTTAGGAACACCCAATTATACAATGAGTGAATATTTTATATAGGAAAGTAAATAACAGAACATGAAAGGAAATTAAACAACTATGATCTCTATTGCCTCAAATTTAATCCAATTGGGAAATAGATGAATCTACCTTCTTGAGATGTTTTATTAAAGAAAATATTACACATTCATTCTAATACTAAGAAAACAAATAAATTTTAATCTATAAAAGCAAGTAAATCTCATACAATTTAGGTAGCTGATCTAAAAGTATGAGATATGATAAATCGAGATGCTCCATATGCAATCAAACCAAGTCAAAATGAAAGAACATTCATGAGTAAGGTTCCACAATCTAATTATGTATTCAAAGATTGAAATAACTCCAATTTTACACATAACATGATAGGAGAAAGATTCCACTATTTATACAAAATGATGAGAAGCTATCTCATTAATGAGAGTCCATGAATCTCTCCCTATATATCTAGAATTTCAATCCAAATAGGAAGTGATAGGGCACATGTCTTCTTAGAGTTACAATACAAATAGGAAATGAGACACATATCCTCATGATCCCATGATCTTTTCCATTCAAATTAGAATTTGGCCTTAGGAGGCCACATAAGGGTCTTTTGGAAGCTTCTTTTTGACCTACACATGGCAACAAACTCATTCCACTTGTTAGGTATAAGTATGTGCATATTATTTTCTAATTTTTAACCACAAATTCACTTAAAAATACTAGGAATTAATAAAGTTTGGAAAAACATAAATGTAACTCAATAATGGTAATGGTAAGGTAAATGTAATGAAATGGAGGTGGAGTGAAGGTGATAATATGAAAATATAAGTGAAAATTTAATGGAAGTAAATGACAATTTCAAGGCCCAAACTACCCCCCAACTGAAGCTATTGCATGTCCTCATGCAATCAATTACATTAATTTTTTTTTATCCTTTGACCTTTGGCTTAACTTTGCATGATATCATTTGATAACTTCATACTTCTGCAAAGTCTTTTAGTTGAATTGCAACATGGTTGGTTTTTGTGTTTCAACCATATTTTGTTGTTGCATTCAATTTTGATCTTTGAAATTTGCATAATGATAATTTTATTATTGTTGCAAAGTATATTTCTATTGGATTGCATCATGGTTGGTTCTTGTGTGACAACCATAATTGTGTTTGTATCCAATTATCTTTTGAGTAATTTTGAAAAGCTATTGTATGCTCATAATAATAATTTAATAGTTAATATCTTTTGAAAGTATGTGGGTTTTTGAATGTGATATGAATGTGGAAAAATTTGAATATGAATGTACCCCTCTCCTCCCCCACTCCCCAACGGATGGTATTTCCAATTTTATGAAATGAGGAAAAGAAGTGTTTTTTCCAAAAATTATCATTCTAGCTTTTCAAGGAATTCTATGGTAAAAAGTTAGAAAATGACATACCTTAACTTACCCTTTTGAAATGGATGAGCTACATGTGTGGTGGTTGCAAAATTATGATCATAATCTTCTTCAAGTGGGTGTACAAGTTATGGATAAAAGAGTCAAGATCACTTTTTATTGCTTCTACTAAAACTATTGAATTTGCTGCGAAATGATGTTGATTCTACAGTTTTCCTCTAATTATGCAGCTGCCATATGATTCTGTAGCTGCCATTTGATTCTGCAGCTATAAAATGGTGTTGATTCTACTGTTTTCATCTGATTCTGCAGCTGTCATTTGATTCTGCAGCTGCCACATAATTCTGCTGCTGCAAAATGGTGTTGATCTGTTGTAGCTGCATATCTTATTCATTTACTTTAAAATGCTGAAAATGATAGTCTTCATGTATTCAAAACTCGTTCGCATAATTCCTGCTATGTGAATAGATGTTTTGAATTCGAACATAGCAATAAATTGTTGACTTAGTGGCCATTAATGGATGCCACTAGTAAACACAAGAACTCCCACCATTGATGACAATGAGATTCAATATGCCCAAACACATCCTGCTAGATACGAATAATTTTGTTGTTTTTGAGTGCCTAGAAGATCTGATGAACAAGGGACATTAATGTATTGCCATTGTTCGTCAACAAGAGGACTTGCCATTAAGACATGCAAGCCTCAAGGTGTTTTTGCAAGGATTTTAGACTCAAAGGACTATGGACTCAATAATTTTCACTAAAGAAAGGTTTATTTGCGAAATGAAAAGGATAGGAGAAGGAAAATGGAAATGGAAGATGACAATGGGAAATAAGCATGTAAGTAAGCTTCTTGCTTTTATTTGTGGGTTAGGAGTAGAAAAAAAAAGTAATGGAAAATGTATGTGAATAAAGGAAATGAACAACTGACTCTTGCTGGGAAAATAATTTTGGCTTGCTTTGAATTGCTTGGTTGGATTTATAATTAGGGAGGAAAGGTAATGGTTTTGGTGGATATGGACATGGACTTGTTCTTATGTTTCTCATGAAATTGTTCCTTTGAAGACTAATTTTACGGGCAATTGGTTTCCTTCAATGATCATTCGATCATCCCAAACCTGCAAAAAAAAATACTTGACATAAATAACATAAGTGTGTTAGAAAAGAAAGGGCCAATTGCTTTCTGATTATTACGCAAAAATTTGAATTTCAAATGAAACAGATTAAGGAAAATCAAAAGTGTTATATTCAATCCAATTCAAGATTTTGATAACAATCCATTTTCAAGAAATAACCATGAAAAATAAATCAACTCCCTGTTGTCAGATGACTTCATACAATTTGCTCAGTAATATGATTGGCATCTCAAAGATTCGTTGTGTCCTATAAGTTAAAGCTTCATGGAAAAATAAACAACAACAAAAATTTTAATGCTAAATATTGAGAAATCATCTAAATAATCTTCCAATTGTTCTGCAAGTCATTATTAAATTTGTCAAATTGAATCGTCATCCGTGTTGCAAATATATATATATATATATATATATATATATATATAAGATTTGTTCATAAATCCATTATTAAAACTACTTTGCAAAGAGAATTATTGCATTTGTTGAGGAGTCTAATCTAGAATTTGAAAACAACAGCAGTCAACTTATATGAACATATTCTAATTTTGATAGAACCTTCTCATTATTTTTATTTTTTTTTTAAATGGATAATGTTTCTGGAGATTTCAGGATCCCAATTAAATCTAAAAAATATAATGATGCAATTGATGGATGATCTATTACGTTGGAAAAATGCCAAGTGGAATTGAGCATATCTAATTTTATGTGCAAAAAAGACAATTTTCCTCGTGTAATCTGCAAAATAGAGCTCTAAAGAACCCTCATTTTCTCCCAACCGGTTGTGAAATCCTGAAAATTTCTCGCGGGTTACCTAATTGCCTCCATTTCCAAAAAAAACCATGTTTTATTTTTTCTAATTCGCCTTGATTTACTCAGAAAATGCATTTTAAAATCATGTGTTTTAACAATTACACATTTCGAAATTACGTTTTCTGGCAATTACTTCTGCAACAAAAAAAATATGTTGTGGTTTTATTTTTTTATTTGCAGGTTTTGATGTGTAATGGCTTGTCTCTCACAGATAAGTTCAGATCGATCACTCTCATTCCAGATACCTGCAATGGAATCTTCAATCTTCTCTTCATTAACAGTCTGCAATCTTCTCTTCATTAATAGTCTGCCATCTTCTCTTCATCAGTAGTTTATTCATCTGATACACCTTCATTGTCTGTCTCTGCAACTTTTAAAATTGATTTCTAATAACTGCTACATCCACTCATCCACTCATTCTTTTTATTTGTAGGTTTTGCCAAAGCGAGCATGGATTGGGGTCTTATTTATCATTTCATAAATCTCAGTTTTATAAAATTGTTGCATGGCCTGCGTGGATTGGAGGCCTGCACATATGCATAAGGCCAAGCCAAAGGCTGGATTCATGCATATGTGTGGGCTTCATTTAGTTCTCCTTTGGTTTTATCTTATGCTCAAAGGCCATGGGCCATTCTTTGTTTTGAAATTTTTTTATTTTTTTCATATAAAAATGTTTGAGTTTAAAAAATTAAAAAAAAAATTACATATGTTACATTTTTTAAAAATATATACATATACCTTTTTTTAATTTAAACAAAACAATTTTTTTTAATATTTTCTTTTTGTTTAAAAAAAATTATATATGTTACATTAAAAATATATACATATATATTTTAATTAAACAAAAAAGTCTATTAATAAAGAAAATGAATTTGACAAGTTTTATTTTGGTTTTAAATTTATTTTTATTTTAAATTTTAAAGTTTATTGAAAAATAAAATCAAACTAAATTAAATCATGGAAACACAAGTTTAGCTGCAGAATTGCATTCTGTAGCTAAATAATTTTTTTATATTTTATGATATACTAACAAAAAAAAATATTTTTCTATCCTCCAGGTCACACGAAGTGCAGAAGGAGAGAATACTCAAGATTTTTTTTATTTTGTTAGCATAGTCAAGATTTTATCAATTGATTCCTCTGTAAATTTTGCAAAAATAAAATGAAAAGGATTGATCTCGTACCTTAAATTATCGCTCGTGATCTTCACTTGTGTTCCTTGTTCTCAATCATTTGTTTTATTGCAAATCTTTCCTACCAAGGGTTAGTAGATAGGTGGTTCTTACTGCACCACAAATTATCAAATTTATCCTAAAAATGATAAAAAAATATTTTTTATTTTTATTATCTATCTAAAAAGCTATTTTTTTTCTTAAGTATATTCATGCTTCCAGTAAAGCCATTTACAGATTAGAATTTTTGAAATGCTCATATCCAAACTTGAAAAATGTACCTGATTGTTTGTAAGGATATGAAAATTCGTCTTGACCTTTCGATTTTCCGCAAGGATCTCTTGAAGAATAAATGAATGTTGTGGTGCAATCGCTTTTGGATACCATTCCTCAATGTAGTCTTTGGGCTGCATTCTAGACCCTTTGTCCATCACTGGTTAGTAAAAACAAAAACAAATAAATTACACTCTAGACTGAAAGATAGTTCCTATGCACACTTCTCCGACAATGGGGCCAAAATGTTGGGGAAAAGTGATTGCCTATCATTTAATTTATCAACCCGGTGGTTTTATAAACTTTTGAAGCATGCGTGCATTGTATGTGCTAGAAATTGTCTTTCAGTTTAGTTCAATCTAACTATAAAATAACGAAAACCAATTCATCTAATCTATGAAATCAAATAATGAAAATGAAATTCAACTAACCTATGAAATCAAGTAACGAAAAGAAAGAAAACAAATTCAAAAGAAAATATAGCACGCACAATCACACTTGCAGGAATTGAAATTTTAATCTAAGAAAACATTTCAAAGCATGTAAAGAAAAAAAACTAAGGTACGTTCAATGACTCTAGCATCCAATATGGGAGTATGATAGAATCACCCTCTTTAGATGATGTACAAGCAACCAATTATACTTTAGTCTTTAAATCTATGAAAGCAATTAAAGCCTGCAAAGGGAAAACTCAATAATTGAATAGGTTAGACATTCGAGCACCCAAGTATGATAAGTCACCTTCTTGGCTTGATCTTTAAGAATACCCAATTATACAATTGATTGAGGATCTTAATCTAGAAAATAATGTAAAATCATGTAAAAGCAAAGCTCAATGATTGCATAGGTTAGACATTCGAGCACTCAAGTATGATAAATCACCTTCTTGGCGTGATCTTTAGGAACACTCAATTATACAATGACTGAAGATTTGATATAGGAAAGTAAATAACAGAACATGAAAGGAAACTAAACAACTATGAGCTCTATTGCCTCAAATTTAATCCAATTGGAAAATAGATGAATCTACCCTCTTGAGATGTTTTATGAAAGCAAAGATTACACAGTCATTCTAAAACTAATACTAAGAAAGAAAATAAATTTTAATCTATAAAAGTGAGTAAATCTCACACATTTTAGGTAGTTGATCTAAAAGTATGAGAGATGGTAAATCGAGATGCTCCATATGTAAGCAAAACCAAGTCAAAATGAAAGAACATTCATGAGTAAGGTGCCACAATCTAATTATGTATTCAAAGCTTGAGCGTAACTCTAATTTTACACATAACATGATAAGAGAAAGCTTCCCCTATTTATACAAAAAGATGAGAAGCTATCTCATTAATAAGAGTTCATGAATCTCTCCCTATATCTCTAGAATTTAAATCCAAATAGGAAGTGATACGACACATGTCTTCTTAGAGTAACAATACAAATAGGAAATGAGACGCATATCCTCATGATCCCATGATATTTTCCATTAAAATTCGAATTTGGCATTAGGAGGCCACATAAGGGTCTTCTGGAAGCTTCTTTTTTACCTACACATGGCAACAAACTCATTCCACTTGTTAGGTATAAGTATGTGCATATTATTTTCTAATTTTTAACTAAAAATTCACTTTAAAATACTAAGAATTAATAAAGTTTGGAAAAACATAAATGTATCCCAATAATGGTAATGGTAAGGTAAATGTAATGAAATGGAGGTGGATTGAAGGTGATAATATGGAAATATAAGTGAAAATGTAATGGAAGTAAATGACAATTTCAAGGCTCAACAGTTTTCCACAAAATATTAATGTCTCATGGGCGAGAGCCATGTGCATAATAGATGGGACTATTAGGTCCTTGCTTCCACTGTGCAAACCCATCTCTATTTTCTGTGTGGAAGTTTTTTGTGAGGGATGTGTGTGCATGCCTCTAGTCATCTGAATTTGACACTCTTTCTATCCACCCATTCCATCTTCAAAGTCTCCCAATCTATGGTGACCTTCCCCAAAGTAATCAACCACTGCACACCCAATATCACATTGGTGTCAGGTATTTCAACCACAAAGAAGTGATCAGTCAATGTATATGCCCCCATGGTGCTAGACAAAGATGGAACATAATGCATGCATTGCATATTTATAGCTCTTAGGAACAAAACAGAAAATCCCTCAAAATCATCAGTGGGTATTGCCCTCCTCTGCACTAGTTGGGCATCAATAAAGTTGTGGGTAGCCCCATTGTCAATCCAAACTGAAACCCTCTGATCTAAGATGGAACCTCAAACCCTTAAGGTCAAGTACTTGATAACTCCTCTCAATGATGCAAGAGCCCCTCCAATGGGAGAAAATGCTCCATTTCCACCTCCTGGTGGTGGTGGATCATCTCCTGCTATTCCAGCATTGTGACCTTCTTCTAGTTCTTCTTCCTCGTCCTCCTCATCATCTGAAAAGACCTATATATAGTGTGTCTTTCCTGCTGCACATCTATTTTCGGGTGCCCATGATTCTTGGCATGTGAAGCAAACCTTCCTTCTCCTAAGATCTCTTCGGACATCATCACTAAAAGGTACTTTACTTTGGCTCTCCTTTGAAAAAGGATCCTTCTCATCTTTTCACTTTGATGGAAAAGTAGGCTTTTGCTGAAATGTTGCCTTTGCTTTTGGCAAGGCATATTGTAGATCTCCAGCCCTTTCAATGGAATCTTATAGGGTATTGGGTTTGGTACATTTAACCAACCCATGAAGAGGTTCTGTTAGCCCATCAATTAACATATAAACCCTCTTTATTGCAAATAAATCAAGAACCATGACAGAAAGTTTTAGAAATTCAGAAATATAAGTTTTTGGATTACCTTATTGTTTTAGCTTTGCTAGCCCCATGAAAGGTGCCTCTGGGTCTCTTCGATCAAACCTCTCCACCAACCTCCTTGTGAACTCTGAATATGCAGTCTCATTGGCATGTCCCAATGTAGACAAGCCATGAAACCAACAATGATGTGCTTCAGCCTAAAGGTGCAGCGTTTCTATCTTAATGGCCTCCATCTCTGGTACTTGGTTCAGCTGGAAGTATATGCCTAGCTTCTCTACCCATGATTTTCCAATGCATTTAGATGACCCATCAAAGTTGGGTAAGAAAAATATTCCCGTAGTCTGGTGTAGATCATGATTCTGTATGAATCATCCACCTCTATTGTGATGTTGGGGTATCCTATTTTCCTTGATCTGAAAAAATTCTTGAAAACTCAATTGATCCTCGAATCTCTAAGATTGAGACTCATACTCCATGAAATAGTCTTCAAGATTTTCTTGTTCTTGAAACCCTCCATTTCCCACTGCTAAGAATGTAGGCATTGTAGAGCGTTGGGAAACCTGCTGCTTCACTGGTTGATCACTCTAGTGATGAGAAATGTTGGAGCCTTCACCATGTAGAAACCCTTTAGGGGATTCCTTGTGTCTATCCATCCTCATCTCCTTTATTTCTCTAGAAATTTCTTGCATAATTCGAAGAAGAATCTTTGGATACTCCTCCTCATCTCATTCTGATAAAGGGGTTTTACCCTTGTATTCTTTATCATCTGTAGAGTCATACTTCTGGTTTCTTCTTCTGAGATACCTCTTCTCTCTATCTGTGAGAGGATCTCCTTCTTCTGATGACATATTGGCTTAAGATGCACAAGCTAAGCCATTATTATGCTCTGATACCACTATAATATTCCCAAATGGGAAAAGCAGCAATATAGCTCACAACAACGGAAATAGCTGAAAATGTTAAAACATCACATAGGGTATGAGACCAATATGGAGCTTCTTTATTTATCATAACAGCGGCAAACATGCATAATATAATGGGCCACAAACCATAAGACAAGATACAACAAGCCTCCAATAATGAAATCCCTCAATAATGAGGTGCTGCTACTATATGAAAATGCCGGAAGACTACTACAGCACAGTCATAGGTGCACTACTACATCAAATGAACATAAAAAATATGAATGGCTGATGTATGCCTCAAAATATCTAGAAATATGAATATCTAGGCTTTATACAATCTCCAACATGAAACCCATGAGGCTTTTCAGAAATACACCAATATACAATAAATGAACCAAAGCCCTAGGAGTGAAGATTCGCTGCAACAATACAGCTGGAAAGATGTTGCTGATCCGATATGACAAAGAATGTAGCCTCCTCCAATGGATCCTCTAGATGAAAGGCTGATCCCTGTTAGGGTCCTGTGATTTGGCAGATTGGCAAGCCAAATGACAGGGTAACATCAAACCAACTTTGGAGCCCTAGGACCTAGCCTTCCTGGACTCAGAGAGGGCTCTCTCTATTTGTGCAACGGATGTAAACTTGTTTTCTTTCTATGTATTTGATTTTAGGCTATCTGTTAAGTATGTTTTGGTTTGTTTTAGGTTTTTTGAGGGAGAACTGATCAAAGGATAACTAGATCAAAATTTTGTCAGATCAACTGGGCTATGGGGTCGATAAGGTCGAGACTGTCTCAAAGGGTGGACAAGGTATATTGCAGGGCCGATTTGGTCAAGATAAATGGATTCTTTGGGCGTAAGTGAAATTATATGGACACTAAGTTTGTGAAGGACAAAGAGGTTTTAAGCATAAATAGTTTTGCAGCAAACATCCATGTGGTAGGGCTAACCATTAATCACTATAAATGAAACTCAAACTGATAGATGCATAAAATAAACATTCAGGCGATACATAGAAGTATAAGACCCTATAAATTTGGAAAAATCACCTTCATACTCTTGGGAAAACAAATAAGACAAACAAACAACTCAATCTATGAAGAGAGAACTCCTAAACATCATATTTTGAGCTATCGGGAACTTTGAAATAAGATTGCAGAGCATAGGCAAAGGGCAAGATCGAAACAAGACCTCTTTGGTTTAACTAGGAAAATCAAATATTTAGAGAAAGGTTTCAGTGATGGGGTTTTGGTTAGCTATGAGTAAGCAGGGCATACCGTGAATCATACTATATAGCATAAATAATAACCATTAATGAAACTGATAACAAGTTCTTAGGGTATCAAAGAGCAGTTAAGAATTCTTTGACATAACCAAGAAAGAAGAAAAACATAGAAGTTGTAATGAATCAGGAAAATTTAGGTGCCTCCATGGGCATGTCTCAAATCTATTCTTTACTGACCTATAGAAAACAAGAAGCATGAAAACATGTATGATAAACGAAGGAAACATAACAGATAAGGAACACTATACCATTTACAAAACCATGGAATCCTACAAACAGTCCTCTTCCACCATCCAAGACAAACAAGAAATCATCCACTTCATGAGACAAAGTATTTCTTCAAAGCTTGTAATACCATATATTGCTCTATAAGATCAAAAAGAAAGAAACTATCCAAGAGCATCTAGAAGACCATTGGCCTATTACAAATATCTAATTTTGTCCTTGAGGCTTTGCAAAGCCCAAGGCACAAAATATCTTCAAAAATATCTATAAAATGCTAAAAAAGGAAATAAAATTGACTTTACACGACTGACAAGTGCTAAAAAAGGCTTAACACACATTTGGATGAGCATCTTCAGAAATCTGCTTTTTTGCCAAAATTCTACTGGAGCGTAGCAGTAGAACATTGCCTGTCTTGTAGAGAACTTTTGAGGGACCCCCCGATGTCGAAACGAGGCCCACGAAATCTCGTTGGAAAGCCCTGCATTTCTAGTTTCTGGACCTACTTGATTTTTCCCAAATTGATCCATGAAAGTCTGTCAAAATGTGGACTGAGTGAAAAAACCCACGAGGGTCTCATCTACTGATATGTGAGGCAGAAAGGTGAATTTTGACTTATTTTTGCTACTTTGGGGGACCAAAACACCTCCTTTGGATCTAAAAATTTGTGAGTAGTTGCCCCCAAATTTAATCCATCCAAAAAAATGACTTTCATGAGCTGAGGATGCTCCTAGCACCCATGGCAGTGCCTTGAAAAATGTGCAATTAGGGCCAAAAAACACAAAAAACAAAATCATGTCAAAATTTGCTCAATTTTGGTGAGCAAGCCCCTTATGGGTTCTTAGAAGCATGCAAGGAAGCTGAGGCCAATATTTCAAGCCTATATATGCCTTTCTCCACTTTTTCTACCAGGCACCTCTTTCGAGCAGTTTTGAGCCTTTCTTGAGCAAGTTTGAGATTTCTTCGGGCAAATTGGTTCAATTTCTTGTAGTGCCCGGTCATCTTCTTTTGCAGATCCAAGTCTCTGTTTGTTTTCTCTAATTTATCCTCCAAATTCTTGTTGGCTCTTTCAATCCATCATTCTTTATCATTTTCTGTTTCTTGGGCGAGCAATTATGTGAGAGGATAAGATTGAACAAGGGTTGCTTCTTCTTCCTTCTTTTTCTCCAAAGCTTTCGTAAGACCCATAGTCCTAGGCATATTTCTTATTATCCACTCTTCTTCTTCAGTATCATCAAATTCGCCCATAAACTCTTCAAGCTTGACTTGTGCTTTGTAGGCTTCCCTTTGGTATTTGAAAGCCTGGGCCTCATAAACTGCCATTTGACCACTCATTTGTTTGTTTTGCATCTGTAGAACAAGTATGAGGTGCTTTGAACTTTCTAGATCAGTTTCTAAGTCATGAATTTGGGCTTCTCTGTTTTTCAAAAGAGCCTCAAGAATTCTAGCTTCATCATCTCCAGCATCACTGTCTATTTGTATGATGTCAAACTCCCTTTCCTTTTCATGACTACTCTCCTGATGTTCCTCTTTTTCTTTACCAAGTTGGTCCTTTTCCTCTTTGGAAATTCAACAATACTCTTCTTAGGAAGTTTTCCTCTACTTCTTAGCACTCTTATGACATTGCTAGTCACTGCTGGAGTGATCTTCATCTTTACAGATCTAGTGTTTCTAGGCTTCACCACTTTTGGAGGAAAAGTCATGGCCTCTTGCCTAGGAGAGGCAGCTAGCACATGCTCTTGGCTATGTTGAGGAGAAGAGAGAGGAGGTTTCATTACTTGCACTTGCTCAACTTGGTCCTTTACCCTGCTGCCTCTATCATCATCTGCTCTGGCTTCACCTTTGTCACTGTTTTCTTCACTGGTTTGAGTTTGTTTAGGGCTGACAACTTCATCATATTTTTCTGTTGCTTGACCATATTTACTGTCTGCCTGTAGACTTCCTTGTTTACCCTCATCTCAGTCTTGAATTCGCTGAGGGTTGCCTTCACTATGACTATTTTCTTTATCATTTTGCATGTTGTCACCTCTCTCACTATTTCCTTGCTCATTTTCACTGCTCTGTTTAGGGCTGTTGGGCTCTTCATCCTCACTAATTTGTTGATCATGGTCACTGCCCTGTTTTTTCTTCACCATCACTAGTTTGTTGCTCATGGTCACTACCTTGTGATTTGTCACTTGGTTCATGCTCACTAATTTTCTTAGTGTCCCTATGTTCCTCATCACCACTAACCTCATGTCTGCTTTCAAAAGAGTGCTCTTTTTCACTGTCAATCATGGGTGATGTTTGCCTTTGAGGATTATTTTGACTTGATGGAGGAGAGACATAGTGAGTGGAGGGTGAAGAGGATATGTGAGATGGGCCATGAGATGAAGAGGTAATGGAAAAATTTGGATGAGAAATGAAAGTCTCCCAAGACATTCCTTTCTTTTCAAGCTGGTGAAGGATGATGATTTTGATGAGGGAATGATGGAAAAGATTGGATTTTTGTTGAGCAGGAGGCCTCTTTTGAACAAGGGAGGACATTTTTTCTATGCTTTTGTAGAGGAAGAAAGGTAGGTTCAACAACTAAGTTCTTGTGAAATGCATGAGAAGCTTGATGTGATAGGTATAAATCTGGGAAAACCTCCCTTCACATGTGAAATACTTCATGATGACTCTCATGAGGGGGGCATAGCTGCTCAATAAGTGAGAAAAAGGAAATATAGCTTGGCAAGCATCATGATGGTCTGGTTTTAAGAAAGGTTTATAGTGCTTCAGATCTAGGTATTCCTGTTTGAACCACATTTCTCCTATGTAGGGGATCTTAGTTTCTTTGGAGACAGCCCTAGGAGTGAGTTTAGAGTCCAGACCTGCTAAGTGGACATGCTTTCCTCGCAGCCTCAGGGTGAAAATTTGTGTTAAGGGAGGGTAATTGGTGACCTCCTGGACTTTTTGGCGAAAATCGAGGTAGCCCACATCATGGAAGTTAAAAAGAATTGAAAGGGATTCATTTACTTCTTGAGTTGTAACAAGCTCAAATCGTTTGTGAAATCCACCCTTGTTGACTTTCTTTGGAGGCATTTTTCTTTTGATACCCTTCCCTGGCTTACCAAAACAAATGTTCAAATGATCACTGAAATAGGCCCTCAATCAAACCTTGTTTTCCTCTTTGTGAGACTGAGTGTTGTCTTTAGTTGGCAAACAAGTTTTTGTTAAGTGACCACAAATTTGTGTCTTCAGTACACCCCTTTAAACTGACAATAAGCCTTTCCTTCTTTAATCATTGTCCCTTGTTTTCTTTAGCAAACAAGATAGGTTTTGAGAGCAAACTGAATTTTCTCCCTTCATTGGATTGTGCCTTGGCTTTCTTAAGCAAAATAGACCTTTGCAATCAAACAATAGCCTTTTCTCTTCAATCACTGTTTCGTCGCATCTTTGTAAACATGGTGGTTTTTATAATAAACAATGTTTTTTTCCTTCATAAGACTGTGTTTTTCCTTAACAAATTTGACTCTTAACCCCCTCCTAAAACTCAAAAATTTAGGGAAAAAAGCAGTAGAATACCTCTTAGAAAGTATGTGTTCTTTTTGGAGAAATCTTAATTGTGAAAAAAATCGGTTTTGAGGAGAGATGGAGGTTGCTGAAGCGGCGCTACGCTCCTATGCACAGGCGCTAAGCATCTGCACGCCGCATTGTGTTGTCGGGTCGGGCCCTCGACACCTGCTAAATGCCAGGCGGGCCAATCGGTTGACATGCACAGGCGCGTTGCATGTCGCTACAGGCACGTCACGCCATGTGTAAACTTCTTCGGTGAACGCCAACATGTGTGTCACGCTAAATTCCAGGCGCAGCGCATCATCAATTTTCCGCAAACGTTCACCCAAGGCTTTGAAACAAACATTTTTTCTTGGCCCTTTGCAAAATAGGAATGAACTTTTACTTTGAGGGATTTTATAGCTCTTTTTTTAAAACGTTTTGAACGCCCTTTTTTCCCTCCTTGTTGTGATTTAACCTTTTTCTTTTTGTGAAGGAGGCCTTTAAACACTGTGTTTTTTCCAATTCATCTCAAAGGTTTTCTCCAAACTGTGACATTGTATATCATGTGAAAGAATCTCATAAAAACCCCACTACTGCAGCCATTCAACACCATAAGGTAAATCCACTTTTTTATGAAGTGAAGAGGGTCTTTAAAAAACTGTGTTGGTCTCTGTTTGTTTACCAAGATGTCACCATAAAAACACTACTGCAGCCATCTTAAAACCACTATGCCAATCCATTTTTTGTGAAGTAATGAGATCCTTTAAACCATGATTTTACCTACTGATTGTTTTCCAAGGAGGTCATCATTTTTTAAACTACTATTGTAGCCTCTTGAAACCATAATGAAAACCCACTATTTTATGAAGAGAAGGAGGTCCTGAAACCATGTGTTTTCTTCTTTTTCTTGTTTACCAAAGAGATCAACTTAAAACATAAAGAGATTATCTTTATCATACAGTGTGCCTTTTTGTCCTTTCGAAGGTGGCCTTTCAAACTTGAAACTTGAATTTATCCTCTGATTTAAAACACCTAAAAATGCAGATTGCTTGTATCCACTAAGAATTGGTCTCCTACATCTCTGTTTTACCTTTTGAATAGGTTGATCCATATGATCTGTGACCCCAAATGTTTATTTAAAGTCATTTTTGGGCCTTTAGCTCATGATGAAGGGGGACCTTCAAACAATTAAAGTTCACCTATTCTTAAAAATGTGCCCTCTTTCTTTTAAATGAGGTGAGAAAATAACTTTTGGCGCTTGCCCTTTATTCATCACTTGGAGGGATTAATTCTTGATAAACCATAATGAATCTGTCTAAAAACAAGAATGCCTTTTTCCACATAAATCATCTAGGTGGACTATCTCTTTATATCAGTTGCAGAAGTCACTTTAATTAGAGCTTGGTCTACCTCCTTGGCCATTTAGATGAGCTGCTTTAATCAAAATTATAACCTCTGATTTATCCTGTGAAGAAGGCTTTCATAAACATGAGAACAGAGGCCTTTTAGCACCATCATGTCACTCTTTGGCTTTTGATGTGGAAGAGGCCTTTGACCTATAAAAGCTCATTTGTTTCACCACTATTCTTCAACTAGGCTTTCCAAAAGAAAACATTCTCAAACATAATTTTAAACCCTGCTATGCATTCTCTGTTCATCTTTGGAGGAGGTGGCGCAAAATAGCCTTTAAAGTCACTTGAAACATTGTTGACCCTCTGTTTTTTTGTGAAGGAGGTCACAACAATTTTTTTATAACCCTTTGATTTTTGAAGGAGGTTTCCATCATTGTGCTTCCAACCCTCTACTTATCATTGAAGGAGGTTATCATTAAACATAGAATCTCCAGCTATTTCAACACCGTACCTTGCTCTATATGTTTGCTTGAAGAATATCAATAGGAAACAAAGTGAATTTTGAAATTTATCATTGGTAAAATCACTTGAACCTAATTTCCTCTTGCTTTATGAGACATTGTCTGAGATGTATATCCCTTTTGTAAAATATCACTGTGAAATCTAGACCAAAAGCAATGTGATTGGTATATGGAGAGTGTTCACTGCTAGACATCATTGAACTAGCTTTTCCCTTGACTGTGCTTTCAAAGGTATATTGAAACTACCTTTGACTTATGTTCACATCCCAGGTTCAAGGTAACATAATAAGCAGTTGTCTTCTTATGCCCTACATGATGATTCCCTTTGGAAATATTATGCAGCACTGCTTTTGGAGGAGATTATGGAGCACTGTTGATCAACATCACTCAGTCATTTGTGTTCATTTGATTTGAGGAATGATCTCTGCTCTTTAGGCAGCCTTTGGATTTAAACCATGTACACTTGCTGCTCTTTACTTTATAGCTATCCATCTGATTATTGAAGGAAAAATATTTCAGTATGAGAAACTCGTTCAGTTGATCCTTTGCTTCCATTTGCACACTGATCATCATTCAATTACACCCCTGTAGAGATGTAAAAACATATGCTTTTGAACCTTGGAGAGCTCCTTTGGTGTTTCATGGATATTTCGCCTGATCTAAGCACATTTCTTCAGACAGTGAACATCCTCATCTTTTCCTGATTTGAATCTTTGTTGAACTTCTTCTTAAATGAGACAAAGTGACCTCTTAGTGGTGTGCGACCTATGGATAGATCAAGGCTTGTTTTGCAAAATAGGGAAAGATTCATGGCTGACTGGTACTGGACACAGGATTTTTGGCTTAGGATATCTTAGCCAAGGAAAAACTCCCTAAACACCACTATCTAACTTAGAGACAATAGTCACAGATTCTAAGTGTTTTATTAGGCATGATCAGATTTTCATATGACAAGATGATCAGGGATAGAGGAGCAGACACTTTGTCAACTTTCGGATAGTTAATGGCATGAGAAACAAGGGAAAAATATAGCAGAGAAGTGAAGTTATGACATATATACACAGGGAGACTTTGTTGAAGCGAGATATGACTTGAAAACTGAAGATTGTTCTCATCATAGACTGATAGGGAGGGGTAGGAGGACAAAAATTTGTTTGGGGTGTTTTCTAGATGAAAAATTGACAGATTGAGATTAGCTTCTAGAAAACTTAGCTAAGGAATCTAGTCATCAACAACATGTAAAAAATACTGATGACTAATAGTGGCTCCATTTTGGGAGGGCACCTCCTTTTCAGGAGGTGTCCAGAATTGTAGCTCTCTGGCTTGTGACGACCAGTGCCTTATCCATTGGCACAAATTTCTCTCTTTCTTGATGCTATTTCTGAAAATCTACAACATGATTAGTACCAACCTCATATCTACCTACCCAGCCATATCTCCTAACATTTTTTTCTTCTTTAGGTGCACTTGGACTAGCAACCCTTTGACATGATATTTTTGAAAAAAGGAAAGCTATCTACTTCTACACTTATAACTTCTAGGAGTTCAGATTAAACTGATGAACTCCTTTGATTTCTCTACCTATGCTATATCGACTGTCAAGATTAAGTTGTTTGACAGGATTTCATTCACTAAACTAAAACATGAAATTGAAAAATGACCAAATCAGGATTAGACGGTCTGATTTGTCATGTGCTTGTGGCATAAAAGACAAGTTGCACAAAAATATTATTTTTGCACAAAATGAGATTTATAAAACTCAAGGCTAGGATACATAGTTTTTTTTTCATCCCTGTTTTCCTCTTGGGTTCTATTTTGAGCGTGTGGAACCAGTATCCTTTCCTAATCTACTTTCTTTGACAAGTCAAGCTTACAAATTTTGACTATCACTTCTTTCACTAACTTATCAGTAATCAATTTAAAACATGTTCAGTTATTATTAGGCTAGATAACTGAACAAGAGATATTTTGAGCATTAGTAATGGCATTTAGACTTGCACACTTTCAGTATGACTATTTTTTGAACATAGGGCTTTTTTGCAATTTTCTAAAACTGCCCTCTTTTCAACTTTTCTACTGTTTTTGTATTTTCTGTTTTTTATTTATTTCTTCAAACAGTGATATGTACAATGAGTGAAAAATTTTAAAACTGGAGCTCTTGACAAAAGTAATGTTTTAGTTTCCTACCATTTACAGTACCTCCAAAAGTTTCAGTCCCATCAGGTTCTTGCAGGAAAAAAACATTGTTTCCGCTAACTGAACTGATAATGAAAAGCCCTTTCCATAAGTTTTCAAACTTACCATGCTTTCCTTTATCTTCTCTTATGGAATCCCATTTTAATACTTTATCCCCAATCTGAAAATCATTTTCCTTGGTCCTTCTGTCAAAAATCTATTTCATCTTATCTTGCACTAACTGAGTCCTTTGGTAAACTTCTTCTCTCGTTTGTTGTAAATGGATAGTCTGATTTATCCTCCTTTGCATGTCATTTTCTTCTATTTGAACTTCTTGTAATAGCTTCATCACTGAAACCCATAAAGATGTCAGGAAAATGGCATCCATGCCATACACTAGTTGATAGGGAGACATACTGATTGATTTTTTGGTGGTTAGTCTATCAGCCCATAGTGCATGCACTATTTTTCCATGCCATGGCTTTTGATTTTGTTCAAGAAGCTTCTTAATGATGTTGACTAGGCTTTTGTTAGAGGACTTAGCTAAACCATTACCTTGAGGGTAATAATCTGTGGAATGTCCTAATGCAATATGATATTTGTAACAGAAGTCAACCATTCTTTTGGAGGAAAAGGCAACAGCGTTATCAGTGATAAATTTTCTAGGACAGACGAATATAGTTAAAATGTTGGTTTCTACGAACTTAATGATGACTGAATCGGTAGCATTCCTGGAGGGTATGGCTTCTATCCCTTTGTTTAAGTAATCAATGGCTGTAAGGATCCATTTATTTTGAGCAGACGAAGAAGGGTGAATCTCCCCCATAAAATCTAAACCCCGTTGCTAGAAAGGTCCTTCAACTATGATGGGATGTAAGGGAAAAGGTAAAAGTTTTTTCTTGCCATCAAAAATTTGGCACTTATGGCATGTCATAACCAGTTTGTGAGTGTCAGGAAATAAGGTAGGCCAATAATAACTGGCTCTAAGGATTTTTTTGGCTATGGTTTTCCAGTAGAGATGTCCTCCACATTCTTCTTCGTGCATTTCGTGCATAATTTTTTCTGCATCATCCTCAAGCAAACATTTAAGCAACATACCATTGGGATTTTTCCAATACATAATTCCATCTAAAATACAAAACTTTAAAGATTTTTGTTTGAGTAATCTTTCTTTTGTCTTTGATAAGGTTGGAGGAGCATTAAGATAAAATAACACATAAAGAATATCAGCATACCAAGGTGAATTTAGAAACATTTCTTCAACATGAGGGGCTGCGCATTCTTCCTGTTCTTCTAAGGTGTCAACAAAATTTATATCTAATGCTTGAAGGTTTGTTTCAGCCATTAGTCTTGCGAGTCCTTGTCTCTTAACAATTTTGGTGGGTCGGATTTCTAAGTCATATTCTAAGATGATAGCAATCCATTTTCCCCTTTTACCATCGGGATCTTGATTTAATATATCTTTGACAATGGTATGGGGAACGAAAGAAATGATATGAGAATGCAAGATATAAACACGGAAATATTTTAGTGCTTTTACCAATGTGAATGCCTATTTTTCCATGATATTATATTTCAAGGGAGCATCCCTTAGGGATTTGCTAAAAAAATATATGGGTTGTTCTTGCCCTGCTGCATTCTTTTGTAATAATACTGCAGCTACCATGTGTTCAGATGCAAATGAGAAAATGTAAAAATATTTGGTGAAATCAGGACTTATTAGTACTGGTGTTTCGGTGAGTGTTTTTTAAACCAATTCAAAAGATTTTTTGGCTTCTGTATTCCATTTAACTCCATCTTCCTTTTCTAACATGTTTGTGATATCTCTCAAAAGGATGAATCTTCTTAAGAAATTAATTTTTTCGATAAAGGATTGCAATTCCTTTATGTTTCTGGGGTGACTGATTTTCAGTATGCCTTCGATTCTTTTCGTGTCTATTTTTATTCCATCTTCAGAAATGATGTGATGTAGGAGTTTTCTTTCTTCGAGACTGAAAAGTGTTTTCTTGGGATTCAGAGATAAACCATATTTTCTACAATTTTCGAAAACCTTTCTTAACTGAACCAGATGTTCTTCATATGATTTGGAATATATTGTGATGTCATCAAGATATATGACTATGAAATAACCTATGTCTTCTGAGAAAGCTTTGTCCATGGCTCTTTGGAATGTGGCACCGGCATTCACTAATCCAAAAGGCATTTTAACATACATGAAAGTGCCCCAAGGTGTGGTGAAAGCAGTTTTGTGTTGGTCACTTGGAAAAACTAGCACTTGGTTGTATCCGGAAAAACCATCAAGCAATGAGATTCTTTTAGCACCCACCACTTTTTGAAGTATGTGGTCCATTTTGGGAAAAGGATAGTTGTATTTTAAAGAGGCTCTATTCAAATTTCGGAAATCAATACAAAGTCTAATCTCACCAATATTTTTCCTGACTGATACCAGATTTGAAACCCACTCGGAGTACCTAAGGGAAACTATTATCCCGGCATCATACATCTTTTTGATTTCCTTCTCAAATAAAGGTCGTAAGACTGGGTTTATTCTTCTCAACTTTTGTTTGAAAGGCTTCTGGTTTTCTTTGAGGGGGATCTTGTGTTGAATGATGCTTGTGTCGTATGATTTCAAATCTTGGTATCCCCATGCGAACACATCTTTAAACTCTTTAAACAACTCAATGTATTTCCATTTCATGTGAGGAGGGAGAGTTTTCGACAGTTTGATCATTTTTGGTTCTTCTATGCTTCCTATGTTATATTCTTCTAAATCAACCTCGGTAGATTCCATTTTTGGTTTTTTGGCCACGTCATTAAAATCAAACAATTCCTCTAAGGGTGCAATCCCTCTGGGTATGGTGTCATTTTCACAATGTAAGACTTCAAGCTCTCTTTGGTCTAGGTCCTCACATGTTTTGGCTTCATATGGATGATTAATCAAGTTTACATCTGTTAGAGAAGGTAAATCTGGCTCCTGGTCTTCATTTTTGTCAAGATTTCTTTCTTCATGTTCTAAGTTTGTTTTAGTTATTTCAAACTCATTTCTAGATTGCAAAAAATCATCAATTTTTTCATCATCTTTGAATATTTTCCAATGGTCAATGTTGTCTGGTACTTTAGGACGATTTTTGACTTGGATATTGTATTTTTCGTTTAAACATGGTATTTGGCCATTGCTTGCGGAAAAGGCAAGCTCATTGGCTAGGCTATTTTGAGTCCTAGGAATATAAGTGAGTTCATATCTTTCGAAGGTTTGAAGGATATCTAATGCTACATTCTTGTATTCTCTTAGTCTTGAGTTTTTTGCCGAGTATTCACCTTTGATTTGTCTAATTACAAGTTCTGAATCTCCCTGGGCTGGTATTTTCTTAGCGCCTAAGTCTTTAAGTAGGTGCAGACCAAGGAGAAGGGCCTCATATTCTACAACGTTATTGGTACATTGGAATTCTAATCTGAAAGAATGACCTTCATTTGTATTGTGTATCCAAATGCCAGCCCCTGAACCATTTTTTCCACATGAACCGTCAAAGCTTATACTCCAAAGAGTTTCATTTTTCATGCATATTACTAAGCTATTTTTCTGGTTTCTTAGAGCTTTGGTCATCAGTTTCTTTATCTGGGGATGAGAAATGTTTTTCTGATGGTTTGAAATCTTCTTCATTTCCTTGTATCTGATCATTTATATCACTTTCATTGTATAAGATAAAAGAATCTAAATTGGAATGAATGGAATAAACTAGAGTGTTGTTTGGCCTATCTAGGTTGCTCACCATATATTTCATGTGATTTTCTCAGTACAACCTCCTAGTCTGGTTAAAATCTAGGATGGTAGCAAATGACTTGTACATTTGGAGGCTACCTCATATTTTGGCGGCCCATGATCTTGATAATGGCATTCCATATTTAGGAGGAATATCAGCCACCACTACATCCATGACTAGGCTTTTAGCCGATATTTGTGTTAGAGTGAAACATAGGTTCTTTATTAGGCCTAAGAATTTGACCCTACTTTAATCGAATGAGTACAAGTCTTTGTAAGGTTTGGTTACTTCTAGGCCTTAACTCTCCATGACTAATTTAGGCATGAGTTTATGGGAAGCACTAGAATCTAACATGGCATTATGTAATACCTTGTCCTGGATGTTCAAACTTACGTAGAATGGGGAAACAGTTCCCTCTTGGTATTCTCCTTCTATTTTGGGACCAAACAAAAGCTGGGGTTTGTTGTCTATCAGATTTAAAGTATCTGCATCATTTTCTATGTTTAAGACTTTAAAAATATGAGATTTGTACCTATCTACCGTTACTAGCTCAGTGAGGGGTATGGTTACCTTGATCTTGCCAATTTCTCCTTCGAAACTAAAAGGTGCTTGGGCTTTTCGCAGATTCATCTCAGTTCGATCAGCCATAAATTCTTCTATGTTTTTTATTTGCTTATTTTGATTCGGGGTTTCGTTCAATACAGTTGTTTTGGGAATCTTAGTAGAGGTACTAGGACAATTGAGATCAAGGATTTCCTGGCTAGTTTCGTCTTTGTTTTGGTCAGTTCTCTTAGCCATGATTTTTTTACTATCTGTTGTTCTTTTAAGAATGGTATTGGAGGTTTTTTTAACAGTTGTGTTTGAGCTACCTCTCTTAGAGTTGTCTTGGTTTTTCTTATTCCTAAGATCATATTTCCTATGAGCTTCCATCATGGCGTTTTTCAATCCTACCTCAGGATCTTCAGGGTCCTCATAATTTACTTCATTTTGATTTGAGGAGAAGAAAACTTGTTCTTCTTCTATGAGGAAAACCTCACCCTCACTATCAAAACCTATCATGTTTAAGTGATTTTCATCAAGTGTTTCCATATCTCTTTCTACCTCATCAACGTAGTTTTCATTCAAAGGTGGCCTGATCTGTTGGTCATTTTCCCTTGGTTTGTTCTGAGGCAGGTCTCTTCTAAAGTTTTGGTTTCGGTTTCTATTTTGACGGTTTGGATGGTTGTCCTTAAGAGGTGATATTTCATTAATATTTATTCTTTCCCACATTTTTTCCATGGATCTAACCAGGTTGTATATTTTGGGATCTGAGGAGGAAACTGAAGGCATGACCTCATCTCGGTATGTGACTTTCTTTTCTAATCTTATCCTAGCTCTTTTCTCAGCTAGGTTGGCTTTTGAACTAACAGCTACTTTTTTCATTTCTTCTAAAGTTGCGGGGTCTCTTTCTCTTAGTTGGTATGTCATATCTGGATCGAAACCTTCGGGAAATTTTACTAGTGCCAAGCCAAGTGGAGGTTTCATGTGAGGCGGGAGGGCATTATAGACACTGTTGAATCTAGTGCAATAGTCCTGCACACTGTTAGCCACCAATAAAATTTGTCATATCAAATGGTGGCTAAAACATTTTTGGAGCCTTCAAGAAACAGGTTTTATTGCTAAAAGTGTTATCTCTTGAAGATTCATGGATACATCATGCCCTTGTTTCAATATTCACTGTTGTTTCCTTCTCTAAACTCAGAAATTATATTATTTTCCATGAAGATAAGACTGCTGCAAAATCCATTTTTCCCCTCCCTCCACTTTAAAACTAACCTTCATTCTGCCTCCTCTTTTCCTCATAAAATTCCTCTATTTTCCATTTTTCCCATTCCCCCTTCATAGAATCCACATTACAGAGTTTAAAACTCCTTTTAAAACTCTGCCGAAACCCCCAAATCCATCAAAAAACTCTGAAAAAATCATAAAAATACACTTTTTGTACTAAGGGTTTAAGCCCCTTTGGGCTAAATCCTAAACCACTTCCCCACATGTGCCCTAGTGCTGGAACCCAAGTGCTAAGCCCTTTCAGTGCTTATCTCATCGGAAAAAATCAAAGTGCACGAGTCTTTTTGTTCAGTTGAGATCTTCGATGCGATTGGCATTTTATTACATAACCCCCGATCTTATTATCGCCTCATATAGCCCTTGTGCCCGCAATCGGGCGCTAAAAAATTGTATAATTTCATATCCAACGCATATTTCCCTTTGTTAATTCATAAAACCCATTTTCCTAAAGTTTTGGTCTAAAACCCGCTGGAGCAATGTTTTTAATATAAATGGGTAGATTGAAAAGCCCCGCATCAAAATTCCGATGCGATTGAGCCCCATTATATAAACCCCGCTCTCCGATTTACTCCATATAACTTGCACCCGGGACCAAGAGTTAAAAGTCCCGAAGTGCCAATCGCATCGCAAAATTTCTAAATGGGTAGATTGAAAAGCCCAAAGTCCCGATCCGAAGTTCCGATGCGATTGGCCCTTATACGTATAAGCCCTGGGCCTATCGCATTTCATATAAACCACGGGCCCCGCAGACGGGTGCCAAGCCATATCATATATATATCCCGCCCCAACCATAAAACCTTTTCTTTTCTTAAAACTTTGGGTTTTCATAGTTATAAAGGGTTTCCGCCGGCACATATCTCAAACCATATCCACCGTCGATCTTAAGCCGATCCAATGGGCCGCGCATTATCGCATCACAAGTTTTCCATCAGGTGCGTTAAAATTTTCCCCACCTCCGATTGACATTCCCCGATTCACTCCCCACCGTCGATCTGATCCTCAGATCGACGGCCAGCGCTCAATCAAATCGCCGCCATACAAGTTATTCCCCCCTCTGATCGCATGCCTCCTATTCCATATGGACCGTCCACGTGTCCAGATCGGATGGTCTAGATCGCATCTCTCGACCTTGGTTAAAAACATACACCCCGCTTCATAATGTTGTTTCGGCTAATCTTAGCTGTTGATCTCTGTATATCGACGACCCTCAATAAACCTTTCTCCGCCTTTGTATTATTTCATTAAACCCCCAATTTCGATCATGACCATTGATCTTTTCTATCCAACGGCTCATATTAACCCCGTCAAGCCCGACCCCTATGGGTCCTGCCTCCTCCCAGATTTGATCTCTACAGTTGATATCTTGATCGAACGGTCCATAATAAAACTTCCCTCCCCACTATCTGCTCGCGCATCTACCCCATATTGCGCTTGTTCTCCACCGTCCGATCTGAGACCCCAGATCTAACAGTCGACATTCTAAATCACATAACTTTCAGCACAGAAGTTAATTTCCAAAATTCATGCGATATGAGTTGTTTTCTGAGGACACGTGTCGGGCGGGAACGTATATCGCGTTCAAAAAGGCAAAACTGCCTCCCCACCTTTTCACCGCGCGAAACCCATGGTTTTACCTCCCTAAACCGCCTTTCCCCATTTGTATTATAAATCATCGTGCGTGCCTTCCGCCGTTGATCTCCGCAGATCAACGGCTCAGATATAATCTGGCCTTTCACCATCGCCCTCCACCTCTACCAAAGGTTTTCAACGCACGAACTCCGTCGTTGATCTCATGGTCCGATCTCATCCGACGGCCCACAATCATCCCGAAGCCCCAATTTCATTTCCTTTGCATTTTACCCCCGCCAAAGGAAATTTCACCTATTTCCTTTGTTTTTCTTCCGAATTTCCATAATGTGACCATTTTCATTATGTTTTCTCCCGATTAATCCTGACCTTCGATCTCTACAGATTGTTGAGTCCCAAATTTGCATCTTTCCCATACACTTTTCCATACCTTTTTCACTCACCTAAACCTCCCAAATTGTCAATATCATGTGTAAAAGAGCATCTAACATGGTTTTTAATTATATTTTGTGTTTGCTATTTGATCTAGATTTTGTTCATTCAGCTGCGGAATCTTGCCACTTTCCGCAGCTGCTGCAACTTTCCGCAGCTATTTTGTGAAACTCTATGCTACAGGTGTCTACAAGGAAAACGAGCCACATGGGTAGGTCAGGAATGACGTGGACATGGTTCGTGTCCTATTGGTTCAAGCAAACTCATCCAAAGGAGCCGCGGTCAAAGGCGTCCACATGGAAGTCAACCATGGAGTTTCATGTCGGCCGGACTCTGTTTCGTGTCACATGAAGACCCATACGGCCGTTTATAAGCCTGCGGAGGTTAAATCGACATTTGTACAGGGTTCTAGAGTCGAATTCAAGCATCCACCTCTCGTAGATTTACTTTCCAACACGGCCATGCTCCTATATCCGTGGACGTAGTGGTCTACGTGCTCTCCACTAGCATGAACTTTAGGAGACAGTTATAGTTTGTTATTATATATAATGCGTTTGCATACGCATATAAAGTTAGTCGATATTAGTGAATGTATTCTCTGTTATCTTTTGATTAGTCTGCTCTGTAGTGATTACGCTGCACTTGTGTCGTAACATTACCATTCTGTAATGACTGCTTTTTAATATGAGAAGACTCTGTTTTTCAACTTAATTCGTATTTGAGGACCGTTGCCAAGGCTGGTGTAGAGGGCCCCTGCTCAGCTAAGGTTTTGTGCATTAGTGTATAATTTTAATTTCATTCCATTGTGTCATAATCCATTCATATGTTCATATATTGCATTTGTTTCATTTTTGTTTATACACTTCCATAACTTCCATTTCATTTATGTCTTTCATGCTTTATGATTGTTAATCACTGATCAGTGTTCTTGTTTCAGGTTATAGATAGGCAGCCCGGGCATTTTCATAGCTTTTTGACTAATGACATGGAACTAACATTGTTCTGCTGCTAGTTTTCTTTTCATAGCTTTTGTTTAATTTCAATATTTCTTTGTACATTTCAGTTTTGTTTATCTGCTTCAGTAGTTAAAATTTAGATATACTAATTTGCTCATAGCATCTTCAGTTGCCTCCGAAAGCCACAGCTGGACTGATGGTGAGGGATTGCATTATGAAATGTGTAGTTTAGTATTAGTTTCTTTTCTGCAAATTTAGATATATTAAGCTGCTCATAGCATCTTCAGTTGCCTCCGAAAGCCACAGCTGGACTGATGGTGAGGGATTGCATTATGAAATGTGTAGTTTAGTATTAGTTTCTTTTATGCAAATTTAGATATATTAAGCTGCTCATAGCATCTTCAGTTGCCTCCGAAAGCCACAGCTGGACTGATGGTGAGGGATTGCATTATGAAATGTGTAGTTTAATATTAGTTCCTTTTCTGCAAATTTAGATATATTAAATCATGCATGACATCTTCGGTTGCCTCCGAAAGCCACAGCTAGACTGATGGTGAGTGATTGAATCATGAGTGTATGGTTTAGTATTAGTTTACTTTCTGCAAATTAAATATCAGTTACTCAAGTTGTTTATGATTACTTCCGAAAATCATAGCTGGACTAATGATGAAGGGTCAGAAGATAAATTGATGTAATCTGATTTATATTTATTTTGTTGCAATTTTTGAATTTCCTTAAGCATAGTTTCTTTTATGTTTAGTTGGCAGCAAGAATAGTTTGGTTTTCATGCTCACTAGTTTACTGTTTTGATTTATTAGATTAGCAGCACCTTTTCATTTCAGCAGTACACTTTCATTTTCTTTCAAGTCTTGTCATTGTAAATTTCAATTTGCTTTTTAAAGTTTCAAGTTGGTAAATCATTATAGGGGATATCACTTCCTTGAACAAACATAACCAAACTTGTTTTCATCTTAGAATTTCCATTTCACCTTAGAAAAACCAAAAACGACAAAAAGTTAAGAAATAGGTTATCTTGCACATATAGTGCGCCGCACTTCATCAGCTTACGATTCCCTGATTGACAAATTAAATGCAGCAATTTAGGACACACTAAATTGACCAAACATTTTGGCGCCGTTGCCGGGGAAGTGTAACTAGGTAGCCAATTTCTTAAAAAAAAAACAAAATAACAAAAGAAGGGAAAACTTGATAACTTCTTGAAGTATGCTCTCCTCTTGCACCTAGTGTGATCTCGAGGATCAGAAAAGAGAGTTATTGGTTTAGTAATTTCTTAAGTATGCTCTCTTCTTGCACCTAGTGTGACCTGGAAGATCAGAAAGAGAATTATTAGCCCAACTTTAAAAATAAAAATAAAAAAATGACATGCATAGAGCAAGAGATTCTAGGGGAAGGTTTATAGCTAAAGCCAAGAGTTCGATTTTCACAACTCCATCTTCTTCAAGGCATAGACCAGATTCACCACCATCTACCCCTAGCCTTAAGATTTCTGGAAGTCAAGGAACAGCTGAATTAGAGGATTCTCCTATACCACCTACTAAAACCCACTTAGAAAAAAAAGAGACTTTCTCTCATCCTCCCTTGGTAGAAGAACTAGAGGACTATAAGGACTCTAAAGAAACTATCATGGCAGAGGAAGTAATAAATAGAGGTGGAGGTAGAAGAGGAGGAAACAATAGAGACAACAATGGTGAAGGAAATAATGGTAGAAATAGGGATTTGTTGGGATTCCCTATAGTTGATGAGGAAACTCATGCAACAATGAAAAATATCTCACCATCTGTTCTCCCTAACTATTATGGATTGCGAAGTGAGGATCCTGAAACATTTCTGTTTGAGTTTGAAGTTGTGTGCCGAACTTATGACTATATGGAAGATTCTCAAAAACTCAAACTGTTTCCTTCAACATTGAAGGGATCTTCTTTGAAATGGTTCATGGGATTAGCCACTCAATCTATTAGGACTTGGAATGAAATGAAACAAACATTTTTGGATAGATACTTGGACTATTGTATGCCCACCAATCACAAGGATGAGGTATTCAAAATGATGCAAAAAGAAGATGAAAATTTGGAAGACTTACTTGAAAGATTTCACTACAATTTGAAAAGAGCAAAGATGAGCAACTTAGATGAACAAACCTTGAAAGCCCTCATATTAAGAGCCATTAGAGATGAATGGATAGATATTTTAAACATGATGGGGAAAGGAGACATTTCTCAACTTCCATTTCGTGATATAACAGAACTATGTATCCATCTCTCAAGGGGAAAATCTAAAACAGAAAAAGGGCCTAGGGATCCTTCTCTTATTAGGGCTAACAAATCTGCAACTGGATCAGTAAGTAGGGCAGAGATTGGTAACATGCTTGATGAGTTTAAAACTGATATTTTAGGGAGCCTTAGTGAACAACTAGACACCCTTAAAATCCAAAACAAGCAGAAGGCAGAAACAGATGCTTTAGCCATCTTTTGCCCGAAATGTAGAAAGAAACATGCTTTAAGGGAATGTCCCTTGGATGCAAAAGTTGTAGAAACATGTATGATTTGCTCAGAAAATCATGAGATCAAGGATTGTCCTTCCATTCCTGGACTCAAAGCTGTTTTTCAAGAAGATCCAAATTCAGTAGAATCTCTCTGTTTTGTCGCAAGGAGACCTTGGCAGGGACAACAATCTCAAGGGTTTAACAACCCTATGAATCTTCAAACCCCACCAAACTGGAATCCTTGGCAACAACCTTGGCCCCAACATCAAAATTCATATCAGCCATGGGTACAAGGGATGCAAAATCCTTATGGGAGATTTGCTCAATTTTATCAATATCCTCCATCCTTTCAAAATCAACAAGCTCCACAACTTCCAAGCCCAAATCCACAATTTTCATTGCCATTTCCACAACAACAACCTTCTCAACAAAATCCAAATCCTCAACTCATGCTCCCATACCAACAAAAGACAAATCAACTTCCAGCTCAGCCATTGCCAAATCCTAATAATAAAAATCCTCATAATACTTACATGGTAGAAGGACAACAATTTCCTACCTATATGATTGTTCCTCTCAATGATGTACAACTCAGATCTGGTAGAGTTTTAGAAAAACCTTCTATAGAGATTCAAGAGCAAGATACCTCTGAGGAGGACTCTCTTCAAGTTAATAAGGGTTCTAAGGAAGAGTCTCTTCAAAATTCAAGCATGCAAAAAGAAAAAGAAAAGTTAACACCCACAACTCCTATAGTTGAGCAACCTGCATCTTCATCTACACCTCCTTTTCCGGAAAGACTACAAATTGATAAGGGGGTGGAAAAACAAATCTTTTTGCCTAACTATGACTTTCTAGATGAATTGAAGAATTTTTGTATCAAGATTCCATTGCTACAAGCCATTCGAGAAATTCCTATTCTAGCAAAAACCATAAAGGAGTTGAGTTTCAAAAGACCAGGAAGGAAGCTAAAAGACACAAGAAGAATCCACCTGGTAGGAAAGATTGCAGACATTATGATGGGAAAAATTACTATGCAGAAGTATGTAGATCCAGGAAGTCCAATTGTCAAGACACATATAAATGGAATAGAAATTCCAAACACATTGATTGACTTAGGGGCTGCTATCAACATTATGAGTAGATAGACTATGGAACAGTTAAAACTTCCTAACCTTCTTTTTACACCTACTTTATTGCAACTTGCAGATCGATCGGTTATTAAACCAGATGGTGTATTAGAAGATATTTCAGTCTCCTTAGATTCTTGGGAATATCCAGTAGACTTTATGATTTTGACTTCCAAAAGTAATCTAGGAGGACATCCAATTATCTTAGGAAGACCTTGGCTAGCCACAACTGATGCTTTTATTAGTTGTAGATCTGGAGACATGTACATTTCAAATGGTAATTCGACAAAGAAATTCAATTTGTATCCTCCAGCAAGAGCAATCACAGAAATAGGAGACAATGAATGGGTCGATGATGAAAACACTATACAACCTGTCTTTACCATTTCTGAAATCAGTGAGGATAGTCAAATTCTGAACACATTAGAAAATTTTGAGATATCTTCATAATATGACCCCACACAATTTCAGTTGGAATCTGACATAGAATATTTATCATCAAGACAAATGTCTCTTTACTCTATGGAAGAGTTTGGTAGTTCTACTATTGAGATTTTTCCAGGAAAAACATTGAATATCAACAAACATTTGGAAAAGTCACAACAAGAAGAACTAACCAAAATCTTGCAAAAACATTCTACCGCATTTGCATGGGAGTATACTGACATGAAAGGTATTGATCCTAAGACTTGCATCCATCATATCTATATTGAGGAAAACAGTAGACCAATCAGACAACCTCAAAGAAGGATGAATCCAAATCTTATGGAGATAGTGAAAGAAGAGCTCCAAAACTTCTCAATGTAAACTTCATTTATCCAATTTCAGATAGCCGATGGGTTTCTCCTTTGGTTATAGTACCTAAAAAGAATGGTAAATGGAGAGTATGCATTGATTACATGGAATTGAACAAAGCAACTTTGAAGGATCACTTTCCTTTGCCTTTTATTGATCAGGTATTAGATACATTAGCAGGTAAAAAGTACTTTTCATTTTTGGATGGTTTTAGCGGCTATAATCAAATTCAGGTAGCACCTGAAGATCAAGATAAGACCACATTTACTTGTCCATGGGGAACTTTTGCCTACCGAGTGCTTCCTTTTGGGTTATGTAATGCACCAGCAACATTCCAAAGAGCAGTACTAGGAATTTTTTCTGATGTAATCCATGATTGTGTAGAGGTTTATATGGACGATTTTACAGTTTATGGTAATTCATTTGAAGAGGCATTAGAAAATTTGGAAAAAGTTCTCATAAGATGTAAAGAAACAAACCTTTCATTAAGCCATGAAAAATGCTTTATGATGTTTACCGAAGGGATTGTTTTAGGACATCATATTTCAGGAGATGGGATTAAGGTTGATAGATCAAAAGTTGAAGTCATCTCCAAGTTGCCTATTCCAAATTGTCAAAGAGATGTTAGAAGTTTTCTAGGATTTACTGGTTACTATAGAAGATTTATAGAAAACTTCACTAAAATTGCATCTCCACTCTTCAAATTGCTTACAAAAGACCGTGAATTTAAATGGGATCCTGATTGTCAATCAGCTTTTGAAACTTTGAAAACAAGAATATCTGAAGCACCTATCTTGAGAGGACCAAATTGGAAACTCCCTTTCCATATTTCTACGGATGCTTCAGATACAGCTCTAGGAGCCGTGTTGGGTCAAAAAGATTTAGTTCCTTATGCCATTTATTATACCAGTAAAAATTTGACTCCCACAGAGTTGAATTATACTGTGACTGAAAAAGAGTTTTTAGCCGTTGTTCATGCAATTAATAAGTTTAGACATTACATAACAGGCTATGAAACTTTTATTCATACTGACCATTCTGCAATTAGATATTTAATGAACAAACTTGTTACTAATGGCAGAGTGACAAGATGGCTCTTACTTTTGCAAGAATTCAATATTACTGTGTTGGATAGACCAGGAAAACAGAATACAGTAGCTGATTTCTTGTCTAGGATTCAGAATACTAAAGAAGATTCTCCTGTAGAAGATAAATTTCCTAATGAATACTTGTTTGCAGTAACTATTAAGACCCCTTGGTATGCAGATATTGCTAACTATTTGGTTACAGGGAAACTACCTTCACATTTATTTCCAAGTGAAAAACGAAAAATTATTCAAGAGAGTTCAAAATATTCATGGATTTCTAACGAATTGTTTAAAACAGGGCCAGATCTTGTGATCAGAAGATGTGTCAGGGAAGATGAAATGCCTGATATTCTTAAGGCATTTCATGATGAACCATGCGGCGGACACTTTGCAGACAAAAGGACAGCTTATAAAATCCTTTCTTTGGGATATTATTGGCCTTCCCTCTTCAAAGATGCAAAACAATATGTCAAAAGGTGTGATAGCTGCCAAAGAGTAGGGAAACCTACCCTTTCAAATGAAATGCCATTGCAAACACAGGTACTCATTGAACCCTTTGAAAAATGGCCTTTAGATTTCATTGGACCTATTAATCCACCATCTAAGCAAAAGAAGTATATATTGGTATGTACTGATTATGTTACTAAATGGGTAGAAGCCAAAGCATTAGTATCTGCTACTGAAAATTCAGTTGTTCATTTTCTTTATGAGGATATTTTTACTCGCTTTGGTGTTCCAAGAAAAATTGTGACAGATCAGGGGAGCCAATTCACATCTAATTTGGTGGAGAAGTTGATGGAAGAATACAAAATCAAGCACAGAAGATCTACTCCTTACCATCCGCAAGCAAATGGTCAAGTGGAGTCCACAAATAAAGTTCTTGAAAGTATCATCACCAAAACTGCTCATCTACATAGAAGAGATTGGGCAGAAAGGCTTCCTGAAGCCTTGTGGGCCTACAGAACTACATGGAGAAATACAACAGGACATTCTCCCTATGAACTTGTTTATGGGAAAGAAGTCTTGCTCCCCATTGAGTTCCAAGTCAAGACCCTCAAGATAGCAGTTCAGTTGGGGATGGACTTATCAGAAGCCCAAAAGCATAGAATGGAGCAATTGAATGAGCTAGATGAGATCAGACAAGAGGCAATTCTAAGAACTGATCTAGTTCAATATCAAAGAGCTAAATGGCATGACAAGTACATCAAAGAGAAGAAGTTTTAAGAAGGAGATTGGGCATTGTTATTTGATTCCAAGTTTAAAGATTTTCACGGAAAATTTCAGACTCATTGGCTTGGGCCATATGAGATTGACAAGATCTTTAGCAATGGAGCGGTAAGAATCAAGACCATTGATGAGTTTCAAACTCCTCTTATTGTGAATGGCCATAGATTGAAAGTTTATCATAAGCCACTCTCAAAAGAGGATTTTGTCAAAATATTTCAAGAAAGTTCTGCAATCAGGCTGGTACAGAAGAATTCTTCTTCTCCACCAGCCTAGCTTTTGTTTTTCAGTTTTTAAAAAAAAAAATAATAATAATAATAATAATAATAATAATAATGGTATAAGCCTGAAAACCAATCATTGATTGGCAGTCTTATACAGAAAATATAGGGTGAAAATCAGGGAAACCTGACACTCTATATTTTCCAAAAAAATATCTCTTTTATTTCACAAGCTTTGTCACCACCCACTCCACTTCATTCCACTTCATTCCACTTCATACCATTTCATTTCATCTCATTCCACTTCATTCACTTCATTTCATTCCATTCCATCAATAAAAATCTTTTTCATGACCATTTCCATCTGGTCATTTGTCATTTGTTCATTTCCATTCATCAAAGTAATAGCTGTGTCAGTTTCCGCAGCTGACATCTGTTTCCGCAGCTGACTCCAGTTTCCGCAGCCAGAAGCAGATTCCGCAGCTACTACTCTATTTTCAAAGAGAATGTACAGTCAGATGTTACTGCCATAATTAGAAAATAAAATGCAGGTGAGAGGATCAATGGAGCATTCAAGACACCAATGGAGATCAATCAGTTGAAGACCAAGGGCAAAGGCAAAGATTCCAAAGGTATGAATAAAATTTATTTCAAATAGCAGTGAAAAACACATTTTTATATAGTTTTGAACCATGAGCTCTATCCATTACGCGCAATGATTATATTGACAGTTCCGTAACCTTTCACGATCTCCATATTATCCTCTTGCATTCATTCACAAACGGTTTTATCATTAAAATTCCGATTTTCACTCATGTTCCAATATCCCACCAGAGATAATGAGACGTATTTGATTTGACCAAGGACTCTTGCAGCCGCATAAATCCATAACCGTTGATTGAAACGTGTTCATATTTATTGCGCAGCCACCAAAATTCAAAACACTGCCGAATGTGTTATACTTTGTTAATCTCTTTGTCGTGTCTCTGCTGTGTTTACGAAACCCCACTCTGTTCATTCTCACTCCCAGATATCTACCCACTGTTTCACTCCATTTCGTTCCTTTTGCTCATTCTCACTCCCGGTTATCTACCCACAGTCTCACTCCATTCCGTTTATGGTGCTCATTCCCATTTTATGATACATCCCCATAGCCATTGTGCTCATTCCTGTGCATTCAACTATTCTATTTTCATTTGAAACCCTCACGAAGGCAAATTTGTGAAGAACAGAAAAGTGAAATGGGTAAATTGCTAAGGGCAGAGCTGGAAGGACCAAAGTTTATAGAGGGATATCCACAAGCAAAAGAGATATTGAAGAAAGCAAAATGGCTGCGTTTTATTCAGAAATTCAGAGGTTACCACAAAGAAGTTACGAAAGCATTTGCAAGGTCGTTTGATGGCTCTGAAGCAGAGATTGGAGACCTCAAGATTGCAGTCAATGAAGCATCTATAGCAACAGCCACGGAACTTCTTCAGGAGGGAGAGCGTTGGTTCAAAAATAAAAGCATCAGTGATGAGGCATGGAGAACAATCTTACGAAACCAAGGTATGGACATAACTGTTTTTAAGAGAGGAATTCCGGTGCATGCATTGAAAGAAGAATGGGCCACTTTACTGCTAATTGTTCAGAAATTCATTACATGTGAAGGCCGTTTTGGGTCCATGTATATGTACCATACCAGGCTATTGATGAATTTTCTAGAAAATCAAACTCTCAATCTCCCATATTTTCTATTCAATAGCTTGAAGAAAATGGTTGTGACTGTTCAAAAACACTTAGGAGATGTAGAGCCCCATCTATATCACCACGGCCTTATAAAAATTCTGATTGAAAAGGAGTTAAAGGAAAGAAAAGACACATGGGAACAATTTATAGTTAGAAATTTCTTTGAGGAACCTCAGGAAATTCCTGAAGGTAGTTCAACAAGAAGGAGTAGAAGAAAAAGAATAAATGTTGAAACCCAAATTACTCCTACTCAAGAAATTCCCGCAGCCAGCACAGCAAGAAGAAGTAGGAGGAAAAGAACAATTGATGAAATCCAAAATACTCCTACTACTACTATGGAAAGAACTGATAGGGAAGAGAGACTGGTAAAAAGGAAGAAAGAGGAAATCAAGGGTAAGAAGCCAATAACACCAAAAGAAAGAGAAACTATTGAGGTTGTACATAAAACTCCTTCTTCTGAAGAAGAAGATCATCAAATGCTATCTGAAAGATTAGTCTATCTTCAAAAATAGTCATCTATATCCAAGAAGGCAGAGAAAGGAAAACAAAAACAAAAGGGTAGTGTACCATAGCGTGTGAGGAGAAGCAGCAGACTTAAGGGGAAATTGAGAAAAACGCAAATTAAAGGTCCTCATTTCATTGATTTGGGTGAGGAGACATCTGAACAGTCCCCAACTGACCATAGTCCATCTCAGTCAGTTAGTGAACCTGGTTCCTTTCATTCCCAATCAGACAATGAGCATACTCCATCTTATTCTCAACAAAATATTGATGTAAGCCCTCCTCGGCCAGATTTTGAACATAATTCTCCTTTGCAGCATTTTGGGGACAGCCCAATGAAAATGACACCTGAAATAGAACCCAAGCAGTAGGAGGTATATGACTATATAGAATCCTTGGAAAAGGCAGCCACAGATCCAAGTACTTCTTCCATTCAGCCACATACATTTCAGGATGATTTAGTTCAATCATTAAAACAGGAAATTTTTGAGCTGGAGCTTTTAAATAGGCACATCAAAAATGAAACTGAAACATTGAAAGAACAAGGCAAGCTGGACAAGATCATCCATGATAATACTATGTTACATTTGGGAATATGGCAAAAGAAGAATAAGAAATTGAAAAGGAAATGCCAGAAATTGAGCAGAGCACTTGTAAATATCAAATTTAGATGCTTAATGAAGAAACCTAGAATGATGGCAGTACCAAGGAAGAAGAGAAGAGGATTGGATGTGCTGGCTGAAGTATCAAGGCACATGAACTGAACAAAGAGTATCAAAATTTTGGTTGCATGAGGACATGCAACACCTTCACAGTGGGGGTATGTTGAGTCCCAAATTTGCATCTTTTCCATACACTTTTCCATACCTTTCTCACTCACCTAAACCTCCCAAATTGTCAATATCATGTGCAAAAGAGCATCTAACATGGTTTTTAATTATATTTTTGTGTTTGCTATTTGATCTAGATTTTGTTCATTCAGCTGCGGAATCTTGCCACTTTCCGTAGCTGCTGCAACTTTCCGCAGCTATTCTGTGAAACTCTATGCTACAAGTGTCTACAAGGAAAACGAGCCACATGGGCAGGTCAGGAATGACGTGGACATGGTTCGTGTCCTATTGGTTCAAGCAAACTCATCCAAAGAAGCCGCGGTCAAAGGCGTCCACATGGAAGTCAACCATGGAGTTTCATGTCGGCCGGACTTTGTTTCGTGTCACATGAAGATCCATACGGCCGTTTCTAAGCCTGCGGAGAATAAATCGACATCTGTACAGGGTTCTAGAGTCGAATTCAAGCATCCACCTCTCGTATATTTACTTTCCAACACGACCATGCTCCTATATCCGTGGACGTAGTGGTCTACGTGCTCTCCACTAGCATGAACTTTAGGAAACAGTTATAGTTTGTTGTTATATATAATGCGTTTGCATACGCATATAAAGTTAGTCGATATTAGTGAATGTAGTCTCTGTTATCTTTTGATTAGTCTGCTCTGTAGTGATTACGCTGCACTTGTGCCGTAACATTACCATTCTGTAATGACTGCTTTTTAATATGAGAAGACTCTGTTTTTCAACTTAATTCGTATTTGAGGACCATTGCCAAGGCTGGTGTAGAGGGCCCCTGCTCAGCTAAGGTTTTGTGCATTAGTGTATAATTTTAATTTCATTTCATTGTGTCATAATCCATTCATATGTTCATATATTGCATTTGTTTCATTTCTGTTTATACACTTCCATAATTTCCATTTCATTTTTGTCTTTCATGCTTTATGATTGTTAATCACTGATCAGTGTTCTTGTTTCAGGTTATAGATAGGCAGCCCGGGCATTTTCATAGCTTTTTGACTAATGACATGGAACTAACATTGTTCCCGTCGCTAGTTTTCTTTTCATAGCTTTTGTTTAATTTCAATCTTGCTTTGTTCATTTCAGTTTTGCTTATCTGCTTCAGTAGTTAAATTTAGATATACTAAGCTGCTCATAGCATCTTCAGTTGCCTCCGAAAGCCACAGCTGGACTGATGGTGAGGGATTGTATTATGAAATGTGTAGTTTAGTATTAGTTTCTTTTCCGCAAATTTAGATATATTAAGCTGCTCATAGCATCTTCAGTTGCCTCCGAAAGCCACAGCTGGACTGATGGTGAGGGATTGTATTATGAAATGTGTAGTTTAGTATTAGTTTTTTTTCTGCAAATTTAGATATATTAAGCTGCTCATAGCATCTTCAGTTGCCTCCGAAAGCCACAGCTGGACTGATGGTGAGGGATTGTATTATGAAATGTGTAGTTTAGTATTAGTTTCTTTTCTGTAAATTTAGATATATTAAATCATGCATGACATCTTCAGTTGCCTCCGAAAGCCACAGCTGGACTGATGGTGAGGGATTGAATCATGAATGTATGGTTTGATATTAGTTTACTTTCTGCAAGTTAAATATCATTTACTCAAGTTGTTTATGATTACTTCCGAAAATCATAGCTGGACTAATGATGAAGGGTCAGAAGATAAATTGATGTAATCTGATTTAGATTTATTTTGTTGCAATTTTGAATTTCCTTAAGCATAGTTTCTTTTTTGTTTAGTTGGCAGCAAGAATAGTTTGGTTTTCATGTTCACTAGTTTACTGTTTTGATTCATTAGATTAGCAGCACCTTTTCATTTCAGCAGTACACTTTTACTTTCTTTCAAGTCTTGTCATTGTAAATTTCAATTTGCTTTTAAAGTTTCAAGTTGGTAAATCATTATAGGGGATATCACTTCCTTGAACAAATATAACCAAACTTGTTTTCATTTTAGAATTTCCATTTCACCTTAGAAAAACCAAAAACGACAAAAAGTTAAGAAATAGGTTATCTTGCACATATAGTGCGCCGCACTTCATCAGCTTACGATTCCCGGATTGACAAATTAAATGCAGCAATTTAGGACACACTAAATTGACCAAACACAGATCAACGGATCTGACTTGTTTCTTCCCACCTCTCTCCCTTTGACCTCCACTAATAGATCCCCACCGTTGGATGCTGCCATCCAACGGCTATGCTCCTAACCACAACCTCCTAAGCATTTTTACCACATAAACGCAGGATTTATTAATTGTTTTATGTATTTTTGCAGAATTTAAATGGTTTTTCCATTATATAAAAATAAAACCAAAGATTGGGGATGAAGATCCCGTATACCTTTGTGCGTACAGAAAGATCATTCCACGGGATTTGAATCCACGTTTCATCGATGCTTCATAGGCATTGATGCCATATGAGCCTTGTGCAGCCCTGCACATCAACAAGACACAGAAAATTAAATAAAACAAAATATTATCAGTTTAGAAGACTAAAACAAAGCAGAATGGAAGATTAAAGCCTAATCCACTAATATAACACATATTTAAAGTGGATTAACAGTGATTAACAGGGAAATCAAAGGATCATCATACAGAAAGGCCTCCACTGCCACAACAGAGGCCAATTGATTCCTCTCAGCTACCATAGTGCCACCTGTTGCCTCAAAGCATTCAAACAGAGGCCGAATTATGATCAGAAAATCAGATATTTTCCTCAGCGCAGCCAAATAGTTAATTCTGCCAAATGAACTTAATGTAAAATATCAGCAGAGTTATTGTGGAACTAATACAGAGCCTTAAAGTCAACAAAAGCTCCCACCAAGCTTAAATCTTAAATGTAAAACATTAATGCAGACAGAACATCTGTAAACTTCTCCATCGATCCCCTCAAAGGCCGAGAAGCTATTAAGTCTGTATTAATTAGCCTAGGAGATCTTTTATCAGATCCCACCTACTCATTTCTTCTATAAATACTGTTGTAGAAGATGAGAAAATGTTGGTTGCTGAAATTTGAAATATACTTGAGCTTGAGACTTCTACTTGCAAATAGTGTTCACGGGCTCTTGAAGCTCTGCTTGTGATAGAATAGTTAGGCTGAGAAGTGAAGATGATTTCTAACCTGAAACACTAGACTTAAAGCTGTAACTGGTTTGAAGCATCAATACAAGCTGATTTATGGGATCCTGGTCTATGTCGACGGTGATGTTTTTCTTATTGTAAATCATTATTTTATTTCTGTTTTCACTTTGTCCATTTTCTCTGATAAAGAATAGCAAGCATAGAGTTAGGATTTACTATATACCAATACCCTTCTCTGACTAATAAGCTTTATCTATATGTTTTCTTCCAAATTGTATTTTTTAGGAATGATTTAATTCAGTTTAAGCAGTTAGGAATGTTGGCATTCCCTCGTCCTACTGTCTAGGCTAATTTTTTTTCTTGAATGTTATTTTCATTTTATGTTAAGTAGAGATGAACTAAGGAAGTTATGATGAACCCTATCCTTTAGTTTTATCCCCAAAGACTGTCTGAAATTTTCCCTAAGAATGTGTCAAAAGCTGGCTAGTTTTGAAGTACTTACCAGATCTTAGAATTTTCTTTGTTATCTTATGTGTTTGTCTTGAAAGTTTACCAAGTAAAGCAGAGCTAGGGAGGTTTATGGTGAGCCCTACCCTCTGGTTTCTTCTTCAACAGTTGCCTTTAAGTTTCCCTTTATGTTTAATATGTTTTCTATTGAAAGTGCATCAAAAGCTGGCTAGTTTCAAAGTACTTACCAGATCTTGGATTGCTTTTATGTCTTTCTTAAGTGTATGTCAAAAGCTAGCTAGTTTCAAAGTACTTACCAAATCTTGGGCTACTCTTTGTTCTTCATTTTTTTAATTCCCCTTCTTGCTGTATCATTTCATTCCATAAAATCAACTTTAAAGAGATCCATAGACATAGATGAATTGCCCCATGGACCACTCTTGAACTTGGTTGTTTCAATTAAAACCCTATTATGACTCCATAGCCCAATGGACTAAAATCAGCATTACATCCATCTTTTTAGCCAAAGCTTGTTCTATTTTATTGCAACTTCACACCTTTGAAACTCTTTTCATTTAGGACTTTCCACTCAAATAATAATCATGCTCAACCATCCAAAACAAATAAAAACCTTCTGGACTTCATAACTAGCCTAATATCATTACCCAAAACCTTTAAATATAAATCCATCTTTGCACTTATTGGAGAGATCCCTCTCCGAATTCAGGAGGGCTAGATCGTAGAATCCCAAAGTTGGACTTTTGCCAATCTTGCTGATTACAGGTAGCTAACACACACTTTCCCCCATATTCCTTTTAAGATTGTTATATTTGAAAAGGATTTGGATGGGGTTTTTCCTGATTTCCCACCTATTTATGAAAGTTTGGTAAAGTGTTGGGAGATCATGTATACTGTTAGGAGCTAGCCTTTTAAACCACTTTTCGGGTTCTCTGCGTAGGCTTTGGGCGAACATTCTCATCTTTATGGTTTCATCTTCTAATTCCATGTAGTCAAAAGCATCATTGATTCTATCTACATGTTATTGGGCAGTAGCAACCTCAGTTCCGGTGAAGTGTGGGATTCGGGATTGGTAATCATTTTGCAAAGGTACCAAAGGCATAGGTAACACTAAAGGCGCATACCAAGCTACCATGATGGGAGCTGATGGTATATTTACAGTATGAGGGTTTGTAGTATGTGATGGGGTGATTTGCACAGTAGTGGTCTGAATGGGTGTGGCGGAGGTACTTGGACTTGTGGGTTGATTCTGAGAATATTTGGGGTGATAAGAGCCAAATTGGTGGAGAAGTTGAAAATCAGGAGGTGTAGTGGGTGAGGCTTCTCTGCTAGGACTCTGCTTCAAATCTAAGGGCTCAAGATCGTGAAGGTTGATTTTACTTTGCGACTTGCTTCTAAAAAGGGATTTTTCCGAACTCAAGTCAAACTGGGAATCTTGAAAGGATGTAAGATGTTCAGGTACAGAGCTTGCTTTGTGGATGGTCCTATCGGTAGCTAAGTTACTAGTTTCAGAAGTTTGCCACAAAATATTTTCTGGGTCATCAACTATGATAGGGGGATTCGGGTCCGGGTGAGATCTGGTATTAATTCTTCGCGAAGCTAGATTTCAAAGTCAAAGTTTAGAGAGGGTGATAGTTGTGATTATTTTTGGATGATTGTCCTCTCTAGGGGTATCGCTAATGTGAGTGAGGTGAAAACAAAATGAAGGCTAGTGGATTCACCAGATGGATTTTCTTTGAGATTTATAGTCCACCACCAATACTTGACAAAAAATATTTTTTAAGAAAACTCTTTTCTAGAAAACTTTTTATGTGGAAACTTGCAAAAATGACTTAGAACTCAGGGTGACAGTTTGCTAGATTGTTGAGAAAGCTATAGTTATATTTGCAAGTTATTCTGTTGATTTCCTATGTTTAGATGAATATTTCTGAATCCCTAAGTTGTACTTAGTTTTTCACTGATTTCAGAGGCTGCATCATGAACTTTGTGTTTTTTGGAAAGGCAAGTCAACAAGATAATATGATTTTATGAAATTTTTGGTTTTTTATGGAGTATTAGGCCTACTAGAGGCTAGTGGAGTCGCCAGGTGGATGTTTTGTTGTTTTTAGAGATATGTACTTATGGTTCGCCACAAATAACTGAGAAAAATCCAATCTAAGGATGTTTTTTGGGGTTTTCTAAGTTTTTTATATGCAGCCCAGTTTGTGAGAGTGTTCTAAACCTAATTCATCACTTAGCTAAGGTGGTGAAGCAAAAAGAGTTTACTCTAAATGATTTATAGGTTGTTTGTCTGATTTAAATTTTGAAGGACTAATGAGTCTACAAGAGTTTTCTAGACTGTCATGCACTCAGTAGGTCCCACTGTGATCGCCATTATGTTAGTGTGGCAATGAGGTGGCTAATTCACTAGATATTCTTGAAGACAAGGGATTTCTGGAGTCCTAAGGTGTACTTAGATTGTCACTAACACAAAAAAATTCCCACCGTGATCACCATTAAGCGTAAGCGGTGGGGTAAGTCGACAAGATAATCTTCTTAAGGGATGCTGAAAATTTTAGGGAGGTCTAAGTTTGTTTATTCACTCAGAGTCCCACCTTGATCGCCATTATGTTAGGGTCCCGTGATTTGGAAGATTGGCAAGCCAAATGACAGGGTAACATCAAACCAACTTTGGAGCCCTAGGACCTAGCCTTCCTGGACTTAGAGAGGGCTCTCTCTAATTGTGCAAAGGATGTAAATTTTTTTTCTTTCTATGTATTTGATTTTAGGCTAGTTGTTAAGTATGTTTTGTTTTTTTCTTAGGTTTTTTGAGGGAGAACTGATCAAAGGATAACTAGATCAAAATTTTGTCAGATCAACTAGGCTATGGGGTCGATAACGTCGAGACTGTCTCAAAGGGTGAACAAGGTATATTGCAGGGCCGATTTGGTCGAGATAAATGGATTCTTTGCGCATAAGTGAAATGAGATGGACACTAATTTTGTGAAGGACAAAGAGGTTTTAAGCATAAATAGTTTTATAGAAAACATCCATGTGGTAGGGCTAACCATTAATCACTATAAATTAAAATCAAACTGATAGATGCATAAAATAAACAGTCAGGCGATACATAGAAGTATAAGACCCTCTAACTTTTGGAAAATCACCTTCAAACTTTTGGGAAAACAAATAATACAAACAAAAAACTCAATCTATGAAGAGGGAACTCCTAAACATCATATTTTGAGCTATCAGGAACTTTGAAATAAGATTGCAGAGCATAGGCAAAGGGAAACAAGACCTCTTTGGTTTAACTAGGACAATCAAATATTTAGAGAAAGGTTTCAGTGATGGGGTTTTGGTTAGCTATGAGTAATCAAGGTATACCGTGAATCATACTAGATAGCATAAATAATAACCATTAATGAAACTGATAACAAGTTCTTAGGGTATCAAAGAGTAGTTAAGAATTCTTTGACATAACTAAGAAAGAAGAAAAACATAGAAGTTGTAATGAATCAGGAAACTTGAGGTGCCTCCATGGGCATGTCTCAAATCTATTCTTTACTGACCGACAACAAGCAAGAAGCATGAAAACATGTATGATAAAATAAGGAAAAATAACAGATAAGGAACACTGTACCATTTACCAAGCCATGTAATCCTAAAAACACTCCTCTTCCACCATCCAAGACAAACAAGAAATCATCCACTTCATGAGATAAAGTATTTCTTCAAAGCTTGTACTACCATATATTGCTCTATAACATCAAGTTCACCCTCTTGTTACAATGAAATCTCTTGGAATATATAAGCCAAAGAGAAAGAAACTATCCAAGAGCATCTAGAAGGCCATTGGCCTATTACAAATATCTGATTTTGTCCTTGAGGCTTTGCAAAGCCCAAGGCACAAAATATCTTCAAAAATATCTATAAAATTCTAAAAAAGGAAATAAATTTGACTTTACATGACTGATAAGTGCTAAAAAAGGCTTAACGCACATTTGGATGAGCATCTTCAGAAATCTTCCTTTTTTGCCAAAATGCTACAGGAGCGTAGCAGTAGAAAATTGCATGTCTTGCAGAGGACTTTTGAGGGACCTACCGATGTCGAAACAAGGCCTGTGATACCTCGTTCGAAATCCCTGGATGTCTAGTTTCTGGAACTACTTGATTTTTCCCAAATTGATCCCTGGAAGTCTGTCAAAAGGTGGATTGAGTGAAAAACCCAGGGGGGTCTCATCTGCTGATATGTGAGGCAGAAAGGTTTATTTTGACTGCTTTTTGCCTCTTTGGGGCACCAAAACACCTCCTTTGGATTTGAAAATTTGTGAGTAGCTGCCCCCAAATTTAATCCATCCAAAAAAATGACTTTCATGAGATGAGGATGCTCCTATCACCCATGGTAGTGCCTTGAAAAATGTGCAATTAGGGCCAAAAAACACAAAAAACAAAATCATGTCAAAATTTGCTCAATTTTGGTGAGCAAACCCCTTATGGGTTCTTAGAAGCATGCAAGGAAGATGAGGCCAAGATTTCAAGCCTAGATATGCCTTTCTCCACTTTTTCTACCGAGCGCCTCTTTCAGGCAGTTTTGAGCCTTTCTTGAGCAAGTTTGAGCTTTCTTCAGGCAAATTGGTTCAATTTCTTGTAGTGCCCGGTCATCTTCCTTTGCAAATCCAAGTCTCTATTTGCTTTCTTTAATTTATCCTCCAAATTCTTGTTGGATCTTTCAATCCATCATTCTTTATCATTTTCTATTTCTTGGGCGAGCAATTGTGTGAGACGATAAGATCAAACAAGGGTTGCTTCTTCTTCCTTATTTTTCTCCAAAGCTTTCCTAAGACCCATAGTCCTAGGCCTCTTTCTTATTGGCTACTCTTCTTCTTCAGTATCATCAAATTCTCCCATAAACTCTTCAAGCTTGACTTGTGCTTTTTAGGCTTCCCTTTGATATTTGAAAGCCCGGGCCTCATAAACTGCCATTTGACCACTCATTTGTTTGTTTTGCATCTGTAGCACATGTATGAGGTCCTTTGACCTTTCTAGATCAGCTTCTAAGTCATGAATTTGGGCTTCTCTGTTTTGAAAAAGAGCCTCAAGAATTCTAGCTTCAACATCTCCAACATCACTGTCTATTTGTATGATGTTAAACTCCCTTTCCTTTTCATGACTACTCTCTTGTTGTTCCTATTTTTTTTTACCCTTACATTGGGTAGACTTCTTGGTCCTTTTCCTCTTTGGAAATTCAAAAATACTCTTCTTAGGCAGTTTGCCTCTACTTCTTAGCGCTCTTGTGACATTGCTAGTCACTGCTGGAGTGATCTTCTTCTTTGCAGATCTAGTGTTTCTAGGCTTCACCACTTTTGGAGGAAAAGTCATGGCCCCTTGCCTAGGAGAGGCAGCTAGCACATGCTCTTGGCTATGTTGAGGAGAAGAGAGAGGAGGTTTCATTACTTGCACTTGCTCAACTTGGTCCTTTACCCTGTTGCCTCCATCATCATCTGCTTCGGCTTCACCTTTATCACTATTTTCTTCACTGTTTTGAGTTTGTTTAGCGCTGACAGCTTCATCATCTTTTTCTGCTGCTTGACCATCTTTACTGTCTGCCTGTAGACTGCCTTGTTTACCCTCATCTCTATCTTGAATTTGCTGAGGGTTGCCTTCACTATGACTGTTTTCATTATCATTTTGCATGATGTCACCTCTCTCACTGTTTCCTTGCTCATTTTCATTGCTATGTTTAGGGCTATTGGGCTCTTCATCCTCACTAATTTGTTGATCATGGTCACTGCCCTGTTTTTCTTCACCATCACTAGTTTGCTGCTCATGGTCACTGCCTTGTGATTTTTCACTTGGTTCATGCTCACTAATTTGCTTAGTGTCCCTATGTTCCTCATCACCAGTAACCTCATGCCTGCTTTCAAAAGACTGCTCTTTTTCACTGTCAATCATGGGTGATGTTTGCCTTTGAGGAGTATTTTAACTTGATGGAGGAGAGAAATAGTGAGTGGAGGGTGAAGAGGATATGTGAGATGGGCCATGAGATGAAGAGGCAATGGAAAAATCTGGATGAGAAATGAAAGTCTCCAAAGACACTCCTTTCTTTTCAAGTTGGTGAAGGATGATGATTTTGATGAGGGAATGATGGAAAAGACTAGCTTTTTGCTGAGCAGGAGGTCTCTTTTGAACAAGGGAGGACATTTTGTCTATGATTTTGCAGAGGAATAAAGGTAGGTTCAAGAACTGAGTTCTTGTGAAATGCATGAGAAGCCTAATGTGATAGGAATAAATCCGGGAAAACCTCCCTTCACATGTGAAATACTTCATGATGACTCTCATGAGGGGGGCATAGCTACTCAATAAGTGAGAAAAAGGAAATATAGCTTGGCAAGCATCCTGATGGTCTGGTTTTAAGAAAGGTTTATAGTGATTCAGATCTAGGTATGCTTGTTTGAACCAATTTTCTCCTATGTAGGGGATCTTAGTTGCTTTGGAGAAAGCCCTAGGAGTGAGTTTAAATTCCAGCCCTGCTAAGTGGACATGCTTTCCTTGTAGCCTCAGGGCGAAAATTTGTGTTAAGGGAGGGTAATTGGTGACCTCCTAGACTTTTTGGAAAAAATCGAGGCAGCCCACCTCATGGAAGTTACAAATAATTGAAGGGGATTCATTTACTTATTGAGTTATAACAAGCTCAAATATTTTGTGAAATCCACCCTTGCTGACTTTCTTTAGAGGCATTTTTCTTTTGATACCCTTCCCTGGATTACCAAAACAAATGTTCAAATGATCACTTAAATAGGCCCTCAATGAAACCTTGTTTTCCTCTTTGTGAGACTGAGTGTTGTCTTTAGTTGGCAAACAAGTTTTTGTTAAGTGACCACAAATTTGTGTCTTCGATACACCCCTTTAAACTGACAATAAGCCTTTCCCTCTTTAGTCACTGTCCCTTGTTTTGTTTAGCAAACAAGATAGGTTTTGAGAGAAAACTTATTTTTCTCCCTTCATTGGACTGTGCCCTGGCTTTCTTAAGCAAAACAAACCTTTGCAATCAAACAATAGCCTTTTCTCTTCAATCATTGTTTCGTTGCATCTTTGTAAACATGGTGGTTTTTATAATAAACAGTGTTTTTTGCCTTCATAAGACTGTGTTTTTCTTTAAAAAATTTGACCCTTAACCCCCTCCTCAAACTCAAAAATTTAGGGAAAAAAGCAGTAGAATACCTCTTAAAAAGTATGTGTGCTTTTTGGAGAAATCTTCATTGTGCAAAAAATCAGTTTTGAGGAGAGATGGAGGTTGCTTAAGCGGCACTACGCTCCTTTGCACAGGTGCGTAGCATCTGCACGCCGCGTTGTGTTGTCGGGTCGGGCCCTGGGCGGTCGGTTGACACGCACAGGCGCGTCGCACGCCGCTACAAGTGCGTCGCGCTGTGTGTAACGTTCTTCGGTGAACAGAAATAGGCGCATCGCGCTATATTCCAGGCGCGTCGCATCCTCAATTTTCTGCAAACATTCACCCAAGGCTTTGAAACAAACGTTTTTTCTTGGCCCTTTGTAAAATAGGAATGAAATTTTACTTTGAGGGCTTTTATAGCTCTTTTTTAAAAACATTTTGAACGCCCTTTTTTCCCTCCTTGTTGTGATTTGACCTTTTGCTTTTTGTGAAGGAGGCCTTTAAACACTGTGTTTTTGCCAATTCATCTCAAAGGTTTTCTCCAAACTGTGACATTGTAAATCATGTGAAAGAAGCTCATAAAAACCCCACTACTACAGCCATTCAACACCATAAGGTAAGTCCACTGTTTTATGAAGTGAAGAGGGTCTTTAAAAAACTGTATTGGTCTATGTTTGTTTACAAAGATGTCACCATAAAAACACTACTACAGCCATCTTAAAACCACTATGCCAATCCATTGTCTGTGAAGTAAGGAGATCCTTTAAACCATGATTTGACCTACTGATTATTTTCCAAGGAGGTCATCCTTTTTTAAACTACTACTGCAGCCTCTTGAAACCATAATGAAAACCCATTGTTTTGTGAAGAGAAGGAGGTCCTGAAACCATGTGTTTTCTCCTTTTGCTTGTTTACCAAAGAGATCAACTTAAAACATAAAGATTTTATCTTTATCATACAGTGTTCCTTTTTGTCCTTTCAAAGGTGGCCTTTCAAACTTGAAACTTGAATTTATCCTCTGATTTAAAACACCTAAAAATGCAGATTTCTTATATCCACCAAGAATTGGTCTCCTACATCTCTGTTTTACCTTTTGAGTAGGCTGATCCATATGATATGTGACCCCAAATGTTTATTTAAAGTCATTGTTGGGCCTTTAGCTCATGATGAAGGGGGACCTTCAAACAATGAAAGTTCACCTATTCTTAAAAATGTGCCCTCTTTCTTTTAAATGAGGTGAGAAAATAACTTTTGGCACTTGCCCTTTATTCATCACTTGGAGGGATTAATTATTGATAAACCATAATGAATCTGTCTAAAAACAAGAATTCCTTTTTCCACATAAATCATCTAGGTGGACTATATCTTTATATCAGTTGCAGAAGTCACTTTAATCAGAGCTTGGTCTACGTCCTTGGCCATTTAGATGAGGCTACTTTAATCAAAATTATAACCTCTTATTTATCCTTTGAAGGAGGCTTTCATAAACATGAGAACAAAGGCCTTTTAGCACCATCATGTCACTCTTTTGCTTTTGATGTGGAAGAGGCCTTTGACCCATAAACTCTCATTTGTTTCACCACTATTATTCAACTAGGCTTTCCAAAAGAAAACATTTTCAAACATAATTTTAAACCCTCCTATGCATTCTCTATTCATCTTTGGAGGAGGTGGCGCAAAACAGCCTCTGAAGTCACTTGAAACATTGTTGACCCTCTGCTTGTTTGTGAAGGAGGTCACAACAATGTTTTTCTAACCCTCTCCTTTTTTAAGGAGGTTTCCATCATTGTGTTTCCAAACCTCCACTTATCATTGAAGGAGGTTATCATTAAACACAGAATCTTCAGCTATTTCAACGTTGTACCTTGCTTTATATGTTTGCTTGAAGAATATCAATAGGAAACAAAGTGAATTTTGACATTTATCATTGGTAAATTCACTTGAACCTAATTTCCTCTTGCTTTATGAGGCATTGTCTGAGATGTATATCACTTTTGTAAAATATCACTGTGAAATCTAGACCAGAAGCAATGTGATTGGTATATGGAGAGTGTTCACTGCTAGACATCATTGAACTAGCTTTTCCCTTGACTGTGCTTTTAGAGATATATTGAAACTGCCTTTGACTAATGTTCACATCCCAGGTTCAAGGTAACATAAGAAGCAGTTGTCTTCTTATGCCCTACATGATGATTCCCTTTGGAAAGATTATGCAGCACTTCTTTTGGAGGAGATTATGGAGCACTGTTGATCAGCATCACTCAGTCTTTTGTATTCATTTGATTTTAGGAATGATCTCTGCTCTTCAGGCAGCCTTTGGATTTAAACCATGTACACTTGCTGCTCTTTACTTTACAGCTATCCATCTGATTATTGAAGGCAAAATATTTCAGTATGAGAAACTTTTTCAGTTGATCCTTTTCTTCCATTTTCACACTGATCATAATTTAATTACACCCTTGTAGAGATGTAAAAATATATGCTTTTGAACCTTGGAGAGCTCCTTTGGTGTTTCATGGAGATTTCGCTTGATCTAAGTACATTTCTTCAGACAATGAACATCCTCATCTTTTCCTGATTTGGATCTTTGTTGAACTTCTTCTTAAATGAGACAAAGTGACCTCTTAGTGGTGTGCGACCTATGGATAGATCAAGGCTTGTTTTGCAAAATAGGGAAAGATTCATGGCTGACTGGTACTAGAAAAAGGTTATTTGGCTTAGGATATCTTAGCCAAGGAAAAAATCCCTAAACACCACTATCTAACTTAGAGACAATAGTCACAGATTCTGAGTGTTTTCTTAGGCATGATCAGATTTTCATATGACAAGATGATCAGGGATAGAGGAGCAGACACTTTTTCAACTTTCAGATAGTGAATGGCATGAGAAACAGGGGAAAAAGATAGCAGAGAAGCGAATTTATGACAGCTATATATAGGGATATTTTTCTGAAGAGAGATATGACTTGAAAACTGAAGATTGTTCTCATCATAGACTGACAGGGAGGGGTAGGAGGAAAAAAATTTGTTTGGGGTGTTTTCTAGATGATAAATTGACAAAGTGAGATTGGCTTCTAGAAAACTTAGCTAAGGAATCAAGTCATCAACGACATGTAAAAAATACTGATGACTAACAATCCCTTCACTAGAAAACCTCCTCTCAAAATGGTGTACTGAAACCACCCCTGCAACTCCTCCCTAAAATAATGCATTCCAAGACAGAAACTATGTTGTAGGGGCAAATGATAGTGTGGCCTGATGCCAAATACTACAATAAGTCTCAATGGCCTTCCTCACTAGCCTCCCAATGGAAATAAACCTTCCTTCACTGAAAAACAAATCAGAAATCGCCCAAATGTATTCTCCACTACTGCAACCTGCAACTTAGCACATCTCTCAATAGAAACTGTGATGTACCATAAGAATGAAGCTTTGGAATGATGCCTGAATGTGGAATGTAGTGCAAATAATCTTCCTTAGAGGTCCCTCAAGGATAGAGGTGGTTTTCCCACTCGATAGCACCCTGTGCTAAACATCATTGCAATCTTAGCTAAACAGCAGAAGAGAGAAACAAATCTAAACATGCCATAAATCTGAAATATCAAATACATAAACATAATCCTCTATGGCTGCCATCCTCTTCCTTATATAAGTGGTGAGCTTCCTCACCCTTGGCCCCACTCATTAAAGGCATTACTTCCATGCATGGAGTCTCCCTCCAAAACTGTGTTTTCCCATAATGAATGCCACTCCTCCATGACAACGTTGTTGATTTGGTCAAAGTTAATCCAGTCTATGTGCTTCAGCCCCTTTTCACACACAAGGGTGCTTAATTAAGCTACTAAGATGTCCTCCTTTCACATTAGCAGTTATTTTATTCCTATTAAGGAGATTTATGGGTCTCCATACCCTCTTATTCTTCAAACACAGAAGAAAAAACAAAATTTAATATTCCAACTAGCTCATGGCTAATTGGGAATATTACATAAAGTCTGAATTCATTAATATTTCAAAGGTTTGATATTAAAGTGGTATGGAAAAATATATAACAGGCGGAAGGGTGGGTGTTGGGGCTCAACCTCATGACCTCCCGCAAGCGAGCGAACCAGCTTACCAATAGCCCACGACTTTAGTTCTTAACCATTAAGCTCATGGGGGTCCGCAAGTTTTATAAGCATAACATGCGGGATTTGTCGCAGGCTATAGAGAAAATATCTGTGAATCCATAGGAAAGAGCTAGGAAAAGTGCAGAGTTAGAATTTTAAGGGTTTTAATGAGCTTTTCTCCAATTATTAGAATTGGTTTAGGAACATTAGGGTTTTTGACCTCTAAGGGAGCACAATATAGGTGATGATGAACCTATATAGACAGTCAAATGTCAAGGTGACAAAATAAGGTGGAACATATTTCCCCCTAAAGTGCGAATTCTGAGGTAGTTCTGAAGAGTGAAGTGTTTTATCATTTTGAGGATTGGATTGGGGACATACTGGTCGAAAACCTGTAAAAACATTCAATGCAAGCATGTGTATATATATATATATATATCATCGCTGAGGTAGGCATTCCTATACTTAGATCAAAACTAACTAAATGTTCTGGTACATAAATGATTTTAAAATTACATCAATAGTAGACACAATATGGGTGCAACCATCTATCATAAGTAGTCTACTATATCATGAATAATAAAACTCCTCGCAGCCTGGATGGTGGAAACTAGATCTTGGGTCTTTATTTCCTCTTCCCGAACTAGTATGATTCTATCCATGCGATTGATTGTGTCGAAGTCGAACATGGTAGAAACCACTTGATTACCAGTCAATTATGTGAACTATTAAAAAGCATAAGAGAAACCACCAATAATGAAAATGGCTCTCAAAGTACTCAGTACAATCCACGAAGTGTGAATGAATTATTTGCAGTTTAACACTTCATGGAATCATTTGATCGAAGGTAAATGATGAATCCTATCGTCGAAGGCGAGAAATCTGCCATTAGGGCATGCAGATCCCAAGGTACTGATAGGATTCTAGATCAACTTTCTAGATGATGAGTTGTCATTGATAGAAAGTGACCCGTCGTATGAAAGCCCATGACACGAAACCATTAGATCAATTTTTTAAGAAATATTTGCAAGAACTGACTCAGGGATGGTCAACGTGAATGGAGACAAATGTTTGCAATGAATGGTTTATTTGAACTGTCTCTTGAACACATAACGACACTGCAGATGGCTTGCTAACAATTGACCTAAATCTAATACCCAGAAACTGGCTAAAGACTTTCAATATGGTTTGATTAACTGTTAGACAAAGGATTTTCCCAACCCAGGTACAAGTGTAACAAAAAGTGTCGTGTTTAAGAGTGGTATGCTTCTTTTTAAACAAGGATGACAACTGGATTATTTTTCTCTATTTTTCCCCGACCATTACTGGCAAGTACCTCTTTATTTTTGACAAGCTTGAGGAGGATAACATTTTCTTGTGTAAGCTCATCCTTCGGATGAGTCCATCTTAGTATTAAAATCGAACCCTAAGAAGGAGTGGTTCAATCCTATTTGTAATCGACAGGTCCTTTACTGTTAAATTTTAATGAGTCTAGTATAGGAGAAACTCGACGTTTTTCAGTTTTAGGGAGTTAGAAGAAAAACATAAGTAAACTCCATGGTTGTAATTTTTTGTAAATTTAGTCTCTCAAGCCTGAAAAAAAAAAAGAATAAAATAATACACGAGAGAACTCTATTGACCATGATTAGTCAACGTATACCTTTTTCGTAAATAGTCCATTTCAGTCCGGAAAAGGGGTAAACTTATACTGAAGGGACGACTGTTTATTTCCTTTAAAAATTTCGAATAGTTAAGTACTCAGCCATATTTTAATATTTAGAGAGTCTGAAAAGGGCTTAAAAGAGAACTCTAGGGTTTCTCTTTTTCGTAATTTTAAAGAGCCCAAAAAAGTGATAAAAGTATACTCAGTTGGCCGACTTTCAATTTAATTTATGAGCAGGAAAAGACGAAAAGAACTTGGCATTTTCATGTGTATTACAAGAATGAAATATAGCAAAATAATCTCAGGATTTTCATGAGTTTAATGAGTCCTAAAAATAATAACCGAAATGATCCGGATTTTATGCAGGAACGCAACAGAATATAGAAATAACCATGAACATAGAGATGCAGCGGAAATAATGCTTCATTTCATTAATATCAAATAAAAGAAATATGCTTACAGGCATAATGGAAATAAAATAGCTAGGGTGCTGGTAGCGAATCTCTGAGAAGAGATGTGATGGCTACAGACCTCTGAACTGTGTTACAATGAGGCTCGAGGGCCTATTTATTGTTGAGAAACAATGTAGAATCTGAAACGTCCAAAAACCTAACCGTAGGAGATGAGGCGCAAAAACTGTGGGCGCCCGTTTGGGTAAATTGGTGGTTCAACTTCCCGGGGGCATAACTTTGGCACCCGATCTCCGTTTGACGCGTTCAATAGCTCGTTAGAAAGATCTATCCGGGGAATTCAATTTTTGAATGAGAAACATCGATCCATGGACCTATGTTGCTCTCCGTTTTCCCAAAAAATGTCGTTTAGGGCCTCAAAATGACTCCGGAAGTTCAGGACCCGAAAAACTGCTAAAAATAGTAAGTTTTGTTGCAACTTGAAAATTGAAAAAACTGAAGATGGGTGTTCAAATGGAATAGGTGGGTGGCCACCAATGTCCACCTGGATCATTAAGCCCCCAAAACGGCTCCGAGAGTGGAGGACCCGAAAACCTGCTAAAAATAGTAAGTTGTGCTGAATGTGAAAATCTGCAAGAATTGATGGTGCTGGTCCAAATGGAATAGGTGGGTGGCCACCGATATCCACCGGGATCATTCCTCCCTCCTTAGGAAGCAATGGTCCCCATTGCGTTGAGATCCTCCATGAGATGAGGCAAATTCTGTTGAACTGAGTATTAGATGTGTTGAAGATGTCATGGACTTGCGGGTGGACATGCTGGATGCGTTTAGTAAATTTGGTTTCTTTATCAGCCTCATACAGTACATGTTTGGATTCTGTATGTGTAGTTGCAAGATGTATGGCAACATCAGGTGGTGGTGCATTGGGAGTCAGATCAATGGAGTGCTTGTCCTGACAGTGTAGAGGAACCTCTATGAGTGAGGAGAAATTGTCATCGTATTCCTCCATGACTTTGTCCATCTGCTGCAGCCGTGAAAGGGAGCCCTGTTTTGAGGTTGTGGCCACAATATTCTTCTTTCCCTGTGATTGAGTCGTAAGGAAAATGAATTTCCTGGTCTAGGAAACAATCTTACTGCGTTGTTTTGCAGTAGTCAAAGAGATGGCAGGGGGCGGTACTACCTCCGGTATCCTGTACAAGTTATTTCCCAAAGTAATAATAACAGCACGAGGCCTAGACTCATACACAGCATGTCGCCTCCACAAGTATGGTTGGCCCAATAATACATCAGCTACATCAAGAGGAGCAACATCGCACAATACCTCATCCGTGAATGGCTTGATACTGTATGGAAGTCGGCACTGCTGGCGGATGCGGAGATCTATTCCTAGGTGGAGCCACCTGATGGTATACGGCTGCGGGTGTGCTATGGTTGGTAGGCCGAGCCGCTTCACGATGTCCGCTGAAATGAGGTTCTTTTGGCTTCCGCTATCGACAAGAAACTGCAGCGGAGAACCCTTCACCCACATCTGCGACTGGAAGAGGCGCTCCCCCTCCTCTGGATCCTCTGGACCCTCCTTCTAGATCTTGGTGGTGGCAACAATGGCACTGGGATCCGCATCAATGATCTGCTTCCCTTTGTCATTGCCTTTGTCTCGTTCTAACTCAGGATCAGAAAATGCATCTGATTCGGGTGCCTTTAGTTCAGCCACCAAAGACTGTTTGGCCCGACACTCGTTTGTGCTGTGAGTGGGGATGTTATGAAATTCACACCACTTCCCTGTGTCCTTCTTTGGATTTGTGGTGTTGTTATGAGTCGCATTGCTTTGGCCTTGCCCCTTGTTCTTCGATTCGGGGGCACCTTTCGGATTCGCAGATCCAAAGTCTCGCTTCTTCTGCTTAAATTTCTGCTCGATCTTTGCGGCATAGCAATATGCCGTGCCAAGCGATGTAATGTCAAGGAACTCCATTTCCTCCTGAATGTGTTTGTGCAGACAGCTGCGGTACTTGAGCACCAAATGTCTCTTTGAATCTTTAATACCCAACTTTGTGCGCAGGGTATGGAACAGATTCGTCAGTTCGTGCACATCTTGATCCTTTTGTTGCCGCAACGTGGTCCATTGGATGTATTTGTCCTCATAGCTCCCCACGGGGTAATATTGTTCCTTGATGCCGTCTCGGAACGAATTCCAAGTGGGTGTGGTCGAGAACAAAGAGGGTTCCCCTTCGCCCTCTTGCTCACGGTAGGTTTCCCACCAGTCTTTGACATGGGGGGCGGCTTTGAGGAGTGCAAAAATAATCTTTTCTCGGTCAGAGAAGTCATGGACCGAGAAATACCCTTCCAACAAATTTAACCATCTGTCTACAACATCTGCATCTATTTTTCCTTCAAATATAGGAATTTCAAAGTTTACCTGTACCTTGAAGGGAGTGGCGCCTCCAGAGTGGCTGTTGGATGTAGATGCGCCATATGTGGGCAGTCGTTGAAGGATTTGAGGAAAGTTATCCATCATCGCGTTCCTTTGTTTCTCGAGGGCCTCCTCGAGCAGTATTTTGATAGGATCTCCTGCTCCCTCGTCTTTCTTTTCTTCCGCCATGGGAGGTCGTCGGGGTTTGCGAGGCTGATCTTGCAAGGGTTCAACCAGATCGAGCCCTAACTCCTTATACCCCGACCGCGTTGGGGACATGCAAAGAAAAACAAAGAAAGAGCAGACCCGCTCTGATACCACTGATCCGGATTTTATGCAGGAACGCAACAGAATACAGAAATAACCATGAACATAGAGATGCAGCGGAAATAATGCTTCATTTCATTAATATCAAATAAAAGAAATATGCTTACAGGCATAACGGAAATAAAATAGCTAGGGTGCTGGTAGCGAATCTCTGAGAAGAGATGTGATGGCTACAGACCTCTGAACTGTGTTACAATGAGGCTCGAGGGCCTATTTATTGTTGAGAAACAATGTAGAATCTGAAACGTCCAAAACCTAACCGTAGGAGATGAGGCGCCAAAACTGTGGGCGCCCGTTTGGGTAAATTGGTGGTTCAACTTCCCGGGGGCATAACTTTGGCACCCGATCTCCGTTTGACGCGCTCAATAGCTCGTTAGAAATATCTATCCGAGGAATTCAATTTTTGACAAGCAACATCGGTCCATGGACCCATGTTGCTCTCCGTTTTCCCAAAAAATGTCGTTTAGGGCCTCAAAACGGCTCCGGAAGTTCAGGACCCGAAAAACTGCTAAAAATAGTAAGTTTTGTTGCAACTTAAAAATTGAAAGAACTGAAGATGGGGGTTCAAATGGAATAGGTGGGTGGCCACCAATATCCACCTGGATCATTAAGCCCCCAAAACGGCTCCGAGAGTGGAGGACCCGAAAACCTGCTAAAAATAGTAAGTTGTGCTGAATGTGAAAATCTGCAAGAATTGATGGTGCTGGTCCAAATGGAATAGGTGGGTGGCCACCGATATCCACCTGGATCACGAAATGGACTCGAGATAGGTTTCATTTTTATACAAGCTTGAAACATAGGAAAAATTATGCTTGAGAGTGGTTTCAATTTTACACAAGCTTGAAACGTAGGAAAAATGTGCTTGAGAGTGGTTTGTTTCATTTTACACAAGATTGAAACAAAAATAAAATAAAATCATGCTTGAGATATGTTTCAATGCCCCCCAAGCGTAACTTGCTAGAGCATATGCCCCCCAAGCATCATTTCATTCAACTAAGTAGACTATTGGTTACTAATAGCTGGATGGAATGAAGGTTCATTTACAAGATCAGATGAAAGACTTGACTTGAAACTTACAAGATCTAATCAAAGACTCAACTCAATTAGGAGAGGATTTGTTTCATTTTTTAATGAGCTTGACACAGGAAACGAACTATGCTCATGGAAACTTGTTTCATTTTTCAACGAGCTTAACACAAGAAAAGGAACTATGCTCAAAGACATGTTTCATTTTTTAACAAGGCTGACACAGTAAAAGGAAGTCTCCTCATGGTGACCTGTTTCATTTTTTAATGAGGTTGGCACCGGAAAATAACTATCCTCATGGAAACCTTGTCCTGGCTTCCAACTAGAAGAAACACATGTCAAGGGACACTCCTCGATCATGGCTTCCAAGAGGTCTTCATCAGATGGAAGAATAGTTCTTTGGAAGGAACACATCTCAAGGGACTCAATAGGGATAAAAACATCACATTCAAATAATCCCATAGGATTTTTCATGTCAATTACCAGATCGAATTCAAAGGAAGTCGAGCAAAAAGTGAGAGGATCGCTTGCATCGGTAACTGAACATGGGAATGCTTGCCACATAATTAACCCGTAGCGGGGTAGATACCACTTCCATATAAGGAAAATTCAAGGATGTCGGATTATTGGTAATCGAATCAAGACTAACGAATGAAATATATTCAATAGTCACAATTTTTCCATTGTGAGGGAAAGACATCATGCGAAAGAGTGTCGATACGACAGCTTTCATTACATGTATATAGTCTCACCCAAGGAGAAAATTGAAATCCAAGGGCCCTTGGACTACCATAATATCAATACAGACATTTTTACCTTCCAAGGTAATAGGAAACCTAAGAAGGATCCCTAAAGGTTCACTAATCGTTCTGTTAAAAGCTGACAGATTGTGTAACAGGAAAAATCTGAGGGGAACCAAAAGCTTGCCAAGCAGTTGAGGATAAAATACTAACAAAAGCACCTTCATCTACATTCGTGCGATGCACATTCTTATCACAAGCCTTCACAATGATTTGGAAAGGGATGGAGGAAGGAAGACGAGGTTCTGTCAGTCTATTCCAATCAAAGGAAAAGACCTCAGCACTTGGAGGGGGTTCTGTAGAAACATGTGAAATTCCCACATGCGTAGAAGAATCTGATGTAAAAAGAAGAACCTAAGTGGTATGATGTTCACTCTCTTCAGGGAGAGTGGGATCGACCGAATGTGAAATCAAGTCGACCACTTGATAAACTATTGAATCATCAACCTGAGTGATATGAGTTTCACTCTCCAATGGAAGAGTGGGATTGACTGTACTTGGAATTAGATCAATCACTTCGTGAATTGACGGTAGGTTGGGAGAAATTTTACAGTAGCCAGTTGGAAGTTGTTGCTGTGGAATAGTAAGGTTTTCCTACAAGGAAACCTAACTTTACCCTTTTTCACAGAAATCTGACTATCACTGGTTGATGGATCAACAGTAAGTTGATGAGATTTTTCTGACCATACTTCTAAGACCTTAGGAATACCAGGACAATTGATAAGGAAGTGGTCACCCTTACAAATCCTGCAAGGTAATTTGGGTTTATGATGCATGGTGGAGCTTTCCTCAACACTACTAACACTTACAGCCATGGTTGGTTGGGTGACTTCTTTCTTATTTTTCTTCTTCTTCTTCTTCCCTTTCTTATTCTTCTTAGCCACCTGGTTACTAGCATCAAGGTTTTTACCAAGTGAATAAGAAGAAATGGAGGAAGACATGTTGGGAAAAGAGGGTAAAGGGTCAACATAAGGTTGGTGATTTTGAGGTGGTGAACTCTGTTGAGGTGAAGCATCTGGTTGTGGTGGAACAATTTGAGAATTCAAGGCCAATGAAATTGAAAATAACCATATCGGTAAACCTATGGTAAATCCAGGTAATGACAATGTAGCCATATAAGGAGGACCAACATTTCCAAAGCAAGGAAAAGTACTAGGATTCTCGTTAAGAGGGGTTCCTTGATTGGTAAATTCCGAAACATTTGCCAGTAGATTCAACTTTAGTGAATTTTATTCAAAAATATTAATAATTAAAATTCACAATCCACACCTAAGGTCTCTAAAATGTAAAAACAAAAAAATGAACATACGCTATCAAATATAGGAGTCAAACCACACACAAACAATTTTTTTTCACAGCGAAATCACTAGTTGGTGATGAAATCGAACATCACAAAGATCAATGTGAAAAACTAGCAGTCAGAACAGTTACCCTAACAGCCTACTTAATGAAACAGTCTGGTGCAAGTACCTCCACTATGCCATCTCGAAGTGAAGTTCACCCTCCAGAAAGTCCAAGTGATTCTATTCAATGTCTGCTCCAGGTACAGTGGGACCTTCCCTCCACCATCACCTTGGGAAAAATCCTAAATATTATGGCCACTAAGGTCACCAATGGAAACAAATGCACCTGGGGGAACAGTCTACGATCTGATATACACGCAAGGATAGAGTATCAAGCTCAATCCTTTTGAAGGCTCCTCGACATGGTAAATCTGAGGTTTTCCAACAAGTGATCCCTGGCTCCTCGACAATGGTTAATCTGAGGTTTACTATTTGTATTACATGCACTTCTTGTATCTTTTCCAATGAGATAGGTATGATTACCTCACTGGGTCCAACATGATCTTGTGCTTGACTCTTTTAAGAATAGCTTCCGAGAGAAAAATTGCAACAATTGTAATTTTTCCTTACCGTAAGATACTATTGTTTGTTTAGTTGCTTTGGAAAGTTAGCTACAACCTATTCCAAAGCACTAGCCTAAGCTAGATTGGTGAAAAGAGCCCTAGAAAATGTAAAAATTTCTAAATGAATTTTATTAAGCGTTGTGTTATTTGGTTGTTATTACTCAAAGGATAAATGGATATGAAACTAGTTGTGTTATGACTTGACCCAAAACTGAATGCAATCGAATATGATAATGTAATCTTTTCAATTCGATGAATCCTAACGAAAGTAAGGAGAGAGGTTCCATTCACTTCCAACAATGCACAAATTGATAAATAAGAGAAAAGATAACAAATTCTATAATGAACTAATTTTATCAAGAAAAACTAATGCTTTTCAATTCAAAACAATTTTTATTTTTATGTTTTTAGAACAAGAATAAAAACATGTAAATTCAAATCAAAGAAACTGATCTAAATCTACAATTGATTTTTCCAGAATGTAAACTATGCAGTTGTAATCTATGCACAATTCACTTGAAAAGTATGCAAATGTAATCTATGCACATTTTTCGTTCATATTTTGAAAATGAGAATTCCAATTATGCAAATGTGATCTATGCAAGAGAATTCTCAGACACGAAATGACTCTAATCTAAAGAACCAATCAAGTGTAAGTAAATAAAATTGGGTGAGAATTCCAAAGGTAAAAAAACAAAAACACTCAAAGGCGATTAACACTCAGACACAATTTATCCCCCTCCCCCCCCGCCGGCAAATGAGGGGGAAATGTTTTTGCACAAACAAAAGCAAAAAGATGTAAAATTGTTAAGAGACTGAGACAAACCTCAAAGTAATGACCAAAGGAAATAAGATTAAGAGTTTCTCAAAAAAGAGACTCAAAACACCCAATTAACTTAATGGAGACTGACGCAAAAGTTGTTGAAAAGAAATTCACACATAAGATTTGACAGCTAAGATAGATTGGGGCAAACACAAAGAATCATGTGATCTGGCTCCTAAAAAGAGTCTCTTTATTTTTTCAAAAAAAATTCCACAGGTTTGCAAGTTCTAATGGAGAACAGAGCGGTACCGCACTATTCTGAACTAAAAACTACGGAGGCTACTGCACTATTTTCAAATAAAAACCACGAAGGCCAGGAAAAGTAAAGAAAAATAAATATTGAGCTTTTATTTTCAGGGATTCTCAGAATTTATCTACCCAACCAAGTCTCAGACAAATCAAAATCAGAAAACTCTTAAAATTCAAACTGAAAATAAAAAAGGAAAACTAAGTTCTATTCCCCAATATGGTCGCCAATTTGTTATGCGGATAAATCCCTCTTATGGACAAGAGCGATATCCCTAGTATCCTATGGATAGCTAGAAACAAAAATTCATCTGTAAATCGTTTTCTCTAGATTATATGCGATTCATAATTATTATAAATAAAGAAAGAGGACATGCCCCTACCTTGAAATCTGACATTCGATGCAGTCTTTTATCCAGTCGCTCTAAAGAGGCTTCTTCAGTAAGTAGAACCTGCAATCAAAGATAGACAAAAGAATTAAAAGCACCTGCAACATATAATAATTGAGAATAGCTAATCTAACTTAGTGATCAATGAATCTAAGTATTGAATTATTCAAATAGACATAAGAACAACTCAATGAGAAAAGGAGATCCATATGTATTATCTTGAATGGAAGAGTAACTTTACAACCTGATGCCTTGATGTCGTATAGGTTCTTCCCGGGATCCTGAACAGTCATTCCTCCTTCAGATTGACAAGCATTCCTCTCTTTGAACTAGTATGAAGTTATGGACATGAGTGTGTGATAATTCTCATACCAATAATGACTAGTGTACAGAGTATGCTCTCATGATAATTTCTTCAGCAACCAATATGTATGTCTACAATCTACTCAGTCTACCCTTGAGACTGAAACTTGAGCTCAATTTATAAGGAAATGGAGGTAGTTTTAGTTCCATGAAGAGGGGGATGGATTCCTCTCATGAAGTGATTTGAGCTCCATAGACCAAGGGATAAGCTCCATGACTGGAGGGATAGAGCTCCATGAGTGGACGGATAAAGCTCGAACTGATCGTGTATCTAGAAGCTTCTAGTTAGGTGAATATTCGTCCAGCTGGGCTTCTAGAACTTAAATTTTCCTTTATTTGACTGTTTAAGGGGGTCCGCAGGTTTTAAAAGTAGAACGTGCAGGATCTACCGCAGGCTATAGAGCAAATATCTGGAGATCTACAAGAAAGAGCTAGGAAAAGTGCGGAGTTAGAATTTTAAAGGTTTTAATGAGCTTTTCTCCAATTCTAAGACTTTGTTTAGGAACATTAGGGTTTTTGACCTCTATGGGAGCACAATATAGGTGATGATGAACCTATATAGACAGTCAAATTTCATGGTGACAAAATAACGTGTAACAGTTTCCAACAAGTGGTATCAGATCCAAAGGTCTCAGGTTCAAATCACACCTGGCTTGCATTGGGGGGAAGATTGTTGGAAATTAGATAAATTAGTGTTCCTCGTGTTTCATGGCATGTGCTTAACCACCTTTCATGATCTGTTAACTCTGGCGATGTGTTTGTTTGCTAACACTTGCAGGTTTTGGTGTAATGAAAATCATGCTTCCAACATATATAGGCCATGGGTGTTCTTTAAAACATCTATGCAAAATAATTGATGAAGGATTGAGGCCATATGCCTCTCCTAAAGCCAATCCATAATAATTTCCTAGAGTGTGATGTCATACACATTGGTAAGGATTTCCTCTAGAATGCAATACATATTAGACTCCTCCCCTTTATTGTTCAATTGGATGAATTCCAAGAAACAAATAAATGGTTGAATTGCTAGTGTATACTTTAATTCTCACATTCCATTAACCTTAGGACTTTAATTTTGCGAGTGTTTTGTCTCCAACACCAACCATGGGCACTTTTTTTTAGTTTATCTTATTATTAATACTTTGACACTTTATTATTTTCCTCATATTTCATTAAATGCTAAAAACATTGTTATATATATATATAGAGAGAGAGAGAGAGAGCTTATACTAACACGGGTTTTAGTGGGAGTAATTTCATTCCAAAATAATAAAATGGACATGAAGCAAAAGAGATAAATTATAGAACTAACTATATAAAAAAAATGCGTGATCATTCCTATATCAATTATTGAGTTTCAAAAGAAGAAAATGATCTGGTAGTCCCTAGCCTCATTTTAGCATATTTAGTCACATATCTTGCTTGGGAAATGGCCATGTAACCCACAATATCTGTGTTCTTACTTATTTTTGGAGCAACACATTACACTTACTATTGTATTTTATTCTAAAGCTCAAGTTATTAATCATATTGTTATTGGAGTGAGAGGAAATGTGGTTATTGAACAAAGATGTTGTGTTTGCTTATGCTAGAAAGTATTACTCTCTATTCATAATTGGAGCCAATACATATATATTTCTTAATCATTGGATTGCATTTACATGCACATATGTAGATGTTGGGTAGCACTACACTTAGTATGTCTTAAGTTCGATGATTAGTGGATAGGTTGTGACTATATTTTTAACATAGTGGGAGATCTCCATTACATTGTCTCAAGCAGTAAACCATTCAGACTGGTGAGCCAATCATCAACCAAGTCATTACAATCAAACCAAAATATGTACAGAAAACCATGATGGTGTCTCAATCTCAGGCAACTTGCGATATTTATTTCAATCTCATATTAACCTGTGAAGGGGGTTGCACCAAAGATAGAACTCTTAATGATAAACTGATTGCAAAATTGTGATTAGTTGCATTTTTAAATAGTAGTTGTTGTGTGTGGGTTACACCAAAGAACAAACCATGTTATCAATCCTAAGTAATGTTGAAGATTAATTACACTTGAAACAAAATATAAAAAATCTTATAACCATTCTAAATACTAATATCTCTATCCAAAATTTTAAAACTTAATTCCTCTATTAACACCTCTAAATATTTATGTTGGTCAAACTAAGACTATAATTTTCTTTACTCATCAATAAACTTCTATAACATATGACATGGAACTGTCTACAATGTGGGTAACTACATGGGGCATATAAACATGGAAGGTGCACTCATTTATGTAAATTTGGAAGGTGTACTCATCTAAGAACTATTATAATGATTAGTTTGTAAGAAATGGCCAATATTAGGATGATTACTTTGAATTTTCAAACAATTTAGAATGACTTCTTTGAATTATCAAATGATTTAGAACAATAAATTGAGTTTGTTGTTATGACATCCCTCACCGAGGTGGGATGTCTAATGATAAGGAGCTTTATTCTATAAATCAAATACAACAAAGACTGCATGAACTGTCAAAGCCCCATTTTCACCTATCGGAACCCTTGAAAAGGCTAAAAATCCACCTTTTTGCTTTGAAAGCACTCATTTTAACATATCGGATCTAAGTGCCTTTCGGCTTAAGCCTTCATCCCCCATTTCTCATATGACCCCGCTCTATGTCCCACAGATAAAATTCCTTAAGCCTCCTTCGGCCATCAGACTTCACTGGTTCCCAAATCCACTCATTTTCTCTTTTGTTTCACCGCAGAGGTTCATCTTTGCCGAAGAGATCCTGACCATTGATCTTTGCAGATCCAATGGCCATCGCGTGTCACCTATCCATCGCACATCACACTTTGCTTCATTCAAAGTTCTCATTCCTGAACTCTTTTCTGCCGATGTACGAAACCCCGACGAGATCCTGACCGTTGATCTCCTCCCGCAGATCCAATGGTCATCGCTCGTCGTGCTTCACCTATGCATCGCACATCGCACATCACTTTTCTCCTTTTCCATCCACTTTTCATATTTTTCGGCCAATGTGTGAAACCCTGATGTAATCCTGACCGTTGATCTCCGCAGATCCAACAGTCATCGCTCCATCGAGCTACCCCCATCCATCGCACATCACATATCGCTGCACTCCTCTTTCACTCTATTTTTCACCACCGATGATCATCCCCCGCCGATGGAATCCTAACCGTTGATCTCTCCTAGATCCAACGGTCCCTGCTCCGTCGCACTTCGCCTTCCCCATCGGCATCACACTTCAGCAATTTTGATTTCCACTTCCCAAACCCTTTTCTCTGTTGATGTCCATCCTCTGCCGATAGAATCTCCACCGTCCGATCAACCCAGATCTACGGCGTAGGTTCACTATGGGGGCACCCGACCAAAGTTGCATGTACTCACCAGTGCCCCCGCAGTTGACTCCTTTGACTGCAGAAGATCTTCATCCAATGGTCCATATTCACTGTGGAGGCACTCGGCCCACTAGCCTGTCCGTACCTCCATGTGCCCCCATATTTGATCTCCACCGTTGATCTCGTCCCTGATCCAACGGCTCTCGCTCCATCAGCATATCGCAATCGCTTACTCCCACATTTTCAACTCTGCCCTTTCCATTCTCCTTCATCGCCAGATCCCGACCATTGACCCTCGCGATCCAACGGCTCCCATTGATCCCCTCTTTTCAACTCCACCCAATAGCTTTTCGCTACCCGAAAAAATCGATGACGTCATCCACTGGGTCCCACCTTTCTTCCTCCCGCACATCTTTTATCCCTTCACGTTTGATCGCAGCTGTCGATCTCCTAGATCTGACGGTCTAGAACTATTTTCGTGCCCAATCCACCAAAATAATTTACCACCCAAATTCAACGCGAAATGGGTGGTTTTAGAGGGACAGATGTCAACACCTAAGCCCTATCGCATTCGCCCAGGGTAAAACCACTTACCGCCCTGACCCCGTGTGAAAACCACCTCCGGTTTCCTGCAAAACTGCCTTTTGCATAGTTTCACACCAGATCAGATTTAAACTCTGTTTTAAAAATAGAAACGCTTCCGCTACATTCCCTGCCTCCGCATTTCTCCTCCGCTTTCACCCGAGCCTTCTGAAGCAGTCTACCCCTAATCACAGTATTTATTTAAATGGTTTGCTGTCTGTGCAGGTTTTCATGGCATTTTAAGTACACAGGCCGTCTCATAGCCAATCACAGTGACTTGAGGCTGAGGACGACGATCCTCCGTGCCCAGGAAGCAGAGAAAAAAGATGCAAAGGGTCAGTTTCACATCTCAATCTATGGATCATGACCATTGGCCATTCTATAAGACCCTCCAGCACAGAAGGCCAGTTCTTCCACTACTAGCAGTGCCGCACCCTCCAGCGCAGAAGGCCAGTCCTTCCCACCACTAACAGTGTCTCTTTTGCCAGCAGCAGCAGTGGTTCCGCCTCATCAAACAAAAATTATAATCCATGACGGGGCCTATGTGGCTTTTTTACCTTATGTCCTTTTCACCTTGTCATTTCGGGTGAAATCCTTATTTCACACCTGCAGTTTTCACTTTCAATTTAGTAAATTGTTTACATTTCAATTAGAAATGTCTTTAGGCCTGCGTTGTAAGATGATGAGAGGTAGTTCTACCTCATCATCATTTGTGTTTTGATTTAGACCTGAAATAGCATACAAGCACGCGGGGAAGATATTTTCCCAAAATATCTTCACGTGTATAGGAATCAGAGGTTATAAAAACAGGAAGAAAACACTAACAAAAGGTTCCAGATTTTCCAAAGGACTCACTAGCCTGAGTATTCTATATTTATTTTGTATGAGCTTTGATAGTGAATGTTGAAGTTCCTGTAGGGGTTCAGTAATAAGAAGCTTTGTTGGAATTGGGGATTCCACTCTGGATGATTCACAGTTTGTAACTCTTCTCCATGTTTTTTAATACAAATGTTCATTTCATATCTCTCTACATTTCTTGTATCTAATGTTCTTGAATGAAAGTGTTCCCATGCTTAAATGTGAATTTATCGTAGCAGATACTCACAGTTACTCATCTATAGCGCTTTAAATATGGCTCAGGCATGATACTTTGTTTCATTTTCTATCTCTTCCACCGTTCTTCTGATATTAACTACAATGGATTCTTATCTTTGAACTTGCCCAGATATATGGATTCTTATCTCTGAATAAGCCCAGTATATATGGATTATTATCCTTGAATAAGCCCGGTTATATTTGATATCTTACTCTATCTTCTGCCATAGTCATCGCTCATATATAACTTTATATCTGTGTGTTCATTTTAGAAGTTTGCCCCCTTTACAGCATTATGTTTTAAAGCTGTCTGATGCATTTACTTAATACAGTTTGTACTCAGTTTCTACATTTTTCCTAGTTGTTGTGTTAAACTTTGGGGTTTTGGCTCCAACCTTATTAAAACCATTCATCTGAGTGACAGTTGCATGAGAGCCAAACATTTCCAAATGCAGTCATTCAAGTCATATGCTCCTTGCATTTAAAATTTCCTAGGCACTGGTCTTTATACAACTCAACACTGTCTCTATGAGCTACAACATATTTCTGGTACTATTGCCGAGGAAAGAATTTAAAGAACTAAATCCCTGGGCCTCGACAAATATCATCCACCCTTTAGAATAGGTGAGCAGGAAGGGTTGGGAGTTGTAGATCCCTCACCTTGGCGACTCCACTGTCATTCAAAGATAGATCTATTTGCAGTCATGGCTTCTCAAAAGCCACACCTGAGGTCAGATACATCCCAGTTGAGAACACCTTCAATGTCTGATCCAAAGAAGATTTTGCACAAGAGAAGTTGGAGAGAAATACAATTAGCTTATACAGATATTTCCAAACTCTCCATCCTCCTCTCAATTAGCTCAAGATCAAAGTCCTGATTCTATTGCAAGAACCCTTGACTATACTTCAGATAGCCCCTCCCTTGAAAATATTGAAGTAAAATATGAGGCTGAATTTGTAGATACCACAAGTTTCTTTCTGCATCCCACTCCCGAAGTCGAAGAAGTTAAAGAAGTCATAGAGGTTTCCACTTCTCATATTTCAGTAGTTCAATCAACCCCTCAAGTCGTTGTTCATTATATCCCCATTGTCATACATTCTTCTCTTCCACCACCTCCACAACCTCCGATGGATGTTCCTAGCTTCCTACAGAACAAATATGCCCCCCTTGCATTGCCTCAGATCCTAAATGACATGCCTTAGGATTACTTAAATATCCTACCTCGTTTCAATGGAGAAAATGATACTGAAGCTCGGAAACACTTGGAAGTTTTTTGCGCCTTCGCAGAAAATTTCAATTTTCAACATTTGGATGTGGTGTTGAGATTTTTTGTCCAGTATCTAGATGGAGAGGCCAGAAAATGGTTCAAGACCTTGGGGGACCACTCCATTAATAACTAGGAGGAGATGGAAAATTCCTTCACCAAGAATTGGGGAGAGAAGAAGGACCACAGATATTGTCTTACATAATTCAACGCACTTAGAAACAGACATAATGAAGATGTGTTCGAATTCATCAAGAGATTTGATAAATTATATACAAGTATCCCAGCTGAAATGAAGCCTCACCAGACCGCTGCTAAAGTGGTGTTTGTAGCAGCCTTTGAGTCAGAATTCAGATTCTCTTTAAGATAAAGGAAGTCTGCTACTCTGGATGAAACCCAGACTGATGCATTGGAAGTGGAAGCTAACTTTGCTTCTACGGGTAAATCAAAAGGGAGGTCGGACCATGATGCTAGGCGAAGAGGGAAAGAAGAAGTGTCTACCTCAAGTCAAGATAGAGAGGTAGCAGATTAAAAAATAGAGGATATGAGCAAAATGATCAAGAACCTTTCGAGCAAGCTGGCGAAGCTTGAGCTCGAGGCAAAGAACTCATCCTCCAATCCATTCCAAAATTCTCCAAACAGAGGTTTTAACCCACAATATATAAAGCCTCCTCTTCAAATATTGCAGAGAGAGCAGAAGGAGCAACAAGACCACATACAGCCCCCACTATATCTGGAAGGGCAGATGGATGACCCTGCCGAAGACATTCCCGATGGGCAAGATGATCAATATCTTGCTTATTTAGATGGCGATGAAGTTGAGTCTTCTTTGCAAAAAGATGAAGGAGTGGAGGTTTCCTTGTAAGAAGAAGAAGAAAAAACAAGTGATGCTAAAGATCCAGAGATCGATGATTACTGTAAACAATTCGTGGACTTCATGCAGACACAGATCAACAAAAAATATGATCTCAAGTCCTCCAGGAATAGGACATGCACTCAAGAAAAGAAGAAGATATGCCTCAGAAGGAAACAGTTGTTCAGAAAGTCGAAGATAAAGGTAAGAGACCTATAACTAAACCTTTACATCCTAATGACTCCATTCCTTCCTCTTCTAAGTTGGGCTCTAATCCAAATTTAAATGTTAAACCTATTCTGAGGGAAGAAAAACCTTCATCCATGATAAATGAACCAAAGGAAAATACCATAGAGAAGCCTCCCTTTGCTTTTAATCTTCAAAAAGAATTGGAAAAAGTTAAAATCCCAGTCCCCCTAACTGAACTACTGAAATAGCCAGCCTACAAGTCTCGGGTGTCTTCTTTCATGCTTCCTCAAGGAGTAGCCCCAATCCCAGATAGTTTAAACCTCTAGGAACAAAGGACTATGTTCATGTTCGGCCCTCATGTTGAGGAGTTAGATGCTTCAACTCCTCCTTTCTATGTCTCTTTAGTAATTCATGATTTGTTGTTGCACAACTATATGCTGGATTCTAGGGCATCCCATAACCTGTTACCTCTATCGGTGATGGAGAAATTGGGGCTGTAGATCACTCGCCCATATAAATATCTCTACTCTTTTGATTCTAAAAGAGTCAAATGTTTGGGGATGATCAAGGATCTGGTGGTAAACCTAGCCCAAATCCCAACTAAAAGCGTGGTAATGGACATAGTAGTAGCTGATATCCCAGCTCAATTTGGGATGTTTTTATCTAGATCATGGGGTACAAAAATCGGAGGATCCATAAAGCTAGACCTAACCTATGTGACCATCCCTGTGTTTGGAGGCCAAGAAAGGAGATTATACCGGGAAACAAGGTTTGTAAAGATGGTCACTAAAGTTGATAATTCAGTAATTTCACTGGTGTACAAAAAGGAGCGTGAGTTTTCTTGTCTAATGCTTGAAAAGGACCAAGATTACTTGTGGGAGCCATCTTTCTGTCAAGTAAAGACCGAGCAATCTTCAAGTAATGAAGAAGGTGGGGTTTGGACCTTGCACTTTGATGGAGCCAACTCAAAGGAAGGGAGTGGAGCTGGGATTCTCCTTATCTCCCCTACTAGACAACTGGTCCCATTATCTTTCAAATTGGAGTATGAAGCCAGGAACAATGTGTCTAAATACGAAGCCTTGCTTCTAGGTCTACAAATAGCAAAGAACATGAATATTCAAAGCTTGAAGGTTTTGGGAGATTCAGAACTGGTGATGAGACAAGTAAGAAATCAATGTCAAGCTAAGCACCCACAACTGAGGGCTTATAGAAATGAAGAAGGTCATGAACAACCCATTGCCTTTTTCAGCCAAGTGCTTCGCGACACTAGGCCAAAATATAACATCCTAGAGAAATAGGCTTATACTAAAGATAAAGAGATGTAGATCGGAGATCTGGTGCTAAGATGGGATATAAGAAGGGCTGAGAAAGGAAAGCATGGAAAGTTTGATCCTCTATGGTTCGGACCTTTCAAAATCGCAGAAGCCGGAGGAAACAATACTTTTAGACTGGAAAATTTGCAAGGTGATCTGCTCAAAGCCCTTGTGAATGGGCAATTCTTAAAACCCATTTTCTAGTATTGATTCAGGCCGAAAGGTTTGTTGTATGATATTGTACATTATTCAGTTGCTTTTATTATGATGTTTTTTGTTTTGATTTGTCATGAAGAAAGAAGATAAGGCATCAAGGGACTGTGTTCGCAAGAAGAAGGCTAACAGATGGTCTACAGAGTTCTCGACGCATTCGAGGATAAACGGGTCATCCCCAAGTTGAGCCAATGTTGTTATGACATCCCTCACTGAGGTGGGATGTATAATGATAAGGAGCTTTGTTCTACAAATCAAATACAACAAAGACTTCATGGACTATCAAAGCCCCATTTTCACCTATCGAAACCCTTGAAAAGGCTAAAAATCCACCCTTTTGCGTTGAAAGTGCTCATTTTAACATATTAGGCCTCTAAGCACATTTTGGCTTAAGCCCTCAACCCCCATTTCTCGTATGACCCTGCTCTATGTCCAATAAATAAAATTCCTTAAGCCTCCTTCGGCCATCGGACTTCGCTGCTTCTCAAATCCACTCATTCTCTCTTTTGTTTCATCGCTGAGATTCATCTTTACCTAATAGATCCTGACCGTTGATCTTCGCAGATCCAATGGCCATCATGCATCACCTATCCATCGCACATCGCACTTCTCTTCATTCAAAGTTCTCGTTCATGAACTCTTTTCCACTGATGTGAAAAACCCCGACGAGATCCTGACCGTTGATCTCCTCCCGCAGATCCAACGGTCATCGCTCATCGCACTTCACCTATGCATCGCACATCACACATCGCTCTTCCCTGTTTCCATCCGCTTTTCATATTTTTCGGCTGATGTGTGAAACCCCTATGTAATCCCGACCGTTGATCTCCATATATCCAATGGTCATCGCTCCATTGCGCTGCTCCCATCCATCGCACATCGCATATTGCTGCACTCCACTTTCACTCTATTTTTCACCGCCGATGATCATCCCCCGCCGATGGAATCCTAGTTGTTGATCTCTCCCAGATCCAATGGTCCCCGCTCCGTCGCACTTCGCCTTCCCCATCGGCATTGCACTTCGGCAATTCCCATTTCCACTTCCCAAACCATTTTCTCAGCTGATGTCCATCCTCCGCCGATAGAATCTCCACCGTCTGTTCAAACTAGATGTACGTCGCAGGTTCACTGCGGGGGCACCCGACCAAAGTGGCCCGTACTCCCCAGTGCCCCCGCAGTTGACTCCTTTGACTGCGGAAGAACTTCATCCAACAGTCCATATTCACTGAGGAGGCACCTGGCCCGCTAGCCCGTCCGTACCCCCATGTGCCCCCGTAGTTGATCTCCACCGTTGATCTCGTCCCTGATCCAATGTCTCTCTCACCATTGGCATATCTCAATCGCTTACTCCGGCATTTTCAACCTTTCCCTTTCCATTCTCCTTCATCGCCAGATCCAGAACATTGATCCTCGCAATCCAAAAGCTCCCATTGATCCCCTCTTTTCAACTCCACCTAATATCTTTTCGCTACCCGACAAAATCGATGACATCATCTGTCGAGTCCCACCTTTCTTCCTCCCACACATCCTTTGTCCCCTCGCGTTTGATCTCATCCGTCGATCTCTTAGATCTAACAGTCTAGAATTGTTTTCACGCCCAATCCACCAAAATAATTTAATGACCAAATTCAACGCAAAATGGGTGGTTTTAGAGGGATATGTGTCAAGATCTGAGCCTTAACGCATTCGCCAGGGGTAAAACCTCTTACCGCCCTGGCCCCGTGCGAAAACCGCCTCCAGTTTTCTGCAAAACTGCCTTTTGTACAGTTTCATACTAGATCATATTTAAACTATGTTTTCACCATAGAAACGCTTTCGCTGCATTCCCTACCTCTGCACTGCTCCTCCACCTTCACCCAAGCCTTATGAAGCAGTCTACCCCTCATCACAGGATTTATTTAACTGGTTTGTTGTCTGTGCAGGTTTTCATGGCATTTTAAGTACACAAGCCATCTCATAGCCAATCAAAGCGGCTTGAGGTCGAGGATGACGATCCTCCACGCCCAGGAAGCAGAGAAAAAAGATGAAAATTGTCAGTTTCACATCTCAGTCGATGGATCATGACCATTGGCCATTCTATAATACCCTCCAACATAGAAGGCCGGTTCTTCCACTAGCAGTAGTGTTGCACACTCCAGCGCAGAAGGCTAGTCCTTCCCACGACTAACGGTGTCTCTTTTGCTAGCAGCAACAGTGGTTCTGCCTCATCAAAAAACAATGATAATCCATGACGGGGCCTATGTGGATTTTTTACCTTATGTCGTTTTCACTTTTTCATTTCGAGTGAAATCCTTATTTCACTCCTACAGTTTTCACTTTCAGTTTAGTAAATTGTTTACATTTCAGTTAAAATGGCTTTAGGCCTAAGTTGTAAGATGATGAGAGGCAGTTCTACCTCATCATCATTTTTGTTTTGATTTAGACCTGAAACAGCATACAAGCACGCGGAGAATATATTTTCCCAAAATATCTCCGCGCGCATAGGAATCAAAGGTTATAAAAATAGGAAGAAAACACTAACAAAAGGTTCCAGATTTTCCAAAAGACTCACTAGCTCGAGTATTATTTATGTATTTTTTATGATCTTTGATAGTGAATATTGAATTTCCCGTAGGGATTCAGTAATAAGAAGCTTTGCTGGAATTGGGGATTCCGCTCTGGATGATTCACATTTTGTAACTCTTCTCCATGTTTTTTAATACAAATGTTCATTTCGTATCTCTCTACATTTCTTGTATCTAATGTTCTGGAATGTGAGTGCTCCCATGCTTAAATGTGAATGCGAGTGCTCCCATTCTTTCGATATTAACTACAATGGATTCTTATCTTTAAACTTGCCTAGATATATGGATTCTTATCTCTGAATAAGCCCAGTATATATGGGTTCTTATCCTTGAATAAGCCTGGTTATAGTTGATATCTTACTCTATCTTCTGCCATAGTCATCGCTCATATATAACTTGATATCTATGTGTTCATTTTAGAAGTCGGCCCCCTTTATAGCACTATGTTTTAAAGCTATCTGATGCATTTACTTATTGCATTTTGTACTCAGTTTCGACAGTTTTCCTAGTTGTTGTGTTAAAATTTGGGGTTTTGGTTCCACCCTTATTAAAACCATTCATATGAGTGATAGTTGCATGAGAGCGAAACATTTCCAACTGCAGTCAGTTGAGTCATATTCTCCTTGCATTTAAGATTTCCTAGGCACTAGTCTTTATACAACTCAAGGCTGTCTCTAGGAGCTACAACATCTTTCTAGCACCATTGCCAGGGAAAGAATTTAAAGAACTAAATCCCTGGGCCTCGACAAATATCATCCACCCTTCAGAATAGGTGAGCAGGAAGGGTTGGGATTTGTAGATCCCTCACCTTGGAAACTCCACTGTCATTCAAAGATAAATATATTTGCAGTCTTGGCTTCCCGAAAGCCACACCTAAGGTCAGATACATCCCATTTGAGAACACCTTTAGTGTTTGATCCAGAGAAGATTTTTCACAAGAGAAGTTAGAGAGAAAGACAATTAGCTTATACAGATATTCCCATATTCTCCCTGGAAGACTCTCCATCCTCCTCTCAATTAGCTCAAGATCAAGGTCATGATTCTATTGCAAGAACCCTTGACTATACTTCAGATAGCCCCTCCCTTGAAAATATTGAAGTAAAAAATGAGGTTGAATCTGTAGATACAACAAGTTTCTTTCTGCATCCCACTCCCAAAACCAAAGAACTAAAAGAAGTCACGGAGGTTTCCACTTCTCATATTTCAGAAGTTTAATCAACCCCTCAAGTCGTTGTTCAATATATCCCCATTGTCATACATACTTCTCTTCCACCACCTCCACAACCTCCGATGGCTATTCCTGGCTTCCTAATGAAAAAATATGCCCCCCTGGCATTGCCTCAGATCCTGAATGACATACCTTAGGATTACTTAAAGATCCTACCTCATTTCAATGAAGAAAATGATACTGAAGCTCAGAAACACCTAGAAGTTTTATGCGCCTTCGCAGAAAATTTCAATGTTGAACATTTGGATGTGGTGTTGAGATTGTTTGTCCAGTCTCTAGATGGAGAGGCTAGAAAATGGTTCACAAACTTGGGGGACCGCTCCATTAATAACTGGGAGGAGATGGAAAATGCCTTCACCAAGAAGTGGGGAGAGAATAAGGACCACGGATATTGTCTTACAGAATTCAATGCACTTAGAAAGAGACATAATGAAGATGTGTCCGAACTCATCAAGAGATTTAATAAATTATATACAAGTCTCCCAGCCGAAATGAAGCCTCACCAGACCACTGCTAAAGTGGTGTTTGTAGTAGCCTTTGAGTCAGAATTCGGATTCTCCTTAAGAGAAAGGAAGTCTCCTACTCTGGATGAAGCCCAGACTGATGCATTGGAAGTGGAAGCTAACTTTTCTTCTACGGGTAAATCAAAAGGGAGGTCATACCATGATGCTAGGCGGAGAGGGAAAGAAGAAGCGTCTACCTCAAATCAAGATAAAGAGGTTGCAGATTACAAAATAGAGGAGATGAGAAAAATGATCAAGAACCTTTCGAGCAAGCTGGTGAAGCTTGAGCTCGAGGAAAATAACTCATCCTCCAAGCCTTTCCAAACTACTCCAAATAGAGGATTTAACCCACAATATAGAAAGCCTCCTCTTCAAATATTGCAGAGAGAGCGGAAGGAGCAGCAAGACCACATACAGCCCCTGTTGTATCTAGAAGGGAAGATGGATGGCCCTACCGAAGACATTCCTGATGGGAAAGATGATCAATATCTTGCTTACTCAAATGGCGATGAAGTTGACTCTTCTTTGAAAGAAAATGGAGTGGAGCTTTCCTTGCAAGAAGAAGAAGAAAAAACAAGTGTTGTTAAAGATCTAGAGATCGATGATTACTGTAAACAATTCGTGGACTTCATGCAGACACATTTCAATAGAAAGTATGATCTCAAGTCCTCCAGGAAGAGGACACGCACTCAAGAACAAGAAGAATATATGCCTCAGAAGGAAACAGTTGTTCAGAAAGTCAGAGATAAAGGTAAGAGATCTATAACTGAACCTTTACATCCTAATGACTCCATTCCTTCCTCTTCTAAGTTGGCCTCTAATCCAAATGCAAATTTTAAACCTATTCTGAGGGAAGAAAAACCTTCAGCAATGATAAATTAACCAAAGGAAAATACCATAGAGAAGCCTCCCTCTGCTTTTAATCTTCAAAAAGAACTAGAAAAATGTTGAAATCCCAGTCCCCCTAACTGAACTACTGAAACATCCAGCCTACCAGTCTCAGGTGTCTTCTTTCATGCTTCCTCAAGGAGCAACCCCAATCCCAGATAGTTTAAACCTCCAAGAAGAAAGGCCTATGGTCATGTTTGGCCCTCATGTTGAGGAGTTAGATGCTTCAACTCCTCCTTTCTATGTCTCTTTAGTAATTCATGATTTGATTTTACACAACTGTATGCTGGATTTCGAGGCATCCCATAACATGTTACCTCTATCGATGATGGAGCAATTGGGGTTGCAGATCACTCACCCATATAAATATCTCTACTCTTTTGATTCTAATAGAGTCAAATGTTTGGGGATGATCAAGGATCTGGTGGTAAACCTAGCCCAAATCCCAGCTAAAAGCGTGGTAATGGACATAGTAGTGGCTGATATCCCAGATCGGTTTGGGATGCTGTTATCTAGATCATGGGGTACAAATATCAGAGGATCTATAAATTTGAACCTAACCTATGCGACCATCCCTGTGTTTGGAGGCCAAGAAAGGAGATTATACCGGGAAACAAGGTTTGTAAAGATGGTCACTAAAGCTGATAATTCAGTAAATTCACCGGTGTACAACAAAGAGGGTGAGTTTTCTTATCTAATGCTTGAAGAAGACCAATATTACTTGCAGGAGCCATCTTTATGTCAAGTAAATACCGAGCAGTCTTCAAGTAATGAAGAAGGTGGGGTTTGGACCTTGCATTTTGATGGAGCCAACTCAAAGGAAGGTAGTGGAGCTGGGATTCTCCTTATCTCCCCTACTGGACAACTGGTCTCATTATCTTTCAAATTGGAGTATGAAGCCACGAACAACATGGCCGAATACGAAGCCTTGCTTCTAGGTCTACAAATAGCAAAGAACATGAATATTCAAAGCTTGAAGGTTTTCGGAGATTCAGAACTGGTGGTGAGACAAGTAAGAAATCAATGTCAAGCTAAGCACCCACGACTGAGGGCTTACATAAATGAAGAAGGTCATGAACAACCCATTTCCTTTTTCAGCCAAGTGCTTCGTGACACTGGGCCAAAATATAACATCCTAGAGAAACAGGCTTATGCTAAAGATAAAGAGATGCAGATTGGAGATCTGGTGCTAAGATGGGATATAAGAAGGGCTGAGAAAGGAAAGCATGGAAAGTTCGATCCTCTATGGTTCAGACATTTCAAAATCACAGAAGCCGGAGGAAACAATACTTTCAAACTGGAAAATTATCAGGGTGATCTGCTCGAAGCCCCTGTGAATGGGAAATTCTTAAAACCCTTTTTCCAGTATTGATTCAAGCTGAAGGTCTGTTGTATGATATTGTACATTATTCAGTTGCTTTTATTATGATGTTTTCTGTTTTGATTTGTCATGAAGAAAGAAGAGAAGGCATCAAGGGATTGTGTTCACAAGAAGAAGGCTAACAGATGGTCTGCGAAGTTCTCGACACGTTCGAGACAAACAGGTCGTCCCCAAGTGGATCCAATGTTGTTATGACATCCCTCACCAAGGTGGGATGTATAATGATAAGGAGCTTTATTCTGCAAATCAAATACAACAAAGACTACATGGACTGTCAAAGCCCCATTTTCACCTATCGGAACCCTTGAAAAGGCTAAAAATCCACCTTTTTGCTTTGAAAGCGCTCATTTTAACATATCATGCCTTTAAGCGCCTTTCAGCTTAAGCCCTCAGCCCCCATTTCTCATATGACCCCGCTCTATGTTTGACAGATAAAATTCCTTAAGTCTCCTTCGGCCATCGTACGTCGCTAGTTCCCAAATCCACTCATTTTCTCTTTTGTTTCACCGTCGAGGTTCATCTTTGCCGAAGAGATCCTGACCGTTCATCTCCACAGATCCAATGGTCATCGCGCGTCACCTATCCATCACACATCGCACTTCGTTTCATTCAAATTTCTCATTCCTGAACTCTTTTCCGCCAATGTGTGAAACCCCGATGAGATCCTGACCGTTGATCTCCTCTCGCAGATCCAACGGTCATCGCTCATCACACTTCACCTATGCATCACACATCACACATCGCTCTTCCCTGTTTCCATCTGCTTTTCATATTTTTTGGCCGATGTGTGAAACCCCGATGTAATCCCGACCATTGATCTCCGCAGATCCAATGGTCATCGGTCCATCGTGCTATCCCCATCCATCGCACATTTCATATCGCTGCACTCCAATTTCACTCTATTTTTCACCGTCGATGATCATCCCCCGTCGATGGAATCCTAACCGTTGATCTCTCCCAGATCCAACGGTCCCTGCTCCGTCGCACTTTTCCTTCCCCATCGGCATCGCACTTCGGCGATTCCCATTTCCACTTCCCAAACCCTTTTCTCTGCTGATGTCCATTTTCTGCCTATAGAATCTCCACCGTCCGATCAACCTAGATCTACAGCGCAGGTTCACTGTGGGGGCACCCGACCAAAGTGGCCCGTACTCCCCATTGCCCCCGTAGTTGACTCCTTTGACCGTGGAAGATCTTCATCCAACGGTCCATTTTCACTACAGAGGCACCTGGCTTGCTAACCCATCCGTACCCTCATGTGCCCCCACAGTTGATCTCCACCATTGATGTTGTCCCTGATCCAACAGCTCTCACTCCATCGGCATATCGCAATCACTTACTCCCACATTTTCAACCTTTCCCTTTCCATTCTCCTTCATCGCCAAATCTCGACCATTGATCCTCATGATCCAACAGCTCCCATTGATCCCCTCTTTTCAACTCCGCCCAATAGCTTTTTGCTACCCGACAAAATCGATGACGTCATCCACCGGGTCCCGCCTTTCTTCCTCCCGCACATCCTTTCTCCCTTCGCGTTTGATCTCAGTCGTCGATCTCCCAAATCTGACGGTCTAGAACTGTTTTCGCACCCAATCCGCCAAAATAATTTACGCCCAAATTCAACGTGAAATGGGTGGTTTTAGAGGGACAAGTGTCAACACTTGAGCCCTATTGCATTCGCCTGGCGTAAAACCACTTACCGCCCCGGCCCCATGAAAAAAGCGCCTCTAGTTTTCTGCAAAACCGCCTTTTGCACAGTTTCGCACCAGCTCAGATTTAAACTATGTTTTCACCATAGAAATGCTTCCACTGCATTCCCTGCCTCCGCATTGCTCCTCCGCCTTCACCTGAGCCTTTTGAAGCTTTCTACCCCTCATTGCAGGATTTATTTAACTGGTTTGTTGTCTGTGCAGGTTTTCATGGCATTTTAAGTACACAGGTTGTCTCATAGCCAATCACAGCGGCTTGAGGCTGAGGATGATGATCCTCCATGCCCAAGAAGCAGAGAAAAAAGATGCAAAGGGTCAGTTTCACGTCTGAGTCGATGGATCATTACCATTGGCCATTCTATAAGACCCTCTAGCACAGAATTCCAGTTCTTCCACTACCAGCAGTGCAGCACCCTCCAGCGCAGAAGGCCAGTCCTTCCCACGACTAACGGTGTCTCTTTCACCAGCAGCAACAGTGGTTCCACCTCATCAAACAACAATGATAATCCATGACGGGGCTTGTGTGTCTTTTTCACCTTATGTCCTTTTCACTTTGTCATTTCAGGTGAAATCCTTATTTCACTCCTATAGTTTTCACTTTCAGTTTAGTAAATTGTTTACATTTCAGTTAGAAACAACTTTAGGCCTGCGTTGCAAGATGATGAGAGGCAGTTCTACCTCATCATCATTTATGTTTTGATTTAGACCTGAAACAGCATACAAGCATGCGAGGAAGATATTTTCCCAAAATAGGAATCAGAGGTTATAAAAATAGGAAGAAAACACTAACAAAAGAAAACTACAGGAGTGAAATAAGGATTTCACCCGAAATGACAAAGTGAAAAGGACATAAGGTAAAAAATCCACACATGCCATGTCATGGATTATCATTGTTGTTTGATGAGGCGGAACCACTGCTGCTACTGGTGAAAGAGACATTGTTAGTTGTGGGAAGGACCGGCCTTATGCGCTAGAGGGTGCGGCACTGCTAGTAGTGGAAGAACTGGTCTTCTGTGCTGGAGGGTCTTATAGAATGGCCAATGTTCATGATCCATCGACTGAGACGTGAAAATGACCCTTTGCATATTTTTTCTCTGCTTCCTAAGTGTGTAGGATTGTCATCCTCGGCCTCAAGCCACTGTGATTGGCTATGAGACGGCCTGTGTACTTAAAATGCCATGAAAACCTGCACATACAGCAAACCAGTTAAATAAATCCTGCGATGATGGGTAGACTACTTCAGAAGCTCAGGTGAAGGTGAAGGAGCAGTGCGGAGGCAGGGAATGCAGCAGAAGCATTTCTATAGAAAAAACAGAGTTTAAGTCTGATCTAATGCGAAACTGTGCAAAAGGCGGTTTTGTAGAAAACCGGAGGTAGTTTTCGCGTGGGGCCAGGGCGGTAAGTGGTTTTACCCCAGGCGAATGCGATAGGGCTCAGGTGTTGACACCTGTCCCTCTAAAACCACCCATTTTGCGTTGAATTTGGGCGTTAAATTATTTTGGTGGATTGGGCGCGAAAACAGTTCTAGACTATCAGATCTAGGAGATCGACAGCTGAGATCAAACGCGAAGGGAGAAAGGATGTGCGGGAGGAAGAAAGGTGGGACTCGGCAGATGACGTCATCGATTTTGTCGAGTAGCGAAAAGCTATTGGGTGGAGTTGAAAAGAGGGGATCAATGGGAGTCGTTGGATCGTGAGGATCAATGGTCGGGATCTAGCGATGAAGGAGAATGGAAAGGGCAGGGTTGAAAATGCGGGAGTAAGTGATTGCGATATGCCAATGGAGCAAGAGCCATTGGATCAGGGACAAGATCAACGCCGGAGATCAACTGCGGGGGCACATGGGGGTACGAACGGGTTAGCGAGCCAGGTGCCTCCGCAGTGAATATGGACTGTTGGATGAAGATCTTCCGCAGTCAAAGGAGTCAACTGTGGGGGCACTGGGGAGTATGAGCCACTTTGGTCGGGTGCCCCCGTAGTGAACCTGTGCTATAGATCTGGGTTGATCGGACGATGGAGATTTTATCGGTGGAGGATGGACATCGGTGGAGAAAAGGGTTTGGGAAGTGGAAATGGGAATCTCTGAAGTGCGATGCCGATGGGGAAGGAGAAGTACGATGGAGCGGGGACCGTTGGATCTAGGAGAGATCAACGGCTGGGATTCCATCGGCGGGGGATGATCATTTTCTGTGAAAAATAGAGTGAATGTGGAGTGCAGCGATATGCGATGTGAGATGGATGGGGGCAGCACAATGGAGTGATCACCGTTGGATCTGTGGAGATCAATGGTCGAGATTACATTGGGGTTTCGCACATCAACCAAAAAAATATGAAAATCGGATGGAAACGGGGAAGAGTGATGTGCGATGTACGATGCATAGGTGAAGCGCGACGAGCAATGACCGTTGGATTTGCGGGAGGAGATCAACGGTCAGGATCTCGTCAGGGTTTCGCACATCTGTGGAAAAGAGTTCAAGAACGAGAACTTTGAATGAAGCGGAGTGCGATGTGTGATGGATAGGTGACGTGCGATGGTCATTGGATCTGCAGAGATCAACGGTCAAGATCTCTTCGGTAAAGATGAACCTCAGCGATGAAACAAAAGAGAAAATGAGTGGATTTGGGAACCAGCGAAGTCCGATGGTCGAAGGAGGCTTAAGGACTTTTATCTGTCAGACATAGAGCGGGGTCGTATGAGAAATGGGGGTTGAGGGCTTAAGCCGAAAGGTGCTTAGAGGCCCGATATGTTAAAATGAGTGCTTTCAATGCAAAAAGGTGGATTTTTAGCCTTTTCAAGGGTTTCGATAGGTGAAAATGGGGCTTTGACAGTCCATGCAGTCTTTGTTGTATTTGATTTGCAAAATAAAGCTCCTTATCATTAGACATCCCACCTTGGTGAGGGATATCATAACAACATTGGCTCCACTTGGGGACGACCCGTTTGTCCTCCAATGCGTCGAGAACTCCGCAGACCATCTGTTAGCCTTCTTCTTGCGAACACAGTCCCTTGATGCCTTCTCTTCTTTCTTCATGACAAATAAAAACAACGAACATCATAATAAAATCAACTGAATAATGTACAATATCATAAAGAAGACCTTTTGGCCTGAATCAATACTGGAAAAAGGGTTTTAAGAATTGCCCATTCATAGAGGCTTCAAGCAGATCACCCTGCAAATTTTCCAGTCTGAAAGTATTGTTTCCTCCAGCTTCTACAATTTTGAAAGGTCTGAACCATAGAGGATCGAACTTTCCATGCTTTCCTTTCTCAGCCCTTCTTATATCCCATCTTAGCACTAGATCTCTGATCTGCATCTCTTTATCTTTAGCATAAGCTTGTTTCTCTAGGATGTTATATTTTGGCCCAGCGTCGTGAAGCACTTGGCTGAAAAAGGAAATGGGTTGTTCATGACCTTCTTCATTTCTGTAAGCCCTTAGTCATGGGCGCTTAGCTTGACATTGATTTCTTACTTGTCTCACCACCAGTTCTGAATCTCCCAAAACCTTCAAGCTCTGGATATTCATGTTCTTTGTTATTTGTAGACCTAGAATCAAGGCTTCGTATTCGTCCACATTGTTCTTGGCTTCATACTCCAATTTGAAATATAATGGGACCAGTTGTCTAGTAGGGGAGATAAGGAGAATCCCAGCTCCACTCCCTTCCTTTGAGTTGGCTCCATCAAAGTGCAAGGTCCAAACCCCACCTTCTTCATTACTTGAAGACTGCTCGATCTTTACTTGATAGAAAGATGGCTCCTGCAAGTAATCTTGGTCTTCTTCAAGCATTAGACAAGACAACTCACCCTCTTTTCTTTATACCGGTGAATTTACTGAATTATCAGCTTTAGTGACCATCTTTACAAACCTTGTTTCCCAGTATAATCTCCTTTCTTGGCCTCCAAACACAGGGATGGTCACATAGGTTAGGTTCAGCTTTATAGATCCTCCGATTTTTGTACCCCATGATCTAGATAACAGCATCCCAAACTGAGCTAGGATATCTGCCACTACTATGTCCATTACCACGCTTTTAGCTGGGATTTGGGCTAGGTTTACCACTAGATCCTTGATCATCCCCAAACATTTGACTCTTTTAGAATCAAAAGAGTAGAGATCTTTATATGGGCAAGTGATCTGCAGCCCCAATTTCTCCATCACCGACAGAGGTAACAGGTTATGGGATGCCCCAAAATCCAGCATACAGTTGTGCAACAAAAAATCATGAATTACTAAAGAGACATCAAAAGGAGGAGTTGAAGCATCTAACTCCTCAACATGAGGGCCGAACATGACCATAGGCCTTTCTTCCTGGAGGTTTAAACTATCTGGGATTGGGGCTGCTCCTTGAGGAAGCATGAAAGGAGACACTTGAGATTGGTAGGCTGGTTGTTTCAGTAGTTCAGTTAGGGGGACTGGGATTTTAACTTTTTCCAGTTCTTTTTTAAGATTAAAAGTAGAGGGAGGCTTCTCTATGGTATTTTCCTTTGGTTCATTTATCATGGCTGAAGGTTTTTCTTCCCTCGGAATAGGTTTAACATTTTCATTTGGATTAAAGGCCAACTTAGAAGAGGAAGGAATGGAGTCATTAGGATTTAAAGGTTCAATTATAGGTTTCTTACCTTTATCTCCAACTTTCTGAACAACTGTTTCCTTCTGAGGCATCTCTTCTTCTTGTTCTTGAGTGCGTGTCCTCTTCCTGGAGGACTTGAGATCATATTTTTTGTTGAACTGTTTCTGCATGAAGTCCACGAATTGTTTACAGTAATCATCGATCTCTGGATCTTTAGCAGCACTTGTTGTTTCTTCTTCTTCTTGCAAGGAAAGCTCCACTCCTTCATCTTCTTGCAAAGAAGAATCAACTTCATCGTCGTCTGAGTAAGCAAGATATTGATCATATTTCCCATAGGGAATGTCTTCAGCAAGGCCATCCATCTGCCCTTCCAGATACAGCGGGGGCTGTATGTGGTCTTTCTGCTCCTTCTGCTCTCTCTGCAATATTTGAAGAGGAGGCTTTCTATATTGTGAGTTAAATCCTCTGTTTGGAGCAGTTTGGAATGGCTTGGAGGATGAGTTCTTTGCCTCGAGCTCAAGCTTCACCAACTTGATCGAAAGGTTCTTGATCATTTACTCATCTCCACTATTTTGTAATCTTATACCTCTCTATCTTGACTTGAGGTAGACGCTTCTTCTTTCCCTCTCCGCTTAACATCATGGTCTGACCTCCCTTTTGATTTACCCATAGAAGAAAAGTTAGCTTCCACTTCTAATGCATCAATCTGGGCTTCATCCATAGTAGCAGACTTCCTTTCTCTTAAAGAGAATCCAAATTATAACTCAAAGGCTTTTACAAACACCACTTTAGCAGCGGTCTGGTGAGGCTTCATTTCGGTTGGGAGACTTGTATATAATTTATTAAATCTCTTGATGAATTCGGACACATCTTCATTATGTCTCTTTCTAAGTGCATTGAATTTTGTAAGACAGTATCTGTGGTCCTTCTTCTCTCCCCACTTCTTGGTGAAGGCATTTTCCATCTCCTCCCAGTTATTAATGGAGCGGTCCCCCAAGGTCTTGAACCATTTTCTGGCCTCTCCATCTAGAGACTGGACAAACAATCTCAACACCACATCCAGATGTTCAACATTGAAATTTTCTGCGAAGGCACATAAAACTTCCAGGTGTTTTTGAGCTTCAGTATCATTTTCTCCATTGAAATGAGGTAGGATCTTTAAGTAATCCTGAGGCATGTTGTTCAGGATCTGAGGCAATGCCAGGGGGCATATTTTTTCAGTAGGAAGCCAGGAACAACCATAGGAGGTTGTGGAGGTGGTGGAAGAGAAGTATGTATGACAATGGGGATATACTAAACAATGGCTTGAGGGGTTGATTGAACTGTTGAAATATGAGAAGTGGAAACCTCTATGACATCTTTAACTTCTTCGGATCCGGGAGTGGGATGCGGAGAGAAACTTGTGGTATCTACAGATTCAGCCTCATCTTTTACTTCAATATTTTCAAGGGAGGGGCTATCTGAAGTATAGTCAAGGGTTCTTGCAATAGAATCAGGACCTTGATCTTGAGCTAATTGAGAGGAGGATGGAGAGTCTTCCAGGGAGAATCTGGGAATATCTGTGTACGCTGATTGTATTTCTCTCCAACTTCTCTTGTGCAAAATATTCTCTGGATCAGACACTGAAGGTGTTCTCAACTGGGATGTATCTGACCTCAGATGTGGCTTTCAGGAAGCCAGGACTGCAAATATATTTATCTTTGAATGACAGTGGAGTCGCCAAGGTGATGGATCTACAACTCCCAACCCTTCATGCTCACCTATTCTGAAGGGTGGATGATATTTGTCAAGGCATAGTGATTTAGTTCTTTAAATTCTTTCCCCAGCAACGATGCTAGAAAGATGTTGTAGCTCCTAGAGATAGCCTTGAGTTGTATAAATACCAGTGCCTAGGACATCTTAAATGCAAGGAGCATATGACTCAACTGACTGCAGTTGGAAATTTTTGGCTCTCATGCAACTATCACTCAGATGAATGGTTTTAATAAGGGTGGAAGAAAAACCCCAAAGTTTAACACAACAACTAGGAAAACTGTAGAAACTGAGTACAAACTGCAATAAGTAAATGCATCAGACAGCTTTAAAACAGAATGTTGTAAAGGGGGCCGACTTCTAAAATTAACACACAGATATCAAGTTATATATGAGCGATGATTATGGCAGAAGATAGAGTAATATATCAACTATAATCGGGCTTATTCAAGGATAAGAATCCATATATACTGGGCTTATTTAGAGATAAGAATCCATATATCTGGGCAAGTTCAAAGATAAGAATCCATTATAGTTAATATCGGAAGAACGGTGGAAGAGATAGAAAATGAAACAAAGTATCATGCCTAAGCCATATTTAAAGCGCTATAGATGAGTAAATGTGAGTATCTGCTATGATAAATTCACATTTAAGCATGGGAGCACTCGCATTCCAGAACATTAGATACAAGAAATGTAGAGAGATATGAAATGAACATTTGTATTAAAAAACATGGAGAAGAGTTACAAACTGTGAATCATCCAGAGTGGAATCCCCAATTCCAGCAAAACTTCTTATTACTGAGTCCCTACAGAATCTTAAAACATCCACTATCAAAGTTCATACAACATACATATAGAATATTTGAGCTCAGTGAGTCCTTTGGAAAATCTGGAACCTTTTGTTAGTGTTTTCTTCCTGTTTTTATAACCTCTGATTCCTATGCGCGTGAAGATATTTTGGGAAAATATCTTCCCCGCGTGCTTGTTTCAGGTCTAAATCAAAATAGAAATGATGATGAGGTAGAACTGCCTCTCATCATCTTACAACGCTGGCCTAAAGCCGTTTCTAATTGAAATGTAAACAATTTACTAAACTAAAAGTGAAAACTGCATGAGTGAAATAAGGATTTCACCCGAAATGACAAACTGAAAAGGACATAAGGTAAAAAAGCCACACAGGCCCCGTCATGGATTATCATTGTTGTTTGATGAGGCAGAACCACTGCTGCTGCTGGTGAAAGAGACATTGTTATTCGTGGGAAGGACTGGCCTTCTGCGTTGGAGGGTGCGGCATTGCTAGTAGCGGAAGAACTAGCCTTCTGTGCTAGAGGATCTTATAGAATGGCCAATGGTCATGATCCATCGACTGAGACGTGAAACTGACCCTTTGCATCTTTTTTCTCTGCTTCCTGGGCATGGAGGATTGTCATCCTCGGCCTTAAGCCACTGTGATTGGTTATGAGATGGCCTATGTACTTAAAATGCCATGAAAACCTGCACAGACAGCAAACCAGTTAAATAAATCCTGCGATGAGCGGTAGACTGCTTCAGAAGGCTCGGCTGAAGGCGAAGGAGCAGTGCAGAGGCAGGGAATGCAGCGGAAGCATTTTCATGGCGAAAACAGAGTTTAAATCTGATCTGGTGCGAAACTGTGCAAAAGGCGATTTTGCATAAAACCGGAGGCGGTTTTCGCACGGGGCCGGGGCAATAAGTGGTTTTACCCCGGGCGAACACAATAGGGCTCAGGTGTTGACACCTGTCCCTCTAAAACCACCCATTTCACGTTGAATTTGGGTGTTAAATTATTTTGGTGGATTGGGCGCGAAAACAGTTCTAGACTGTCAGATCTAGGAGATCGACAACTGAGATCAAACTCGAAGGGAGAAAGGATGTGCGGGAGGAAGAAAGGTTGGACCCATCAGATGACATCATCGATTTTGTCGAGTAGCGAAAAGCTATTGGGCAGAGTTGAAAAGAGGGGATCAATGGGAGCCATTGTATCGTGAGGATCAATGTTCGGGATCTGGCGATGAAGGAGAATGGAAAGGGCAGGGTTGAAAATGCGGCAGTAAGCGATTGTGATATGTCGATGGAGCGAGAGCCGTTGGATCAAGGACGAGATCAACGGTGGAGATCAACTGCGGGGGCACATGGGGGTACGGACGGGTTAACGGGCCGGGTACCTCCGCAGTGAATATGGACCATTGGATGAAGATCTTTCGTAGTCAAAGGAGTCAACTGCGAGGGCACTAGGGAGTACGGGCCACTTTGGTTGGGTGCCCCCATAGTGAACCTGCACCATAGATCTGGGTTGATCTGATGGTGGAGATTCTATCGGCGGAGGATGGACATCGGCGGAGAAAAGGGTTTGGGAAGTGGAAATCGAAATCGCCGAAGTGCGATGCCGATGCGGAAGGCGAAGTGCGACGGAGTGGGGACCATTGGATCTGGGAGAGATCAACAACTAGGATTCCATCGGCGGGGGATGATCATCGGTAGTGAAAAATAGAGTGAAAGTGGAGTGCAGCGATATGCGATGTGCGATGGATGGGGGCAGCGCAATGGAGCGATGACCGTTGGATCTGTGGAGATCAATGGTCAGGATTAAATCGGGTTTCGCACATCGGCCGAAAAATATGAAAAGTGGATGGAAACGGGGAAGAGCGATGTGCGATGTGTAATTCATAGGTGAAGCGCGACAAGCGATGACCGTTGGATCTACAGGAGGAGATCAACGGTCAGGATCTCGTCAAGGTTTCTCACATTGGTAGAAAAGAGTTCAGGAACGAGAACTTTGAATGAAGCGAAGTGCGATGTGCGATGGATAGGTGACGTGCGATGGCCGTTGGATCTGCGGAGATCAAAGGTCAGGATCTCTTCGGCAAAGATGAACCTCGGTGGTGAAACAAAAGAGAAAATGAGTGGATTTGGGAACCAGCAAAGTTTGATGGCCGAAGGAGGCTTAAGGACTTTTATCTGTCGGACATAGAGCGGGGTCATATGAGAAATGGGGGTTGAGGGCTTAAGTCGAAAGGCGCTTAGAGGCCCGATATGTTAAAATGAGCTCTTTCAAAGCAAAAAGGTGGATTTTTAGCCTTTTCAAGGGTTTCGATAGGTGAAAATGGGGCTTTGACAGTCCATGCAGTTTTTGTTGTATTTGATTTGCAGAATAAAGCTCCTTATCAATAGACATCCCACCTCGGTGAGGGATGTCATAACAACAGAGTTTGTGAAACATATTAGAATAATTAGTTTGAATAATTGAAGAACTTGGAATGATTCACTTGAATTATTGAACAATGTCCTTGTTCTTACTTATTTTTGGAGCAACACATTATACTTACTATTTGGTTTGACTCTAAAGCTAGAGTAATTAATTATATTCTTGTTGGAGTGTGAGGAAATGTTGTTATTGAGCAAAGTGTTGTTGTTTTGGTTTTTGCTAGAAGGTATTTCTCTTTGTTCATAATCATGAGCAATACATATACATTTCTTAATCATTGGATTGTATTTACATGCACATATGTAGGTGTTGGGTAACACTGCCACTTTGTATTTTTTATTTCTTGAGTTCGATGATTAGTGGATAGGTCGTGGCTACCATTTAAACTTAGTGGGAGATCTCCATTACTTTGTCTCAATCAATAAACCATTGGGACTAGTGAGTCAATCATCAACCAAGCCACTACAATCAAACCTAAGTATGCACACAAATCCATGATGGTGTCTCAATCTTGAGCAACTTAAGAGATTTAGTTCAAATTGGTATCAACCTGCAAAAGGGGTTGCACCAAAGATAAATCTCTTAATGATAGACTAATTTCAATTCCGTGATTAGTGTTGCATTATTAACTAGTGGTTGTTGTGTGTAGGTTATATGAGAGAATAAACCATGTTATCAATCATATGTAATGTTAAAGAGTAATTGCACTTGAGACCATAATGACAACAAAAGTCTTATAAGCATTCTAAATACCAATATCTCTCCAAAATTTAAAAAATTAATTCCTTCAAATATTTTTGTTCTTGGAACTAATCGGTAAACCTTACAAAGCGGGTTACACCAAAGATGTAGCTCTTAATGATAGACTAATTGCAAAATTATGATTAGTGTTGCATTGTTAACTAGTGGTTGTTACATATAGATTATACTAGAGAACAAACCATGTTATATTTCCTAGCTAATATTAAAGAGTAATTGCACTTGAAATTATAATGAGAACAAATGTTTTGTAACCATTCTGAATACTAATATCTCTATCCAATTTATTTTTTTTAAATTCCTCAAATTATGTGTTGATAAAACATTACTCATCAATAAACATTTATCTACCAATGTGGGTATGTTTTGGTGAAACTAATAAACTATAAATGAGAAAAAAAGGTCTTGTAACTATTCTAAATACTAATATTTATATCCAAAATTTAAAAAATTAATTCCTCAAAATATGTATTGATAAAACACTACTCATCAATAAACATTCATCTACCAACGTGGGCATGTTTTGGTGAAACTAATAAACTATAAATGAGAACAAAAATTTTGTAACTATTCTAAATACTAATATCTCTATCCAAAATATAAAAATTCAATTCTTCAAAATATGTATTGATAAAACACTACTCATCAATAAACATTCATCTACCAATGTAGGTATGTTTTGGTGAAACTAATAAACTATAAATGAGAACAAAAGTTTTGTAACCATTCTAAATACTAATATCTCTATCCAAAATTTTAAAAATTAATTCCTCAATATATAGGTTGATAAAACATTACTCATCAACCATTCATCGACCAATGTGACCAATATGTTTTAATATGTTTTAGTGACACTAATAAACTATAAGTCTATAATAAAAAACCTTCTCTAACATATGTCATGGAACCATCTAACAATGTGGGTACCTACACCAAGCAATGGAAAGTGCAGTCATTTGTGGAAATTTGGAGTGTGCACTTAGGTAAGAGCTAAGAGCTATTAGAATGATTAGTTTGTAAAAATAACCCATATTAAGGAGATCAGTTTGAATTTTGGAACAATTTAGAATGATTACTTTGCAATTTAGAATGATTACTTTGAATTATCATCGAACAATTTAGAATGCTAAATTGAGTTAGAGAAACGCATTAGAATGATCAGTTTGAATAATTGAAGAACTTGGAATGACTAGCTTGAATTATTGAACAACATAGAAGGCAACCCACTTGGCTAAAGCTCACCAAAGTTTGATTGTACATAATTGGAAGTTCTCACATCATAATAATTTGTGCAAGAAAGGGCAATTGACCAAACACATGACAATTACAAGGTAGGACAATGATGGAACTTGTGCATCTCGTTGAAAAGAAAGGTGGACAATTATCCAAGAGCGGATTGTGATGGTCACCATCAATATTTTATTTAGGGAATATTTTATTTAGGGCAAATGAAGGAAGTGCAATTTCTACAATAATGCATCTTTTCCAAAGTCATCGAGATTCCTGAAAGTTCGTATGTATCTAGGAATGGGCCTCGGGATAGAAAGGAAATGAGTGCAAAAGGACCACAGGAATTAAGAAGCCAGCCAACCTTTAACAGATCCAAATTATTAAACCAACCTATAACATATTCAAAAAATTATTGACAACATTGATATTTTATGGGAAGTAGAATTACACACATGTTTGCGGCCAAGGACGCACGGTGATCAACAAACTCAGTAATGAGAAAGCTGAAAGGTCAACTCATTTGGACTTCAGATTTTTTTTAACTTTGACAACTGTGTAAAGGATGGAGATGCTTTGAAATGTGTTTCAACTATATGAGCTGTTACTGCAGAGAAGAAACAAAGGACCCCATTAAAACGAAAAAGAGGGCGTGGAGTATAAAATTTGGAAGAAGCATTGAACAGTACTGCAACAATTTTGTTTCCTGTCACAACCCCCATGCAGTCAATATGAAGAGAAGATATAGGAAGTCCTACAATAGAAGTCTCGTGACAAATAACTGCTTCGTTTCGATACAACCGATATTCAATTAGTTGACAGGTGCCTCAAGCTGCTGCAGCAGGCCAGGCCCATTCTTAGAAGACACTTATATTACGCCCACCACTCATGATGCGAGAAAACAGATATGCAATTACAGTCCGCCATTAATGCTCATTCAATACATTCATCCCCCATTAATACAGGACTGCCTAGAAATAGTCTTTGCCAGACTGCGCGCTGCTTCAGTTTTTCAAATACGCTTCCTTGAATTCATACATCCTCACACAAATATTTATAGCGTACGATATGTTAGACCGATATCACGGAGCAATATATTTTTTTAATGAATTCAATATATTCGCTGAAGATTCTACAATTTCCTAGAACCAGGATTAACAGTAACGGAGTAGTATTTGACAATGTGCAGCATTGGTAAAGATAATCCTTTAGCATTAGCCTTAAAAACTCACATAATGACTTCGAAATTCTGGTAAGATTATGAAAAATTTTGAAAAAAGGAATATAAGTAACAGAGTATTATTGATAATGTATAGCATTTGTAAAGATAATTTTTTAGCTTATATAATAATTTTGAAATTTTGGTAAGATTATCAAAAAAAAATTTAGTGAAGTTTTTTGAAATTGAAATTTTGGATTACAGTGCGTTAAACTTCAAAATTTTGGTTGCTCTCATGATTTTTAATGATGCTAAATCCATTTCCACCATAAAAATACAATTAATTACAAAATTACAACAAGAAAAAAAACTACCCTCTTAAAACAACTCCCTTTCGATTCGAGTAACATTTCATGGAGAGCAGAATGACAAGAACCTAATCAACTAGTACAATGATGGGTTATTAACGGTAAAACAAATTAACGGCTATATGAAAAGACTACAAATCATTTGAACAATTGATGGTGCATAACCATCAAAGTTCAATTCATCATTCTAACCATATAATCATTCATTTGCAGAGATGCAGTGACAACAATGTTTCACAAAACGAAGCTTAACTTCAGAGATCATTAATGAAAACCAACCACTGTAGTGTATCAGATCCTGGCTGCTGCTGCTGAAATTTGGACATTTTGTTTTTTGGTTTTCCTCCCAGCAGACAACAATAACGATTCATGGGGTAAAATGAAACCAAAAAGAAAAAAACATAAAACAGATAGGATTTGCTGTTGAGGCAAACCAAAATATAATGGTCCAAGCCATGGCATAATATTGCAAGTCTAGACCGGCATCTCAATCAAAAGCATTAAACGTCAATAATGTCCGTGAGTCAGTGACGCTCTGTGTTAATTATCAGCAAGCGATTGATGATAATACATGACCCCGTTTGACCCAGTCAATATTTCAGAATCATACAGTGTAACTACATGAGATTCTTCTTCTGCTACTGCTGCTTCGGCTTCGGCTTCGGCTTCTACTTGATTTTTACTTCTGTAATATAATTCCCACGCCACAATGTCACGCGTTCGATCCCATGGGATTGTTGCAAACACACACAAATTTGTTGTGAAAGAAGAGAGACATGCACAGACAACCATATGATCTTTCTTTTTTGTTTTTTTTTTTTTTTTTCTCCCTGTTGGAATAGCTGAAAGCAAAGATTAAGTCGTTGAAATCGGAGCTGAAACCCCAGTAACAAAAGTGACGGTTCGGAGATTTTCACAGAGACCAGCTGAGTCATGAGCAACCTTGGCAACATGAACTGCACGAGGGCTACTTCCAGTACTGCTATCAGACAGTGATCCGAAGGTTTTCTGCAAAACACCCGTGGGGGAGGCCATTCGCGAGCTGTCCCCTCCACGAGGGCTGCAGTCCCAACCATCGGTCATGAGATTAAGAGCCGAGTTTTTCACATTGCAGTCCTTGGTTGAGTTCAGAACCTCGGCTAAGGGTCCTCCCACAGGGCTTTCCCACGTAATTGGAATCCAGTTGGTCTGTTTTTGGCGGCATTGCTCACTTGTTTGGTTACCCAAACCCATTCCCATTCCCATGCCCATCCCCAAACCCATCTGGGTCGTGGGATCGATTCCCAGCGGATCCGCGTCACGGGACATCGAGAGCTTCAGCGGCGAAAGCATGAGTTTGTCACAGCGAGGAGACCCGGGGGAATCGAACTCTGAAGGTATTGAGATGGAGAGTTTCGTGGCCGAGGAACTGGTACTGGATCGCATTCTTTCCATTTCAGTCCATGATATCGCCGTGGATCGATCCCGTGACGTCCTCGGCCAGTCGTCGAAAAAATTATGCCGAATGCCCCGCTGCTCATCCTCGTTGCCAAAACCCTGAAGCGCATCCCCGTTGTTCTGGTTTTGAGTCATGGATAGGAGACTACTCATCTGGTTGTGGTTCAAGAGCCCGAAATCTTGGCCTCCATCGTCAATCAGGGTTCGAGTCTCGTAGCTCATCATGCCGTTGTTGTTGCTCGTAGTCTTCGCCGGTACCATGTTCCTGGATCCCCATGCATTGTTCATAGACGAAAGCATTGACAGGCCGTTAATTGATTGGGACGAGGATTCAAACATTGGCCCCTCTATATCTCCCTTCATCCCGTTCAGATACCTGTGACAACTCTAACTAATTCAAAAATTTGAATCCTCATATAAATAAAAGCTAGAACAGGTTAAAGATTTTAAACAGTGTTGAGGCCTGCACCAACGTACCTGTCAACATTAAGAGGGATTTGAAAAGGGCTGACGGAGGCGGCGGCAGGAGATGCTACACCACCACCACCAGCGGCGGCGGCGGACAATGAAGCAGGAAACACGGAGAGCTTCGTCCCGATCTGTTGCTGCTGCTGCTGCTGATGGGTACTGATCGAAGAACGGAGTAAATTGGTGTGAGAGGACGTAGACGATGCTGTAGCACTTGTAGCACTAGTAGTCGTAGTAGTAGTAGTAGCAGTAACAGCGCTGCGAGCGGCTGCTGCTGCCAGACTCGATGCAGATGAAGAATTGTTGGCGGCGCCACTCGTAGAGGAGGAGTGAGCAGTGGCGGAATGTTGATGATGATGAGGAGTCTGGCCTTCCACAGGCTTTCTTGAACGGTGACGGCCTCTGTTCATGTGCCGTTCACAATACTTTTGGTCAGGAACGGCGTCCCTGGAACAACGCCATTTCTTCCCATCGGTTCGGCGGCATCTGCCGGGCTCTGGATCGGCATTGTTGGCCGCGTAACCAAGATGGAAAGAGCTCCACCCCACTGCAAAATACATACCATTTCGCCCACCAATTAAACAAAACACAGAGACCAAAAATATGTACGACGTATATCAAGAGTTTTATATCGAGAGCTTACAGTTGGAACGAAGGGTCGATCCAGTGACCGGTAAACTGGAGAAAATATTTATGTTTCTCCGCAGGGGAATCAGAAGGTCCGGTGGCACCGCTACTCCGGCCATCATGTATTTGAAGATCAACGCCTGCTGCTCCAGCTCCTGCCACTGCGACGGAGTGAACGGAGACCGAGTTCCGGCTAAAATTGCGTGCATGCCTGCGCTGTTCATCGTTTCTACTCGTCCAATGGATAAAGGCAGTCCTGCAAAATTTACAACGCAAAACTCATCACTATGCTTCACATTCCCCTATTCTCTCCCCCATCCATCCGAGCTAGGAGTGGAGTCTGTAAATGAAAATATGCAGTGTTTTGTCCCCAAAATCGAAAACAGAAAACCCAAACCATGAACATTAATAACGTACATTGAAAGAGGCGCGTCCCCAGATTCCATCAATCGGCAAAATGCCAAGGAAAAAAAATGGACAAATGGACATTGTCGTAGGTAATTTAATAATTAATGAAAAACCACGATACCTGAAGGTTTGTTGCTGTTGTTGTTGGCGTACTGGTAGCCGCCGGCCTGGTGCGGTTGCTGCTGCTGCTGATGATGATGATAAAATGGGAGGCAGGTTCTATACGGAGAAACGACCGAGTCGCTTCTCATAAGCATAGCTGCTTCTGCAGATTCCAGCAAGTCTGAGGCGGCGCTGGAATTATTGTTGTTCTCCATACGAGCCGCCGCCGACGCATCGGATATCACAGAGCTGCTGCGCATAAGCGTTGGGAAGGAATCAGTACGAGCCATTTTGATGGAAGCTGAGCTGGAGCTTCGCCAGTCTTGATCCCGCGACGTCTGCTCCAAATCCATCTCCGATGCCGAGCGACACAATCTATGACCATTCCCATTTCCATTGTTGCTACTATTATTCAGACCTCCTCCACCTAGCATACCATCCAGACACGCTGCCGAGAAATCCATCGTTCCACTAACTACACCACTAGTAGCAGTCGCATGGAAACTAGTACCAGGTTTCAGGTTCGAAACTGAGCAGCGATCCACAAATCTAGAAAAACTTAAAAAAAAAAACACACACACACAGACAGAGACAGAAATTTACTCGTTGCTTTCCTTTCCTTACAAAACACTCCCTATCATGATCACCACCGCCGCGCCGCCCCGCCCACCTCCTCTTCCTCCACCGCGACCACCATTATCATCAAGCTCTTGCTGCTCTTCCGCTCCTCCTCTTTCCTCTTCTTCGGCTGCCGCATCTGCAGCACTACTATAAGAAGGCAAGCAAACAAACAACACTGGATGAAACAAAAAAACCACAAACCGCTTCCTCCCAAAAAAACCGCTCTCCGAGAAACCGCTTTCGTGGAAAAGATTTTTCAAAGTAAACACATAATTACGCAGAATAGAAAACCAAAACTGCTGACATGTCTCTCCGCACTCGCATGCATGGACTTCTGAATGGCCGCCACGTGAGGCAATTAAAAAAATTTAACCCTTACCCCTAACCTCTGTTCCAATTTCTAACCCTCCATGAGTCATGATACTTCCCTTTTAACTGCGGTCAAAACCCAACCCGCTGGGGTTGGAATTTATAAATCGTTTCACCAACTCATCGTCGCACACGCCCCAAAGTCGCCGGGATTCTTTGGACGGTCGCCGTGACAACCGGGTAAGGACGGAGTTTTGTGTTTTGTTGGCGTCGGAAACGGCGGCTACCCGAAGATAGGAGGATGGCGGTCGTCGTCGTCACATTTGCTATTTTCCGCCGGCCGACAATAGCGCACCTGGATTCTCTTCGGAGCGTTGTGGTGGACCCCACTTTCTCGTCGCCCCGCCCCCGACCTTCCCCTCCCGGTCGGCGGTGACTGCGAGGTTGTGGTCTCCAAGGCTTTGTGTATAAAATCCCGACAGCCGGCGCCGGTTTTTTCTCTATCTCCGGTACCTTCGCTTTGTCTCTATCGCATGTGGGGACCTAGAGCCTAGAGGACTAGAACCCATCAATGGAGCCTTAGATTCTATGCCTACATCGTATCGCTAAGGGTCGGGTCCCCCTCCTCCCTAGGGGCACTCCATTCGCTTGTCCTCCATACCCAACATAATGAATGTTCCATATTTTATATATACATATCCACCTTATAGAACTTCGCAACTTGCGTGGCCCAAGGATCCACCTCCACCTCGTTGATCCCCATGCTAACTAAATGGGAAAGGGGACTACTCTAACAATAAACAAACAAACATCAACAAAAACCAAAATGTCACTTCCCTCACTTACAACCTCCTCCCACCCAACCTTAAATCCACTTCTTCTCCTAAATCCACTAGTTCAGGATCTCATAATAACCCACCCATCATTTTCACTTCACTTCTCATTCTACTTATGGAGAATTAAGAGATATCATTTTTACTTTTTGTGTTTGGGGTGTATCACTTTTTCCCACTATGTATTTTTGAATTTAGCACAATACAAAGGAGTCGTCTAAGGAGCCGGAGGAATTGCCCGGACGGTCAAAATTGGCCGGAATCCGGGCCAAAAAAATTTTTAAAATCTTGCAGAAACAGTGTTTGAATCCTGATTTTGACATTGGAAATGGATTCAGCACCATCAAAAACCTGGACACCCAAAATATTAAACTTTGATAGTTATAACATGGATTTAGAAAAATTCCTGCCGGATTTTCTGAAAATCTTATCAGAATTTTCATGATTTTCAGGGCGATTCCTCTGGCTAGTTAGACTACGGCCAATACAAATATCATATTTTTAATGTAAAGGGTATGACTATTAAAAAAAAAAAAAAAATTAGAATTTTGGCTTTTGTAATTTATAGTATTTTTTGGTAATAATTACATATAGTAGAATATCGTCGATAACTTTTAAACTAATAATTCTAAACACATCAATGATATATCATTGCATATGATTATTATCGAAAAAAATTTAAATATATTATAAAACTTTTCTTATTATATTTTTAAACCAATTTTAATTTAATCTTAATACGAATTTTTTTCTTTATCTCTTCTTTATTATTATTTTTTCACTCCATATTTCTAAACATGTTTTTTTCTTTTCTTCTTTCTTTATATCTCAATCAATTTCTCTTCTCTTTATTTTATTTTTTCTTGGAATCTTATCTTTCTTAATATCTACTCTAGCTTCATCTTTCTTCATATCTTTCCCAACCTATTTTCTCTATTCATATTTCTGCCCATCATTTTCAAACTATATGTAAATATATTTACTTTCCTTTTCAAATTTACTTTATACAACGTGCTTTTACTTTCACTAGTACTACCTAGTAACAAATGGATGAAATGCATATAGATATTATATATAAAATATGTATATTTCATTAGAAAGGAGTTTGAAATGTTGTGGATGCTATGTTCAAAAACCATAATTAGTTATTTATTATAATGGGCCTACCTCGGTTGACAAATTTTGGTAGCTTCACTAGGGGGTCCATTGTATCTACATTGACTAAAGTGTCCTATGATTAATGTGTGTGTTTTGCATCTTCGCCTATGATTAATATATGTTGCATTTTCGCCTAATCCTTTTTTTGAGTTTCATTTGTACACTAGCTTTTATAGACATGTGATCATTTTGTACTATGGCCCCTTGAATATTAAGTTGTGGTAAAAAGTTCATCTTGCCGTCCTTGCCACTGTTGTTTATCTCTGGTATATAATAAATTTTTATTTTTATTTTTTTACGAAAACTAATAACTATATTTTATAATAAAAATTATATTTAAAATGAATATAAAAATATGAAATAATTTATTTTAGATTAATGTATTATAGGGAAATTGTTGGGAATTTGAAGCAGGAGTTGAGGGAGCTAGCTAGGGCGATTAGAATTCTAAGTGCCTTAACCTTTTTAGTTTGTGCCTCCTTATCTTTGAGGATGGAGTCTTCTTCTTTTGTTGTGGTGGATGTCGTTATTATTTATAGGTGTTTTCTCTGCATAGTGTTCATTGTGTGTTTTGGTTGCTTATGTCGGGTTTGTCTCTTCGCCATGGGGCCAAAGATTTTCTTGGGGTTTTTCTTGTTGTCATCTAGCTTCTCGTCAACGTCGCTTGTGCCTTGCTTTGTTGTTGTGTTTGTTGTTGTATTGGGATCATTGTCAACTTCTTCCTAGGCTTTGTGGCTTGCTTCTTGTCACCCAAAGTTGTTGCTTGTCATTGCTCTACTCTGTGTGCGGGTGTTGGTTCAGGAGTCCCCACTGGGTTTTTTCAGGGCTTTGCGGCTCTGCTTATTACCGCCCATTTTTGGGCTTGAAGTTGTGGCTATCAATGTGGTTTGTGCTCTGTTATAGTTTTTCTAAGGACATTTATCTATTTGGTTTTGATTATTATTTTTTGTTGGGGTTTTGAGCCTTGCATGTAATGTTGACTAGTCGTTTAGGTTTTTATATGTGCGGCACCTAGGGTTAAATTAATCTGTAGTTTTGGCATTTTCCATGGTTTTCATGTTGGTTGTTCGGGGTTTCTTCTAATGGAGAATGCTATTTTTCTCTGTCTGATTGTTTTGGAATGCATAAATGCATATGCAAAATGTAATTTTTTTCTTCTCTAATGAATAAAATTACACTTAGTTATTTTACAAAAAAAAATGTATTATGGGGAAATTATTTTATTATATTTATACAAAATATTTTGTAATGAAATATTATTTATAAACTAAAAGAATTTATAGTTAGTAAATTAATCTAAGAATTTACTTTGAGGATTAACATTTGGCATGTTTATATATACACGTTTTCTAAAAAATCATTGTTTTTAGTTAACAAAAAATATTATATAGATTAGTTTAAGAGCTCATTTTGAAGATCAACATTTAAGGTGCACACACATCACATGCATGTACACACCTTAAGAAATATATCAAGCCCCGCATGTTTCTTTCTCAAGTTTAGTATGAAACTATTGTACCATGTATCCCATAATGCTTAACATGTGTGTAAGGTATCATAATTCTTATGAAGGTTATTCCATAACCATGATTTTGATGCCTACATGACAATAAGATTAATTGTAGTTAGTTGATGTAATCGGGTAGCATAGATACCTGTATTTTTTTAAGGAAAAAATCGTAATTTCATTTATAGATTAAATAAAATTATAATTTGTATACACACATCAGAGTGTGTATACATGAAATATCTGCCCAGATCCACTCAGTGGAAATGAAAAAATATCATACTATCCATCGTGATAGTACATATTTATATCATTCGATCCCAAGGATCCTCAAAAAAAAAAAAAAAACTCAGAAGAAACAGAGTAATACAACTCAAATACAGTCAAACAAAATAACAGATTTTCATCCAAAAGGTTTTTGCAGCATCGTTAAAAATTGACATCATCATATAAAATAAAAGGATAAAAGTAATGAATTAATATAGAAACTATATATGAGAGCCAAAATCATCCATGAATGGGCGTTGAAAGAAATGGTAATGAGCACCATTTGGAGCCTCCTCAATGGACCAAAGCCCCCAATCCAACTGAAGGCCTTCCTTAGAAAGTTTGTATGCTTCCCGGTTGTGATCCCTATCATTATGAGTGCAAGAAAAAGATACATAAGAAAAATTGATCCTCTGCAAGCCCTCCAATATGTGGGCAAGGTGTCAACAATGACATTGTTGTGTTTCATTGACCCAATTAATAACTAACGAAGAATCACCAAACACATGGATTTGATCACAATGCTTCCCACAAGTAAAAGCCAATAAAGAGAAACAAGATAATAGTTCATCCATATTTTTTGTTCCCCTCCCAAGCCCCATGCCAAATTTGTAAAAATGTTGATAAGATAAATAAAGAATGAAGCCACCACCACATGAGAGATTCCCCCCTACTCAACCCCATCAAAGTATCCTCACAAGCGAGATTTTTTAGGCTCCTCTGGGATCACAAGTCTATTCTTGGGAGAAACAGATGGTTGAGGAAAATGAAAGAGGATGGAAATAGCTTCAATTGCCACCCAATCTAGAGAGGAATGATTGTTTTGAAAATTTTATTTATTCCTCGCTAACCAAACACCCTAACAAATACACAAAGGAATATCCTTATAATATTTATTGTTCTTGTTTTTAAACCCAAGACCGCCACTTTTCCTCAAAACAAGGACCTTTCCAAACACATCCTTGGCCAAACACCACACTACACAGATTCTAGACATAATCTCCATTATATTAGCACCATGGTTCATAACCTTAGACGACTGAGATAAATATTTGAGATCATGTGGATGTCATTGATTTTAACCCAAAAAGATAAATGAAAGGGACACTTTAAAAACCAATTTCATCATCTATGTAGAAATTTGATAGAAATTGCAACTGCTCAAGATTTCGAACTAAAAATAAGAGACATGAATTCTACTCTACTAATTTGTAGAATGGAAATCACAATTTAGAACAATATGCATAGGCATGCAACATGCAAAACCACAAGTACATGGTGATTTCTAGGGGAACCCAACTGGGAAAAACCCTTCAAGCCTCTTTTCATTAATCAGTTGAATAGAGAAACTATTACAATTGTTTGCTCCAGCTTTGAGCACAACCTGCAAAAGAATAATTGTTCTCTTTGCTGAATGAGAGCCTCTAGCCAACACTTAGCCAATTTCTTCCTCCTCCAACCTCCTATTTCCTTGTGTAATTTTGAGCAGATTTGAGCTCCTAAACAATAGAGAAGTCCCTATTTCCTTTTGCAATTCCCCAAGAATTGATCTCCCAAATCCATGCAACAAATGTACACTCAACTAGTATACAATTCGTGTTACACTAGCCTTGTATCCTCCACTCCAGCTGAGAAATTTGAATTCCATGCATGCATGAGCTATTTTGGGTTGATTGATCAGTTAACTGATGAATCTCTGAGTTATATTGTTGTCTCACTACACCACTGACCTTCGAATGACTCTATTAATTTTTATAGGTCAGTTAACTGAATACAACTGAAAACAACTGAACTAGATTGCTAAAACTTAGCAATCATGCATGCATGAATGGATTCCAAGCCCACTAACTCGAATTTACTAAGCTAAATGAGTGACAAGAGCCATGTCACACTAGTTCATTGTCTCCAAGTTGTCTTGCTAATGTGGAAATTCGATTTACTCAGTTTGACAAAGGCTAAAGTTAAATTGAGCCTTTCTTGCTACATTTTCTAACACTCCCTCTTAGCAAGAAACAGATTTTTCATCACCCCTATCCTGAACTTGTGGAATTTGAATTTACCTCTTAACAATTCCTTTGTCAAGATTTCAACGTCTTTCTCCTCAATAGGAATGTACAATAGCAACATAATTCTTCTCTACACGCAGTAACGCAAATAATGATACTAGATATCAATGTGCTTGGACATGTCATGCAATACCATATTATCTGAGAGCTTAATGCAACTCTAATTATCAAAATATATCACTGTTGGATCCATTTCTTGATTGAAAGGACCCAAAATTATTTTCCTCATCCATATGGCCTCACATGTTGCTTGAATTGTAGCCATGTATCCAACATCTTCTAAGTTGAGCGCCACCAACCTATGCTTCCTACTATACCAAAAAATAGTTGCATACCCAACAATGAAGATAGCACCTGAAGTACTTTTCCTTTCTGGTGGACTCCCTTCCCATTCTATATCGGTGAAGCCTTGAATTGTCCTCCTATACCATAATCCATACTCGGTAGTGCCTCTGAGGTACCATAACACATGTTTTGTTGCCTTCCAATACAGCTTGGTAGGCTTCACCATGGCTTGATCCAAATGATTAACTACATAGCATTTGTCGGGACTTTTGTTTGCAAGATACATAAAAGACCCCACAAGGTGCCTATAAATAGAAGCATCAACCTCTTCACCTGAAGTGGCATTCTCCTTCCTCCATTTTGTAGCTAGAGGTGTGTCCATAGGCTTACAATTCTCCGCATGAAATCTCTGAAGAATTTTAGAGGAATACTTCCCTTGAGACAAAAAATTCACCATCACCTTGCCATACTTCTAGCTCGAGGAAGTAATGCATTAAGCCTGTGTCTTTCATCTCAAATTCCCTTGAAATATCCTCTTTGTAAAAGTGTAGCAACTTCTCATCACTTGTCAATATTAAATCATCAGCATACAAAACAATAATAAGGAACTTACCATCTACCACAATGTGATAGAGGTTTGTTTCTGCTTCACTTTTGGTGAAGCCCAACCCACTAAGATAATTGTCGATCCAAGTGTACCATGCTCAAGGCGCCTATTTGAGACCATACAATTCTCTCCTGAGTTTGCACACATGTGACTCCTGATCATATGTCTCAAATCCTTCTGGCTACTCTATGAAAAATTTATCCTCAACAACACCATTGAGAAAGGCGATCTTCACATCCATTTGGTGGATCTTCCACCCCATGTGCACAACCTATGCAAGAATTGATCTGATGGAGGAATACCTTGCCACAGGGGAAAATGTTTCTTCATAGTCATCTCCCTCTACTCGAGAGAATCCTTTGGCCACAATTATGGCCTTGTATTTCTCGATTCTCCCATCAACTGCATGCTTCACTCTGTAGATCCATTTGGAACCAACCATTGATTTCGATTCTGGTCTCGACACCACTTTCCATTCACTGTTCTTCATGATGGATTCATATTCTTCCACTATGGCATTAACCCAAATAGGTTGAGAAACTACTTCCTCAAATGAAAAAGGGATTTGTCCCAATGAGCTTTGTCATGAGAGACATGTAACCAGTGTACCTATCAAGTGACCTCCTCTTATTATGTACGAATGTAGGGTATGTACAGATGTAGGGGCTCCCACATTCTCCCTAGCATCTTGCAACAATATATCAACTTCTTCGGTTCTCTTTCTCCCTTCTCTGGATGTTTCTGGTTGAGTGGGTGTCTCCATTTAGCCTCCTCTTTGCTCCTCCATTTTTGGTTGCTCCACAACTTCTTGAAGCTCATCCAAAGGCTCCTAATTTGGAGCTAGAAGCTCATTCTCTGGTGGGATACTCAAATCTCGTTCCAGAGAGAATCTCATAGCCTTCTCCTCATCAAACTTGACATCTCTCCTCACAATTGTCATCCTCAGTGAAGGTAAATAAACCTAGTAACTGTGTGGAGTTTTATTGTATCCTACAAAAACTCCCAACTTTTTCGTAGTCTCAAGTTTCTTCCTCAAATCCTTAGAGACATGAAAATAAACTGAAGCTCCAAAAATTATGAAATGAGACACATCAAGCTTTCTCCCAGAGAAATATTCCTCCGGTGTGACCATACCAAGTATTCTACGAGGACTCCAATTCTGCAAGTAAACTATTATGTTATATGCTTCTGCCCATAGATGCAATGGCAACCCCTGATTATGTAGCATAGCTCTTGCAACTCCAACTATGCGCTCTTGTTATTCCTCTTAGCTACCCTATTTCGTTGTGGGTTATGGGGTGCTATCAGTTCTCTTTGAATACCTTCTTTCGCACTGAATACTTAAAAGGCATTAAAAAAAAATCACCTCCATTTTCGCTCCTAAGAGCCTTCACCTTCTTCCCAGTCTCCTTCTCAACTAATGCCTTAAATTCTACAAATTTGGAAAACAATTCATCCTTTTTCCTCATGAAGAAAATCCAAAATTTTATAGAGAAGTCATCAATAAAAGATACATAGTACTTATGTTTTCTTGTGGAGGTTGTTAAAAAGGGTCCACAAAAATCGGAGTGGACTAGCTCCAAGATTAAATCTACTCTACTATCTTAGCCATGGAAGGCGGATTTGACATATTTCCCCAATGTGCAACACTTGCAGACATATTTTTGGTCAAGGAGCCTTTGGGGAGACTAGTGGTAATTTGTTGCATGATTTTTAAGGCACCATGGTGTAGATGACCTAATATCCTATGCCAGAGTTCCCCAACATCTCGATTCTGTAATTTTTCACCCTTGCTACTTAATGCAACACAATCTCAAACCTGAAGTTTGTATAAGTTCTTCACTCGAACTCCAATTTGCTTCACTTTCCCAATATGTGTCTCAAAAATGTTTTTCATTTACTGAAAATAACATCATAGCCTCTATCCTCCAATATTGCTACAAAGACTCAAATTATTATTCAACCCAGGTACAAACATAACATCTTTTAGAAAAAGAGGGGAGGATTTCTCCCTCGCAAAAACGACAATACCAATTCCTGTAGCATTGTACCTCCTACCATCCCCCAATTCAATATGCATATGGAGATATTTCTCCTCCAGGCTACTGAAAAAATCATTGCACCCTATAATATTGAATGAGGCACCAAAATCAAGGTACCACACACTCCCCATAACAGTGTTGGCCATGCATGCTATTAGGGTGAATTATAATTTGAAATGTGAAACTAATGCTTCACCTCCTACTCCTCCTGAAGGCTTATTGTGTGGAAATTTTGTTGCATAGTTCATGTATTTGTGGCAATGGAAACATTTTATCTTGCTCAAGTCTTTCTTATTGCCATTATTTTGACTGGATTCAAGTTTTCTTTAGGTATTTTTTCCTTTTCGCTTCTTCCCTTCCCAACCAAGGAAATTTTTTCTCCATCCTCTGCTCTGGATGACACTCCATCTCTAGTATTTCTCTTTAACTCTTCTTGAACCAAATAAGACCAAAACCTTTCCCAAATTGGTAAGTTTTCCCTCACATTCACAGAGTCTTGGTAGTTGTGCCAAGATTTTGAAAGTCCTAGAGGAGCTAGGATCACTAGATCATCTTCTGAAACATTTAGCCCAACCCCTCCAATCTCATCTCAAACTTGAGTGAATCTAGAGAGATACTGTGGAATGGTATCATTTTTCTAAATCCTAATGTTTCGAAGTTTTTCTTTAAGGGCCAATTTTCTATGGTTACTGTTATTTTCGAAAATAGTCACATAGAAAATGGTGTCCTTTTTCCATGGAGATTTGAGACCACATGGTTTCTCACACCTTCCAGAATAATTCTCCTGTCCTTTGCATCATCCTTCTTCCATTAGGCTAATTGTTGTGCATCAAAATTTCGGGGTTTTGCAATGTCAGTTTTAACATATTCTAACACACCATTATCATCAAGCACTACTTCCATTCGATCCTTCTAGGCTATGAAATTATAGCTATCCTCCAGGGCATACTCCAATCTCATTCCATTGAAATAAATTTTCCTGATTTTGCAGAAAAAACTACTACATTGAAGCTCCAAATTCGAAATTCCTGATGGAAAAATTTGAAATGTTGGTTCAAATGTGATTTCAGGGCGCAAAAACCATGTAGAAATTTGATAGAAATTGCAATTGCTCAAGATTTTGAACTGAAAACAAGAGACACAAATTCTACTATGCTAATATGCAGAATGGAAATCATAATTTAGAACAACATGGAACAAGCAAAACCACAAGTACACAGTGATTTCTAGGGGAAACCAACTGGGAAAAAACCCTCAAGCATCTTTGCATTAATGAGTTGAATAGAGAAACTATTACAATTTCTTGCTCTAGCTCTAAGCACAACCTGCAAAAGAATAATTGTTCTCTCTGCTTAATGAGAGCCTCTAACCAACACTTAGCCAGTTTATTCCTCCTCTAAACTATTAGTTCCTTGTGCCAATCTGAGCAAATTCGAGCTCCTAAACAATAGGGCAGTCCCTATTTCCTTGCGTAATTCCCCAAGAATTGATATCCTGACTCCATGCAACAAATCTACACTCAACTAGTATACAACTCATGTTACACTACCCTTGTCTCCTCCACTCTAGAAGAGCAATTCAAATTCCATGCACGCTTGAGCTATTTTGGGTCCATTGATCAAATAATTGACATATCTCTGAGTTAGACTATTGTCACACTGCACAACTGACCTTCAACTGACTCTATTAATGTTAGTGGCCAGTTAACTGAATACAACTAAAAATAACTGAACTAGATTGCTAAAATTTAGCAATCACCCATGCACGACCGAACTCCAAGCCCACTAACTTGAATTTACTAAGCTAAATGAGTGACAAGAGCCATGTCACACTAGTTAACTGCCTCCAAGCTGTCTTGGTAATGTGGAAATTTGATTTACTCAATTTGGCTAAGGCTAAAGTCAAATTAAGCCTTTCTTGCTACATTTTCTAACAATCTATGACTTATATAAAAGAAGAGATGATTAATTAAATGGTACATACATGTTTTTATAAGGAAATGGTCATTATCCAACATATATGGAAGAAACAATAGGTATATTAAGTAATTGGGAGTCATATTGGAACATTTCCATCCTTCCATCTTATTATGAAAGTCCTTTTGATAGTTGAACAAGTTCCAAGTTCCAAGTTTTGGTAATGTATTTTATGTGTGTAGCATGATCACAATGGAGAATAAAAAAAATGTTAATAATGAAGGAATCCCTCAAATTCTTGGTCATAAGCCTAAACTAATTGTGTTATTTCCCTAATCCCTAATAATGTTTGCACTAAGGGCTACTTGGATTTGGATAATATCAATTTTTTAGTTGAAGATATTCATTGTTGAGCAACATATATCTTGGATGAGGTTTTCAAAGGCACTCTTAGCATGGAAAATCATGATTTTTTAAGAAGTTATAAACTCATGACATCCTCAACTAGTGTTGTAGGGGATTCCAACCAGACTAGTTATGGGATGTTGTGGGGGAGTCCAACAAAAATATATAACAAGACTAGTTATGGGTCACAATGATAGGGTGAATAAAAAAAAATAAAATGTTAATGTGATTCTTAAAAAAGACTAAGATGCAATAAACAAATTTCAAGCAAAAGAAGAAAACACAATTGAAATAGTTGATGTGACACTAAAGATAGTTATCATGAAAAAAGAAAATAAATAATACCACATACAATTGTATATGGTGTTTTTTTTTTTTTTTTAATATATAGTGCATATTCTCTTAGTTAAATATACCTATTGTAACACATTATGCATGCAATTTATATATATATATATATATATTTACAAATTTATGATAGCAAAGACTTTTTGATTTTATTAATAACCTACTATAATCATTAATGAATAACCTATTATAATCATTAATTAATAACCTATTATAATCATGAGCAGCAATTTTTTTTCAAATTTATATCCCGAGACATCATTAATATAAAATTATATATATACACATTACAAAATTGCATCTATTTACTCAATTTTGTAAAACAACTAAGTCCAACCAATTACCTAATTAAAAAACTTATATATAAAAAACAAAACATTCGCCAACCTAGAAGGAAGACATATCGAGGAAAAATATAATTGGCATGTCTTTCTCACACGAAAAAAATAACCACAGACAACATTACAAATCACATTAAGCATGACTTTTGATGAACGAGGAGACCTATGGAAACTAGAGGCTGAACAGTTAATGATAAGTTTTGATTATTTATATATAGTAGCACAATAACCAATGTTAGGCTAGTAAAAGGATGGATGGGTTGTTACCATATGTTTTATAATACAAAAATAATTAAAAAATGTTATTAATTATGTCTTCTTGATATGTGCATGTGTTCTACATAGATATGCGTAGAGTCCTTTTGTTAAAAATAAAGATCATAGTATATATGTTTTTAGTTATATAACTCTTAAAGCAAAGTGGGGAGTATCAAAGATTTTTTCTCGACATAGAGGATCCCCATAAAATTAAAGTAGAAACTAAGGGAATCCTAAGGATAGGGAGGCTCAATATATAATCCTGAAACTCCTAGTTGGTCAAAATATGAAACCATAAGTAAAGTAGCATTATTGCGAGATATATTGTATTGCTTAATCTACACTTTTGGCTTCATTTTTTTAAGGGGAGAAGAAACATGAGAAATTTAATAAATAATTAACCAATTAAGAAGAAGTTAATATCATGTGCGGGGAATGAGGAGTTGCTACAACTTTTGCTAACTCATCATGTGCTCAGCATTCAACCACTCAGTTTTCTATGGCAACTTGAGGGTGGTGAACCCTATTCCACCCTTACAAAATGCATCCACCACATGCTCACACTTCATTTTAATTCTCCTATCTCACGTGCTCGCGTGCATTTCATCAATTCCTTTGACCTAAAAATGTGACTACTTGTTCCACCACTGCATGTGTTACACCTAAATATATTTCATTGTTTATAGTAATGGAAATACATTTATCAAGCAACCCTCCACTTTTGATCGTAATCCCACTTTGGTCGGTCAGGGGAAACTTCTATATAAAACCACTTTTGCCTAAGATTATTATAAAAAATTAAAAATAAATTTTATTCACTAAAGATAATTATTATTAAAAATTAAAAGATGTACACTCAATGAATGGTATTTGACTAAAGAAGTGGTGGTAGTGGGCAGGAGGTGGATTGAAATGGTTAGAGTAGAGGATCTAAAGGTTTAAAGGCTAAAGTTAAACTTTAAAGACAATGAGTAGTCTCAAGACTATAAGAGGGACAACCACAGTGGTGGAACTCTATTTTTTATTACAACAAAGTACAAGGAACCCAAGGATTTGACCTGAGGTGCAAAGTAAATAATAAAATAGTTGTTGAATTGAATGGACTAGACGAGTGATATTGTACGTATGTAGTTTGTTCATAAAGCAATTCCAAAATTTAAAGTAAAGTACAAACATATGAGTTTTTATCACCGGTATGAACTAATTTTTATAAATATGTAGAAAATTGAATTTATATTAGTGCATTGGTTTATTATTGAATTTTGTTGATACATTAGGAGTTGTTTTTAATGTGATTTTTGGAGTTTTTAGTGGATTTTCAGGTCGAAATCTCGTTTAAACATTTGAGGTGTAATCTTGATTTGTGTTATTTAAAAAGTGTTTTTGACTGCATATATGGATTCAACACCCTCAGAAACTCTTAAGGCACTTCGATTGTGCAAAGTTTACCCATGAAACTGGTGATCTCAATAAATTCTTGCCGGATTTTAGACAAATTAGATAGGAAAAATAAATCAGATTTTTTTTTTTTAAAGTCGCATTATAGACAACTTGTTAAACATAACTCAATGAATATAGGTGTATACCAAGAATGGATGGTCGAATTAAATTAAATAGAAAACAGAAAATAAAAAATAAAGTTACTCGATGGTAATTTATATAATATTTCATTTTTTTTAATAAATTAATTGTGATAATAAGTTATTTATAAAAAAGTTTAATTGTTTTTAAAATTTTAATAAATTGATACTTAAAAATTTCAATATGAGAAAAGCTACTTTAGTAAATAGGAGTTGTCATGATTCTACCCCTAAAAATAATTTATATGGGGGATAATTCTCTTCTTCGTCTACATCTTTTTTAGGTATAATGAAGAGGAGCATGACTTCCATTTACTTCTACTACATTTATATTATTGATAATCTAACAACTAAGTCGCTATATTTTTTGTATTAAACATGGAGGGTTTTGTGAACCTCCTCTTTTAATTTCTAAAGGGTTTCGACTTGCCTATGTAGATCCTATTCCATTACTAAAGTCTACTTCTCTATCACTAACCTCCTAATGTTCAACTACTCTCTCACTATGGATAGCTAAGCCTTCACAAAGTCCATCTTTTCATCTACATAATTAAGCCCTTTATGCAGTTCAACGAAACTATCCTGGTGGGTAGGGAACTTTAGGCAAATCCTCATAGTGTTTCTCTAATATATCAATCAATAATGATAAATAAACACAAACTAAAAAGGCCCAAAGGATAGAATATCCTAGGAATCACCCTTGGTCCCATTGATTAGTTCCACATTGATGCTCAGAAAAGAAGACAACCAACCAATAACAAAAATCTCTTAAGAAGCTCTTGAGTGAAAAGCGTTGAAGACCTTAAGATTAAGGCACCCAAGAGATGTTAGATTACCTCCTTTCAGCATGCATGAGCATTACTCTTACATAATCTGAGTGTTAATGGCCTTTGAATGTGGTTCAAATGGATTTAACTTTGTTTGTATTATGTTGAAATTTAAACCTCCACATAGACTAGAAGCAAAAGAAAGCCTCCATTCCATCCAAAATAAGTTTTTGGAGCCCAATTATCTTAAAGAAAACTAGAAAAAAAATAGCCTACACTTTTAGGTTTTGTTACAAACTTATTTTGAAATTCCGATCTCTTTATTTTTCATATAAACAAATTTAAAAATACATTATCTTATATAAAAATAAAATACATATAAAATAGCCCACAAAATATAACTCAATTAGTGACTACTTTATTTAGAAGACACTTGTAAAGTAAGAGATTCAATATTCAATTCTCTGTAGATTTGAAAAAAATAAATATAAAATATAAAATTATTAAAAAATAAATAAAATAAATATTAATCTCGTTTACAAAAAATTAAATTTACTCTCGATTGTTAAAATCCAATAAAACTACTACTTTGAAAAAGTATGAAAACCTTTATTTATTTATTTTTGATGCGTGACCAAGTCCCCCACAAGATAACTTTTTTGATTCCAATGTGATTGAAGAGAATCTCATCCACTCCTACCATACTTTGTATAACATCATATATTAATTAATTGTATATGGTATAACATTATATATTAATTAATGATTATATAATTGACTAAACGAAATGATATAGGCAATTTTTCAAGTAGACTGAGTTTGTGAAATTTTTTTTTTTTAAATAACCATGATTGCTAAATAATAATTTATATTAGAAAACACCATTTAATAATGATATATAATACATGTAACATGGTTTCATTCATAGTGTAGTAGTACGAAACTTATGGATGATAGACATGGAGATCAAGTTGGGATTGTAAGGAGAAGATTCAAGTATAAAAAATAAGTTTAAAAAATATATATTATGATAAGCTTAAAAAATACGAAGATACATGTTATGAATAAATATGTACCAAACATGGGTAAGCTCTAGATTGAAACCTTGTTTACTAATAGAGAGTTTGAAAAAGCTTTACTTTTTATTTTTATTTTTTTTAAGAGTAACCATGGTTAAGCTCTAGATTGAAATTCTAGATTGAAACCTTGTTTACTAATAGAGAGTTTGAAAAAGCTTTATTTTTTATTTTAATTTTTTTTAAGAGTAACATTGGTTAAGCTCTGGATTGAAATAGAGGGATTGAAAAACCTTTATTTTTAGGTTAATTAATTTATTATAATAATAATAATGCGAGTAATTTTAGATGAAAGGTTAGATTATTTATTTATTTATTATTGTTATTTTTAAGTTTATATTTTGGAACGAAAAAATTATTTAAAATTTTTGTCTTTTTTGAACATAAATTAATATTTTTTTTATGGTAAAGTTATTGATATTGAGCTATTCATTTTAGCCTCAAGGGGATTAAGAGAGTTGAATTCATAATTTCTCCAATTTTAAAGGAGTAGAGGTATGATCTCATGTCCAACTCATGAATACTTGAGCTATGCCTTAAGGCTTATGTATGTTATATTACATAAGGTAATGTAATTTATGCCTATCAAATTTAAGGAGTACCTAAATTCTCTTGGTACAAGAAAATTTCTTTTCTATCAAAATGTGTTATATAATTGTATTATGAGTGACGCATCACATGTAAAATGACCATGACTTTCGATTTTGGTTACAAATCACATATATATATATATATTTTCTCACAATTGCAAAAACTTGGAAAAGACAGTTATTTATCAAAAATGTCCTTTTGTCTTCTAAAAATGCATTTGATGATATATTTTTTAACAAATTGTTCAAAGAGCCTAAGAACTTAAAAATACATATGCTAATGAAATGGCAGAGTCTAAGCAAAACGAAGAAAGACTTAACACACTACCTTTGATGCACGGGATCCATGACAGATATACTACATTGGGAGGAACTACTTTGGGGAATTATCCTCCTCCTCTTCTCTAGGTATTGAGGGCAACTTAACAACATGGGGGAGCATGACTTCCATTGGTCCTAACACCTATGCACTATTGACATTCCAACGACAAGTTCATTCAATTTATTGAAATATAGAGAGATGGTTTCATGAACTTTCTTATTCATTTTTGAAATGGTTCTAGTCTACCTACATGAATCATGTTTCACTACTAAAATCCACTACTTCCATATTATGCTCCAAATGTTTGATCGTTCACTCAATATGGCCAACTAATCCTTCACAAAGTCTATCTCATCCTATACATTTTTAAACTCCTTAAGAAGTTCAACATAGTGATATTAGAGCATAATGAACTTTACGTAGTGCCTCATGGTGTTTCTTTTACATATTGACTGGGAATGATAAATAAATGCACACCCAAGAAGACCCAAAGGGTAGATTATCCTTAGGAGTTTCCATTGGTCCCCTTTGGGTAGTTCCACATTGGTGCCAAGAGAGGCGGGAAAATGACTTATAATAAGAGTGCGTAAGTGAAAGTCTTATCAAATACGTTAGGCTTAGGGCTATAAAAAGTGGATTACCTCATTTCATCATGCATGTTGTTTCTCTTCTTTGTTGTGGATGATAATTGCATTTCAATGTAGTTTAAGCATATTTAATTTTCAATGTGTCATGTTGAAGATTATATACTGATATGGATGGCTTGAAAATGAGAGCCTCCATGCCACCTAAAACGTATTTTGAAAGCCAACTATCTTAGTGAAACCTAGAAGGAGTTATCTACTCCTTTTTATATTTTTACATACTTTACTTGAGGTTCCATTGTCACCCTAGTTCCCACCTAGTCATTTTTCAAATTGTAATGCCTTTAAATGTGAATGAAGTGAAAAGAAAATGTAAGAGTTCATAATAAGGTAGAATTTGGCTTAAGATGCTAGAAATAGATGGAGGGGAGTAGTAGCCTTTTGTGAGAGACCAAAGAATTATTTTTTAGTTACTTATAATGGTTGAATTTCACCTTTATTTTTGGAGCACCAATGAGAATCCTTGGAAGGTTATTAGAGCATTGACTTCATTATTTGTTGCATGACCAAGTATCCAAGAAAAACAGGTTAATATTTTTTTGATTTCCTATGGGAATGAAGAAAATCTCATCCATTCCTACCACCCTTGGTATTGATGATTGTAATGACTAGATGAAACGATCTAGAGAACTTTTTAAATATGCTGAGCTTTGGATTTTTTGTGATAGCCATGATTTCTAAATGATAGAAAACACTATATTTATTATGATATATAACACATATAACATGGTTTCCATCCATAGGAATTGTTAGCACAAGGAGCCACTCGACTGCAATGGAGTAAGCCTTACACATCATAGTTAATTTCAAAGTAAAAGGTTTTGAGTGGTGGGATGGCTTCTTAAAGAGTTCGAAATGATTTTTTTATTCTTTTAGGCTTTCATGCATTTGGAAAGGCATGGCAAGTGTAAATTGTATGGGTAATTTGGTAGTATAGGGGAGGAGATTGTAACAAATGAAAGGTGACATATAACTGGTACTCAATCTAAGAAATATGTATATCCTAAATCAGTCACACAACTACAATAGTGGCCTTTTACATAAACTTTGTTTTAGGTAAAGGAAACAACATTTAGAAAGAATAATACATGCCTAAAGAATTTCATAAATCCTTCATGAAACCTTCACTAACATGTTCTACATAACATATATATGATTTTCAGAACACTAAACAATAGATAATTAACTATTAGATCCTATACCAGTTCTCTTACTCGCACTTTAATAGCTACTGCAACTCATAAATCAGAAGAATAAAAAATTGAGAGAAACACACCATACATTAGATCGTCCATCAATCACAAAATCCTCCAGCATGAAGTGCAGAAAAAAGTTTTCTTGATTATGATAAGTCTTCAGGTTGATCAAAATCTAACCCTGAAATGGCATTTATAAATGATATTTATAGAGAGAGGAAGCAACTCCATCTCTCCTAAAAAGAAGGATCCACTCTTCTTCAAATACATAGGAGTTATAGAACATTAAAGATATATCCTATCGATAATATAACTAACTAGACATATGTAGATAAGAAGAAAGAAGATAGTTTGCACTGTGCTGCTGAGTGTGCTGATATGCTACCCTTTTTTCTGTTGATTTCTCTCTCCATGACCTTGGTTCTTTAACAACCATGTGTCTTCATTAAATGCGACCTTTAACAAACTCATAACCACTTATCAACCATCACTTGACATATCCATATCATTATGAGTCCTTATCATCCTTGGACTGGCTCGAACTCAAAATTTCTACTGACAGCTGTCAAAAATCATTTAAAACAGGTGTTACCAGAAATTCCAGTAAAAACTTGTAAGTGCGCAAAAACTGTAATGCTACCGGAATTTTCGGTATTGCTCAGTTTATTTTTCAAAAATGAAAAACAAATACTTGAAAAATCCTGTGCAGATTTATATATTCTGAAAATTGAGTTGTTGTTAAAAAATGTAACTAGTAGGCAAAAAGGTATTTTACTAGGACATTTCTTTACCTCTCCTCCATATGTGCTGCAAATTCTGCAAGATTTTCCAAGTCTGTTTGTTTGTCCATTGTTGATTTTGGCCTTGTGGTCCTGGTGGTTGTCTCTTTGGCGATGGTCTTTTTCTCTTCTGAACTCTTCTAGATTTTCCTTCTTTTTGAGGATCATGTTTCTTGGTCTGAAGGGGCTTTACCCTTATCTTTATTTTTGAGTCCACTAGACTCTACAATTGAAGGAGTTACAGTTTGTAATCCTTCAGATTTCCTCTCTACATCTATGACTTCTGTCAGTAATCTTGGATTATGCAGGGCTTTAGATTTTAGCCTAGATTTGTTAATGTCTCTTGTGTGTATTTTCTTGCTACTAGCAACTGGTTTTGATATTTTTTCCTTCTCTTACTACTAATATCATACCCTGCATCCTTCAAGAGCTCCTCATCTGACTTGGTAGGCTGATATTCCTTTTGAGTATTTTGCTGAATGTCTGCTTTTGAAACTTCTGGTAGCACCTGTTCTTTGGATTTTTCTGCAGCTACAGACTTTCCTCTCCGTGCTATGGTATAAACCCTGGGAAAATGAGAAATAGGAGGCACCATATTCATTGCTTTGGGTTTGCTGTTCAATGAACCTTCTCCTTTCTCCAACTTCTTTTCAACCTTGGTTGAAGGAGCCTTTTCCTTTCTTCCTTTAGCCTTTTTGTGGATGTTCTCCTTCTTAGATTTTCTCTTAGTCCTCTTCCCAACTAATGAAGTAGTTGGCTTTTGACTTTTCCCTTTCTGCTTGGCAGGCTAAGGATGTTGCTGTGAAGCTGGAGATAGCTGAGCAGGAATATCTAGTGTAGGTGCAGGGTGGCCTGCCTTGTAAAACATAAAGTGTTCCCATGAATGGTTTCTTTTCCTAATTTCTTCAAAAACCAATACTTTGATCAGAGCCTGATGATATAAGCTATACTTTGATGCAACTACATGGGTTTGTATCCTAGCTTACATCTTTGTCAAGCTCTTCAATAGAAAGAATGGTAGGTTGAGGGTATTCATACTTGAAATGTGAAACAAAAACCTCATGTGATAAAGAAAAACAACAATATACCTCCTCTCACACGTAAGGTAAATCTTGATGAGCTTTACAGTATCAGCTCATTCATTCTTGAGGCAAATGCTAGGAATCCCCTTAGCCCAGTTAGGGTATTTGTGTTCATATTTTATGAAACTGTTGAGGTCTCCTCCAGTGACGACTTGGCCTTTGAAGAAAATTTCTCCTTCCTATGGAAGGTTGAAAGCTTCAACAATACACTCCGCTGATACCTGCAATCCGAGGCCATAGATATTTGCTTCCTGCCCATCGAAAGAGAGTGAAAACTCCTGAGCTACTCCTAAATGAGAGCTTCCTAGTCTTGAACACAATGGGTAACACCTTGCATGAACAAAGAAACTTCTCACATTCATATTAGCATCAACTAGATCAACTCCTTGGGGTTCAATGCTTTTTAGTTTTCCTCCTTTCTTAGTCATCTTCAACAATAAAGAAGGTTGTTTGTTGTAATCTGATAGGTGTCAAGAATAGGGGATCTCACCTAATAGGTGTTGCTGTATCTTCAATGAAATCTATTTGAAATCTGGTTCTCCTTCCTCAAGCTGCTCACTGGAGCTTCTCATTCACCAACAGTTAAACTTGAAACTAATGGTTTTACCTTTCTTTCGGTGGTTTAAAAAGATATGTTGGTTCAAATTTCCAGACATGAAATTTTTCATAATGGGAAATATCTTGGACTGTAGAATACACCTTGTGGTAGTCATGATTAAATTCAGTTGGCTACATTGTTTCAGATTGTATGCTACAAGTGGCTGGAGCTGAACGAAGCTAGAGCTGGCAGTCACCTCCATCGTATCCTTATGATAGGCTTAAAATTCCAGTAACGTTCATGCGTGATCAATCTAAACGGTCATCACATTAAATTTGCAGATCCATGATATACCTTAACACCTAATACGTACCTCGACATGTGGATATAACGACTCAACTGACATAAAAGACAAACAACAATTGGCTTTAACAACTACAGATTGACACCTAGCTTTCTCCACGTATAACCACGACTCAAATCAACATCACTCAACGTAAACCTTTCCTATCACGTGACATAAATCATGATAAAAAATTAAAACGTAGTTGCTAATGAGAACACGTGGCTTAACACAAAAGTAGATGCGCTTTCTTATTTAAAAAACAGGGGAGGTTACTGGAATTTTCGGTAGCATTGAGTAAAAGAAAAACATACATAAAACATAATTAAAAGAAAATGTTCGACAGAGCTAAAACAGACGCTACCAGAAATTTTGGTAGCGTTCTAATTTTTTTTTATTTTTTTTTATTTTTTTTTTAATTTACAATTTTTTATCCTAAAAACAAAAAAATTAAAGCACACTCATGACTTGGCATAGAACTATGATAACATTGGCTCCACAGGGGATAGAGCTCTCCTTGCGAGGCTCTAAGAATATTTTGCAGTTTCAGTGCCTTGTCATTGGGTTATAGAGTATTATTATGAAACACACTGGTATTTACAGTGAATTTAGGCCACCAACAGCCTTAGTAACATATTTTTTTGAGGAAGCGCCCCTTAAATGGGCCTCCGAACAATTCTGTCCCATCAAGATGTTGCAAATCAAAAGTTTTGTTATGCAAAATATTGGATATTCTGAAAGGACCAAGCCATGAAACATAAAATTTGGAATTCTTACCCGGGTCTTGATGATGTGCATCCCATTTCAACATTAGATCTCCAATCTGAAAATCTTCTTTTTTAGTCCCTTTGTCAAAAACTTGATTTACAGCTTGCTGTTATTTTCTTACCAAATCATATTGTTGTTCTTTCTTTTGCTGCACTTCTATAATCTGATAAATTATTCTAGTCATGTCATTTGGCTCAACTTCATGATCTTGCAGAAATTTGGCTATAGGAATGGATAATTGGACTGGAAAAAAAAAATCAGTTCCATAAACCATTTGAAATGGTGATGTATTAATATATTTTTTGGTTGTTACCCTGTCAGCCCATAAAGAAAATTTTAGTTTTGAGTCCTAGGCTTTCTTGTTTTGCTCCAATAGCTTGGTGATGATTCTTAACAAACTTTTGTTAGATGATTCAACTAAACCATTCCCTTATGGATAGTATTTTGTAGAGTGAGTAAGATGAATACCATAATATTCACATAAATTTACCAATGGTGTAGCTTTAAAAGCAGCTGCATTATCTGCTACTAGCCTTGATGGACATCCAAATCTGGTTATGATTCCCTCTAGAAAGTTAATGATAAATTTATGAGTAGCATTCCTAGTAGGTATTGCTTCAATCCATTTGGTGAAATAATCAGTTGCAACAAAAATCCAGTGATGTTGTCCACTTGAAGGTGGATGAATTTCCCCAATGAAATCTAATCCCCATTGCTAGAAAGGTGCAGAAACAACTATGGGCTTGAGAGGAAAAGGCTTCAACTATTTTTTACTAGTGAACTTCTGACATTTTTCACATGTTCCCACCTCAGTGCATACATCAGAAAATAAACTAGGCCAAAAATAGCCAGCACTTAGTATTTTGTATGCAGTAGTTCTCCAATAGTGATGACCTCCACACACACTACTATGCATATCAAAAATAACTTTCTTGGACTCATCTGGGTCAATGCACCTCAACAAAAATCATGTAGGATATTTCCAATATAAACAGTTATCCTTGATGCAAAATTTAACAATTCTTAGCTTCAAAGCTCTGAATCTGATTTTATCAAAATTTGGAGGAGGTTTAAAATGCTGCAGAAAATAAATGATATCCATTTACCAGCTGCACTAAGAAATATTTACATCTACTGCCATGCTGTCTACAGGTTCTAAAATTTTCCCTTCTAGGTTGTCATCCATGAAATTCAAGCCCAAAACTCTATAATTTTCTTCAGCTAGTAGTTTGGCTAATCATTGACCTTTGATTAGTTTAGTAGGCTTTATCTCTAAATAAAATTCAAGAACTTTATTCATCCACTTGCTTCTCTTTCCATCAATATCAGGCTGAACTAATACCTCTCTACCAACAAATGAAGGTACATAGGCAATAATTTGAGCATGCAGAATATGAACTCTAAAAGCCTTCAGAGCTTTAACTGATGCATAAGCATGTTTTTCCAACATTTCATACTTCAATTCTGCATCTCTAAGAGCTCTGCTAAAAAATGCTATGGGAGCTTCTTTATTTTCTGCATATTTTTGTAATAAAACAACAACAATAGTATCTTGAGAGGAAAATGAGAAGATCAAGAAAGGCTTTGAGTATTCAGGGCTTACCAACTGAGGTGCTTCAATGATAGCTTTTTTATCAGCTCAAATGAATTTTTGCCTTCAAATGTCCACTTGAATTCTTTTTCCTTCTTCAACATGCAAGTAATATGCTTCACCACCTTAGAAAAATTGGGAATAAATCTTCTTAAAAAATTTATCTTACCAAGGAAAGATTGAATCTCTTTCTTGGATCTTGGAAGTATTAAGTCCTGAATTGCAATCACTCTTTTGGGATCAATTCTCACTCCATATTTATAAACCGTGTGACCCAACATCTTACCTTCTTTAAAATAAAAATGAGACTTCTTTTGATTCAATTATATACCATATTTTCTCCATTTAACAAATACTTGTCTCAAGTGCTGAAGGTGCTCTTGATCTGAAGCTAAAAAAGCAGTTATATCATCCAAATAGATGACCAAGAATTTGTCTTTTTCTCCAATAAAAAGCACACTGAAAAGTATCTTCGGCATTCATAAGCCCAAATGGCATCTTTTCATACATGAATGTTCCCTAGGGAGTAGTGAATGTTGTCTTCTCTTGATCTTCCGGCCAAACAGATACTTGGTTGTACCCAGAGAACCCATCAAACATGGAAATTTTGTCTCACCCCGTTACCTTTTGAAGAATATGCTCCATCTTTGGCAATGGATAATTATATTTCTTGGGGCATTTGTTAAGATTCCTGAAATATACACATAATATGACTTCACCACTCTTCTTTCTTAGTGGAACTAGATTAGCAACCCAATCTGAGTATCTCAATGGAATGATGATTTTAGCATCCAAAAGTATCTTCACTTCCTTCTCCATCACTAGTAGCAATAGTGGATTGATTTGTCTTAATTTATGCTAGAATGGCTTACTACCATCTTTAAATGGTATTCTATGCTCAATGATAGTTGTATCATATGTATTAAGATCCTCATATTTCCAGGGAAAAACATCAAAAAATTCACAAAACATCTTGTGGTATTCAATCTTTCTTTCTTCTGATAAGCCATACCTTGGCTCTAGTTGTGTACCCAAATTGACTGTGGTTTAAATGAAACATAATTATGATAAAAAATATTCTCAAGTGGGACTAGCCCCTTGTGAATATGATTGGTAGGCAGCTATATGATAGGTTAATCAACAATCCGTTTTTTTAGATTTTTGGTATCTTGATAATCAACATTATCCTTCATGAGATCTTCACCTTGATCAATGTTTAGGACAACAAATTATTCAACAACTTCAATGAATATTCTAATCTCCTGTTCATCCTCAAAAACTCTCCAATGTTTGACATTATCAGGAATCCTACGTCTAAACCTAAATTCCACTTCATATTTCAACTTTATAGGTATTGGAATCTTGAACGAGCTTGCTGAAATAGAAAGTGAATCAACCAAAATATTACTTTCTCTTGGAACAAAAGAAATGTTAAAGGCTAGGAATGAGTATTCTATAATGCTCCATACTGCATTCCATTAATCTTTGAGTCTGAGATGCTTAGTTTGATAAACATTTATGATTTGATGAATAATTAGTTCAACATCTCCAAAAACATAAATTTTCTGAAATATTCATGTCTTCTGATGTTTTTAAACCAATTAAAAGTGCTTCATATTTAGCCACATTGTTAGTTGCTTCAAATTCAATTTTGAAAGAAAAAGTGGAACTTTATTTCAAAGTGGAAATGAGAACTATTCCTAAATCATCTCCTTAACTAGAACATGAGCCATAAAAATACATTTTCCGCACCTGAGAACCCTCATGACTGATTTGATTTCAGCAGGCTTCAAAATATGAAACATTTCTATAAGCAAGGTAGAATTATGCATATCTAAAATGTTTGAACCCACATCGGTTGTTCTAGAATAAATCATATGATTAGTGGGGTCTTTGCTATCACTAATGACATATTCCAATTGAGCTTCTCTATAAAGTATTCTTTGTTCTCCTCCAAAAACAAGGATAGTAGCATAAGTTAAATCCATTTGAAAAGTTCCTCCCAACCTTCGAATCCATGACCTAGAAAGTAACATGCCAAATCTAGGAGGAATGTCAGCTACAAAAATATCCATCACCATCTCTCTCATGGGTAATTGAAATAGGCTTACTGCAAGGTCTTTGATGACACCAAGGCATTAGAATTTCTTGGAATCAAAAGAATAGAGATCTTGGTATTCTCTAGTTACTTCAAGACCTAGTTCATCCATGACTACCTTAGGCATTAAATTATGTGAGGCTCCAGAGTCCATTAGGAAATTATGCAAGATTTTATCATGAATATTCAAAGATATATAGAAGGGAGGAGTAGAGTCATCTTTGTCTTCTACCAATGGACCTAAAGTAACAGTGGGCTTGTCATCTTGAAGGTTAAAAAAACCAAAGACTACTTTGGTAGGAGGAGGCTGAAGAGCTCTCATAAAAGTATTTTTGAAATCATCATTTTTCATGAGTTCTACAAGAGGAACTTGAATCTTTATCTTTTGTATATCATTCTCAAAATTGAAAATAGGGGGCAGCTTGTGAGTAATTTTTACCTCAAGTGAAGGAGGGTTAACAACTACCAGAATTTCCAGCTTGCATGGTTCAACCACTTGCTTTTCTGCTGGAATTTTAACTGCAACCTTATTTTTCTTTGGCTGTGCAACATGCTTGGAATTATTGTCAATATTATTTGATCTGAGATTGTATATGCTTTGATGATCAGTTGCAATCATGGAATGATCATAATTCACTTCATTATTCTGAGTATATGACATGAAATATTCATATTCTTCTTGTGTAAGATGAATCAACCCTTCTCTATCTCTTAGACAATTGATATCAACACCTTTCTCCAACCCTTTATCTTCCCCTTCATCTTCAAACATAACATTCTACAAAGGGGGCTGCACTTTTTGATCATCAACATCTCTTCTTTCTCTTTGCAAGATTTGAGGAGCATTAGGTCTTATAAACTACTGCCTATTAGGTTGATCAAATGAACCATTTCTAGTAGTAGTTGGTCTTGTTTCCATATTGAGCTTGGACATCTCAGTGGTCAATGACTTGACCATCTTGGTCAGATCCTCTAGCTTAGGATTTATGTCAGAAGTTCCTGAAGATGAAACTTCAACTTTTTGATTCCTTTTTTCTCTGTAAATCCCTCCTCTAAGCCTATCAGCTGCTAATACATTATATTTGATCAGGTGATCATGTCCAAGAGGAAAAAAATGCTCAAAATTGGAACTGCTCAGAATTGGTTGCAACCTGAATGACTGGATAGGCCTCTTCACTGCGATTCTGGTGCCATGAACGAGACTCAAATCTGATTTTTTATGAGAAATATATTGAAGTTTGAAGTTTCCCAATAACCTTCAAAACATGACTTTTGAACAAAAATAATTTGTCATCTTCATAAATTTTTTATGGAAAAACTTCATTTTTTTATATGGTTTTTATAGGCCTATTACAGGGTGCCATGTGGCCTGCCTGAAGGCTACCACGTGGCCCCAGGCCAATGGCTCAAAGGTTGGTTCAAATCTTGTTTAAAAAAAAAATGTGTGGTGGGAAAACTCGACTCGAGCTAAATGCGTTTGGGTCAGTCGGGCACGACCCGAATTGAACGTTTACAGGTCAACAGATAGCGGCGTGTCGTGCAGTAGTGAATGAGCCCTTGTGCAGAACTGAATGCTTATGGGTCATCAAATAGCGGGCTCCTGAACGATTCGGGTCATTTAAACGGGCGGAGGTCGACTCGACCTAAACGTCTATGGGTCACTATCGGGCGAGTCGTTTGTTGAACCGACGGAAAACATGGAGTTTAGCCCTCAGGGCTATGGGTTAAAGCCCCATGACCAGATGTATAACCATGTGTTAAACCTTTTTGAATGGGCGGTAAAGTTTTGGGTTTAGCTCCTTTGGGGTTAGCCCTCACCACAGGACCTCCGCCCGTGACCATGGGCGGGGGCTAAACCATTAACCGCCAGTGCTAAACTGCCTTTGCCTTTTCATCATGTGAACGCACCACCAATGGAATTTAAAGTTAATTTTGCCCCCAAATGTAGAGCGCGGTTTCGACAAATTCGGTTTTCTGCCATTTCTAGCGTGCCTAACTGGAGTTCATCCAGATTTGGTGGAGTTTCCAAGAGACATTGGGCAGAAAATTGTGGAGGTCATAACTTCTCCAATATTGAACCAATTTGGAAAAAATTTTGGTCAATTTTGGGTATTTTGAGCATTTTGGAGTCATTGGGATAGGTTGCAGAGCCAACAGAGGTGTTCATCCATTTTTGCTTCAGGGAAGCTTGGAGAGCCATAAGGGCAGTGAGGGAAATGGAGCTGCATTGGGCTACACTTCATTGTTTGAGGTGAAATAAAAGCCATTATTAGCTTATTTATGTCTTCTGAATTCAATTTCACAGTTTTTTCAGCCTATTTAGGCTTATTTATCACTATAAAACCAATTTGAGCAACTTAATAGAGCAAGGACATGCCCATTGGGAACCTTGGACCCGGCAAATGTAGCCCAGGAAGGGTGAACTGCCTCAACATGTTGTTGTGTTATTATGGTGAAGTTATGTTGCTGTGTATTTCTGCTTTAATATGTTAAACAATAATTTTAATTAACATTCCCTCACACTTAAACTCAAAAACAGTTACCAAAAACACTTTGTTTAATTTGCAAGATATGATAAACACTTTGCACACTTAATTAAATGGAAATGGATACTTTGAACAATAAATACAAATAGTTTCATTTTCAGATAAGATGGTATCGGAGCTAAGGATTTGAGCCTTAGGATCAACATTTGTTTTGTGAAAATATATAGTTGATTATTTGCAAGTTTTGATGCTTACTAGGCTTAAACTCAAGAGAGGTGAAGGACACTTGGTTAGTGCACAAAGTAATCCTCAACCAAGAAGGGCCAGAGAGCCACCTCCAAGAGCCATAGAAGCAGCTTCAAGCATGTATTCAAGAGAGGGAGAAGCTCCTGAAGATATGGATACCAAAGAAGAGGAACAGGTGTTCCGAAAGGCTTTCTTGGACATGACGGAGATGGTGAGGATACTCTACCAAGAAAGGAAATATAGGCTTGTTGGAGAAGGGTCTAAAAACCAGAAAGAAGGAGAGGGTTCTTCAGGAGGAAATAAAAGTGATGACAATTCAAAGAAAGGACATGGAGGAAATGGTGATCCACCATCCCCATCTTCATCCTCTTCCTCTACATCGTCATCCTCAACTTCGGTGAATCAATCTCACAAGTCTAAAACTATTGGTAAAATTCCATTTTAAAGCTTGATGTTAAATTTGAGTTGCTTATGTTTAATGGTGAAGTAAATGTAGAGAAACTTGAAAATTGGATAAGACATTTGGAAGTTTACTTGAGGATACAAAACCTTCATGATGACGACACCAAGATATAGTTAGCCTCTTTGAGAATGGATGGAGCAGCATTGGTATGGTGGGAAGCCAAGACCAAGGATGAAATTAAAAAACATGGTAAGATCACTTTATCATGGGCTAAATTTATTACCGCAATTAAAAATAAATTTTATCCATTAGCTCATTTACAAAAGGCTATCATGAACTGGCAAAACTTCAAACAGCTTAAGGAACAAAATGTACAAGACTACACCCAAGAGTTTAGGAGAAGAGAACTCTTATTAGGGGTAGACTTACAAAGTCAAGATACTTTGCTGAAATATATAGGTGGTTTGCACAACTACCTTAGACATACTATCCTTATGTTCAATCCTACTAGTCTAGACGAAGTTTGTGTACAAGATACACATTTAGAGGCTAGAGGGAAAAACACTTTTGATGAGGGTAGAAGCAAGCCTTTTAAGGGGAAAAACAAAGATAAAACCTTTAAGGGAAAAGGAAAAAAGAATGCATCTATCAAACAAGAGGGTGAGAAAGTGATATGTAAACATTTTTCAAGAGAAGGCCATGAAGAGAAAAATTGTTGGAAACTACATCCTGAAAAAGGAACTCAGTTTAACAAAAACAAAGGAAAGAAGAAAAATACAGCTACTACAACTACACCACAAGATTTAGGTGATGATTCAGGTGACGAAACCAAAATTGAAGCCATGGGTTTGACGAGTATGAAGGGAAAGGAAATTGAAACTAAGCCAAGCACTAGTACTTCAAACTATCATGTACAAAATCCAAAAGAGGAAGAAAGAATTGAATTGTTCCATGTGAGGGTAGTCTCAAAACATACAAAATTCGACACACTGTTTGACAGTGGGTCACAAGCAAATCTCATATCAGAAGACTTGGTCAAAAAAATTAAACTTGAGACCATTCCACATCCCAAGCCATATCCACTTGGATGGATATGCAAGGATGCAAAATTACAAGTCTCAAGAAAGTGCATATTGTGATTTGCAATTACTGCACACTTTATTGACACAGTTGAACTTGATGTAGTACCGCTTGATATATCAGGAATTGTTTTGGGAAGTCCTTACTTATTTGACAGGAAAGAGATCTTCCATCACCATGAAAATAAGTATCATCTCTTTAAATATGGCAAGGAGTTCATTGTCAGAGCACATCGCAAGAAGGAAAATATAGCGATGGTAAATGCGAGACAGGTAAAAAGGCTAGTGAATTCTAGTAAGAGTTTTGTACTTCTTATGGTTAAGCCCAAGGTTGATATGAATCATGAGTAATTTGAAAATTGTGATTCCAAGATTAAATCAGATTTATATGATGTAGTTGATGCACATCATGAGATATTTCAGGAACCGATAGGTTTACCTCCTAAAAGGGAGATTCAACATGAAATCCAGTTACATCAAGATTGTCCTCTTCCTAATATAGGCATGTACCGCATGTCTATCATGGAGAATGCTGAAATTAAGAGGAAAATTAAAGACTTATTGGACAAAGGATTCATAAGACCAAGCACTTCACCATGTGGGTCACCGATAGTGTTGATTCCAAAGAAATATGGAACTTGGCGCATGTGTGTGGACTTCAGGGCATTAAACAAGATAACAGTAAAGAATCGTTATCCACTCCCAAGGATAGATGATTTGTTAGATCAGCTGAAAGATGCTAAATATTTCAGTAAGTTAGAATTACGTAGTGGTTATCATCAAGTTAGAATTGTAGAAAGTGATATTTGGAAGACAACATTTAAAACCAAACATAGACTCTTTGAGTGGCTTGTTATGCTGTTTGGTTTATGCAATGCACCTGCAACTTTCATGCGGGTAATGGATGATGTCTTACGTCCTTTTATTGATGATTTCATTATTTTATACTTAGATTACATCTTAATTTTCAGCAAGACTAGAGAAGAGCATGTCATGCATGTTAAGAAAGTACTTGATATTTTGAAGAATAATCAGTTGTTTCTTAAAATGTCAAAGTGTGAATTTGGAAAGACTTCTTTGGTTTATTTGGGACACATAGTAGGAGGAGGCGCTTTGAGAATTGGTCCTTCTAAGGTAGAAGCCATTGTGAATTGGCCTACTCCCAAATCCATTACAGAGGTAATAATTTTTTGGGTGCAACTCAGTATTGGAGGAAGTTTATTTCTAACTTCTCTGCCATAGAAGCTCCTATGCATGCAGTGACAAGTGTGAAGCGTGCTTTCCAATGGGGAGGAAAGCAACATAAAGATTTTGAGTCTTTGAAAGAGAATATAAGTTCAACTCCAGTCGTTGCATTACCGGACTTGAGACAGCAATTCGAGATTCAGACCGATGCTAGTGATTACGCCATGGGTGCAGTTCTCTTACAGCATGGTAAGCCTATCGCATTTCATTCTGAGACATTTAATGGTGTTGTTGTGAATTATCCTACATATGATAAGGAGTTGTATGCGTTGGTACAAAGCATCAAAAAATGGAAACAATATTTGATGGGCAAAGAAACAGTTGTTCATATCGACCATCAACCTTTACAATACTTACAGTCACAAAGTAAATTACAGCAATTACGACCTTTCAGATGGATGGGTTTCCTACAACAATTTCACTTGGTAATAAGGTACAAGAAAGGTATTTTCAATAAAGTTGCTAATATGATTTCAAGGCCTATTATTAGTGCTACTACTTTACTTAAGAATGATTCTATTGTACATGAGAGCTACATAGAATAGTATGCATCAGATGTTGATTTTAAGGATGTGTATGCTAACTTGAGTGAAGGGAATCATGTTGAGGAGAATGATTATCATTTGAATAATAATTTGATGTTTCATATGGGAAAGTTATGTATACCACAGGGGGAGAGACTAAGCATCATGAGAGAAGCTCATTCTTCTCTTATTTCTGGACATTTGGGGATAAGCAAAATGGTGGCACATTTACAAAGGTATTGTTATTGGCCTCACATGGTAGATAGTGTTTCACATTTCATTAGAGGTTGTTCATTATGTGCTACAAGAAAGCCTAGCAATAGGAATCTTGGTTTATGTATGCCATTGCCGGTACCTTCTAGACCATGGGAAAGTGTTTCTATGGATTTTGTTGGAGGTCTACCATTATCTAGAAAGCATCATGATTATCTTTCTGTAGTAGTTGATAGATTCAGCAAGATGTGTATTCTTATGCCATGTAAGAAATCTATAGCTGCTGATTTATATTTTCAACATGTATGGGTTCATTATGGCTTGCCTAGTTCTATTGTTAGTGATAGGGATTCCATATTTGTTGGGAATTTTTGGTCCAATCTATGGAAGATGATGGACACCAAGTTGAAGAAGGGTACTGATTTCCATCCACAAATAGATGGCCAAATAGAGGTAGTGAACCGAACCATTGTACATCTTTTGAGAGATTATTGCAGCAAGCATCCCAAGCTTTGGGATGAGAACTTTCATTACATTCAACATGCTTACAACTGGGCCAAGCACTCTTCTACAAATACTTCACCTTTTGAAGCTTGATTTGGGTATTTGCCTAAGTCACCTTTAGATTTCATTCTTGAGAAGGATGTTGCCATTGATGGGCATAGTGACATTGACAAAGCTCGCATGTTCATTGAAATAATTCAGCTTATATATCAGCAGGTTCAAGAACAACTTGAAAAAAGTCAAGGCAAGTACAATGAGAGGTATGACGAACACAGAGTTGATCATATGTTTCAAGAAGGAGATGAGGTATGGATGCATATTAGTAAGGAAAGAATGGAAAGAGAAGGTAAAAAACTGAAGCCTATTCGTTATGGTCCATTCAAGATCCTTAAACGAGTTGGAAATAATGCTTTTCAACTAGATTTGCCTTCATATATGCAAATGTATTTCGTTGTGAATGTGGAAAATTTAAGTTTGTATGAACCTCCTTTAATTGCTGATTATGAAAGTGACATTCAGCTACCATCCATAGAGGATTTATCGCCAGAATTTTTGGATGAGCTGAAAGAGGATGCTATCCTTGACAGAAGGACACACACTTTGAGGAGGGGAAATGTTGATTATGTTCGGGTTTGTCTAAAAGGCATCAAACCGAGTAAGGAAAAATGGATGGAGGTGGAAAAGGTGAGGGATCTGTACCATCATCTTATTAATAGGTAATTGAAGGCTTTTGGGGTCCAAAAGCTTCCCAATGGGGAGGTGTGATCAGGTGATCATGTCCAAGAGGAAAAAATTGCTCATAATTGGAACTGCTCAAAATTGGTTGGAACCTAAACGACCGGATAGGTCTCGTCACTGCGATTCTGGCGCTGTGAATGGGACTTAAATCCGATGTCGTATGAGAAAGATATTGAAGTTTGTAGTTTTCCAATAACCTTCAAAACATGACTTTTGAACAAAAATAATTTGTCATCTTCAGAAATTTTTTATGGAAAAAATTCATTTTTTTATATGGTTTTTATAGGCCTATTACATGGTGCCACGTGGCCTACTCATAGGCTGCCATGTGGCCCCAGGCCATTGGCTCAAAGGTTGGTTCAAATCTTGTTTAACAAAAAAAAAAATGTTTGGTGGGTAGACCCGACCTAAGCTGAACGTGTTTGGGTCAGTCGGGCACGACCCGACCTGAATGTTTACGGGTCAGCAGATAAAAGTGTGTCGTGCAGTAGTGAATGGGCCCTCATGCGGACCTAAACACCTATGGGTCATCAAATAGCAGGCTCCTGAACGAGTCGGGTCAGTTAAATGGGTGGAGGTCGGCTCGACCTAAATGCCTATGGGTCACTATCGGGCGAGTCGTTTGTTGAACCGGCGAAAAAAGTGGAGTTTAGCCCTTAGGGCTATCAGTTAAAGCCCCGCGACTAGACGCATAACCATGTGTTAAATTTTTTTGAATGGGCAGTAAAGTTTTGGGTTTAGCTCCTTTGGGGTTAACCCTCACCACAGGACCTCCGCCTATGACCATGGGCGGGGGCTAAACCATTAACCACCAGCGCTAAACTGCCTCCGCCTTTTCAGCATGTGAACGCACCACCACTGAAAGTTAAAGTTAATGTTTCCCCCAAATGTAGAGCGCAGTTCCGACAAATTCAACCTTTCGCCATTTCTAGCGCGCCTAACTGGAGTTCATCCAGATTTGGTGGAGTTTCCAAGAGACATTGGGCAGAAAATTGTGGAGGTCATAACTTCTCCAATATTGAACCAATTTGGATGAAATTTTGGTCAATTTTGGGTATTTTTGAGCATTATGGAGTCATTGGGATAGGTTTCAAAGCCGACAAAGGTGTTCTTTAGCCAATTTTTCTTCAGGGAATCTTGGAGAGCCATCAGGGCCATGAGGGAAATGGAGCTGCATTGGGCTACACTTCACTGTTTGAGGTGAAATAAAAGCCATTCTTAGATTATTTCTATCTTTTGAATTCAATTTCACAGCTTTTTCAGCCTGTTTAGGCTTATTTCTCATTATAAAACCAATTTGAGCAACTTAATAGAGCAAGGACATGCCCATTGGGAGCCTTGGACCCAACAGATGTAGCCTAGGAGGGGTGAACTGCCTCATCATGTTGCTGTGTTGTTATGGTGAAGTTATGCTACTATGTATTTTTTATTTAAGATTTAAAAAAATAATTTTAATTAACATTCCCTCACACATAAACTCAAAAACAGTTACCAAAAACACTTTGTTTAATTTGCAAGACATGATAAACACTTTGCACACTTAATTAAATGGAAATGGATACTTTGAACAATAGATACAAATAGTTTCATTTTCAGATCAATATTCTACCTCCATTGCATTGTCCTACATTTTTGTTAGTGTTGTAGATATTGTTTCTCTTAATAATAAATAAAAATCAAGATCAAAGGCACCAACATTAGTGATTTTGGCTAAAGCTTTAGTAGGTATTTTGATATACATCTTATTGAATCTATTAGAAAAATTAGAAACTGATTATCCTTCTTTTATTTTGATTGCACCAAATTCAGTAATATAATACATAAAATATTTCTTATCACACCATTTCCTTAAAAATATATCATCTAGGGTTTCAATTCCAGTGATGCTACCAGCTGTCAAGGAACTACACCATTTCCTAACATCACCCTCAAGGCTCTGAACAAAAAATCTCATCCACACATTGTCATGCTCAATATTCATATTGTCAGCATGGGCATAAAAATCAGCATGGATTTCTTTAGTTGTTACCTCTCCCTCGCCACTAAATTTAGGCATATACTTGAGATAATCTCCTGCAGGTAATGAATTCATAGGTTGAGGTAAAACTAGAGGGGCATACCTTGCAGCAAAAATTTCATCCATTCGGTTAGGGGGTGGGTTTTGAACTACAATGGTATGAGTTACTGGGATTTGTGGAAAAAAATTGGTGGATTTTGAACAGTAGATGATGAAGTACCAACGCTTTATGTAGAGATTGTTTATTGGTTGGAAAACAAGGGAGGTGCATAATTTTCTGTAAAATTAGGGGACGGAGTTTCAATACTTCCTTAGGGACATCATTTGAGAAAATAGTAGTAGAGGAAAAAAAATTTCGTTTACTCTTTTTATTGATTAGCTTCTCAAGATCAGGGACTAGGATTCTCAAAGGGGAATATGGGTTAGCCTTGGTTCTAGCCCTTCTAGGAGCAAGAACTTCAACAATGGAGTCACCAGGTGTAAAACAGTCTAAAAGGACACCTGGAACTGTACACCTTAGAACCAAACTTATAACTTTGTCATTCACCCAGGGATAAAATTCAATTTTCCTCCCCAAAAATGGTGCCAAAGACGTTAGCGCAAGGAGTCACTCCTTGAATGCAAAGGAGTAAGCCTTACACATCATAGTTCATTTCAAGGTAAAAGGATTTGAGTGGTGGGATGGCTTCTTAAAGAGTTTGAAATGATTTTTTAATCTTTTAGACTTTCATGCATTTGGCAAGGCGTGGAAAGTGTAAATTGTATGGGTAAATTGGTATTATAGGGGAGAAGATTGTAACAAATGAAAGGTGACAGATAACTGGTACTTAATCTAAGAAATATGCATATCCTAAATCAGCCACACAACTACAATAGTGGAATTTTACATAAACTCTGTTATATGTAAAGGAAACAACATTTAGAATGCAGAATACATGCATAAAGAATTTCATAAATCCTTCATGAAACCTTTAGTAACATGCTCTACATAACATATATATGATTTACAGAAGACTAAACAACAAATAATTAACTATTAGATCCTCTAACATTTTTCTTACTCACACTTTACTAAATGTTGCAACTCATAAATCAAAAGAATAAAACAATGAGAGAAATACACCATACATTAGATAGTCCTTGAATCACAAAATCCTTGAGCATGAAGTGCAAAAAAGAGTTTTATTTATTATGATAAGTCTTTAGGTTGACAAAAATCCAACCTTGAAATGGCATTTACAAATGATATTTATAGAGAGAGGCACCAAATCCATCTCTCCTTAAAAGAAGGATCCACTCTTCCTCAGATTCCATAGGAATTATAGGACATTAAAGATATATCATATCAAAAATATAACTAACAAGACAAATGTAGATAAGAAGAAAGAAGACAATTTGGATTGTGTTGCTGAGTGTGCTGACATGCTGCCCTTTTTTATGTTGATTTGTCTCTCCATGACCTTGGTTATTTAACATCCATGTGTCTTCATTAAATGTGACCTTTAACAGCCTTATAACCACTTATCAACCATCACTTGACATATCCATATCATTATTGATCTAGGTGGATCAATGCAAATGCTCGTCTTCAAAAGGCTTCAAATGCATCAACACATGGTACAATGTTGAAGTGCTCGACGATATGCACCCAACACCGTGAACAACATGTCAAATGGACATCCTATGTGAATTCTATGCTCTGTCAAATTTTGTATAGTTTTTGAAAAAATGGGGCCATATGGTGCCACATAACCACATGAGTTTGCAATGACTGGGCGCACACAGTGGACAACATGGCTCAAAGAATTCGAAAAATATCTTTAAGTTAATTGAACCCTTGACCTCAAAATTTGGAAATGACTTCAAGAAATCTGGCTAACCATGAATGTGGCAAGAAATTCATGTTTAAGAATGGCGAATGCATTGTTTTATGGTTAATGTATTTGGAGGAAAATTAAATGGGGGACAGAGCCCGCCATAGTTTGCGGCTCCGCCACCTCCACCTCTAACACATCACATTAAATAGAGGATAATATTTATATGGTGGAGGGTGATAAGGCTTAGTGCATGGAGGATAAAATTTAGGAGGATAAGGTTCCCAACCTTATCATATATTCATATTTAAACATGCAATGATAAAGGTTTAAAAGGCGGGGTTTTAAAAACCATAACATATGGTATATTCACATACATCATTGCGATGGTTATTATAATCATATATCACAACAAATGCGATAATGTCTACAACCTTAATAAAACATACACTTAAATTATATCATTTATCCACGGAATATAACATGATATGAGACTTAAAATCGGGTCGAGGGGAGTCGAACCTCCGACCTCCTCTCCCCCATTCAACCTATTTAACCATTGCGCCCAAGCGCTTTTTTGTGTAGAATGGAGAAAGAAATTATATTTTGAAGTGCAGGAACTAGGAGCGTGCCAAAGTTAGCAAAGCTTCTCTATAGTTAGCAAAATTGTCCAGATTGGTGGATTTTATCCACATTTGGCAGAACTGCAGGTTGAGATTGGATTTTGGGAGGTCCAGAGGTCACTTGGTCCAAATATGGTCAAATTTATACTCAAATTTCATGATTTTTCATGCTGATTTCGATTCTGCAGTCCCTTTCTGCATTTGAACCTCTGATTTTGAGGTCGTTGCTGTAAGTGCACATTTGAAGCTTAATAAGAGCGATTTACTGATTGAGAAGTGACCTAGAGAGGTAGCCAGGGAGGTTTTAGTGAACTTCGTAATCAAATATTGTGTTATAGAGGTTTTGGTGAACTCCGTAATCAAATACTGTGTTATTTGTTTATGCTTGCCCAGCTTTGGTTTATGTTCTTTTATTTATGTTAATTCACAATCTTATCGATCCGTTGCAGACATTAACATAAATGGAATTTTTAACATGTCTGTAAGACCTTTTTGACAAATTGATCAAGTTTTGGTATTAGAGCATCATGTTTAATGAGGCTTGAAAATGTTGAATTATTACAAGGCTAAACCTAAAGCAAGGAAAAGGAGAACTTACTTCACCAAAATTAGAGATTGGAAGGATATTTCAAAAGAAAAGGATGGCCAAAGAAGGAGGACTATTGGGATCAGAAGCTCAATTTGTGGACTCATTCATGACAATCAAAGCCATGGTTGAAGAGATGTACAACAAATTTAAAAAAGGAAAAGGTGAGGAGACTTCAACAAAGGAAGAATCAAGAAAAAAATCAAATCCTACTCCTCCACCTTCTCCTCCATATTTTTCTTCTTCTTCAAAAAAGTCCTCTCCTTCTTCATCGCCATCTTCTGTGTCTTCTAAAAAGAAAGAGAAAAAGAAAGTTTCTTCTTTGATTAAGCTTGATGTAAAATTTGATTTACCGATTTATGATGGTGAATTAAATGCTGAAAAATTAGACAATTGGACCAGACAAGTTGAAGTCTATTGCAAGATACAGAATATAGTGAAGAACCGCCAAAAGATTTAATTGGCAATTTTAAGACTTGGAGGAAATGCACTCGTATGGTGGGGAGGAAAAAATCAAGCTGAACTTCAAATATATGGTAATATTATTCATCATGGAGTGAATTTATTTCTGCTTTAAGGAAGAAATTTTATCCTTTAGTCTATGTTCAACAAGCTATGATGAGTTGGAAAAATTTGTGTCAGCTTAAAGGTCAAAATGTTCAGAGCTATGCACAAGAATTTCGAAAGTGTGCATTAATGTTGGGCATAGAATTAGACTCTCTAGAAAATTTATTGAAATATATTGGAGGTCTACATAGGTATTTAAAACACACTATTTTGATGTTAAATCTTACTAGCTTAGATGATGTTTCAATACAAGCCACTGACATAGAAGCTAGATGGAAGAATAGATAATTTGTACCTTCATCCAAATTTGCAGAAAGTAAAGATAAAGGGAAAGGAAAGCAAAAAACAAAAAAGACAACGACGGTTAAAAAGGAAAAAGTGACTTGCTCACATTTCCAAAAATAGGGTCACGATGAAAGTCATTGTTGGAAGCTTCATCCAGAGTTGAAACCAAAGAAACTCAATAAGGAGCAAAAGAATTTTTAAACTACATTCAAATATTTGGGGTCAGATTCAGGAGATGAAATGAAGGTGATAGCCATGGGAATTAAAGGTAAAAATCCTATTGCTAGTACCAGTTCTTCTAAAGCTCATAATGAGGCAAATTATGAAAATAAAAGAAGAGAGCTTTGTCATATTAGAGTAATTGCTAAACATAAAAAAATTGATACTTTGTTTGATAGTGGGTTGCAAGTCAAATTTATTTCCAAAACTCTTGTTAAAAATTTGGGCATTGTAACTAATTCTCATCCAATACCATATCCATTAGGATGGGTTTGTGACAAAACAAGACTTCAAGTATCTAAACAATGTAAAATTCATTTTTCCATAGGCTCACAATACATGGATGAGGTGGAATTAGATATAGTCCCACTTGATTTATGTGGAATTGTACTTTGTAGTCCATTTTTGTATGATAGAAAGGATATTTTCTATCGAGAAGAAAACAAATATCATTTAACTAAAGATGGAGTGAATTACACCATCAAAGCTCATAAGTTCAAAGATAATTTTTCACTCATCAACTCAAGAAAAATGAAGAGAATAATAAATTGTAGAAAACAGTTAATGCTTATGGTTGTAAGAACAAAGGAAATTGCAGATTCCAATGCCTTCGAAGGACGTCGGCCCGAATTGAAAGAAGATATTTTTAAAGTTATTTATGATTATAGTTATTTGTTTTAGGAACCTAAAAGTCTTCCTCCCAAGCGACAAATTGAACATGAATTTCCGTTGTAGCAGGATTTTTCTCTACCTATCATTGGAATGTATAGGTTATCAACATTAGAGAATGAAGAAATAAAGAAGCAGGTTCAAGAACTGCTTGATCAAGGTATAATTTTTCTAAGCACTTATCCGTGTGGTTCACCTATTGTTTTGGTTCGAAATAATGATGGTTCATGGAGGATGTGTGTTGACTTCAGAGCCTTGAACGAGTTCACAATAAAGAACCATTATCCACTTTCACGTATTGATGACTTGTTAGATCAGTTGAAGGATGCCATATATTTTACTAAGCTATATTTGCGTAGTGGATATCATTATATTAGAGTTGCTGAACAGGATATTTGGAAGACAACTTTCAAGAACAAGCAGGGACTCTTCGAGTGGATGGTCATTCCTTTTGGCTTGATAAATGCACCAACTACATTTATGCACGTCATGAATGATGTATTTAGACCATTCATAGATAATTTTGTAACAGTTTAATTAGGTGATATTCTTGTGTTTAGTAGGACTTTAAATGATCATGTAAAGCATGTACAATAGGTATTAGATGTCCTAAGAAAAGAACATTTATATCTAAACTGTCCAAATGTGAATTTGGCAGAACTTCATTAGTTTAATTAGGATATATTGTAGGGAATGGTGAGTTAAAGAATGGCCCTTCAAAGGTTGAGTCTATTATAAATTTTCCACGTCCGAGAACTGCTACAGAAGTTAGGATATTTTAGGTGTAGCGTAGTATTGGAGAGAGTTTATTGCAAACTTCTCCCTTATTGCAGCTCCTTTGCATGCTTTAACAAGTATTAAACAAGGGTTTCAGTAGGGAGGCAAACAAAAGAAAGCCTTCGACACACTTAAAGAAAAGATAAGTACTGCACCAGTATTGGCATTGCCAGATTTGCAACAGTCATTCAAGATAGAAACATATGCAAGTAACTATGCCATGGGAGTTGTGTTTCTCCAACAAAAAAGACCTATATGCTTTCATTCTGAAACTGTAGTAGTCAACTATCCTACATAAGATAAAGAATTATATGCACTGGTTCAAAGCGTAAAGAAGTGGAAACATTATTTTCTTGGTAAATAAACAATAATTCACACAGATCATCAATCAATTCAATATTTGCATTCACAAACTAAGTTGCAACAATCAAGGCATTATCGTTGGATGGGTTTTCTACAACAATTTCATTTAGTGGTCAAATATAAGAAAGGTGTACATAATAAAGTTGCTTATTTATTATCAAGACCAATCATCAATGCATCAACAGTTCTTAAGCACAATGCAGTATCACATGAAGGATATATTGAACAATATGCTAATGATGATGAATTTAAGGAAATTTATTCAACTTTAAAAAATGGCAAGAAAAGTGAAGCATTTAACTATCATCTCTGTTAGCGCTGGAATCAACACTTGGACAGATTCAAGTGCTTGGCCAGTCACATACTAAGCTCTAGGGAAATTTAATGATTTGAATTATCTAATTGGTAGGTGGTTAAAGCTCTCAATCACTGAAAATGGTTTCAGACAAATTCATTGTCACATCGATGAGGGTATTTAGGCTTGATATGGTAGCAAAAGATAAGTTTGTAGTCTATGACAGGAAGAAAGTGTTAGTCATCAGTAATTTTGGCTATTTTGTAGATGACTAAATTCTTGTTCTAGATTTCTAAAAAAAAAATTCATGAATATTGTAAGTTTTAGAAATCTCACTGCCTTCATTATCCTTAGGATACATTTTTCACTTTTTCACTATCCTATCATGTCATGGTCAGTTTACCACTCCGAGAAGACCCACCATGGGCTCATGCAATTCATTTTCATTTTGTTTTTCCACCTCTGACCTTAGCACTCTGTTTTGACTTGCCTAACCCTTTCACTTGCCACCTAGGATCACCAACCAACCTACTCATTCTTGTGTTTTCCCGGATACATCAAGCATTGATGGTCTCAAAACTATCTCTATAGGATTTTTAGATAAATCAAGTACATTGGATTTTGGATCTTCAATACATCAAAATATCAAAAACTCTATTTTTCATACTTGAGAACCTTAAGCCAAGTTTTCAATCAAGGAACAAGGTCTAAAGACCCTCTCATTGGGTCACTAAGGTTTCATAGGTTATTAGTCTGTCTTTGATGTTCTAAAACACTTTTTTTCTTATGCCAATAGATGAAACCAAATGTGAAAGAAGGTCAAGTAACTGTTTTTCAAAATTAGATCATAAAGACCTTCAAGAAGGATTACTTTTCCAAAGACAACATTCTAACAGAGGATAACTGTGCATCTTAAACATTTTTGTAGGAATGATTGAGATGGCTATCATGCAGAAAATGAAGTAAGGTAAGAGGACAACTCCTCACTAAAGGACATCCACAACAAAGAAAGGGAGCATGCCTATGTTCAAAGAGAATTAGGGTTTTGAGGACTAATTGGTTAAACAATGTTTCCAAGCAAGAAGCCATTGTAAAAGACCACAAGGACACATGCACATTAACACAACCAAGGACAAATTGAATATTTTTAGAAGTTATAAATGAAGAAGGGAAAAAGGTGAGGTGAACTTAACAGAAATGAATGAACTTGAAAGGGTTATAGAGAACTTAGAAGACAACACTAAAGTATTCTTCTCTAACAGCCCTAAAACCTAATATTTTGGAAATATAGGAAAAGTAGGTAAAATGAAGATGATGGGCCTCCATCATGACAACAGAAGGTTTCCAAAAAGATTTTAAAGGTAATTTCTACGGTTTTCCAAGGCAATGGTGTTTCACTACATCAAAGGGAGAAACTGCAAAGAGTATCAGTGTGAAAGAGTTCAAGCCTCCATTTTCAGTCAATTTCCCTCAAAATGGTCAAAGGAAAGAAGGAATAGGGTTAAGCTTCAAAATGGAAGACCAAGCTGAGCATGAGTTTACTGTTGAGTAATTGAGGTTGTTAAACTCCAAAGAATGATAAAGGAGACCAAAACAATTGTGTCATGGCACCTACAACAAATCAGAAGTGGCCAAGAAGAGACATAGCAGACATAATTTTTAGCATTTGTCAAATTGAATTATCACTGTCAAAAATCAGTAAGAAGGTAAAGAAACATGTTTTCAGGTCACTTACACTCAGAAATGCCAAAAAGGATAAAAACATGATTTCAGTTTATCAGTGCAAGTAGAAACAGGTTTTGATAATGCCAAGACCCTCAAAGGTTAAAAAGGACCTTTTTCATCTCTCCAGTAAGCCATCACCAAAAGAAGAAAAGTCTCTTTGAAAGGTTTTCAAATCACCTGCAAAAGGTCAAAAAGGATATCAGTCAAATGAAAAAAGAGATTAAAAAACATTACAAAGTGGGTTTAGGAAAAAATAAATTTGCATGCCCAAGGCTATAAAAGTCAAACACACTTAAACACTTGAATTATTGTGCATTTTTTTGGAAATACTGAGGGGGGGGGAGGGGGGGGGTGAATCAGTGTTCCTTTCAATTAGAGCATTAGTTAATCTTCAATTATTATCAGTGTTTGTACAATGATAGAAGTAAAAAAAAGGAACACAAATGCACACAATTTTAAAGGTGGAAACCCACTCCGGGACAAAAACCACCTAATGTTTTTATAATACTTATTTAATATACAACTCCAATTGAAAATAAAGCTCCAAATTCCTAGAATCTAGAAAAGCATTCTTCTCCAGATCCCACTGGATGGATGCTCCAACACCCGAGATTCTTCAGTAGTCAACTGAACGGATGCCCCAACACCCAATGAGCTACAACTCACCTTAGCACCACCCTACCACCCTATAGAAGAATAAAAGAAGAATGGACTCCCGTACCAAGGAAAATGGTCCACTTTACAATGATATAGAATGATGTAGAAGAAGAAGATACACTAGACCATAACCCTAACTATGACACAACCACGTAATGATGATCCTAGACCTCCCGAAACTGCCTCTTCAACTCTTGGAAGATAGACACTAGTACAATTTTTACAATAATGTATTTACAATGACTTAGTACAATGATACCTTTACAGTCACTGTATGCAATGCTGCCCACTCGAAGAATTTATGTGATGAACTTCTTGCTGCTATTCTGCACCTTGGTTGCTACTTTTTTCATGCTACCCTCTTCTGTATCTTGCTCTCCTTTGCTACTCTAGAAAGTTTTGTCCTTTGCAGCCCTTGACAACACATGATCTAACTTTTTCTTGCCTTCTAGGAGCTCGGTATTGAATCTGGTGCATATTTGTTATTTAAGATCCCCAATACGTGATTTTTGGTCCCTTAGTAGTCCTCTGAGTCATATTTCCAATGCCACAGGTCTGACCCAATTTGGATTCTTCAAGGGAGAGTTATTCCCAATCTCTCACAATGACCTAATTATGGACTGTTTCGGTAGAGAGAACTTGTATGACGTGCCACGTGTCACTTTTTCTTCAGTTGGCTCTGAAATAGATAGAGAAGAAACTACAGTCCGTGCAATATCTACCAATTTTAATGGAATTCCAATCCGATACTTAGAGAGAGAGTTATGACAATTCTCCCAAGGTCACTTCTTTGAGATGAATTTCAGGAGCTTGCAAAAACACTGATTTCCACAGATCATATCTCCAAAAATTTTGTGCACCTTTATATGAAATTTTCTTAGGAAATTCCTTAGGATTTCGGCTTTGTCTCATAAAAATTTCAGCTTCTGAACCTTCGTAGAAAAAACGTTAGAGCAAAAATTCCACGATGACCTGTTTCAGATCTTGAAATCCCTTGCATAAGGAGGATATGAGGATCACAATTTATATAAATGCTTAGGTTGAGAGGGGCTTCAACAAGTGAACATGGGAGGGATTTTAGGAGCTTAAAAATATTAATTATGACTTTTCAATGACCCATGTCACAACCCCATGGGGTTTTAGCCCACTAATTGGGGATACAAACTTCAAACATGAATATCTCTCAAACTGTGAAGAATTACGTGGCGTGCCATATATCAACGGAAACATCTCGACAAGAAGAAACATTAAAAAGAATTCTTGACCCAGAATATATTAATTTGGTAGGTCAAAATTCCCATGCAATATTGGGGTAACCCCTGGTGCTGCTTGAGTTGAAACTAATGACAACCACTGATTAACAATCTCCCCCTTTGGCATTGATGGCAACACAAGTACTCCCCCTACGATCATGACACCTCTTCCTACAACATTCTCTCCCCCTTTGACATCAATGGCAAAGAGTAACTCCCCCTGACACATAACCATCTTGTGGACCTGTACACACTTCCACCCCCCTTTATATTATGAATAAGGAAAATATAATGAGAACTTGGGAGAATCCCAAGCTTCCAGTAAAGATATTCAAATGCTTCACGAGGTAAAGGTTTAGTGAAGATATCAGCGAATTGTTCTTTTGTACCAACATACTCAAGTTTGATATTATTTTCAGCGACTTGTTCTCTAACAAAATGATATTTGATTGGAATTTGTTTTCTTTTTGAATGCATGACAGGATTCTTGAAGATGCTAATGGCATTAGTGTTGTCACAGAATGTGGGAATAGGCTCACTGAATTGTACTTGAATATCTTGCAAAGTTTGTTTCATCCAAAGGACTTGAGTACAATAAGATGCCGCTGCAATGTATTCTACTTCTGCTGTAGATAATGATATTGAGGTTTGCTTTTTTCTCAACCATAATATGAGACAACCACCTAGATAGAATGCTTCTCCACTAGTACTCTTACGATCATCAATGCTTCCTGCCCAATTTGCATCTATAAAGGCTTGAATAATGAGATTGTTACCCTTGGGATACCACAAGAAATATTCTTCTGTTCCCTTTAGATATCGAAGAATTATTTTGACGACAATAATATGTGATTCTTTTGGTGGTGCTTGGAATCTTGCTACTTTTCCAATTGCTTGCATAACATCTGGCCGGGAGGCTGTTACATATAGAAGACTACCAATCATAGATCTATACAACCTATGATCCACATCCTTAGATGAGTCATCTATGCTCAGTTTTCAACCTGTTACCATTGGAGTAAGGACGGGTTTGCAATCTTCCATTTTCAATTTCTTGAGCATTTCCTTGATGTACTTGGCTTGACATATAAATATTCCTTTCTCTTGCTGAGATATTTGAAACCCTAAGAAGTATGTCAGCTCACCAATTAAATACATCTCGAACTCACTTTGCATCTTTGTAGAAAATTTCTTAGTTAGTTGATCATCATTGCTACCAAATATTATATCAGCCACATATACCTCAACGATTGTTAAAATATCTTTATATATTTGTACATAAAGATTGCTATCAACAGTACCTTTCTTGAACCCTTGTTGACGTAGATATCCATCAAGACGAGCATACCATGCTCTGGGAGCCTACTTGAGACCATATAGAGCCTTATTTAACTTGCAAACATAGTCTTCTTTTTCTGATAGTAGAAAACCTTGAGGTTGTTCGATGTAAACTTCTTCTTCTAATTCTCCATTCAGAAATTCTGACTTAACATCCATTTGGTAGAATTTGATTTTTCTTGAACATGCATAGGCAAGAAACATTTAGATGGCTTCCATTCTGGAAACTGGTGCAAATGTTTCATCGAAATCAATTCCTTCCACTTGTGCATAGCCTTTGCAAACCAATCTTGCTTTGTTTTTGGTAACTTGTCCATCTTCATTCAATTTGTTCCTGAACACCCATTTAATCCCAATGAAATTTTTATCTTTTGGTTGTGGAACTAATTCCCAGGTGTTATTCTTCTTGATTTGATCCAATTCTTCATTCATAGCTGCTACCCAATGCTCATTCTGGTTGTCTTCCTCAAAACTACTAGGCTCAAAGGTTTCTATAAAAGCAATGTGAGCTTGTTTTGATGAACGAAGCTGTTGACCTTCATTTGTGTCACCAATGATTTGATTTGATGGATGGTTCTTTTGAATCCATTCTTTTGTTCGCCTTGGAGGAGATTCTTGTTGTTGTTCTAGTATATCTTGATGATCATTATTACTTCTTCTTGGTTGATAGTTGCTTCTTGTTCTGGAATTTTATCTGTGTCTTTTTCAACCTCTATCTCAAGTTTCAAAGATTATAGATCCTCATCATTATTCGCTAGAACACCATCTTCGTCAAATGTAACATTTATGCTCTCCACTATATGTTTTCATATTAGATTATAACATTTATAGGCCTTTATTTTGCGTGAGTAACCAACAAAGATACCTTCATCAACACGTGATTCAAACTTACCCAAATTTTGATCTTTCTCTTTGATATAATATTTTCTTCAAGATTCTCGAAATATTTTACATTAGTTGGTTTTCATTTCCATAATTCATATGGGGTCTTGTTGCAATTATTTCTCGAGAAGACTTTGGTTGATAATGAAGACTTTCGTATCAATTGCTTGAACCCAGAATTTTTCATCCAATTTTGAGTCCTTCAACACTGCTCTACCCATTTCCTGTATGGTTATGTTCTTTCTTTCAGCAACTCCATTTTGCTGAGGTGTTTTTGCTGTTGAAAATTGTATTTTTATTCCATTTTTGTCACAGTATTTCTAAAATAATTTGGAAGTGAATTCTCCGCCATTATCTGATCTTAGACACTTTATTTTCAAATCAGTTTCATTTTCGATCAACTCCTTGTAGATCTTAAAGCACTCAAATGCTTCAAATTTTTCTTTAGGAAACTGACGGCTGTCATCCCGGTATAGTCATCTATCATTAACATGAAATATAATTCTCCATATAAGCCTTTTGTTCTCATAGGACCACATAGATCAGTATGTATCAATTCCAGTGGATGTGATGCAAAGTGTTCTTTTGTTTTAAATTGGACTTTTGTCTGCTTGCCGTGCTGATAGGCCTCACACGGTGTGTTGGAAGGTTTTGAGATTTTCGACATTTCTCGTAATGCTTCCTTTTTGCTTATCCTGACAAGATTTTCAAATTTTATGTGACCCATTCGTTTGTGCCATAACCAGCTTTCATCTTCTTTAACTAGTAGACATGCTTTAGTTGCTTCATCCAGAACATATATGTCATTTGGAGCTAGACTTGCTGTAGCCACAATTTTACCATACCTTCCTTTCCTGATTTCACATTTTGTGGATTTGAATAGTATTGTGTGTCCTTGATCACACATTTGTCCAACACTGAGAAGATTGTGATTCATGTTTTCAACCAATAGAAAATTCTTGGCTAGAGCATATTTTCTTCCGAGAGTGATAGTACCTGATCCTATAACATTTGAAGATCCATCATTTCCAAAGGATATGGTTCCATCCTTCTTGTCTTTCAAAGATAAATTTCCTTCTATATCCACCATATGCATTGAGCAACCACCGTCAAAATATCACACATCTTTGTTTTTTAAGCCTTGAGAGCGAGATCAAATTATTTGGGTTTTCTTCTTCTTTCCATGTTCGTTCATTCTGTGGCTTCGAAGATTCTTCTAGAGGATTTTCAAGTCTGCAGTCTCTAGCTATGTGTCCAAATTTATGACATTTGTAACATTCCATATTATTTCTTAAATGTTCAAATCTATTGATGTTTTGTTGAGCCCTGGGAGGTTCATATTTGAAGAATCTCTTGGAATTGTATTGGTTCCTAGGGTATGTGTGACATTCTACAGCTTTATGACCAAATTTTCCACATGAATAACAATAGCCATGAAAAATATGTTGGTACCTGGATGAAAATCTTCGTCGAGGAATCGTCTTCCAAGGATGTGCTTGCGAATCTTGTCCAATGAAGTCTTCATGTATGTCAGATCTCATAGGTTCATTGTATTTTGTTGTAGAAGGTCCCGCTTCTTCTTCTTTGTAACCGAGGCCAGTTCTCTCGTTGTAAGATCGTTGATTGTTGATGAGTTTTTCCAATTCCCTTGAGCTGTTAGCATAGTTTTGGACAATTTTTCCCTTCTTTACTTCCTTACACAGTGAGACTACTTCAGCTTCTAATGCTTCCCTTTCTTGGTTGCTTTCTTCCAACTTCTTTTAAAGTGACTCTTGAATACATTTGTGTTCTTCAACTTCAATTTTGAGACCTTGAACTTGTTCTTCAAGACTATTGGAATGGATCTTCTTAGCCTTGAGCTATTTTATAAGCTTGACTGCTTCATTAGAAAATTATTCTATGGTCAATCCTTATTCTTTGTTGTTTGATACCTCTTTTTTTTGTGGTTGGCCATAAACAATACACTCTCATTGGCTTCTTCTTCACTGCCATTGTCTTCATCAGATGATGAGCTATATTCTTTAGAGAAAAAGTTCCTTTTGGATCTTTTCTTGTTGAATTTCTTAAATCCTTTCTTTCATTTTGAGTTTCCATCACTTCTGTTCCGAAATTTTGCTGCAAAATGCCCAACCTCACCACAACCGAAACATATAAATGGAAGTTTACCTTTGAATTTTCCCTTACCAATTTTCATTTTTCTCGTAAAGTATGCATATTATTCATCTGAAAGACCTTCTCCATCATCTCCCTTTTCTTCACACTTGCAGGTGCATGTCTTTTCAATTGAAGGTTGTTTTTCCTTATTGGTTTTCTTAGATGCAACTAACGTAGTCTCTAGATGCGAAGTACCCTCTTCTTCATCAAGTCTCATTTCGTATCCTATGAGAACGCCATGTAATTCCTCTTTGCTGAGTTTGTCCAAATTTGAACTGTATTCTTAGACCGATACCTTTGGGTTGAATCTCCCTGGTAACGTTCTAAGAATATTTCTTATAATAGTCTTCTCGTCAACTGGCTCTCCCAATCTTTCTAGAGCATTGGTTATTTCATCAATGTATTGGAAGTATGCAGAAATGTTGCAATATTGCTTCATTATGAGTTTCTCAAATTTTGCTTTATAGTTTTTAAGCTTTGCTTCTTTGACATTTGAGTCACCTGCATATATTTTTTCAAGCTTGTCCCATACATTTTTAGTAGTTTTACAACCCAACACCTTATGATAAGCAGATTCACTAAGTCCACAGATAATAATATTCTTTTCTTTTGCATCATTTACCAAATTATTCTTACCTTGTTCATCTGCGGTTGATGTAAATCCATTTTGAACAGTGTCCCATAATTCATAACCTTGCGCCAAGACAGGCATAATTCTTCTGCCAAATTGAATAATTATTTTTCATTGAATAGAGGTACACCATTCTTGGTGTGTCCCATGACACTCCTTCAAGTTGTTAAAAAGCTGCTATCGAAGAACCAAGCTGGGAAGCAATTGTTGGAAATGCGGGGGGGGGGGGGGTAGTGAATCAATATTCGCACCAATTAGAGCATTAGTTAATCTTCAATTATTATCGGTGTTTGTAAAATGATAGCAGCAAACAAGAGGAACACAAATGCACATAGTTTTTAAGGTGGAAACCCACTCCGGGACAAAAACCACCTAATGCTTTTCTAATAATTCTTTAATATTCAACTCCAATTGAAAATAAAGCTCCAACTTTCTAGAATCTAGAAAAGCATTCTTCTCCAACTCCCACTGGATAAATGGCTCAACTTTTCCAAGGTCTATTAGTCAACTAAAAAATTCTAACACAATGGTATAACTCACCTAGCACTAACACCAAACCTTTATCAGAATAAAAAGAAGAATGAAGTCCCGTACAGGGAAAAGTGGTCCGGTTTACCAATTTTATAGAATGATGTAGAAGAAGAATACACTAGACCATAAACCCAAATACTGCTTTAACCACACAAAACAGTGATCCTAGACCTCCCGACACTGCCTCTTCAACTCTTGGTAGATAGACACTAGTACAATTTTTACAATAATGTATTTACAATGACTTAGTACAATGATACCTTTACAGTGACTGTATGCAGTGTTGCCCACTTGAAGACTTTATGTGATGAAATTCTTGCTGATGTTCCGCTCCTTGGTTGTTTCTCTTGTCATTCTACCCTCTGTTTCACCTTGCTTTGATTTGTTGCCCTAGAAATTCTAGTCCTTTGCAGCCCTTGACAACACATGATCTAGCTTTTTCTTGCCTTCTAGGAGATCGATATTGAATCTGGTGTATCTCTGTTATTTCAGATCCCCAATACATGATTTTTGGTCCTATAGTAGTCCTTTTAGATGTAATTTCCAATGCCATATTTCTGACCCAATTTGGATTCTTCAAGGGAGAGTTATGCCCAATCTCTCACAATGCCCTAATTATGAACTGTTTTAGTAGAGCAAACTTGTACAACGTGTCATGTGTCATTGTTTCTTCATTTAGCTCTAAAATTGATAGAGAAAAAACTAAAGTCCGTGTGATATCTTCCAGTTTTTACAGAATTCCAATCTGATACTCAGAGAGAAAGTTATGACGATTCTCCCAAGGTCACTTATTTGAGATGAATTTCACGAGCCTGCAAAAACACTGACTTCCACAGATCATATCTACGAAAATATTGCACACCTTGATCTGAAATTTTCATAGGAGCTTACTCAAGATTTTAGATCCACCTCATAAAACTTTCAGCTTCTAAACCTTCATAGAAAAAAGGCTAGAGTGAAAATTCCATGATGACCTATTTCCGATCGCGAAATCCCTTGCATATGGAGGATATGAGGATCACAATTTATATAAATGCGTAGGTTGAGAGGGGCTTCAAAAAGTGAACGTGGGAGGGATTTTAGGAGCTTAAAAAATATTAATTATGACTTTTCAATGAACCATGCCACAACCCCATGGGGTTTTAGCCCACTAATTGGGGTTACAATCTTCAAACATGAATATCTCTCAAAATGTGAAGAATTACGTGGCGTGCCATATATCAACGGAAACATCTCGAAAATAAGAAACCATAAAAAGCATTCTTGACCTAGAATATAGTAATTTGGTAGGTCAAAATTCCTATGCAATATTGGGGTAGCCACTGGTGCTACTTGGGTTGAAATCAATGACAACCATTGATCAACACATTTGCTATTTGCAAGAAGAGAAAGAAAACCCTGCTAGATAAATTTCTGAGTTTTTCAGAGAATCTGGGCCAAGTCACTGGTGCTGCGTGAATATGGGTCTTCAAGGTGCAAATTTTCACTGCGCTATGCATACACTGGGTGGCGCTACGCTCAAGTGAAACCTGACACCTAACCGTCCCGACTCACCCAGTAGTGCCGATGCTATGCCCAGGAAGAGGCCCGAACCGACCTTTCTCCTACCTAGCGCTATGCCCAGAGGCTGGAAGGCTTGCACGAGGAGGCATTTCTGCTCACAAACAACCCGACTCGCCCACCGCTGCGCTCAGATAGGGGCCTGACCCGTCTGATGTTGTGTTGAGAGGGTGACCTGACAGTGCGGGCAGGGCATTGCACTAATGTAGAATCTCTCCCAATCTGCAAAAAATTTTCCAAGGAGTCAAGGGAGACATTTCCAAGTCACCTCCAAAGACCTGCAAGCAAGCTAAACCTGGTAGGTTCCCTATTTCTCCTCCTCTCAAGTGTTTTTAGTCATTTGGTAGTTAAATGAATGACTGAACCATAAATAGTTTCAAACCCTATGTCATCATGACAAGTAGTCCTCTATTTTAACCTCCAAACCATTTTCAGTGAAGGGGCGTGAATTAGGGTAGTTCCATTTCATGTAAAAAATCTTCATCAACCTCAAAGGAACTTAGTCATATACCTCACCTCTACATCGCTCATTTGCAAAGAGTTTCCTACTATCATTTTCTTTTACTCCTCTTGCCCAAGTGTGCCCACCATCAACCCTAAATCACCATGGTAAAAACTTGGAAAAGACGGTTATTTATCAAAAATGTCCTTTTGTCTTCTAAAAATGCATTTGATGATATAATTTTTATCAAATTGTTCAAAGAGCCTAAGAACTTAAAAATACATATGCTAATGAAATGGCAGAGTCTAAGCAAAATGAAGAAAGACTTAACACACTACCTTTGATGCACGGGATCCATGACAGATATACTAGATTGGGAGGAACTACTTTGGGGAATTATCCTCCTCCTCTTCTCTAGGTATTGAGGGCAACTTAACAACACGGGGGAGCATGACTTCCATTGGTCCTAACACCTATGCACTATTGACATTCCAACGACAAGTTCATTCAATTTATTGAAATATAGAGAGATGGTTTCATGAACTTTCTTATTCATTTTTGAAATGGTTCTAGTCTACCTACATGAATCATGTTTCACTACTAAAATCCACTACTTCCATATTATGCTCCAAATGTTTGATCGTTCACTCAATATGGCCAACTAATCCTTCACAAAGTCTATCTCATCCTATACATTTTTAAACTCCTTAAGAAGTTCAACATAGTGATATTAGAGCATAAGGAACTTTACGTAGTGCCTCATGGTGTTTCTTTTACATATTGACTGGGAATGATAAATAAATGCACACCCAAGAAGACCCAAAGGGTAGATTATCCTTAGGAGTTTCCATTGGTCCCCTTTGGGTAGTTCCACATTGGTGCCAAGAGAGGCGGGAAAATGACTTATAATAAGAGTGCATAAGTGAAAGTCTTATCAAATACGTCAGGCTTAGGGCTATAAAAAGTGGATTACCTCATTTCATCATGCATGTTGTTTCTCTTCTTTGTTGTGGATGATAATTGCATTTCAATGTAGTTTAAGCATATTTAATTTTCAATGTGTCATGTTGAAGATTATATACTGATATGGATGGCTTGAAAATGAGAGCCTCCATGCCACCTAAAACGTATTTTGAAAGCCAACTATCTTAGTGAAACCTAGAAGGAGTTATCTACTCCTTTTTATATTTTTACATACTTTACTTGAGGTTCCATTGTCACCCTAGTTCCCACCTAGTCATTTTTCAAATTGTAATGCCTTTAAATGTGAATGAAGTGAAAAGAAAATGTAAGAGTTCATAATAAGGTAGAATTTGGCTTAAGATGCTAGAAATAGATGGAGGGGAGTAGTAGCCTTTTGTGAGAGACCAAAGAATTATTTTTTAGTTACTTATAATGGAACACCAATTTGTTCCTGAACACCCATTTAATCCCAATGAAATTTTTATCTTTTGGTTGTGGAACTAATTCCCAGGTGTTATTCTTCTTGATTTGATCCAATTCTTCATTCATAGCTGCTACCCAATGCTCATTCTAGTTGTCTTCCTCAAAACTACTAGGCTCAAAGGTTTCTAGAAAAGCAATGTGAGCTTGTTTTGATGAACGAAGCTGTTGACCTTCATTTATGTCACCAATGATTTGATTTGATGGATGGTTCTTTTGAATCCATTCTTTTGTTCGCCTTGGAGGAGATTCTTGTTGTTGTTCTAGTATATCTTGATGATCATTATTACTTCTTCTTGGTTGATAGTTGCTTCTTGTTCTAGAATTTTATCTGTGTCTTTTTCAGCCTCTATCTCAAGTTTCAAAGATTATAGATCCTCATCATTATTCGCTAGAACACCATCTTCGTCAAATGTAACATTTATGCTCTCCACTATATGTTTTCATATTAGATTATAACATTTATAGGCCTTTATTTTGCGTGAGTAACCAACAAAGATACCTTCATCAACACGTGATTCAAACTTACCCAAATTTTGATCTTCTCTTTTGATATAACATTTTCTTCCGAAGATTCTGAAATATTTTACATTAGTTGGTTTTCATTTCCATAATTCATATGGGGTCTTGTTGCAATTATTTCTGAGAAGACTTCGGTTGATAATGAACACTGTCGTATCAATTGCTTAAACCCAGAAATTTTCATCCAATTTTGAGTCCTTCAACATTGTTCTACCCATTTCATGTACGGTTCCATTCTTTCTTTCAGCAACTCCATTTTGCTGAGGTGTTCATGCTGTTGAAAATTGTCTTTTTATTCCATTTTTGTCACAATATTGCTGAAATAATTTGGAAGTGAATTCTTCACCATTATTTGATCTTAGACACTTTATTTTCAAATCGGTTTCATTTTCGACCAACTCCTTGTAGATCTTAAAGCACTCAAATGCTTCAGATTTTTTCTTTAGGAAACTGACGACTTTCATCCTGGTATAGTCATCTATCCTTAACATGAAATATAATTCTCCATATGAGCCTTTTGTTCTCATAGGACCATATAGATCAGTATGTATCAATTCCAATGGATGTGATTCAAAGTGTTCTTTTATTTTAATTTGGACTTTTGTCTGCTTGCCGTGCCGATAGGCCTCACATAGTGTGTTGGAAGGTTTTGAGATTTTCAACATTTCTTGTACTGCTTCCTTTTTGCTTATCCTGACAAGATTGTCAAATTTTATGTGACCCATTCGTTTGTGCCATAACCAGCTTTCATCTTCTTTAGCTAGTAGACTTGCTTTAATTGCTTCATCCAGGACATATATGTCATTTGGAGCTCGACTTGCTGTAGCCACAATTTTACCATGCCTGCTTTTCCTGATTTCACATTTTGTGGAGTTGAATAGCATTATGTGTCCTTGATCACACATTTGTCCAACACTGAGCAGATTGTGATTCATGTTTTCAACAAATACAACAATATTGGCTATAACATATTTTCTTCCGAGAGTGACGGTACCTGATCCTATAACATTTGAAGATCCATCATTTCCAAAGGATATGGTTCCATCCTTATTGTCTTTCAAAGATACAAATTTCCTTCTATATCCAGTCATATGCATTGAGCAACCACTGTCAAAATATCACACATCTTTGTTTTTTTAAGCCTTGAGAGCGAGATCAAAATTATCAGTCTTCTTCTTCTTCCATGTTCGCTCATTCTGTGGCTTCGAATATTCTTCTGGAGGATTTTCAAGTCTTCAGTCTCTGGCTATGTGTCCAAAGTTATGACATTTGTAACATTCCACATTATTTCTTAAATGTTCAAATCTATTGATGTTTCGTTGATCCCTGGGAGGTTCATATTTGAAGGATCTCCTGGAATTGTATTGGTTCCTAGGGTACGTGTGACATTCTACAAATTTATGACCAAATTTTCCACATGAATAACAATAGCCATGAAAAATATGTTGGTACCTGGATGGAAATATTCGTCAAGGAATCGTCTTCCAAGGATGTGCTTATGAATCTTGTCCAATGAAGTCTACATGCATGTCGGATCTCATAGGTTCTGTTAGGTTGCCTGTTTTGTTGTAGAGTCCACTTCTTCTTCACCTTAGGAGCTAGTTCTTTTGTCGTTGTGAATCATTGATTGTTAATGATTTATTCCAATGCCCTTGAGTTGTTAGCATAGTCTTGGATAGTTTTTCCTTTCTTCACTTTCTCACGCAGCGAGACTACTTTGGCTTCTAATTCATCCCTTTCTTGGTTGCTTTCTTCCAACTTCTTTTGAAGTGACTCTTCAATGCATTTGTGTTCTTCAACTTCAATTTTGAGACCTTGAACTTGTTCTTCAAGAGTATTGGAACGGATCTTCTCTGCCTTGAGCTCTTTTATAAGCTTGATTGCTTCCTTAGAAAATTATTCTATGGTCAATCCTTCTTCTTTGTTGTTTGATACCTCTTGTTTATTGTGCTTGGCCATAAACAATACTCTCTCATTGGCTTCTTCTTCGCTGTCATTGTCTTCATCGGATGATGAGATATCTTATTTAGAGAGAAAGTTCCTTTTGGATCTTTTCTTGTTGAATTTATTAAATCCTTTCTTTCCTTTTGAGAGTTTCCATCATACTTGTTCAGAAATTTTTTCACCAAAATGCCAACCTCACCACAATAGAAACATATAAATGGGGAAGTTTACCTTTGAATTTTCCTGCCAATTTCATTTTCATAAATAGTATGCATATTATTCATGCGAAAGACCAACTTCTCCATCATCTCCCTTTTCTTCACACTTGCAGGTGCATGTCTTTTCAATTGAAGGTTGTTTGTCCTTATTGGTTTTCTTAGATGCAACTAACGTAGTCTCTAGATGCGAAGTACCCTCTTCTTCATCAAGTCTCATTTCGTATGCTATGAGAACTCCATGTAATTCCTCTTTGCTGAGTTTGTCCAGATTTGAACTGTATTCTAAGACCGATACCTTTGGGTTGAATCTCCCTGGTAACGTTCTAAGAATATTTCTTATAATAGTCTTCTCGTCAACTGGCTCTCCCAATCTTTCTAGAGCATTGGTTATTTCATCAATGTATTGGAAGTATGCAGAAATGTTGCAATATTGCTTCATTATGAGTTTCTCAAATTTTTCTTTATATTTTTTAAGCTTTGCTTCTTTGACATTTGAGTCACCTGCATATATATTTTCAAGCTTGTCCCATACATTTTTAGTAGTTTTACAATCCAACACCTTATGATAAGCAGATTCAATAAGTCCACAGATAATAATATTCTTTTCTTTTGCATCATTTACCAAATTCTTCTTACCTTGTTCATCTGCGGTTGATGTAAATCCATTTTGAACAGTGTCCCATAATTCATAACCTTGCGCCAAGAGATAGACCTCCATTCTTCCTTTCCAGAGTGAATAATTATTTTCATTGAATAGAGGTACACCATTCTTGGTGTGCTCCATGACCTCCTTCAAGTTGTTAAACTGCTATCGAAGGAGCCAAGCTCTGAAACCAATTGTTGGAAATACTGGGGGGGGGGTAGTGAATCAATATTCCTTTCAATTAGAGCATTAGTCAATCTTCAATTATTATCAGTGTTTTTACAATGATAGCAGTAAACAAAAGGAACACAAATGCACACAATTTTTAAGGTGGAAACCCACTCCGAGATAAAAAACACCTAATGCTTTTCTAATAATGATTTAAGATACAACTCCAATTGAAACTAAAGCTCCAACTTCCTATAATCTAGAAAAGCATTCTTCTCCAGCTCCCACTAGATAGACGCTCCAACACCCGAGATTATTCAATAGTCAACTAAAAAGATTCCCCAACACCCAATGAGCTACAACTCACCCTAGCACCACCCTACCACCCTATAGAAGAATAAAAGAAGAATGGAGTCCCGTACCAGGGAAAGTGGTCCAGTTTACAATTTTATAGAATGATGTAGAAGAAGAAGATACACTAGACCATAAACCCCAAATATGACACAACCACCTAATGATGATCCTAGACCTCCCGACACTGCCTCTTCAACTCTTGGTAGATAGACACTAGTACAATTTTTACAATAATGTATTTACAATGACTTAGTACAATGATACTTTACAGTGACTGTATGCAGTGTTGCCCACTTGAAGACTTTATGTGATGAAATTCTTGCTGATGTTCCGCTCCTTGGTTGTTGCTCTTGTCATTATACCCTCTGTTGCACCTTGCTTTGATTTGTTGCCCTAGAAATTCTAGTCCTTTGCAGCCCTTGACAACACATGATCTAGCTTTTTCTTGCCTTCTAGGAGATCGATATTGAATCTGGTGTATCTCTGTTATTTCAGATCCCCAATACATGATTTTTGGTCCTATAGTAGTCCTTTTAGATGTATTTCCAATGCCATATTTCTGACCCAATTTGGATTCTTCAAGGGAGAGTTATGCCCAATCTCTCACAATGCCCTAATTATGAACTGTTTTAGTAGAGAAAACTTGTACAACGTGTCATGTGTCATTGTTTCTTCATTTAGCTCTAAAATTGATAGAGAAAAAACTAAATTCCGTGTAATATCTTACAGTTTTTACAGAATTCCAATCTGATACTCAGAGAGAAAGTTATGACGATTCTCCCAAGGTCACTTATTTGAGATGAATTTCACGAGCCTGCAAAAACACTGACTTCCACAGATCATATCTACGAAAATATTGCACACCTTGATCTGAAATTTTCATAGGAGCTTACTCAAGATTTTAGATCCACCTCATAAAACTTTCAGCTTCTAAACCTTCATGGAAAAAAGGCTAGAGCGAAAATTCCATGATGACCTATTTCCGATCGCGAAATCCCTTGCATATGGAGGATATGAGGATCACAATTTATATAAATGCGTAGGTTGAGAGGAGCTTCAAAAAGTGAACGTGGGTGGGATTTTAGGAGCTTAAAAAATATTAATTATGAATTTTCAATGAACCATGCCACAACCCCATGGGGTTTTAGCCCACTAATTGGGGTTACACTCTTCAAACATGAATATCTCTCAAAATGTGAAGAATTACGTGGCGTGCCATATATCAACGGAAACATCTCGAAAATAAGAAACCATAAAAAGCATTCTTGACCTAGAATATAGTAATTTGGTAGGTCAAAATTCCCATGCAATATTGGGGTAGCCACTGGTGCTACTTGGGTTGAAATCAATGACAACCATTGATCAACACATTTGCTCTTTGCAAGAAGAGAAAGAAAACCCTGCTAGATAAATTTCTGAGTTTTTCAGAGAATCTGGGCCAAGTCACTGGTGCTGCGCGAATATGGGTCTTCAAGGTGCAAATTTTCACTACGCTATGCATACACTGGGTGGCGCTACGCTCAGGTGAAACCTGACACCTAACCGTCCCGACTCACCCAGTAGTGCCGATGCTATGCCCAGGAAGAGGCCCGAACCGACCTTTCTCCTACCTAGCGCTGTGCCCAGAGGCTGGATGGCTTGCACGAGGAGGCATTTCTGCTCACAAACAACCCGAATCGCCCACCGCTGCGCTCAGATAGGGGCCTGACCCGTCTGATGTTGTGTTGAGAGGGTGACCTGACAATGCGGGCAGGGCATTGCACTAATGTAGAATCTCTCCCAATCTGCAAAAAATTTTCCAAGGAGTCAAGGGAGACATTTCCAAGTCACCTCCAAAGTCCTGCAAGCAAGCTAAACCTGGTAGGTTCCCTATTTCTCCTCCTCTCAAGTGTTTTTAGTCATTTGGTAGTTAAATGAATGACTGAACCATAAATAGTTTCAAACCCTATGTCATCATGACAAGTAGTCCTCTATTTTAACCTCCAAACCATTTTCAATGAAGGGGAGTGAATTAGGGTAGTTCCATTTCATGTAAAAAATCTTCATCAACCTCAAAGGAACTTAGTCATATACCTCACCTCTACATCACTCATTTGCAAAGAGTTTCCTACTATCATTTTCTTTTACTCCTCTTGCCCAAGTGTGCCCACCATCAACCCTAAATCACCATGTTAGGAGCATAAAACAGTAGCAGTAATGAAAGAGGTCAAGGGCCTATGAGGCCAAACTTCAAGGGAGGGAAAGTGAACAGATTTGAACCCGAGAGCACAGTGGCTATCACCTCATCTCCCATGATCCTCTCATGTTTCCAGAATGTACGGTGTTTCCAATTTTGTGATAGAGTCAAACAAGTGCAAAGCCACCCAGAGCTTACAAGGCTTTTCATCCTTAACTTTCACAATAAACAATCAAGCCTTGCAGGAGTGGACTTTGAACTATCAACATATGCTATCTATAATGCTACAGGTATCCCTGCTATTGGCGAAAAATGTTTTAAGAAAGCCAAATTGGACAAGAACTATTATGTGCCATTTGTCAAGACTAGGTACAGAGAAGGCTGCCAGGAAATTTTCCCTTTCTCACACCTCAAACAGAGATTTTCACCCTTGATGAAATTCATTATGAAGTACTTTACCTGTGAGGGGAGATACTCTAGGCTCTACTCCTACCATGTCAGACTCCTAATGCATTTAACAAAGGTAAAAATGATGAACTTTCCCTACTACCTCTATAGAAGTATGGACAAAATGTCTTCTGTTGTCTGGAGAAGGAATCCTTCCCAACAAATGCAGAGTTCGTTTCACCATTCTTGGATCAAGATGGTGGTTTTACATCAGTTGGGCTAGAAGGGCATACCTTGGGAGGTATTCATAGCACATGAAGTCTTCAATAGCCCAGAGCTCCCTCATCAACCTAACTTGCCCTCATCATCTACACAAGTGTCCTCACCTCAAGAAAACCTCCCCTCCTCCCCTTCTCTTGATGCATCAAATGAAGAAGGAAGTGGCAATGATGAATTAAGTGAAAATGAGGGAGATGATGATAATGAGTCAAATCAAAATGAAGAGGGTGAGAGTGACAATAAATCAGTCCAAAGTGAAGAACAAGCAGATGAAGAGGAAGAGGAAGGAAATGATGATGAAGAAAGTGGCAGTGAGCATGACAGTGATGAAGGTGAAAATAGTGAGCATGACAGTGAGAAAAATAGTGACAAAATGGAAGAGGATGATGAAGAAAATGAGGAGGTTGAAAGTGGAAATTAAATGAGTATTGATGAAGAGGAGATCAACAATAAAACAGAGGATACAGAGGCAGATAATGAAGAGGAAAATGATGATGCAGAGACAGAAAATGATGAGGCAGAGAAAAAAAATGATGATGAAGCTATGAAAGATAATTAACACATGAAAGAAGATGAAAATGATAAAGAAAATTATAGTGAGGTGTTAGTCATCCATAATTTTCACTATCTGAAGATGGATATGTATCGGTTCCAGATTTCTAGAAACAAAGTTCATGAAAATTATGAGTTCTAGAAATCTCACTACCTTCATTATCCTTAAGATAATTTTTTTACTATTTCATCATCCCATCATGTCAATCTCAGCTCACCCATCCCAGAAGACCCATCATGGGCTCATGTCACTCATTTTGTCTTTGTTGTGTCACCTTTTGCCTCAACCCTCTATTTTTCTTTGCCTAACTCCTCCATTGTCCATCTAGGGTTTTTAAGGGAATTTTTCTTGGTTTCATGACCTCCATGGTTAAACATCAACAAGGCTTGTATCCTGATTCTCTTACACCTCCTCCTATCCTTAATATACCTTCATAAACACTTCCAATCACTCCTATCCCTCAAAATCATCATTTTTCTACAAAACCTAGCCGATTGCTACAATTTGACACTTGTTCGAGACTAGGCCTGTGTTTTTCCGTTTTGGACCTTTTCCCCTCACTCAATTATTGAAATTCCACTTTCCCATACTCTCTAACATCTATCCCTATCCCCCAAAATTTCCCCAAGAATGTAGACAACCCTTAACCCCTTCATTCCCCTCCCTTTACAAGGAAGTCCTAAATCCCCTACAACAAACCCTAATTTCCTCTTCCAACTAAGCTAGGGTTTGATATGAAAAGGAGGCACAAGAGAAAAGGATTCATTTGATATATCATGTCAGCAAGCATAAGTCCATACCAACTCATAAACATCATGCCTCCATCATTTTCCAAGAATTCATTCCAAGAGACAAGCCATGTGTCACGGCTAGAGCCAGTTTTGTTTCAAATGTTGTTTCTGACGAAACATAGATGAGTTTGAAAAATGTGAGAGAGGTTCTTATCCAATATAGGCCCAAGAAGAAAAAAATCCTTCATTTTTTACACAGGTATCATGGTTTGGGAGCAATATCAAAAACACAGATGTCCGAGGAGAATTTCTGCACTGCTGGAGTGACCTTGGGAAAATAAGGTTTTCTCACAGTTGGAGTGTCAAAATGACTTTCTTTATGAGTCAAAAGACAACTAGAATTGAAGATATTTCCAATGAGCTATCATGAGCTCAATGTGGAGTTAATGAAGGCCTCCAAATGTTTTCTGCACTAGTAATCTTCATTTATGCACCATCACTCAGTACTTTTTGACCAGTCATGGGAAACTCAACGTTTGACAAGGAAAATCATCTCCAATCTGGGGAAAAATGGTATATTTGGAAATTAGACAGGTTACAATTTCTAATGAGCTATCACGGGCCCAAATCCGACTTCGGGAAGGTCTTCAAAATTTGTCTGAAAGTTTACCTTTTTTTGACGCTGCGCACAGGAGAAGTTTGGCCAAAATTGCCAAAAATTGGTCAAAATCTCTTTTTCCTCCTCAAATTTGCCCCAGGCTCCTGAAAAAGTTTAAAAAGGTTGGTATTCATCTTTATTTTCCCTCCTAAATGTTAGTTTTGCACCATATTCAAAGAGGATGACAGTGGTAATGAGGAACAAGAGGATGACAGTGGAGATGAAGAAATCAATGGGGCAGAGACACAGATTAATGAGGGAGAGCAAGAGGGAAATGATGGTAAAGAAGAAGGAAGTGAGAAAAAAAGTGATGAAGACAAATATAGTGATAGATCAAATGGAGGCAATGATGATAAAAATACAAATGAGCCATCCCAAGATGAAGAAAAAGACCCTAATGATGAGTAGAGCGATGACCAAGGTGAAACTGATGAGGGTTAGGATGAGACAGAGTACATGAACACAAATAATGAATATGAGCATGGGCCAGTAGCTAGTGAGCAAGAGGTAGAGGACATGGAAACTGATGGAGGAAATAATAATGAAAAACAAAGCAGTGAGCATGGCCATGATGAACAGGAGGATGACAGTCAACAAGGAAATGAACATGACAATCAAGAGGAAAATGTGGATGAACATGACAATGAGCACAATCATAGTACAAATAGTGACAATATGGATGAAGATAATGAACATGAAGAAATAGAAAGTGATAATGAGGAAATAGAAGATCAATAAGAGGAAACCAGTGAGGCACAAAAAGAATTTGATGAAGGAGATAGTGAGAAAGAGAATGTCACTGATAGGACAGTCAGTGAGGAAAAGGAAATCAAAAGAGATAGTCATGACAATCATGATAGTTGTCATGATTTTCATGACACTAATCAGTCTCTTAATGACAATGAGAATGAAGGGGACAGTGCAGGGAATGATGAAGAAAAGGACACTTATGATGAACAAAATGAAAGTGGGGAAAATGCATAAGCTGATAGCCCATTTGAAGACCAAAAGGACAATATAGAAGGCAATAAGGAATTTAGTGATGATGATGGTGTTAAAGGCCAAAAGGGAAATGATCCAACTAAGAATGGGATGATTTATAAAGATCATGGTAGAAATGAAGAAGCTGATGACAACCCCAAGGGTCACATCCATGATGAAAACTATACCAAAAATACCATCACACCTCTTTCATGCACATACCAAAGAGGGCCAAGGCAAGAGTTTGTTGCCTCCAAAAGGAAAGGGACCTTTCCAGCTGCATCAAATCCAAGGCTTGAGAGGAAAATTATACACCTAGAGGCCAAGCTGATGAAGGCAAATGAAGGCTTGGGGCTGCAAAGAAATATGACAAATTATTATGCCAAGAAACACAAGCTTGTTTGTGCCAAACTAAAGGAGTCCCTCATGGAGATAAAAAAACCTAAAAGAGGCAAAGGAGCATCATATCCTTGGAGTTTTGGTTGAGGCTTCTCAACAGGTGTCCAAGACCTCTTGAGGGACCACTCCACCAATTTTGGGCAAATTTGAACAAGATTTTGTCTTTTTGAAATTTTGAGGCCTCTGTGCAGAGCACCCTTGGCCTTGCGCACAAATATCATGCATCCTCAACTTGAAAACTTGACATTTTTGGATTCCTCTCATCATCAGAAATCTGCTCACAAAATTTCAGACCATTTGGAGTAGTTTTGACCCCCCAAAAGGTCAAAAAACACCTAAATTTTGACCATTCTGCCTCATTTTCAGGCAAGGTGCTGCGCATAGACCAGTGTTGGGAGAATGGATTTTTGGATATGAAAATGGCACTCATTCAGGAAAAAATGTATATCTGGAAAATAGACTCATTAAGCTTTCCAACGAGCTATCACGAAGCCAAATTCGACATCGAGAAGTGGTCCAAAACTTTGTTGTAAAACACCATATTTTCTGCTGGAGGAGTTGCTGTGCACAGAGCACTGTTGGGCGATTGGATTTTTGGATAGGAAAATGACACTCATTAAGAAAAAAAAGGTAGATATGGACATAAAACTTGAAAATATTTCCAATGCACCATCACGGAGCACAATCCGACATCGAGAAATGGTCCAAAACTTGGCTACAACAGAGGCAATTTTCTGCTAGAAGTGACGTTGCGCAGATGACATTCTTGAGATTTTTTGAATTTTTAGCTAGGCTATAGAATATTGATCAGGAAAAAACAAGCATTTCTGGAATGTAGAGTCATCAGGCTTTCCAACGAGCCATCACGGAGCCAAATCTGACATCAGGAAGTGGTCCAAACATTGGTTGCAAAACACCCTATTTTCTGTTGAAGTGGCATTGCGCACATGGATTGTCTAAGTGTGTTTTGGCCAAAAGTCAACAAAACACACTCATTTATTGTAAAATCTTATTTTAATTTTTTTTGAGGAAAATCACTCTAGAATTAGGTGCTATAATTTATTTTGGAATTTATTCCATGAGATATTTTGTGCCTTGGGCCTTGCATGGTCTCTTGGCCATAAATGACATTTATGAGTGATTTTGACATTTTCCAACCCTATCTAGGGTTTTTTCCCTCTCATGCTAAGATAAATAGAGCATGAGGGCTTCATTGTAAAATTCTGGCATTTGATGAGCTTTGAGAGAAATACATGGTTTATATGAGCTTGGAGAAGAAATTGGTGTTGTGAAGTTGATGAATTGCTTAATGTTTGGCTTGATGATGGAGAAGCTTGTTTGAAAGATTCCTTAGCTTGGTGAATGGTGATGTCTTCTTAAATTGTTTATGTTTTTCTTTTTATCATTATGTTTCATCCTTCTTGGTTGCTATTAATCAGAAAAGTATAGGTTGAGGCATGCTCTTTGAGGCACATCAGTCCTCCTATTTGTTATAGCCTTGATGTTTTCTTTTGTTTGGTCAGCTTAAGGAATTCTTGATTACTCCTTAGGTCCACCTAAACTTGTTTTTGTTTCATATATGGTTAGTATGCTAGTTTACAAGTATGATTCATGGTATGCCCTTCTTATTTGAAGCTTTCAAAATTCTATCTTGAAACCTTTCTTTGGAATATTGTTTTGTTCGATCTTGCCCTTTGTCCATGCCCACCAACTTGTTTTAGAGTTCTATATAGCTTGATTTATGATGTTTAGGACTTATCTCTTCATAATATTAAGTTATTTGTGATCTTTTATGTTTTCCCAAAGTCTGGAGGTGAATTTACTAAAATTAGAAGCTCTTATGCTCTCTATGTTTCACTGACATGTTTATCTTGGATATTTATTGGTTTAAAATATTATCATAGAGTAAATGGTTTGCCGTACCTCTTGCTTAGTATCTTGTGCTAATCATATTTAAGACCTCCTCATTCATAGGTATTTGACAAAGGATTCTTAATTTCCCTTTGCCCTACCTTATTCACAAGCTTGATGTCCATCCCACTTCACTCATAAAATTAAAGGATCCATTAACCTTGCTAGATTGGCCTTGCACTGCACTTTGATTCATTATTGAGAAACCCTTGACTTTCATTGACTCCATAGCCCAATGGCTTTGTAAGACCTCTCACTCCACCTATTCCACTAGACCATATTACCCAAAAAGAACAATCAACAAACCATACACTTAACAACTAGCCTAAAATCAAAACCCTAAAGCAAAAAGAACACATCCTTTGCACCCAATAGAGAGATCCCTCTCTGAGTCTAGGAAGGCTAGGTCCTAGGACTCCAAAAACTGGTTCCATGTTACCCTGGCATTCGGTATACCAATCTGAAAAATCATGGGACCCTAACATTCTGGCAATCATGGTGGGACCTTCTAAGTAAGTTCATGCTTAAATATTCCTTAAAATATTCAGAAACCCTTGAATGATAGTATCTAGTGGTTTATCTGCAACCTCATTTTCACACTAACATTCTGGCGATCATGGTGGGACCTTCTGAGTTAGTGACAAACTAAGTATCCCTTAGATCTCAGAAAACTCACAAACATCCTTAGATTGGTATTTAGCTGTTGATGGTGGACAACAAGAACATCCTTAAAATAATAAACATCATCCACCTGGCGACTCCACTAGTCTTCAGTAGCCTTATTGACCCCAATAGTTCTTATAAAATCCCCCAGGAATGCATTAAGCAATCCCAATCATGCTAATGGTGGACAACGAAGTTGAAATCATCCACCCGGTGACTCCACAACTCTCAATAGACCTAAAGACTCCACTGGTGGAGAACTCTAGATTGGTTGAAAAGATTCAGTGACCCTTTCTGATTTACAAACATGGATCCAAGGATACAAAGGATATATGCTCCAATGAGTAGAGATCATATCCTTGGATTCCCACACAAAATTCCTGAAATAAATTGGATAAAAAACCTACCTATATTTCAAGATGAAAAAGTTGATGACCCCTTGTTACATCTTATAAAATTTCATATACACATATGGAGGTTAAAGGTTGAATGGCATGAGGACTGCCTCATGAAAATGTTTATAGAAAAATTAGAAGGTAAGGCAAGAAATTGGTATGAATGGCTAAAATCTGGTAGCTTGTTTTCCTTGAAAGATTTCCACAAGGTTTTTTTATGAACATTATAAAGAATATTGTCCATATTTATCATTAGCTGAAAATTCTTGTGATCAATCTGAAGATTTCATACAACACCTTGTAAACATTGATGAGGATTTAGGGAATTGGCATCCTGAAGATTTATTAGAAGAACTCCACACATTTCATTCTCAAGATAACTATCATGAAAACCTAGAGGAGTTAGAACCCAATCAAGAAATAGAAGGAAACCCACAGAATCTCTCTGAAGGCAGAAGTAATGATTCACCATATCTTCTAGGTGAGGCTCAAGAAAACATTCAGCCTCAAAATTAGCCTTCACAAGAGAAAGAGAAATGCTGTACTTCTATCCAAAGAAAGAGAAAAATTCCTCCTCCTTTGACTGAAGAAGAAATAAATCAGATGCTAAACATGCAGCCAACCTCTAAGCCTTCATGTGAAAAAAACATTTATGTTCATTCTTCTACTAATCCTGTCTACCATAAGCTAGAAAGTAAACTTATAGATCAATTCAAAGAAGAACAAACTGGTAATCCAATATGTTTGTTTGATGAAATTATTTATGTTGATGATTCTCCAAATTTTGATCAGTCTGATGATGATGATGTTCTCCAAATAGAAGCTAACCTTGCAAAGCCATCAACAGTTGATTTGTGGGATGAAGTTCACTATCATCAGATTGAAAGCAGTAATCAATCAAGACATGTCACCTATGACACTGATGAGGAAAGCCTTGAAAGTTTAGAAGTAAGTGAAGAGTCTTTGACTCTTTGCTCTGCTTCACTTCAGTCCATCAGAAATAACTTTCACATAATTGTAAATCAACAATCTTTCATCTTTGATATTGAGATTGAGGAGGATGATGAACTTCTTGAGAAAATTGTAAATAAGAAGCCTTCTCCTGAAATGGTTGAAGAGATCATTTAGAACATGGAATCCTCCTTAACTCTAGATTTGCAGCCACCAAGTTCCTTTGAATTACAAATTGTGGATGAAGGCATGGAAATTAATGATCACAAGAAAATTGTTGCACTTCTTTCTCAAGAATATTTGTTTCCAAGGAGTGCTCCTACTCATCAACATGGTGGTTTTCATACAGAGCTCAACTCACTCTATCAAACCACATCTAGTTTGTTAGAGGATAAAATTGCCATATATGATGAATCTACTAGTTCATATGATCATGAGGAAGAGGTGGAGTTTATTTCCCAAAAGAGTCCCAAGCATAGCCAAGTGGAAGAAGGAGTAGTCCTGAATGAAGCTTATGTCTCAAATCCTATAGATCAGGTATTATTCCAAGATCCATTTGTTGTTTTCCTTGAGAAATCTAAAGGAGGAGTGTGTTCTGCCAGGAAACGTTTGTTGCAAAGTGTGAGAAAATTTTTAAACATTACTGTCTGAAAAAAAGTAAAGTGGAAGTGGCCTTTTAATTTTGTCAGCACCCTCAAAGAGTTGAACCAAGATCCCTCATGCAATCATCTGTTTGATTGGTTGTATTGGAAAAGAGAGTTCACCAAATGAATGTATATCATGTATAGGTTAGATTAGGATAGGTAGTTATGAAAAATAAACTCAGCCCTGTGAGCATCTTTTTAGTTCTAGATTGTTTGGAAAAAATGAAAAAACACAAAAACAAAGAAAGGTAGAAAAAGAGGGAAAATTTAAAGAAGAGGTACAACACCATACCCAAACAATAGTACTACTGAAAGTGAGCAACCTTAAATTTCATTACTGGTTCAAAAAGAAGGTATTGTTTCAGTCATCTAGCCTAATCATGGCTGAACATGTTTAAAATTATGTTGATAAGTTAGTGAAAGAGAGCTTGTCAAAACATTCAAACCTAACTTGTCAAGAAAGATAGATTAGGGATGAAAGATGCTGGTTCCACATGCTCAAATATGAACTAAAGAGGAAAATAGGGATGCTTAACAAATGATATTGTTATCCACCTATAAATTTTGATATACCTAGTGGTGGCTAAATTTGTTGTCAAGCCTTCAAGAGATATATGTCCTCTGAAATCCATCATCTTGAAGTCTTATGATGTTTCTCCATCTTTGAATTAATCTTCACTGCTGTTTCCATCTTGAAATCATGTTGGTTCACCGAAGAAAGCTATTCCAAAAGGCCTCTAAAACTGCCTATTTTCACTTTCCCCCCCCACTTTCATAAAGCTTTCTTTTCAACCTTTAACCCTCCATTTCCCTTTAAAAGCCTCCAAAATCCCTTTAAACCTCTAAAAATCCCTTTTACAGGTTTAAAACACCCCTTTTTCCCCTTCCACCTGTTAGCCACCTATAAAATTTGTCATATCAAATGGTGGCTAAAATCCTTTCGGAGCCTTCAAGGAACAAAATTTTATTGCTAAAAAGTGTTATCTCTTGAAGACTCTTGAAGACATCATCTCCTCTGTCCAAATATTCACTGCCGTTTCCATTTCATACTCTAAAATCCTGCTGTTTCCCAAGAGAAAATGATGCTGCAAAGGCCGTCTTTCCTTTCCCTCCACCACAAGACTAACCTCATTTTTTACCCCTTTCATTCTCATAAAATCCTTCTATTTTCATGATTCCCCTTCTTCCATTCATGAAAATAATTTTTACATAGTTTAAAACTCATTTTTAAACTATACCGAGACCCTCAAATACATCAAAAACTATGAAAAAATGATAAAAATACGCCTTTTTGTATTACAGACTTAAGCCCCTTGGGCTAAGTCCTAACCACTTCCCCACCGTATGCCCATGGTGCTAAGACTAAGCGCTAAGTCCTTTTCGGCGCTTATCGCATCGCACAAATCCAAGCACACAAGTCTTTGTGCCATGCCGAATGGTTCCGATGCGATTAAGCCCTACGCTTATACCTTCTGATCACATTATTATCTCATAAACCCTTTTTGCCCGCACCCGGCTCTCAAAACATTGAAATAATCCGTTTTCGATGTGTTTTTCCCTTTGCAAAATAAAAAAACCCAATTACCTAAGTTTTTGGTCTAACCCACCAGAGCCATGTGTCATCATCAAAAAGGGTAAATGGAAAGGTCCCGAAGCGCAATCACATCAGAGAAATTCACAAATGGGTTGATTGAAAGATTGCATCAAAAGTTCCGATGCGATTGGGTCCTATATATATTCTGCCCTGATCCACCAAAACTCTATATTATTTGAAAATTTGGGCTTTTCATATGTTTCAAAGACTTTTCGCCGGTGCATAAGTTAAAACAATATCTACCGTCGATCTGGAGCCGATCGAATGGCCCGCGCAACATCGCAATTTTCATTTGGTGCGTTTGTTTGTTTCCCCCGATTAGCCATCCCCCCAATTCATTCCCCACCGTTGATCTGATCCTCAGATCAACGGTTAACGCGCAATCGCATCGCCCTCCCCAATCGCGCAATCGCATCGGCGATTTCCATCGCACCCTTATTCTCTCCCCGTCGATTGTGATCCTTCGATTGAATCTGAACCGCCCACGTGTCCAGATCGAATGACCCAGATCATTTCCACATTACTTCATCGTCCTCCACCCTCGCCAAAGGTTTAAACCTAGTTTTTCGCATTCTCTCATCAAATCCGAATAATGTGAATCCCTCACATTATTAGTTTGCCGCTTATCCTGACCATTGATCTTCTTGATCACTCGTCAATCAACGAATCTGACTTAATTATCCCTCTGCTCTCTTTTTAACCTCTTCTACGCAATTCTCCACCGTTGGATGATGCCATCCAACGACCACGCTCTCTCCCGATGCCTTTTGAAGCAGTAAAACCTAAAAAACAGAGGATTTCTTAATAAGTTTCATATTTTGCAGGTGTTTGTTTACCCATTATAATTAAATAAAGGCCGAAGGCTGGGAAGGGCGTTTCCCGTGCCTTTGATTCATCAAAGAAAACCATTCGCGGGGTTCGAACTCCATGTCTCGTCAATGTTTCATGGGAATTGATGCCTTAAAGCACCTTAGACCTTTAGGCTAAGAAATGACTCTTGGAAGCACCTTAGACCTGTTCATCCTTCACTATTTCATGTTTTCTTCTGCTGAAGTATTTTAGAGTCTTTAACCTCTCTCTTTAGTCTTCATGCTTGTTTATTTCCTTAATAGTTCGAACAGTTGGTTTCAGCATGATTTATGGTTCTCCCTGCTTGTTTGTTGCCACTTAAAGACTGTTATTGAAGTCTCCCTTCGAAGTTCTTTGCTTATAGTAAGTCAAGGAGGTCTATTCTAATCTTTCCCCTTGTCCTTGCTTGAACAATTGGCTTAAAGGTATTTATAGTTGTGATCATAGATGTATTTAGGTGTTCCCTCTTCTATGATCGTAATTATCAGTGAATATTTTATGTTTTCTAAGTCATTTGAAATAAAATATTTGAGGAAATAGGGTGTTCCCCGAATCTTAGGTTTCATTTCAAAAGTTTTTTTGAAATCATTGTTTGCTTAAAGGTGTGATTTGTAGAATTCATGGTTACCCCTGTCTATCAAAAAGCTCTTTACTGTTCAACCTATGTTTTCAAATTCCCTTTGTTGAGAATTAAACTTCTCTTTCCAAATCATTGATGTCCATCTCATTTCAAAAACCAAAGGATCCTGTGGCCAAGTTAGATTTTCCCTTTGATATCCCATATCCATTGATAAGTTTGTCATGACATATTTTTGACTCCATTGCCCAATGAACCATTCTATATATATTTCCTAGGCCTTTCATGTTCTGCTGTATCAATCCAACCAAACAAACATGTTGGGAATCTGTAAATTATTGGCAAGATTGGCAGAGTCCAATTACAGAAACAACATCGTTTCAACCAACTTTGGGATTCTAGGATCTAGCCCTCCTGAATCTGGAGAGGGATCTCTCCAATAGGTGCAAAGATGGATTTGTCTTTGAAGTTTGGGATAATGATATTAGGCTATTTATGAAGTCCAAGGGTTTTGTTTGTTTTTTGGATGGTTGAACATGATTGCTATTAGAGACGAAAGTCCCAAAGGTAAAGAGGTTCAGAAGTGAGAAGTTGCAAGAAAAAGAGTAAGTTTTGATCAAGATGAAAGATAATGGTAGGTTTTCAGTCCATTGGGATTATGGAGTCATAAGAGGATTTAATTGAAACAGTCAGGTTCAAGAGTGGTCTATGGGGCAAGTCATCTATGCCTAAGGATCTCTTTAAAGTTTGCTTTATGGAATGGAATAATACAATAAGAAGGGGGAAATAACAGATGTAGAACAAAGAGCAGCCCAGGATCTGGTGAGTACTTTGGAACTAGCTAGCCTTTGACCAAGCACTTGAGAAAAAAATGAAAGCAAACTAGGATTTGGTAAGTACTTTGAAACTAGCCAGCCTTTGATACACTTCCAATATAAAACATATTAAAACTAAGGGAAACTTGAAGGCAACCTTTGGAGTAGAGACTAGCGGGCCGGGCTCACCACAAATCCTCTCCTAGCTCTTCTTTACTTGGCTACTTCCAAGACAATCACAAAGATAACACAGAATGGCCTAAGATCTGGTAAGTACTTTGAAACTATCCAGCTTTCAACACATTCTAAGGGAAACAATCAATCAATTATGCAAACAAGACTGGGACCAGGGCTCACCATATCTTCCTCAGTTCATCTTCACACAACATATACTGAAAGTAACATTCAAAAATAATGTTCAGCTAAGACAATAAGACGAGGGAACGCCAACATTCCTATACTTGAACTGAATTAAGTTATATTCAAATAACACAGTTGGAAGAAAACATTTAAATAAAAATTTCTCAGCCAGCGAAGGCTACTGGTATACAGTAGGTCCTAACACTGTTTAAACTGTTCTTTATAGCAGAATATGAAACATAATGAAAACGGAAACAAAATCACAAGTTACAATGAGAATAACATCACCGTCAACATAGACCAGGATCCCATAAATCAACTTGTATTGATGCTCCAAACCAGTTACAATCTTCAAGTCTAGTGTTTTAATTCATCTTTCTTTCACAATCTAACTTATCTGTTGCAAGCAGAGCTCCAAGAGCCAGTGAATCACTATTTACAATCAGAAGTCTTCAGCTCAATTACATTACAATGCTTTAGTAATTACATTAACAACCAACCCCTCACTCATCTTCTACTGAAGTATTTATAGAAATATGAGAAGGTGAGATCTGATGAAAGATCTCAAATACAATTAATACAGAGTTAATGTCTTCTTGGCCTTTGGGAGGCTTAATGAAGAAATTGTATAGGTGTTTCACTGTATTAATTGGTTTACACTTATGCATTAAGCTCGGTGGGAGCTTTTGTTGACCTTTGAGGCTCTGTGTGATGCTAGGGTTACTCTGTAGACGTTCTTTCATTAAATTCCTGGCAGAAGTATCTCTTCGGCTACGTCTAGGCAAAATATCTGACCCTGCTCAATAAATTTTGTTCCTGATTGAATACTTTGAGGCACAGGTGGCGCTTTAGTCGCTGGGAGGAATCAATTTTCCCTAATTTATGGTGGTGGAGGTCTTCTGTCAGTTAAAACACTTTAGGTTTTCCTTTAAACTGTGTTTTAGATTGGGGATTAGGCTCTTGATAACTATCTTAGCCATAATCCCCACTGATCTGTCCATTAATTCTCTGTTCTGGTTCATCCTGGTCTTCGACACTGATAATCTTCAACTGTGCCTGTTTCATGGTTTTTCTCGCTGTCGTGCCAGGCTGCGCAGGGTTTATAAGGCATCAATTCCTGAGAAAACATCGACGAAACATGCATTTTAACCCTGCTGATGATTTTCGTGGATGAATCGAAGATGGGAGGGTCGTCACCCTCTTTTCCTGAATCTTCTTTGGAAACCAAGAACAAATGATTTAATCCCTGCAAAATACAAACGAAACGTTATAAAATCCATGTATTTATCGGTTAACTGCTGCAGAGGCATATGAAGGGAGCATGGCCGTCGGATGGCGTCATCCGGCAGTCAGGATTGATCGGGGGAGATTATAGAATAGGTGGCAGAGGATCAAATTTAAGCTGTTGATTGCGTGTGATCGACGGTCAGGAGTGGAGGTTTGAAAGTCAAGCGGATGAATCGTTGACTCGGCAACGGAATTGAGCAATGAAATATGGGCCATCGATCTACAGATCAGATCGACGATGGAGATGCGATTTTCGCAGCACGGAAGCCTGAGTTATCGCATGAGCAGTTTGGTTAAACATCGGACACTTTTGGTGATCAAAAACCGTTGGATGTGTTGTTCAATCTTTAACATTAGGCATGGGTGTATTGAAGGGTTGACAAGCCATGTATTAAATTTTTTATCAAAGGGCGAAATATTTCAAAAGTGGGTCGATAGGGGGAGAAAGCAATGAAAGCCACATGTATTAAAGCCAATGGGGAAATAATGCAAAGGATGGAGTGTAAAACCATAAAGCAAACAGGAGATATAAAAGGAAAGGGAACGCAGCACTAAACACAAGACCGATGTACTAGAAGAAATTGCAGCCACGTGAAGACGCACGTGGGAAATTCCGAGGGGGTCGAGCAGCGGGGGAAGGAAGGGATACATACCCCCATGGAATTGTGACACGTAGCATGGTGGGGACTCAATGATAGAAGGAGGTAGTAGGAGCATGCCGCGTGGTGTGGCGACGTGGCGGAACGAAAGGTGGACCCTTACGGTGGGTAGGTTATGTATTTAAGCGGTATAAGAGAGCATATGTTTCAGGAGTTATATAGCGCATGCGGTAAAAAGGTAAGGTAAAGTCTATTAGGTCAGCTGGTACCGAGACCCGTACCAACCTTAAACCCGGCACGAGGCGCCCACCTGCACTCTGACATACCCAATCCTTATGCGCCGCGTGCCTCACTGTCAGTGTCCTTAGGACACTTGCCTTCATTCATTTTATCCATTCATATTTTTATCTCGAATTACCCAGTCCAGAGATAACAGTCCCTCCGTATTTCTCTCCAGTAAAAGGTCGCAGGTTCCCGTCTACGGCGTATACCAAGTAGCAAAGAGCGTCTGGTCTACCCCAATCATTGTCAGAGTTCCCTGCGTCGCTTTCCTGAGCAGATTCACCTTCCATTCAGGTATTCCATTATCCATTCTCCCTCTGTTTTCCTTTCACTTTTTCGAATTCTTGAATGTCAGCCATGGGAAGGGTAACACCAAGAAAGAATGAGCCCGAAACCCCCCAGGTCCATGAATCTAGGAATCCCCCTAGTTTCGAGCCTCTCTATGACTTGCAAGCTGGTATATGTGACCCTAAATACCCATTCGACATACGCAGCATCAAACCCTTGCTTTTCAGTCGCCATCTCAAGAATACAGACCGTTACCGGGTAATCGTGTCGGGCCTATACCACCAAATCACCCCTCAGGTCCATTCTGTGGTTGATTTCATCACCTGGCTCAGAGATGTATTCGACGTGCATCGGGGCACCTTCATTTCCCCTTAGGAGAACAGGGTTCTTTCCCTTTCTCCCGATGTTATCAAACATGCCCTCCGCTTCCCTACCATCGACACATATGTTAGTTTCAAGGATGCAGCCTTGGCAGCCCAGTTCATCAAACAGCCACGGGAAGCCCGACAAGCCTTCATTTCTTCTATAACTGTCGATCATGCAACTTCCCTTCCTGCATTTGAGCCGTTTTCATTAAGTCTGTTCACTGAAGAGGTTCGACCCATTCTCTCTCTGATCGCTGGCCTCTTGGGGGTAGGGAGCCCGGAAGACATTTACGCAGTGTGCATTCATTTCTTATGGCTCATGTCCCAAAAAGGGGTAGTTTTAGACATTCCTGGTTTCTTCTCCTCCGCCATTCAAACCCAATTCCAGGAGCTCTCACAAACCCGTCAGTTCCGTTTCTGTTCAATGGTTTTTTACCTCTTCTTGTTCCAGCACGCCGATAAGTTTGACCGTTTGGGGTTAGACAAAGTGTACCCTGAGAATTCCAAACCCAGACCAGTCTTCGACTGGAATTTCTCTGTGCGTCAACTACCTAAGGGAGAGGGTTATGCTAACTTTGTGAACACTTTCATGTCTATTGCCTATACCATTATTCATGACTCGCCTTCCCCTAGGGTCTTCCCAGAAATGAAAGGCTGGCTGCAAGCCGGAAAATACCAGAGTACTGGAGATTGGTTTCTTTTCGAGGACTCCACTGAAATTCGGGTCTATGGAGCCGAAGTCGCCCCATACCGGTTGCCGGTGTTCCTTGTCCGACGAGTTTATGCACTCGAGTACATCCGGCAAGCCCTCAAGGCCGACCAGCTCCATTTTGTTCCTGCCAAGAAAGGCTACATCCTAAGGCTTCCCATTGAAATCGGCCCCTTCGTGGTAAAATCAAGACATGCCCTCCCGATCGTTGAGAAATTGCTTCAAGATATGGACCTAAGGCTGGGGAAAAGCTGGGCCTATAACCCGCGAGAAATTATTTCAAACAAAAGGAAAAGGAACAGGTCTACACCCTACATACATGAGCCAAGGCCATTTATGGAATGGAGGGCTAACCACGAAACTTGGCCCTTGTTTTCGTAGATGGAGACAGATTCATCTGCTACAGGGGAGGAGGAGGATGTCAACAGAGGCACAGGTGAATAAGAAGCAGGTACCTCAGGAGAAGCGCCCTCTCCCAAAAGACAAAGGATGACCACCAGTGAGGCGGAAGTCATAGGGGAGGAGAAATTAATGGAACCCTTCACGAAGTTCGGCGAATTTGATAAAGGCAAGGCCGGGATAACATTGTTAAGAGACAGTGCCACTTCCTCTGATTTCATAGAGGTCATGCAGGCTATCATTGAGCATACTTCGCCCAGGGCAGGCGAAAGGGAGCAGGCGAATAGAGCGATCCGCGACAAGTACAAAGCTGAACTAGGGGGATATGTTGAAAAGTATCATACCAGGCTCTCCGCCTCCATCAACGCGGACACCGAAAGCCTAGTATTGTCTATGGCAGAAGCGCTCCTGGATCCCAATTCTGATGTTCCCAGCTATCGGGTGCTCGAATTTGTCATTGACATGAAGAAGGTACCAGCCAACGACATGTGCGACCTGTTCCAAACGGTATGCGACATGATGAAAGATAAATTAATGCAGCTAACCCTCGCGCTAAAGAAGTTAGAACAGAAACATGACCAGCTGAGGGAGACCCTGGTAGCCGAACAAGTTAGCTGCCGCGCCAGAGCACACCAGCTGCGTGTTCTCCAGGACCAGATCAAGAACCAAGATGATGGGGGAAAAAATGCACAGGCAGCTCTCATTGATTAGCTGTAGAAGGAGGTTGCATCAGCAAAAAGACAGGCCCGTATACCGGCCGCTCACCATGTCCAAACGGCTGAATTGGTACAGATGGAGAAGGAGAAAGCAGAGCTGTCCACGAGGCTATTAAAAGAAAGGGAGGAGAAAGAGAAGATGGGCGAAAAAATCAACGTGTTACAGGACAAGGCAACAGAGCTACAGGCTAGATGGGACTCGCACAGCTGCCAGTCAACTGAGGCGTCAAGTGGAACTAGCTCATTTCCAGCACAACTGTCCGCAATAAGAGCTGAGATTGAGATACTGGAAAAGCAAGTGTCCACGGCCAGGCAAAGGATCATGCACCTGGAGAACTCCCTGGCCAAAAACACAGAACAGTCGAGGGGCTACAGAAGGAAATAGAGCAAGAGAGGAAGACCACGGCAGATCAACAAAAAACCATTGCCGACATGAGAAGCCGAGCAAAGGGAAATCTCACCCTTCTCGAGGCTAGAAGCATAATCTGGTCAGATATAACCTCAGCGGTAACCGAGCAATGGGAGTTTTTGAGGATGATAGGGGAGCATAAGTCTGCTATTCCCTATCTCAGTAGGAAGCTGCAGGAGGTAGACCTTGATCTGTCTAATAGGGCCCAACACTCCAGAGAGTACATTTCGTTCCTTAACGAGCTGGGATCAAACGACATGGATAAGCACGGAATCCCTAGCCGATTCACAGAGGCCATTGAGTGTCGCAAGATTATCAACAAAGAAATGGCCCGAGTAGCAGCTTCAAGAGCCCTTCAACAGGTGGTCGACAGCGTCGGACGGTTCGACGAGGTATGGGATGAAATCATGACAGTCGGACTCCCTTCCTGCTGGGACCCGACCGCCCCTGCCGTGCTCTTGCCTCTGGCCCAATACACAACACGCTTGCAAATATAAAGAGACCGAACTGACCTTCAGATGGGAAAAGCAACTCAACTCAAAGCTGACACGATTGTTTTGACCCTCCGAAAAGAGTTCAACCTCCTTCACTTGATTAAGCACAAGCTTCCTACTGGGGCATGTTTCCACGCTCTCACCAAAGCCTTTATCGAGGTGGAGGGGTTCTCAGCGATGCCTGAGCCAACTGCAGAGAGTCAGCAGAGATGTGCGTAGTTTATGAGTCAGCATGCCAGTTCGTCCGCAAATGTTCCTCCGCCTGAATCAGCAACTGCATCCACTCAGCCTCGCCTGTGATTTTTCTGTCAACTCATGATCTGGCCTTAACGACCGATTTTACTTTTACTCAGTTAATTTCTTTTAAGTTTCAAGTGGGTTTTTTTCCCCACTCTTGCATTTTACGTTTCCACCAAACTATTGTTTAAATTTCTGTTTTTGAAAAATGGCCGAGGGCCTGTTTACACATGATGGGAGGCTTGATTCCCCATCATGAATTTTGTTGTTGTGAAAGTGAAATTTAACAAATTTTGTTCATGCGAAGAAGATATTTTCCCAAAAATATCTTCTCGCTGAGATGGAAGGAAACCTATATAAGATAAATCCAATGAGAAAGACAAGGTTCCAAAACTTTCTGAAGAATTGACTGTGTAAGAGCTTATTGTATGCAATTTTTGTGAAAGTTCTAATATGAATGCAAAGAGCCCGTAGGGCCTCAATGAAAAGGAGTTTTGTCTTTGATAAGGATTCTGGTTTTAGTTCTTTACAGTGTGTAATTCTCTCTTGTGTGTTGTAGTGTAGTTATTCATTTCGCTTACATCCATATATCTGGTATTACATTCTGGAATGCGAGTTTCCTGTTGCTTCTGATATAAATTTATCGTCGTTGATACTTACATCATAGGCTTCTTTGGCACTTTAAATATGGCTCAGGTGTAATATGCTATCCCGTTTTCGATTCATTCGCATTTCTACTATATTGGCTGCTATGGGGTGTTATTTACAAATGCTGTTATCATGTGTGGATTCTTAATTGCTTAAGCCCATCACATGTTAGCATACGTTTCTAGATATTGTCTTAATAACAGTTAATATTCTCTTTCTTCTACATTTTCAGTAGACGTCCTTCAATCATCATTCTCTGTGAAGTATTAGGAATCTAACCCTTTTTACAACCAACTGTCTTGGAATTGTCTTATGCATTTATATTGGAGCTAAACATCTTGCCTATTCATTATTGTTCCTTCAACGTTGAGCTTCTGAAGTATTTGGTACCGTTTAAATCTAGTTTTCCATCTGCAAAGAAATAGTATGAGAGCCCGGTCCTGCTAAAGGTATCCTTATTATGACTCTCTGCTATATAAGATGTCCTAGGCACTGGTCTATGGCAACTCTAGGCTGTCTCTAGGAGCTACAACAGGATGAGTGGGCCCGGATCGAACGGTAGAGATCGATTTCGCTGGGCATCCTGGTCTGGGCGTTAATGCGCGGGGGATAACTTTAATGCGCAGGGATGGAGGTTTTCAAATCGTACAAAGGACACACGTCACACAGCGTATGGAATCGCTGGCCAATGGAAGAAAACATCTTTTGGCCCAAAGGCTGTGCGAAATATACCACGTGGTTTAGGAAAACATCGCACGGGAGGTAGGGACCACATGGTAAATCACGCTTCGAACCATCCGATCTGTGGAGCAGATCGACGGTTGAGATTGCCCCATAATTCATATGGGTGGAAAACTTATGAAATGGATTTAAAACCCAAAAAATACGATTTTTCAATGTTTTGAGTAGAGAAATATTATTGGGGAGGATAAGCGCCCACGAGGTTTAGTAGTTGGTTCTAGCGCTCGGGCGCATGGATGAAAAAGGGTTAGAGGCTTGGCCCGAGGGGGCTTAAGCCCAGAACATTAGAAAATATATATTTTCTATGGTTTTTTAATGTTTTTTCAAAGGAAGATAAGGTTGCGGTAAGGTTAAACAGTGGGTTTTTGACCTTATAAAATGAATTTTGATGAGGGGAAAAAGCAGAAATGTGGAAATGAGGGATTTTCATGGGGAATGGAGGGATAGATGAGGAGGTTAGTTTTGAGGAGAAGGAAAGGGAAAAAGGGGTCTGCAGCAGTATTTGACTTTGGATTTTTGTAGAATTTCAGAGGTTTTTAGGATGTAAACAACAATATGGGATCTGGACAGAGGCATGAGGCTTTTCAAGAGTCTTTAAGAGCCAACAGTTTTTGAGAGGGAAAAATTGTTCCTTGAAGGCTCAAAAACAAATTTAGCCACCTTTGGTATAATCAAATTTTACAGGTGGCTAACAGTGGCTCCACTTGGGGATGGTGCCTTCTTGAAGGCATCAAGAATTCATACTTGATTTCTCTGGGAGGCTGACTTGTGCCTCATCCTTTGGATTGCTCTGAAAAATAGTATCAGTCATGAAAGAATAATGGACTTCATCAATACAACTTTCTACCTACCCAATCCTACTGATATAACATTTTTTCTTCATCAGAGTGTACTTGGATTGGCAAAATCTTTTCACACATTTTATTCTTTGAAAGCATAAAAACTAATCTAACTCTACTCCTTATTTCTCCCTGAACTCAGTTTAAACAGTTGAGCTCAGATATTTCTCTACCTAATCTACTGTCTGTTGGGATTAAGCTGTCCAACAGACTTTCATTCTCTAAATTCTACAACAGAAATTTAAAAACAGTCAAGTCAAGATTAAGATGTTTGACTTGCTGTGTTCTATGGCATAAAAATAAGCTGCACATAGATTATTATTTGCAAAAAATAAAAATAAAAATGGAAGGCTTAGGATCTGAAAATTCAAAGTGCTGCGTTCTCCTTTTACAGCTTTGTTTCAAACTTGTTTTGAGCTATCTTTGCTTCCCTTCTGGTTCAGGTTTTGAGCTGTCTTTGCTTCCCTTTTGGTTCAGGTTTTGAGCTGATTAGAACCAGATCTTTACATTCTTTGACTTAGAATTTGACATAGATTTGAGTCATCTCTTTTTGGAAGCTTTGGTTCAGATTTTGAGTTTGTTTGAACCTTCAATTTCTATCCTAATCTATCTACTGATAAGCCAAGATTGAACAGTTTAGCAAATCAAATTCACTATCCTATCAGAAGAAAAATTTAAAGCTAATTAGTCAAGATTAAACAATTTGAATAACTAGAAGTATGTTTTTGAGGAGTGGCATTTGACCTTGCACACTTTCAGATTTGTTTCTCTTTTTGGCATGGGGCTTTGCCTTTCTTATTTTCATTTCTTCCGTCTTTTCTTTCTTTTCTTTGTTTTTTGTATTTTTTGATTTTTCATAAATTTGAATGCAATGGTGGATGGAATATTCATAATGGAAAAATATAAAAAGACTTTAAAACAAATGGATCAAGAGAAGTAATGCTTAAGCATCCTGCCATTGACAGGACCCCCAAACAATTCTGTTCCATCCAGTTCCTGTAAGAAAAAAGCATTATTACCAGCAAATGAATGAATAGAGTAAGGGCCAAGCCATAGGTTGTCAAATTTTCCATGCTTGCCCTTTTCTTCTCTTCTTGAGTCCCACTTTAAAACTTTGTCCCCAATCTTAAAATTGCTGGCCTTTGTTCTTCTGTCAAAAATCTTTTTGATGTTGTCCTGTTTTTGCAATGATTTTCTGTATACTTCCTCTTTGGTCCACTGAAGATGAATGGTCTGATTTATTCTTCTGGTCATGTCATTTTCTTTAGTCTGCAACTCTTGAATCAACTTCATGACTGGTACACCAAGGCTATTTGGAAAAATTGCATCTATACCATACACAAGCTGGAAAGGCGACATACCAATAGATTTCTTCAAAGTCAATCTGTCAGCCCAAAGTGCATGAATCAGCTTTGTGTGCCAAGACTTTTATTGTCCTCCAACAATTTTTTGATTATGTTCACTAAGCTTTTGTTTGAGGATTCTGCAAGTCCATTACCTTGAGGGTAATAGGCTGTGGAATGTCCCAATGTTATCTTATACTTGTGACAGAATTCAACCATTCTCTTTGATCCAAATGCTGCTGCATTGTCAGTGATGATCTTGGTAGGACAGCCAAATCTGGAGAGAATATTAGTCTCCATGAATTTTATAATAAAAGAGTCATTGGCCTGCCTACAAGGAATGGCTTCTATCCACTTAGTGAAATAGTCTGTGGCAGTAAGAATCCACCTATGCTGGGCAGAAGATGGTGGATGGATTTCTCCTATGAAGTCAAGTCCCCACTGTTGAAAAGGAGCTTCAACAGTGATTGGATGCAGAGGAAGGGGTAGCAGTTTTATTTTTCCCTCAAATAGTTGGCACTTGTGACAGGAAATTATCATCTTGTGTATATCAGGAAAAAGAGTAGGCCAATAGAAACCAACCCTCAAAATTTTGTTGGCTGTTGACTTCCGGTACAAATGACCCCCACACTTTCCTTCATGGAATTACTGCTTAACCTTCTATGCATCAAACTCAGGAAAACATTTAAGCAATATACCACTTGCATTTTTCCAATAAAGACATCTATCTACAATGCAATAGTTTACTGCTTTCAGCTTCAAAAACCTTGCCTTTGTTTTTGTCAGACCAGGAGGTGTATTTAAATTGAGCAAAACAAAAACAATATCAGCATACCAAAGAGAACTCATAATATGGTCTTCAACAATGGGAGTTGAGAATTCTTCTTGGTTATCCAAAGTATTAATCATATTAATATCAAGAACTTCACAATTCGACTCAGCCATTAATTTAGCTAGACCTTGGCCTTTGATGAGTTTAGTGGGTTTTATCTCTAAATCATATTCAATAATAACAGAAATCCACTTACCTCTCTTACCATCTGGGTCCTGTGTTAGAATGTCTTTAACAACTGAATTTTGGACAAAGGCAATGATGTGTGAGTGAAGGATGTATACCCTGAAATCTTTTAAAGCCTTAACCAAAGAAAAAGCTTGCTTCTCCATGATGTTATACTTCAATGGGGCATCCCTCAATGCCTTACTAAAGAATGCAATAGGCTGCTCCTGTCCTTGTGGATTTTTCTGTAAAAGGATAGCAGCTATGGTATGTTCTGATGTGAATGAGAAGATATAAAAATCTTTTGAAAAATCAAGACTTATCAGAACCGGTGTTTTGGTTAATGCTTGTTTCACCAGCTCAAAGGATGTCTTTGCTTCCAAGGTCCATTTTACCCCTTGCTCTTTCTTCAACATGTTTATGATATTCCTAAGGAGCTCAGCTAAGATAGGGATGAACCTTCTAAAAAAGTTAATATTCCCAATGAAAGATTGCAACTCCTTGATATTTCGAGGCTGAGAGATTTGCAATATAGCCTCAATCCTTTTTGGATCTATATTTATACCCTCCTCAGAAATAATGTGCCCAAGAAGTTTACCCTCTTGGAGACCAAAAAGTGTTTTCTTAGGGTTTAAAGATATCCCAAACTTTCTGCATTTCTAGAAAAAATTTCTTAAATGTTCTAAATTCTCTTCATCTATTTTTGAAAACACAGTTACATCATGAAGATAGATAATGATGAAGAAACCCAGTTTTTCCGAGAATGCTATGTCCATGGCTCTCTGAAAGGTTTCTCCAGCATTCATTAGACCAAAAGGCATTTTCATATACATGAAAATGCCCCATGGTGTAGTAAAAGCTGTCTTTAATTGATCAGCAGGGTGAACTAAGATCTGATTATACCCTGAATAGCCATCAAGCAAAGAAATTCTTTTGGACCCCACCACCCTTTGTAAAATATGATCCATTTTTGGTAAAGCGTAGTTGTCTTTCAATGAAGCTTTGTTTAAATCTCTAAAATCTATACAAAGCCTGATTTCTCCAGTCTTCTTCCTAACAGACACCAGATTAGATACCCACTCAGAATATCTAATAGGGACAAGAATACCAGCTTCATACATCTTCATGATTTCCTTCTTAACCAAAGGCAGCTGCACAGGGTTTATTCTGCGCAGTTTCTATTTGAATGATTTTTGGTTTTCTTTAAGAGGGATTTTGTGCTGTATTATTCCAGTGTCATAGAACTTAAGATCTTCGTAACTCCATGCAAAAACATCAGAAAATTCTTTGAACAGCTCTATGCATTTGAGTTTAATGTGAGCTAGCAAAGTTTTGGACAGTTTGATCATTTTCGGTTTTTCCTCACTGCCTATGTTGCACTCTTTCACTTCAGTCTCTATAGGTTCCAGTTTAGGTTTTTTGGCCAAATCATTAAAATCAAACAACTCTTCTAAAGGTGCTAGAACATTCGGCAAACTTTCATCTTTAGAATGCAGAGTTTCTAATTCCTCTGTTTCTAATTCTGCACTCAATTCTGTTTTGTTTCTAAATTTGCTAGTCTGAAGATTAATATTGACAAGCTCAGGAGAAGGTTTTTCTTCACCAAGAAAATTTTCTTCACTGCAGTCTGTATCATAGTCTGAATCCGAACTATGCAGTTCAAATTAATTTCTGAATTGCATGAAGTCTTCTATTTTTTTATCTCCATCAAACACCTGCCAATAGTTTTTATTATCAGGCACATCTGGTCTAAATTTTATCTGAGTTGAGCAATCCTCGGTTTCATATGGCATTAGACATGTCCTAGCTGCAAAGGATAAATTGTGGGCTATAATATTTTCTTTTCTCGGGACAAAAATCAATTTGGACTCCTCAAATGTTTTAAAAAGATCCATGATGTCGTTATGATAGGCCCTAAGTCTGGGATGATGTGCGTTGTATTCCCCATTGACTTGCCTAATGATTAACTCAGAATCCCCATACACATTAATTCTCTGGGCTCATAACTTTTTTAACAAATGTAAGCCTAAGAGCAGGGATTCATACTCCGCTATGTTATTAGAACACTGAAAGTTCAACTTGCAAGAAACGCATTCTGTGTGTTTTCTTTCAGTGTTAATGATCCAAACACCTGCACCAACATTAGTTCTAGTGCATGACCCATCAAAATACATGCTCCACAGAGGAATTTTATCAGTTTTATCTGTTTGGTGAATGTCCTCATCAACTACCGTGCTTCCAGATGCTTCTTGAATATCAGCACTAAGTTGTTTTTGTTTTAAATCCTCAAGTTTATCATCGGGTTGAGTATTTTTCTCTTAACTATCAAGACCTATGTTTGGTTTGCTAATGTTTTCAAATACAACAAACTGCTTAGACACTTCAGCATTATGTTCCTCTTCCTCCCTTTTGGTCACTGATTCTGTTAAAGTGATTTGTTCATTAAAGATTTCATCATTGAACATGATAAAAGAATCAAGGCCTGTACTCAGGGAGTATATAGGAGAGTTTTGTGGTTTGTCTTGACTTGTGACTGTGTATTGCATATGGGACTCCCTGTAAAGTCTTCTAGTCTGATTGAAAACAGGGATAGTCACATAAGTCATGTCCATTTGCATAGTCCCCTGTAACTTATCCCCCCAAGATCTTGATAGAAGCATTCCATATTTTGGGGGCACATCAGCCACAACAATATCCATAACTAAAGATTTGGCTGGAATCTGGGATAAGTTAACACAGAGGTCTTTGATCAACCCTAGACATTTTACTCTGCTTGAATCAAATGAGTATAGGTCTTTGTAAGGTCTGGTGATTTCAAGACCAAGGCTCTCCATTACAGCTTTTGGCATTAAATTATGAGAAGCCCCTGAGTCATGCATAGCGTTATGTAGAATCTTGTCATGAACATTTAAACTCACATAAAAGGGAGGAACCGGTCCTTCTTGATATCTTCCTTCAATCTTTGGACCAAAAATGAGCTCTGGTTGGTCATCATTAAGATTAAGAGTGTCCTAATTTTATTCTATGTTAAAAGCCTTCAAAATTTGGGTTTTATATACATGATGGGCAACTAACTCAGTCAAGGGAACAAAAATTTTGATCTTTGAGATTTCCTGTTCTAGGCTGAAAGGATTTTGATTCTTTAAAGCACTTGTTTCAGCCTTATTAGCTGTCACTTTATTAGCAACAACAAATTGCTGATTGGTTCTATCTAAAATTGACGCTATGGTTGTAATAGGAGTACTAGCTGAAGTGTTAGTACTACTAATGTTTGCACTCTGTTTTTCAAGATTTTGAGTGTCTTTCTCTTTACCTTTACCAGAATTAACAACCACTGTTTTGTCCTTTTGTTTGACTGTTTTAGGCTTGATTGTAGTGCTGTTTTGAGAAGATTTGTCAGAGGTTTTTTTGTTGGGGGTTTTTTGACTAGATTTACTTCTGAGTTCATATTCCTTTGAAGGTTCTGTGATGGCATTTTCCATGTCTTGACAACAATTTTCATTATCATCTCTTTTGTCATCACAAGGTGTGTAAAGACCCTTTTTCCTATCATAATGAACCTCAAAGTCATCATCATCTACCCCAAATAGGTTTATATCATCTTCCTCTATTATTTGATCCGTTTCCTCAACCTCACTTACATAGTTTTGATGAAAGGGAGGAGTGATCTGTTGATCATCTTCCCTTGGTCTGTTTGGAGGCTGGTTTCTTCTTACATTCTGGTTCTGGTTTCTATTTTGAGGAGCAGTTTGATTTTGACTTGCTTGTGCCCTCTCAAGAATGCTCATTTTTTTCATCATTTCTTCCATCATTCTTTCCATCTTTGAGTTTGAGGTAGTAGGTGTGGATTCCTCTCTAAAAGATCCTCTCTTCTCGCTCTTCATTCTTGCTCTTTTCTCCGTTAGGTTGACTTCCACAGAAAGAGCACCTCTTTGCATGTCTTCAAGGGTTCCAAAATCTCTTTCTCTGAGTGAATAGGTCATGTCAGCATCAAACCCTTCAGGAAACTTGTTTAAGGTTGAGCCTTGTGGAGGTTTTAATTCTGGGGAAAGTGCATTATACACACTGTTAAATCTAGTACAATAGGCTTGTACACTTTCCCCGGGATTTCTATGGAGATTGTTGTAGTCAGTAAGGACTTGGAGAGGATTCTTCCTCACTTCCCATTTGTTTAAGAATGTTTGATGGAAGCCTTGGAGATTGTTGATACTATGGGGGGCTAGGGCTTTAAACCATTTTATTACTTCTCCCCCCAAACTTTGAGAAAATAATCTGAGTTTGACAGAATCATCATCAATTTCATTTCTGTCAAAGTAGTCATTCATCTTGTCCACATGTTGTGATGCTGTTGTAGTATTGCTAGCATCATACAATGGAATTTTTGACTGATAGTCCTGTGGAAGATTGACTAATGGTACAGGAAGGACTAAGGGAGCATACCATGCTGCCATGATATGTGGTGGAGGTGAATTGAAAAGAGGGGGTGTGGGCTAAAGTGAAGTGGTTTGAGAGGTGGATGGAGGATGAAAAGAAGTGGATGGGACTGCAGTAGATTTCTAAGCTGATCTTGGATGAGAGACACCTAGATTATAAAGAAAATGTAAATCAGGAGGTGTTGTTTCTCTACTCCCAAGATGTTCACTTGTTTCAGGAGATGAATGTGAAGACTCATAATCTAACTGATCTAAATCATCAAGGGACCTAGTTCTAAAGGGATTAACTAAGTCAACTTGTAATTGTTGTAGAGCTAAAAGATTTTCAGGGACCGAATTAGCTCTTAGGGGTGATCTGAAAATAGTTGAAGTTTTTGTTTTAGGAGACTTCCTAAGGATTCTTTCTGGGTTATCAACTATCTCAGGTGGATCTGGGTCAGGATGGGCTCTACTGTAAATATTTCTAGGAGCCACTATGCTGTATTTTTAGACCCAAATGACCAGAAAAGTTCAACCAGGTATGACAGTCTTTAAGAGGTTAACTAATCTGTTTTCACAATTTTAATCCAACAGTCCTCTAACTAAGTTTTAAATGATGTTATGATGATAAGGGTTCTTCCCAGTGGAGTCTTAAGGTCTGCTCAGGATTGTGGAGTCGCCAGGTGGAAAGTTTAGAATTTTTTCTAAGAGATACACTGTCCACCACAGTGCTTTGAGAAATATCCTTTTTCAAGGATATCCGGAAACACAACAAACTCTATCCAGAGATTGACTGGGAGGGCATTCACCATATATTTCACCTCTAAAAGAGGATGAGATCCAGAGGCTACCTAGCCCTTTCCAGGCTCTGTCTAAGAGTATAGGGTAAAACACAACAAAAGGTAAGTGAAATGTAGGACTAAGTGTTTTACCACCAATCTGAAGTATTTTTGGTATTTTCTGAGTTAGTTTTTATTTGTGTGGTTTTTATAAGAATGTCCTAACTTTGCTTCAAAACTTAGCTACGGTTGTGAGACAAAGGCAGTCTACTCTTATGGCTAAGCTAGCTGATTTTTCAAGGTTAGATAAAGTCTTATGAGAATCCTAGGGTTGACCTAGATTGTCACTGATTCAAACAAGTTTTACCATGATCACCATGACTTGGTAGTGCTTAAAAAAGGCTGCCTTTTACTCACAAGGTCTTATGAAAATTCTGGGTTTTCGATCCCCAGCGGAGTCGCCAGAAATGTTGGGAATCTGTAATTTATTAGCAAGATTGGCAGAGTCCAATTACAGAAACAACATCGTTTCAACCAACTTTGAGATTCTAGGATCTAGCCCTCTTGAATCCGGAGAGGGATCTCTCAAATAGGTGCAAAGATGGATTTGTCTTTGAAGTTTGGGATAATGATATTAGGCTAGTTATGAAGTCCAGGGGTTTTATTTATTTTTTGGATGGTTGAACATGATTGCTGTTAGAGACGAAAGTCCCAAAGGTAAAGAGGTTTAGAAGTGAGAAGTTGCAAGCAAAAGAGTAAGCTTTGATCAAGATGAAAGATAATGGCAGGTTTTCAGTCCATTGGGCTTATGGAGTCATAAGAGGATTTAATTGAAACAGTCAGGTTTAAGAGTGGTCTATGGGGAAAGTAATCTATGCCTAAGGATCTCTTTAAATTTTGATTTATGGAATGGACTGATACAATAAGAAGGGGGAAATAACAGATGTAGAACAAAGAGCAACCCAGGATCTGGTGAGTACTTTGAAACTAGCCAGCCTTTGACCAAGCACTTGAGAAAAACATGAAAGAAAACTTGGATGTGGTAAGTACTTTGAAACTAGCTAGCCTTTGATACACTTCCAATAGAAAACATATTAAAACTAAGGGAAACTTGAAGGCAACCTTTGGAGTAGAGACTAGTAGCCGGGCTCACCACAAATCCTCTCCTAGCTCTTCTTTACTTGGCTACTTCCAAGACAATCACAGAGATAACATAGAATGGCCTAAGATCTGGTAAGTACTTTGAAACTATCCAGCTTTCAACACATTCTAAGGGAAACAATCAATCAATTATGCAAACAAGACTAGGACCAGGGCTCACCATATCTTCCTCGGTTCATCTTCACACAACATATACTGAAATTAACATTCAAAAATAATGTTTAGCTAAGACAATAAGACGAGGGAATGCCATCATTCCTATACTTGAACTGAATTAAGTTATTTTCAAATAACACAGTTAGAAGAAAACATTTAAATAAAAATTTCTCAGCCAACGAAGGTTACTGGTATACAGTAGGTCCTAACACTGTTTAAACTGTTCTTTACAGCAGAATATGAAACATAATGAAAACAGAAACAAAATCACAAGTTACAATGAGAATAACATCACCGTCAACATAGACCAGGATCCCATAAATCAACTTGTATTGATGCTCCAAACCAGTTACAATCTTCAAGTCCAGTGTTTTAATTCATCTTTCTTTCACAATCTAACTTATCTGTTGCAAGCATAGCTCCAAGAGCCAGTGAATCACTATTTACAATCAGAAGTCTTCAGCTCAATTACATTACAATGCTTCAGTAATTACACTAACAACCAACCCCTCACTCATCTTCTACTGAAGTATTTATAGAAAGATGAGGAGGTGAGATCTGATGAAAGATCTCAAATACAATTAATACAGAGTTAATGTCTTCTTGGCCTTTGGGAGGCTTAATGAAGAAACTGTACAGGTGTTTCACTATATTAATTGGCTTACACTTATGCATTAAGCTCAGTGGGAGATTTTTTGACCTTTGAGGCTCTGTGTGATGCTAGGGTTACTCTGTAGACATTCTTTCATTAAATTCCTGGCAGAAGTATCTCTTTGGCTGCATCGAGGCAAAATATCGGACCCTGCTCAATAAATTTTGTTCCTGATTGAATACTTTGAGGCACATGTGGTGCTTTAGTCGCTGGGAGGAATCAATTTGCCCTAATTTATGGTGGTGGAGGTCTTCTGTCAGTTAAAACACTTTAGGTTTTCCTTTAAACTATGTTTTAGATTGGGGATTAGGCTCTTGATAACTGTCTTAGCCATAATCCCTGCTGATCTGTCCATTAATTCTCTGTTCTGGTTCATCTTGGTCTTCGAAACTGATAATCTTCAACTGTGCCTGTTTCATGGTTTTTCTCGCTGTCGTGCCGGGCTGCGTAGGGTTTATAAGGCATCAATTCCTGAGAAAAAATTGACAAAACATGCATTTTAACCCTGCTGATGATTTCCGTGGATGAATCGAAGATGGGAGGGTCGTCACCCTCTTTACCTGAATCTTCTTTGGAAACCACGAACAAATGATTTAATCCCTGCAAAATACAAATGAAACGTTATAAAATCCATGCATTTATCGGTTAAATGCTGCAGAGGCATATGGAGGGAGCGTTGCCGTCGGATGGCGTCATCCGGTGGTCAGGATTGATCGAGGGAGATTATAGAATAGGTGGCAGAGGATCAAATTTAAGCTGTTGATCGTGCGTGATCGATGGTCAGGAGCGGAGGTTTGAAAGTCAAGCCGATGAATCGTTGACTTGGCAACGGAATCGAGCGATGAAATATGGGCCGTCGATCTGCAGATCAGATCGACGGCGGAGATGCGATTTCCGCAGCACGGAAGCCTGAGTTATCATGCGGGCAGTTTGGTTAAACATCGGACACTTTCGGCGATAAAAAACTGTTGGATGAGTGGGCCCGGATCGAACGGCGGAGATCGATTTCGCTGGGCATCCTGGTCCGGGCGTTAATGCGCGGGGGATAACTTTAATGCACAGGGACTGCAGTTTTCAAATCGTACAAAGGACACACGTCACACAGTGTATGGAATCGCTATCCAATGGAAGAAAACAGCTTTTGGCCCGAAGGCGGTGCAAAATATACCACGTGGTTTAGGAAAATAGCGCACGGGAGGCAGGGACCACATGGTAAATCATGCTCCGCACCGTTTGATCTGCGGAGAAGATCGAAAGTCGAGATTGCCCCATAATTCATATGGGCAGAAAACTTTGGAAATGGATTTAAAACCCAAAAAATACAAATTTTCAAAGGTTTTTCAATGTTTTGAGCGGAGAAATATTATTGGGGAGGATAAGCGCCCGCGAGGTTTAGCAGTTGGTTCTGGCGCTCGGGCGCATCGATGAAAAAGGGTTAGAGGCTTGGCCCGAGGGGGCTTAAGCCCAGAACATTAGAAAATATATATTTTCTATGGTTTTTTAATGTTTTTTCAAAGGAAGATAAGGTTGCGGTAAGGTTAAAAAGTGGGTTTTTGACCTTATAAAATGAATTTTGATGAGGGGAAAAAGCAGAAATGTGGAAATGAGGGATTTTCATGGGGAATGGAGGGATAGATGAGGAGGTTAGTTTTGAGGAGAAGGAAAGGGAAAAAGGGGTCTGCAGCAGTATTTGACTTTGGATTTTTTGTAGAATTTCAGAGGTTTTTAGGATGTAAACAACAGTATGGGATCTAGACAGAGGCATGAGGCTTTTCAAGAGTCTTCAAGAGCCAACAGTTTTTGAGAGGGAAAAATTGTTCCTTGAAGGCTCAAAAACAAATTTAGCCACCTTTGGTATAATCAAATTTTACAGGTGGCTAACAAAACAAAGAAACACCTGCACTTAATAACTAGTCTAAAATCCATATTCTAAGCACACTAGATAAACCTTTGCAAACAAACATTCGAGAGATCCCTCTCTGAGAACAGGAGGAATAGATCTTGGGACTCTAAATATTGGTTCTGATGTTGCCTTGTCTTTTGATTTTCCAAACTATAAAAACACGGGACACCAACATAATGGCGATCACAGTGGGACCACTGAGTTCATAGTTGCATAGAAAGCTCTTTTAAACTCATTAGTCTTTCAAACAACCATAGAAATTGAGAAAAACCCAAAATATTTCGGTTTGGCTTCACAATAAGCATGGTGGTGGAACCATCCAATATCTTACCTTCATAAAAGCTAAAAAGTTTCCACCTGGCGACTCCACTAGCCCCAGTAGGCCTATTACTCATCTAGGTTCCCAGATCTCTTCAGGACTGTGTTAACCAGCCTTGAAGAATTTTAGAAGCCTAGTCCCATACTAGATAAAACATCCAGAGAGGTGAAGCTTCCAAAAACAATCCCTAAAAACCTCAACCTCTCTCATTTTTGAAAAACGGTCTGGCTTCATATAGGATCAACACTAGATCCCACCCAGACCCAAATCCTCCTTTAATCGTTGAAAATCATTAGAGAATTTTGTGGCAGACTTCTAACTGTGGAAAATCAGCTGCTAATAGGAGCCTCTTAAGAACAAAATCTGTTCCTGAAAACCTTGTTGTCTTGGAGGATTCACACTTTGATTTACATCATACGAAGAACATATTCAGAACTAGATCTCAAGGTGATTTAAACCAAACTGACCTTGATACTGCGGATTTGCAACAAAGTTTTAGTAGGGAAGCCTCACCTTTCACTCCTCTTGACTCCCAGCTTATTCATCGCTTTAGTCTTTTCCATAACAAGTCTGCTCAAAATCAGTTTGCTGGCCCAAGTATTTCTTGAACTCCAATTCATACTACCACTGTTCAAAACACTCCACTCCACCCCACTTTCACTTTTATAAATCCACCTCTTGTAAATCCACCCTTATTTCCAGCCATGGAAACATGGTATGCCCCATTAGTGTTACCACAACCTCTGCTTCCCATACCAAATGATTACCAATCCAAAATCCCTCATTTCACTGGGAAAGAGTCTACAATAGCTCAACAACATGTAGATAGGATGGAGGATGCATTCGATTACATGGAGATAGAAGAAGAAACTGTGAAAATGAGAATCTTCGCCCAAAGTTTAGGAGGAGATGTAAAGAAATGGTTTAAAAACTTACCTCCTAACAACATAAATGATCTCCCTGCCTTGCATCAAACATTCATCAACAAATGGGAACTCAAAAGGAACCCCCTCCAAGTACTAGCAAAATATAGCAGTCTCAAGAGAAATCAAGGAGAGAGTGTTCATGACTATTCCACTAGGTTCAATAGCGTTTACAATGCTCTTTCACCTCACATGAAACCTCCCCAAGGCATGGCCTTGGTAAGGTATCCCGAAGGCCTTGATGCTGAAATTACTTATGAATTAAGGGGGAGATATTTCTTAACCTTGGAAGACATGCAAAAAGGAGCTTTTGAGTGCAGAAGAAAATATAATCGAGAAAAGAAATAGGTTGAGATTAGAGAAGAGGGTAACTTATAATGATGACCTGCTACCCTCAACCTCAGCTTCTGACACAAAAATTGACAACCTAGTCAAGGTGATGGAGAGGATGCTTGAAAAGATCAATTTAAATGAGAGACCGCCACCAAGAGAACCTCAAAACAATCAAAACAGAAATAGAAATCAGAATTATAGAAGAGAAAACAATCAAGACAAGTAAAAGGAAAGCGACCAACAGATTAGACCCCCCTTCCAACAGAACTATGTAGATCAATATGAGGAAGATAGAGAGATGGAAAGGTTGGGAGAATCTCATGTAAACTTGATTGGATCAGATAGTGGGGATGATGTTTTCCTCACTGAGGAAGAACAAGGTTTCTTTTCTGATTAAAGTACAAACACCTATGAAGATTCTGATGACTATAGATTGTGGTTTGAAAATGCAATCATGGAGGTACACAAACAATATGATCTTAGGAGCAAGGGGAACATAGGTAATTCAAAGGAGAAAAACACTAATTCTTCTGTCAAGAGAAACACAGAAACTCAGCCCAAAAAGACAGCAGAAAAAACCAATATTTTGACCAAGAAACCAGACATAAACAAAGACAAAAGTGTACAGTCAAATTTTGAACAGAGTACCCCTAGAACTTCAGCTAGTGGTCCTAATAAAACTGTCCCAATTACCAGTCTAAACAAAGTTCAGCAAATCAAAATTACTAAAAATAATTCAATTGAAAAGACAGATGTAAATATGAACAAGTCAATTGTTCCTTTCAGCCTTGAGGGAGAAATTTCTAAGATAAAAATTACCATTCCCCTAGCTGAACTAGTAACCCAAGAAGTGTACAAAAACCAAGTTTTGAAAGCTTTGAACTTAGAAAGTGATACTGACACCTTAAACTTGACAGATGACAAACCTGAGTTGTTGTTTGGTCCAGAAGTTGAAGGAAAATACCAAGAAGGGGCTGTCCCTCCCTTCTATGTTAGCTTGAACATACATGAGAAAATTTTACACAATGCCATGTTAGACTCAGGAGCTTCACACAATCTAATGCCCAAGGTAGTAATGGAAAGATTAGGCTTAGAAATTACTAAGCCATACAAAGACTTGTATTCCTTTGACTCAAGCAGAGTCAAATGTTTGGTTTTAATCAAAGATTTGTGTGTTAACTTAGCCCAAATCCCTGCTAAGAGTTTAGTCATGGACACAGTTGTAGCTGATATTCCCCCTAAGTATGGGATGCTTTTGTCAAGATCTTGGGGAGCCAAACTTCAGGGAAGCCTTCAAATGGACATGTCTTATGCTACCATCCCTATTTTTAATCAAAATAGAAGACTATACAGGGAATCCCACATGAAGTACATGGTGAGAAACATAGACAAACCAAAAAACTCTCCAATATATTCTATTCAATCAAGTTTAGATTCCTTTATCTTATGTAACAAAGATGAAATCACTCAACAAGATAAGGAAAATATGGACCCAATTAGTTCACTAGAACAATCAAATCTTCCCTTGAATGAAATTCAAAACATTGAAAATCAGCAGCAACGAGAGAATGAAAATAAAGATGACATACTTTGGAAAATAAACTTTGATGGATCTTGTAATAAAACAAGTGCAAGAGCAGGTGTGTGGATTCAAAATACAAATCAATGTTTTTCATATAAATTGGATTTCCCATGCACTAACAATATTGCTGAGTATGAAGCACTTCTCCTAGGCTTGCAATTGCTTAAACAGTTAGAAGCCCATATGATATCAATATTAGGAGATTCTGAACTTATCATAAGACAAATCAAAGGAGAATACTCAGCTAGAAATCCAAGGCTTAGGGAATATCGGAACGCTGCCCTTGATCTATTGAAAGCCTTTGAAAAGTATGAACTTATTTTCATTCCAAGAGCACTAAATCATCTAGAAAATGAACTTGCTTTCAATGCCAGTAATTGCCAAGTACTTGAGATTAATGAAAAACTCAGTGTGAAGGTAAAAAACAGGCCTGCTGTGCCTGAAAACGAAGATCACTGGAAAGTGTTTGATTCTGAAAAACACATAGATGATTTCTTGAAATCAGAAAATGATTTCAGCATACCCATATCATAAACCAACCATAAAGAAAATTGTTTGTATATTGAACAAATCCCAGAAGCTGAAATGACATATACTGCTGATATAAATCATTATGAAAATCCTTTTGAAGCAGAGACAATTGAAAACACAGACCAAGAAGACCTGGAAGTTTTACAATGCAAAATGATAAAATTCCAAGAGGTCTCACACCCTTAGAGCACCTTTTTGATTTTAACGATGTAGCCAAAGAACCAAAAATCGAGCCCGTGGAAATGAACGTAGAAGAACATAACATATGCAGTCTAGCAGAACCCAAGATGATCAAACTATCCAGCACTCTCCTAGCTCACATAGAAATGCAATACATAGAGCTGTTCAAAGAGTTTAAAGATGTTTTTGCTTAGGGATACAAGGACCTAAAATCGTATGATACCAGCATCATCCAGCATAAAATCCATTTGAAGGAAAATCAAAAGCCTTTTAAACAAAAACTAAGGAGGATAAACCCTGTTTTATTACCTTTATTTAAGGCAGAAATTGAAAATATGCATGCTGCCGAGAACATTATACCAATTAGATATTCAGAGTGGGTATCAAACTTAGTTTCTGTTAGAAAGAAAACAGGGAAAATCAGGCTCTGTATTGACTTCAGAAATTTAAACAGAGCCTCTTTAAAAGACAACTACCCCTTACCCAAAATGGACCATATACTTCAAAGGGTAGTTGGGTCAAAAAGGATATCCCTCTTAGATGGGTTCTTGGGTTACAACTAGGTGTTAGTGCTCCAAAGTGATCAAATCAAAATTGCTTTCACTATACCTTGGGGCACCTTTATGTATGTCAAAATGCCTTTCGGATTAATGAATGCAGGGGCCACCTTCCAAAGGGCCATGACATAGCCTTTTCTGAAGATATTGGCTATTTCATAATCATTTACCTTGATGACATAACTGTTTTCTCAAAAACTGACGAAGAACATTTATTTCACCTAAGAAAAGTTTTTGAGAAGTGTAGGAAATTTGGCTTGTCATTGAATCCCAAGAAGATACTCTTTGGTCTCCAAGAAGGTAAAATTCTTGGCCATATAATTTCAGAAGAGGGAATCAAGATAGACCCCACAAGGATAGATGGCATATTGCAAATCAGTCATCCATGAAGCCTCAAACAGTTGCAATCTTTCATCGGAAAGATTATTTTTCTGAGGAGGTTTATCCCTAATCTTGCTGAGCTATTAAAAAACATTACAAACATGCTTAAGAAAGATGTCGGTGTAAAATGGACTTTACCAGCTAAACAATCATTCGAATTGGTCAAACAAGCTCTTACTCAAACACCAGTCCTGATTAGTCTGGATTTTACCAGAGACTTTTACATCTTTTCTTTTGCATCTGAGCATACAATAGTTGCAGTTTTACTCCAAAATAATGACTTAGGGCAAGAACAACCAATCTGCTTCTTTACTAGGGCCTTAAGAGATGCTCCCTTCAAATATAACATCATGGAGAAGCAAGCCTTAACATTAGTGAAAGCTTTAAAAGACTTTAGGGTCTATATTTTACACTCTCACATAATTGGTTTTGTTCCACATACTGTTGTCAAGGAAATTCTAAGTCAAGACCCTGATGGTAAAAGGGGAAGATGGATTGCAACTATTCTTGAGTATGACTTAGAAATCAGGCCCACCAAACTAGTGAAAGGGCAAGGATTAGCAAAACTTATGGCTGAGTCTAACTTCCAAGCACTAGACATGAATATGGTAGATGTGTTGGAAGAAATAGAGGAGTCTACTGCTCCTTTCATTGAAAAAACATTTCTAAATTCTCCTTGGTATGCTGACATTATTTATGTGCTTTTATATTTGAATGCACCTCCTTCTTTGTCTAAAACCAAAGCCAGATTTTTGAAACAAAAAGCTTTAAGTTTTTGCATCTTAGATGGGAAATTATATTGGAAAAATGCTATTGGAATTTTTCTTAAATGTTTACTTGAAGATGATGCAGGGAAAATCATGCATGAATTGCATGACAAAGAATGTGGAGGACACCTCTACTGGAAGGCCACAATGAACAAAATTCTTAGATCTGGTTACTATTGGCCTACCCTTTTCCCAGACACTCAAAATTTGGTCATGTCTTGCCATAAGTGTCAAATTTTTGATGGAAAAAGAAAAATTCTTCCTTTACCCTTACATCCTATCAGAGTTGAAGCACCTTTTCAGCAATGGGGTTTAGACTTCATTAGAGAAATTCATCCATCCTCCTCAGCTCAACATAAGTGGATCCTCATAGCCACTGACTTCTTTACCAAGTGGATAGAAGATATACCTTCCAGGAATGCTAATGACTCAGTCATTATCAAGTTTCTTGAAACCAATATCCTATCCAGATTTGGTTGTCTCAGAAAAATCATAACAGAAAATGCTGCTGCTTTTAAATCTAAGAAGATGGTTGATTTCTATTACAAATACCACGTAACCTTGGGCCATTCCACTTCTTACTATTGCTATAGGGTAAGCTGCTTGGGTTGTTGGTTTTCGAATATCCCTCTCAGGGCTTTCCGGTGCCCGAGGCAGACAGTAAGATTAGCTGTGCTGTTCACAAAGATGGCATAAGTATGTTCATATTAACTTAAGATAACTGAATGGAATGCGACATAGAATTACCTCTTTGACAATATTGGAGTCCCTTGGAGAGCTCTAGGAAGCGAAGCAAGAGTCTTTCTTCACCGGCTCCAAATCTTAGTCCTGTAATCAGTCAAAGCACCCGCGTAATTGCTAACATAACATATATCCTATCAATCAAGTCAATATATAATGAACTACTAATTTCTACACATCTGAGCCATTCATATCATACTATGTAAATGTTCAAGCAATAATGACAATATTAAGCATTGAATGGACAAAACGAACACAATTCTATTGATTTTGAAAGAAGGAGGATTACAACCATCGGTTGTACCAAGCCCTCCTCAGTCTCCCAATCTCTCTTATCTCTTAAGTGAAGAAGTCCAAGTCAACAAGCTCTCTAGGAACCTCTTTGACTCTTGGCCTTCACAACACAACACTATTCTCTATTCCACAAGTATGCCAAAACCTTTAGCAATCCTTCGACCTTCAATTAAGAGCCTTCAGCTCCTTCTTATAGGAGAGGGAGAAAGCCATTGTTGCCCTTCTCTTTCCACTAGTTTGGAATGGAAAAAAATTAGATGTTTCTTTAATCTCTATTCTTTTGCCTCCTTTGGAGTTCAGTCTTGTTATAGCAATGACCAATAATTAACTGATGCTATGCACTTTCTTTTGTGAACTGACTCTCTTGTGAGGGAAAGTCAGAGATTCAAATCATTCTCCGCGGGTTTTTCCCGATTCAAACTTAAAACATGGGTAACGCTTCCCTCCAGCGTAAACAAAGCATTGCCCTAGCCACTAACGCGGCCTATTCACTGATTGACTGCATTATAATGCTCTTGTATTGTTCTAGATAGGCGTTACCCTGGCAGAAATAGGTTTAATTTAGGTCTTTGCACTTCTTCCATATTTGTCTTCCCCTCTGAGCTGATGAGGAGGTATTTTGACCTGTAACAAATATCTCCAAGGAAATGGATTAGTTGAATCTTCCAACAAGAGTCTCATCAATATCATCAAAAAAATATTGGAACAGAATAAAAAATTATGGCACAGTAAGCTGGTTCATGATTTATGGGCTGATATATTAACTACAAATAAGTCAATAAATATGTCCCCCTATCAGCTAGTCTATGGTATGGACGCAGTTTTTCCCACCTCATTAGGAGTTCCCGTCATGAAACTCCTTAAAGAAGTGCAGATTGAAGAGAATGATATGCAGAGAAGAATCAACCAAACAATACATTTAGGCCATGTTGAGGAAGTACGAAAGAATGGACAATCCCGAGAAAATATGAAGAAGCTATTTGATAAGAAGGACTAAGGCAAACAATTTCCAAGTGGAAATGTTGTTCTTAAGTGGGATTCAAGGAGAGAAGAGAAAGGAAAACATGGCAAGTTTGAGAACTTGTGGAAAGGGCCCTATATTATTCATGATGAGAGGCGTCATAATGCATTTTTCCTGAAAGAATTGAATGGAGAAGACTTATATGGAGGTCCTGTCAATGGCAGGATGCTCAAGCATTACTTCTGCCAAGAGTCTTAAAGTTTCAAAGAATTTTTGTCTCCATTGTAAATATCATAGTCTAACCATTGCATTCAAAGTTATGAAAAATCAAAAAATACGAAAACAAAGAAAGAAAGAAAAGAGGGCAGAAATGAAAAACAAGAAAGGCACAGCCCCATGCCAAAAAAGAGAAATAAATCTGAAAGTGTGCAAGCTCAAATACACTCCTAAAACACACTTCTAGATTGGTGAACAACCTAATCTTGACTAATTAGCTTTACTTTTCTTTGATAGGATAGTGAATTCATTTCAAGAAACCCCATTTAATATTGGCTTATCGGTAGATAGATTAGAAGGATGAAAATTAAAGGTTCAAACATGCTCAAAATCTGAACCTAAGTTCCCAAGAGAATAATCGTCTTTGTTTCTGGAAGAAGAAAGATGTAAATCTAGGTTCTAATCAGCTCAAAATCTGAACCAGTCAACAAAGAAAAACATCTCAAACAAGGGTCAAAACAGAGCTAAAGAAAAGATGAAGGAAGTGCTTTGAAATTTCGGATCTTAAACCTTCCATTTTGTTTTAAATTTTCTGCAAAATAAATGTCTATGTGCAGCTTGTCTTTTTATGCCATGGACCAGCTTCAAGTTAGACTGTTTAATCCTGACTTGAATGCTTTTAAATTTCTGTTGTAGGATTTAGAGAATAAAAATCTATTAGACTGTTTAATCCTAACAGATTAGTAGATTAGGTAGAGAATCATATGGAATCAACTGTTTAAACTGAGTCCATGGAGAAATAAGAAGCAGAAATAGATTAGATTTCCTGCTTTCAAAAGAATAAAACGTTGTGCAAAGAGTTTTCCAATCCAAGTGCAATTTAATGAAGAAAAAATGTTAGATCAGTAGGATTGGGTAGGTAGAAATCTTGTTGATGAAAGAACCATTGTTTTTCATGGCTGCTAACATATTGCAGAGCAAAGAAGATCATTCAATCAAAGAAAGGCAGCCTAATGGATAAGGCACTAATCAGCCTCCCAGAGAATTCAAGTCTGAAATTCTTGATGCCTTCAAGAAGGCACCATCCCCAAGTGGAGCCACTGTTAGCCACCTATAAAATTTGTCATATAAAATGGTGGCTAAAACACTTTCGGAGCCTTCAAGGAACAAAATTTTATTACTAAAAAGTGTTATCTCTTGAATACTCTTGAAGACATCATCTCCTCTGTCCAAATCTTCACTTCTGTTTCCATTTCATACTCTAAAATCCTGCTGTTTCCCAAGAGAAAATGATGCTGCAAAGGCCATCTTTCCTTTCCCTCCACCACAAGATTAACCTCATTTTTTACCCCTTTCATTCTCATAAAATCCTTCTATTTTCATGATTCCCCTTCTTCCATTCATGAAAATCATTTTTACATAGTTTAAAACTCATTTTTAAACTATAACGAGACCCCCAAATACATCAAATTTTTTATTACAGACTTAAGCCCCTTGGGCTAAGTCCTAACCACTTCCCCACCGTATGCCCATGGTGCTAAGACCAAGCGCTAAGTCCTTTTCAGCGTTTATCGCATCACACAAATCCAAGCGCACAAGTCTTTATGCCATGCCAAATGGTTTCGATGCGATTAAGCCCTACGCTTATACCTTCCGATCACATTATTATCTCCTAAACCCTTTTTTCTCGTACCTGGCGCTTAAAACTTTGAAATAATCCATCTTCGATGTGTTTTTCCCTTTGCAAAATCAAAAAACCCACTTACCTAAGTTTTTGGTCTAAACCCACCAGAGCCATGTGTCATAATAAACAAGGGTAAATGGAAAGGTCCCGAAGCGCAATCGCATCGAAGAAATTCACAAATGGGTTGATTGAAAGAGATCTTCAAAAGTTCCGATGCGATTGGGTCCTATATATTCCTGCAGTCCACCAAAACTGCGCGTATTGTTGAAAATTTGGGCTTTTCATATGTTTCAAATATTTTCACGTAGGTGCATGAAAGTTAAGAAATGTCTGCTTTGTCGATGCGGAGCTGATCGAATGGCCCATGTGACATCGCAATTTTCATTTGGTGCGTTTGTTTATTTCCCCCGATTATCCATCCCTCCGATTCATTCCCCATCGTTGATCTGATCCTCAGATCAATGGTTAACGCGCAATCGCATCACCCTCCCCGATCGCGCAAATGCATCGACGATTTCCATCGCACCCTTATTCTCTCCCCACCGATTGCGATCCTCCGATTCAATCTGGACCACCCACGTGTCCAGATCGAACGACCCAGATCATTTCCGCATTACTTCATCGCCCTCCACCCTCGCCGAAGGTTTAAACCTAGTTTTTCGCATTCTCTCATTAAATCCGAATAATGTGAATCCCTCACATTATTAGTTTGCCGCTTATCCTGACCGTTGATTTTCTTGATCACTCATCAATCAACGGCTCTGAATTAATTATCCCTCCGCTCTCTTTTTAACCTCTTCTATGCAATTCTCCACCGTTGGATGATGTCTTCCAACGGCCACGCTCTCTCCCGACACCCTCTGAAGGAGTAAAACCTAAAAAACGCAGGATTTCTTAATAAGTTTCATATTTTTTAGGTGTTTAATGGTTTACCCATTATAATTAAAGAAAGGCCAAAGGCCGGGAAGGGCGTTTCCCGTGTCTTTGATTCATCAAAGGAAACCATTCGCGGGGTTCAAACTCCATGTCTCGTCAATGTTTCATGGGCATTGATGCCTTGAGAGCCCTGCACGACCTGCACATCAACAAGACACTGTGTTATTAAATCACAATTAAAAGAATATCAGTGTTGAATACAGAACGCAACAGAACAGAAGATTGAAGACAGATTTGTGGGTATCATGGCTAAAATTGATTATCAAAAGCCTAATCCCCCAAATTAAAACACAGTTAAAAGAAAAACATAAGTGTTTTATCAAACATAAAGGCCTCCACCGCCACATCTGAGGCAAATTGATTCCTCCCAGCTACCACAGTGCCACCTGTAACCACAAGCATACAAGCAGAGGCCAAAGTTATTGATCAAACGAAGATATTTGCCTCAGCGCAGCCAGAGAGTTAATTCTGCCAGAGAATTTAATGCACAAAATAGCAGCAGATTTACTTTAATATAAAACAGAGCCTCAAAGGTCAACAAAAGCTCCCACCGATCTTAATTCATAAATGTAAATCAATTAATACAGTAACACACCTGTAAACTTCTCCATCGAGCCCCTCAAAGGCCGAGAAGTCATTAATCTGTATTAATTTTCCTGAGAGATCTTTTATCAGATCTCACCTCCTCATTCTTCTATAAATACTGTTGTAGAAGATGAGAAAGGCTAGTTGATCACTAGTTGTATGTGGAAACTCTCGCAAAATATTGCCAATGTATTCTAAGTTGAAGAAGAAAGTAGATATTGAAGCCTTGATGATGTTGTTGCATGCTTGTTCACAGAAAGGCTCTATCATTGGATCCATGAGCTTGGATGTTGGTGAAGTATTAATTGTTAATGTTTTCCCCATTTTCATTACGTTTCCCATGATTTCTTACTACGATGACTTGAAAGTTTGAGCTAAGAATGACTCTGGAAGCACACCTTGGGCTTTATTCATCCTTCTTGTTTCATGTTTTCTTCGCTGATATTTAGAGTCTTTAACCTCTCTCTTTAGTCTTCATACTTGTTTATTTCCTTAATAGTTCGAGCAGTTGGTTTTAGCACCAGTTGCTATATCTCTTACTGCTTGTCTCTTGCCACTTAAAGACTGTTATTGAAGTCTCCTTCGAAGTTCTTTGCTTATAGTAAGTCAAAAATTAACATTGCAGTCCTTGTCCTTGTGAACAATTGGCTTAAGGTCTTTGTAGTTGTAATCATAGATGTGTTAGGTGTTCCCTCTTCTATGACTGCAATTATCAGTGAATCTTTTATGTTTTCTAAGTCATTTGAAATAAAATCTTTGAGGAAATAGGGTGTTCCCCGAATCTTAGGTTTCATTTCAAAAGTTGTTTTGAAATCATTTTTTGCTTAAAGGTGTGATTTGTAGAATTCATGGTTAGCCCTGTCTATCAAAAAGCTCTTTATTTTTCAACCTATGTTTTCAAATTCCCTTTGTTGAGAATTAAACTTCTCTTTCCAAATCATTGATTTCCATCTCATTTCAAAAACCAAAGGATCCTGTGGCCAAGTTAGATTTTCCCTCTGATATCCCATATCCATTGATAAGTTTGTCATGACCTCTTTTTGACTCCATTTCCCAATGAACCATTCTATATATATTTCCTAGGCCTTTCATGTTCTACTGTATCAATCCAACCAAACAAACAAACAAACATCTGCACTTAATAACTAGTCTAAAATCCATATTCTAAGCACACAAGATAAACCTTTGCAAACAAACATTTGAGAGATCCCTCTCTAAGAATAGGAGGACTAGATCCTAGGACTCTAAAGATTGGTTCTGATGTTGCCTTGTCTTTTGATTTGCCAAACTATCAAAACATGGGACACCAACACTATCGAAAGCCAAAAAAGCGTTAAAATCCCTATTTTTTGCGTAAATGCATGTTTTCCACTCTATAAAGGGATTAATCCCTTGAGGGTTTAAGTCACCTGTTAGCCCCGGTCCTTTACATCCATGGGGCCACACTCGAGCACTTATCCCTAAGCCCTCCTCTCCTCATCTTTCTTTGCGAATGCGCCTTTTCCTTTACAAATTTTTCGCCCAACGTTTATTTCCCGATGCAACCTCCGCCATTGATCCCAGAGATCTAATGTTGATCAACGACACTCCTCCCATACAACCATCCATCCACTTTTCCATATATCTTTTGCTTCACCTTTAAATCTCCACTATGCATTCCGGAGATCGGACGGTTCACACTAAACCCACTGTTCACCCCACGACAAAGAGGGCCAAACGTCACCAAGGGTCCCACCACACCTTCCGTCCACGCATCTCACCTTCTATCGCATTCATTCTACACCGTTTGATCAACGCATCATGATCCAACAACTAACACTCCATATCGCAAAACTTCCACGCCGAAAGTTTAACGCTCAAAAATTTTGCGAAATGGGCAGTATTGGGAGGGACACACGTCAGATGGTGTATGGAATCGCATTCCATCTGTGCGAAACTACCTCCCCCCATTTTATTTTGAGAAAAACATTCATGTTTCTGCCATACTGCTGCCCTCGCAACATGCCTTTGCTTTTAAATCCCAGCCGTCGATCTCTGAGATTGAATGGCTCTTATTATATCGCAACCCTGTTCACTTGCCCTTCATCTATTCTCCCAAATGACTTCATCGAACAATCTCAACTGTAGATCATCCCGATCTAATGATCCACAGCTCTCGTCGCACCCAAACCTCCATTGACCTGGTTAGCTGCTCTGCTAGGGTTTTTTCCGATTTTTTGCTGCAATCACATTCTTCCTCACTGCTCCTCCGCCACCCTTGAGCCTCTGCAAGTAGTCTAAACCAAGTTTGCTGGATTTCATAACATGTTTTCGTGTGTTTGCAGGTTTTTTCATGGCCGATGAAGGATGAACGTTTTACAGTCACAGAAGTGACACAAAGGCTCAGATAGCAGTCTCAGGGCCAGGAATCAATGTTAAAGGGACCAAAACAGAAGGCGAGGTCATTTCAATCAATGGATCAGATCCATGAACCCTCAGTAACCCTCTAGGTCAGTAAAACACTCCACCTGTACACAGAACACTCAAAAATGGTGGAGATCACATATCTAGTGGTGGAAGACACAACATAGAATATTATCATCAGTACAGAGGCAGTTCGAGAAATCAGAAAAGTTAAAACATTAGCAAAGCTAAAACAGGTTGAAGTACAAAGGAACAAAGCAGTTATTGGTGCAGAAGTTAACTGACACAGACATTACCCATATCCATGCACACAAGCCTTCCAAGAAGTTATTACACCAAGGAAGCTACTACAAATTGTCAGAAGCAGTTACTTAGAAGTATGTGAGCCCTCAAAGCCCATTCTTCCACTTAACTCACTCCAGAGGAGATAACAGTACAACTGCAAATAATATTTCTCCCAAAAGACACTCCGTGGGGTGATTTCTGTCATTTAAAAGGAACCTCAACAAGAAACGAGGACACCAAGTCCATCTAAGAATTTAATGTTATGTTTATAACACAACATGGAGCCTTCGAAATACCTTCTCCTATCTCTGATGTTCATTAAAACTTTCTTCACCTACTTTTCTCATTTTCTCTATAAAGACTCTTTGAAGTCTCATTGTAAAAGGTTGGCATTTGGTGATTTCTAAAGTAATACATAGATTGTTTCTTTGAAGAGGCATTGGTGTTCAGAAGGAGTGTGGAAGTCTCTATTTTTCTGTTGATGAAGGAGGCTAGACCATTGGATCCCTGAGCCTGGTTTTGGTGAAGTAATCTCTTACTGTTAATGTTATTTCCCATTTATCACTTTGTTCCATTATGCTTTGACTTACAGTAGGATAAAAAGTTTAGGCAGAGAAATGTATCCTAGAAGCACCTCTGACCTATTTATCCTTCACTGTTTATATGTTTTCCACTACTAAACATGACAGGGTAGTCTAATAGCTCTCTTGAATATTCAGTTTGTTTTATTTCAGAAATGGTAAATTCAGTTGTGTTAAAGACTGTTTAAGCGTTCCCTCTTTCTTTGCCACTGAATATTATATCTGAAATCTCCCTTTAATTATTAATGCTTACAGTTTGACAGAGAGGCTTGTTTCAATCATACCCTCTATTCATTATTGTAATTATTGAGTTAAAGGTCCCTATAATTATAGTCCTAGATGTCTAAGGTGTTCCCTCTTCTTTGAATGCAATTGTATGTCTTTGTTGATTAATCTCTCAACAGTGAACTTATAGGAGGAAATGGGGTGTTCCCCGAATCCTATAATTCATTAAGAGGGTTTTAGTCTCCATTTCTCCTTTCCTTGAGTATTTATGTTGATTAAGTCCAAAACAGTGAGCTTACTGGAGGAAATCGGGTGTCCCCCAAATCCTTTAAGTCATTGTGAGAGGGTTTAGTTTTCATTTCTCCTTTTCTTTGAGTGTTTATGTCAATTAAGTCCAAAATAGTGAGCTTATTGGAGGAAATAGGGCATTCCCCGAATCCTTTAAGTCATTGTGAGAGGGTTTAGTTTGTTTTTTCACTCTTAGTCCTTAATGTTCATCCCATTTCACCTATATTATTCAATAGATCCTTGACCAAGTTAGATTTTACCTTTGGTTTCCCTTCCTTCTCAGTCAGAACTATTTGGATTTTCACATGACTCCATTTCCCAATGGCTTGTAGATTCCCATGCTCTATCTATACCACCTGAAACACATTTGCCCAACCAAACAAAACAAACAATCTTTCACATCATAACTAGCCTAAAATCAACTACTAAAACTTTCAAGACATATCTTTATCAGAACATTGAGAGATCCCTCTCTGAGACTAGGAGGGCTAGATCCTAGAGCTCTAAAGATTGGTTTTGATGTTGCCTTGTCTTTTGGTTAGCCAATCTACCAAAACACAGGAACCCCTACATAATGGTGATCACGGTGGGACCTATTGAGTTCATAGTTTCCTGAATACTTCTTAAAAAATATTTAGGCCCTTAGCTTGACAAAGAATACCTTAAGGATATCATCTGTGGACTTATCCCACCACTCACACCAACATAATGGCGATCACGGTGGGACTTATTGAGTATATGATAGTCTAGCTAACTCTTGTGCACTCTTTAGTCCTACAAATATCTAAGAAAACCATTTAGTAAGCCATAGAGTAGACTCTGTTTGTTTGAGCACCTTAGATAAGTGTTAAGATCAGAGATAGGACACTCTCATAACCATAAAAATATACAAAATACAAAAATATTTAAGGTTGTTTTCATAATAAACAGTGGTGGTGGACCACAACTATTTTGACTTGCAAAAACTTTTGAAACCATCCACCTGGCAACTCCACAATCCCAAAAGACCTAATGACTCCACTGGAAATTAGTAGGCTTGCTGATTACCCCTAGTTTTCACAAAGACTCCACTGGGGCAGCCCACACTACCATTAAATATCGTGCACACCCATGATTAGGAAACTTTGAGGATTAAGTTTTCGTTGTTAAAGACTAGTTTGCCTCTAAAGAATTGTCATATCTAGCTAACTTCTCTTTTATGTCAGTCTAAAATCAACATAGTGGCCTCTCCACATCCCTACATAGCAAAGACCAAATCACTTCACTAATAGAAGACTCTGAAAAATCTGCAAAAATGCATTCAAGTTTCATAGCAGAGTGTCGTTATATAATATCAAGTGACCTGGCTTGAATGGGAGGAACTTCCAAAGGTTGTCCTTATCAGCTCAAAATTCAATGCTAAACCTGAGCTTAAGAAAATTTTCCTAGACTTGGTGGTTGAAAGGTATGAAACTGAGATTGAAATATTGAATTCACAAGAAAAATCATACCAATTCAGGGACCCTAGAGCATTTTTGGAAAGTATCTGTTGTTGGGCATCGAATTCGGCTATTTCTTTGCCCAATTTTGTTATCCTTTTTGACCCTTTTTCTTAATTTACCCACATTTGCCATGATAAAATCCTGACGTAAATACCCTGACTTGTCCAATTGGGATATTTTTATTAATGAAGTAAAATCGCAGGGTTTTACCTAATTGTGGCACTAAGGTTTGTGTTTTTCTGCAAATTGAAAGATAAGAACCCTCGCTCCGGCAGATCACAACAAGAATCGGTAACGGCTAGCCAAAGGGAGAATGCACAGCTGGACCACGACTCCCTAGGCCTATTCTTGACCTTTTATCCATTCAGAATATCTGATGTTCATTCCGTTTCAACCAGAGTCCATTTTTGAACATGCGGTTATCATATTTCAGAGAAATTTGTTATTCCCTTGTACTGTGTATAAAATGGACATTGTTCCTGTAATTCAGGGTTCCGAAGAGAAGACTGTAATCACATTTTGTATATCAATAAACTACATCTGGTTTTACTATTCCAAATCATTTTGTAATTAACGCAACCTTGATCAGAGAGCTGGGCCCGCTCTTCTGATCAGGTGTTGCGTCTGTGTATATGTGTGGAATAATTTCTGTTGTGCTATGGTTGTTATTTTTATTTCTCGCTGATTAAGATTGTTGAATGTGCTGCATTAACTTTACTTCACGGAAATGTTTTGAGTTTTAACTGTAAAACCTTAGTTGAATGGATTATGTGTTTGTTCTTGCATATACCTTGTGCATTGCCTTGAAAAGATATGCTCCCAGATTGATAAGCTTAATGTTGGATTAGGGTGGATAAATCATCCCTACTTGAACACCAACATTTTGGCGCCGTTGCCGGGGAGGCTACAAGGTGCAAACAATGATTCGAGGCAACCCGAGGGTCGACCTCTCGTCCTGGGGAGAGAATGCGTTTTCTCACTCTGCTTCAGATCCTGAGCGTAGGTTTTGATTTTGGTTTGTTTGTTTTTGCTTTTGTTTTGAGTTTTGGGCCATCTTCTTGTCCTGGGGAGGGAGGAGTCTTTTGACACCCTGCTTCAGATCTAGGAAGTATTAGGTATTTTTGTGGGTTGTGTGGTTCTTGTTCTTGTCCCAGGGAGGGAGGAGTCTTTTGACACCCTGCTCTGGGTCTGAAACTCTAGTCTCCATCTTGCTGTTTTTCTCTTTTTAAATCCTTTTGTCTTGGGGAAGGAATGGTCCTTTGACACCCTACTTCAGGATTGAAGTGTTGTAGGCTCATGCAGAGATTCTCCATCACATTAATTTTTGTATGAACAAAGAATCAAATAAGAGGGGTGGAATGAGAGCCCCAAAGAAGGGAAGACCAGATTTGGGAAGAAAGACTTACATTTAGCAGATCATCGAAAAGGCAGAATATGAAGCATCTTCTTGTGTAGCCACAAGGCCAGGGGCTAGGAGAGTATGATCCGAAGGACAATCAGTAGATCAACCAGTGCATACTCTGACATCCATTGGTGATTTAGTACAGCAAGGTCCTCCATTAGCGGAAGGCTCAAGTAACATTGGACCTGATCAAGAGGATCTTGCATTGGGGATAGAAGGAGAAGAGATCGCAAGTATAATATTGATAGAATTAGAATACTTCAATAAGGGAAAGGAATTTTTCGTTGAGGGATTGAGCCATCAGGACGCAGGTAGTAGAAATGAGGTGATATTTGTATCATCGAGAGACCGGGGGAGCGCTACCAAAGCCACTCGAGTTCTAGTAGTAAGGAGACCCCAGTCATCCTCTACAGACCCTGTTGAAATCCCCAGTGACTATTGGAATATTTACATGGCTACCAAAACCTCTACTATCGAGTTTACCATTGAGAATACAGGAGGAGGTGCACCTACAAAGCCTATCCCATTGGCAGCTTTACCAAATTTCTATGGGCTCGTGTCAGAGGACCCTGACGCATTTTTGTTTGAGCTTGATATAGTGTGCTGGGAGTATGATTACATGACGGATGCCCAGAAATTGAAGATTTTTCCTTCTACACTTAAGGGGACGGATCTGCGATGGTTTATGGGCCTCAGAGGGAAATCCATTACCACATGGGAGGGCATGCGAACATATTTCTTGAAGAAATATCGGGACTATTGTAAATCCCAGAATATCAAGGAGGAGCTTTTCAAGTTTACACAGAAAGAAGATGAAAGTTTGGAAGACTGCATGGAAAGGTTTAAGTACCTCTTACAGAGGTCAGGACATTCTGACTTGGATAAATAAATTTTGAAGTTTATCCTCCTTCGATCTTTTCGAGAGGATTCAAAGGAAATGTTGAATATTGTGGGGAAAGGAGACATCTCCAAGGAAACTTTTGAAAATATTTGCAATTTGTGTATCCAGTGCTCAAGAGGGCTTGCAAGAAATAGATCAGGGGTTCGTTCGGTAAAAGGATCTAGCAGGGGTATTACGAAAGTAGAAATTAGGAACCTGTTAGACAACCTGAAGACATATATTCTTAGTACCCTGTCATCACAAATGGATACTTTGCAAGTGAAGTAGAAGCAGTTGGAGCAGGAAAGGGATATGGCGATCTTCTGCCTGAAATGCAAGAAGAATCATTTAGAAAGATAATGCTCATTAAAGTCTATAGAGAAGTGTGACATCTGTGAGCTAAATCATGTTACCAGCTCATGCCCTTCCTTTCCGGGCCTGAAAGCAGTGTTTCAAGGAGCGAGGGAGGACACGAAGCAACTATATCTTATGGGCGCCATGAAGCCATGGAAATTTCAACCACCAATGAGAAGTCAAGGTATGTATCTGGATCCATCCTAGTATTTCAATAATTATAACATGAATCCCCAACCCATACCTTTCTCCCCTATGTGGCCACAATACCAACACCCACTATGGCAGCAATGGAACCCTCAGGCTAGTATGAGCTCATCACGGGCTCCAACTTGGCGAGGACCCTCTATAGGGAAGTTCCCTCAGCAGATGCCAGAACAACAGATACCACAACAACTCCAATTACCCTCCACTGTGCCCTCCTAGTAACCAACTTGTTCATCCTCAACTTCCAATGCAGCCTAATCCTAGCCCCAATAATAAAGGAGCTCATCAAGCTGATGTTCTTAACCTGCCTTTGTATAGCATTTCTACAGCAGATCTGTATGAAATGAATTTGCGATCTGGCCAAACAGCTAATGTCCAACCTCCTCCGGTCATCATTGAACAATTTGATAATGAATACAGAGAGGCACAACCAACCGATAGAGAACCGAAACAAACTATTAAGGCGCCTCCTATAAAACAACCTCAATCTGAACCACCCTACCCAGAGAGACTAATTGTAAGTAAACCAAGCCCACAAGCTAAATTACTTATTAGGAGAATTGCAGAATTTATTTGTTAAAATTCCCTTGTTACAAGCTATGAAATATGTGCCAATTTATGCAAAGACTCTTAGGGAGTATTGTTCGAAGAAACCTGCAAAGAAAACTAAGGAACCCCTCACTATACATGTTATGGGAAAACTATCGGACTTCATGATGGGAAAATCAACACCAGTGAAATATGGAGACCCAGGGAACCCAGTTCTGACAGTACAGATTAATGGGGTAGAGATTCCAAACGTACTGGTAGACCTGGGTGCTACTATCAATGTAATCACTACTGAAACCATGCAAACATTAGGCCTTCAGAATTTGAAGTATACACCTACAGTGTTGGAATTGGAAGATAGGTCCATAGTCAAGCCTGTGGGGAAGTTGGAGGACGTGACAATTTCGGTAGATGCATGGCATTACCCGGTCGATTTCCTGGTGCTGCATACACAGTCTTCAGTGGGAGGCCACCCTTTTATTTTGGGGAGGCCATGGATGGCTACTGCAGATGCTTATATTGGATGCCAATCAATAAATATGGTCATTTCTAATGGTCATAACACCAAGAATTTGGTGCTATACCCACTGGCAGAACCAGATGCATCCAAGAAGTCAGCAGCCGGCAAGAAGGTTGTATCTATGGTGGAGGTCGAAGAAGAAGAAGAAGAGGTGAGACCGGTCCTTACTATCGGGCAGGCCCTTCAGTTGAAGATGGAATCAGAAGATGATGTGATCACTTCCTTTATGAACGATCCTTGTTCCATTTCAGAATCCAATCAGCAAGTCTTAGAATCTATTTTAAGATATGAGACTCAGGAAGATATTGAGACAATAGAAGAATTATAAGAAGATGTTGATGCACCTCATGAAAGCGTCCAAGAGAAGATAGAACTAGGGAAAACCCTGAATATAAATCTAGGTCTGTCAGAGCCCCAGAGGAAGCAACTGATAGATTTTCTTAAGAAGTATAAGGAAGCTTTCACCTAGGATTACTCAGACATGAAGGGGATCCCTGATAATTTGTGCACCCATCATATATACATCAAAGAATATTGTCATCCTATAAGACAACCTCAGAGAAGGATGAACCCGAAATTAAAAAAAATTGTGAAAGAAGAGCTTCAGAAATTACTGGATGCAGGTTTTATCTACCCTATCTCAGACATCCAATTGGTTTCACCACTAGTAATGGTTACTAAGAAAAATGATAAGTGGCGATTCTGCGTGGACTACCGAGAGTTGAATAAGGCAATGCAGAAGGATCATTTACCTCTGCCATTTATTGATCAAGTCTTAGACACATTGGTTGGTAAGAAATTTTTCTCATTTCTGGATGGGTTTAGTGGATTCAACCAAATCCAAATTGCTCCTGAGGATCAGGACAAGACCACTTTCACATGTCCCTGGGGAAAATTTTCATACCAGGTCCTTCCTTTTGGCCTATGTAATGCCCCTGCAACATTTCAGAGGTCAATCTTTAGAATATTCTCTGATTTAATAGATGATGGTGTTGAAATTTATATGGATGACTTCACTCCATATGGGGACTCATTCTTGGAGGGGCTGAAAAATTTAGAAAAATTTCTTGAAAGGTGTATACAAGCGCGTGTTTCCCTGAGTACAGTAAAGTGTCACATGATGATGGAACAAGGAATTGTTCTGGGACATTTTCTTTTAGCTGAAGGAATCAAGATGGACCCAACAAAGGTAAAGATAATTCTGAACTTTGCAACACCTAAAACGCCCACACAGGTACGTAGTTTTATTGGGTATGGTGGTTATTATAGGAACTTGATGGAAAATTTTGCAAAAGTATCCCACCCATTATTTCATTTACTGAAAAAAGATTCAAAATTTGTGTGGACAAAGGACTATGAGGTATCCTTCAAAAATATTAAGGAATTAGTCTGTAGTGCTCCGGTTCTTAGAGGACCAGATTGGGCATTACCTTTCCATATTCACACAGATGCTTCTCAAACATCAATTGGTGTAGTATTAGGACAAAAAGAAGATAAAGTCGCTTATGCAATATACTATGTTATTAAAAATCTGGCTTCGGCTGAATTAAACTACATGGTGACTGAGAAAGAGTTACTTGCTATTGTCTACGCCATCAACAAGTTCCGGCATTTTATTACCGGGTATTCTACCTTTGTGCACACTGACCATGCTGTCATCAGGTATTTAATGAACAAACCTGTTACCCCTGGTCATGTTACACGATGGCTGTTGCTACTAGAGGAATTTGATATTACTATGGTAGATAAACTAGGGAAGGACAATGTGGTTGCAGATTTCTTATCTAGGTTAGAACATGATGGTAAGAATACACCAGTTGATGATAATTTTCCAGATGAGCATATTTTTGCAGTATCTGCTAATACTCCGTGGTATGCAGATATTGCTAATTATATTGCTACAGGTGAAGTGCCCCGTCACTTATCTCATAAGGAGCAGAGGAAGATCATTCATAAGAGTGCCCGTTATTCATGGATGGCAGGATATCTTTTCCATACAGGGATTGATCAGCATATTTGGTGTTGTGTGGTAGGAGATGATATCTATGAGATCCTAAAGGTTGCACATGATGGACCCTGTGGAGGACATTTTGCAGACAAACGGACAGGCCATAAAGTGTTGCAGATGGGATACTATTGGCCCTCCATTTTTCGTGATGCTCAAGGTTATATTCGAAGGTGTGATAGCTGTCAAAGGATGGGACAACCTGGGAAAGCAGATGAATTCCCTCTTCAACCCCAGATAGTCCTTGAACCATTTGAGAGATGGGCCATTGATTTTGTTGGCCCCTTTAGCCCACCTTCTCATCAAAAAGCTTACATCCTAGTTTGTACTGATTATGTAACCAAATGGGTGGAAGCTAGAGCAGTCACAAGGGCAACAGAGCAAGTAATGTTAGACTTCCTTTTTGAAGAGATATTTGCTAGGTATGGGACTCCAAGAGAAATTGTATCAGATGGAGGATCACAGTTCACATCTTATATGATAGATAAATTGATGCAGAAGTATGGGGTCAAACACATAATAACAACCCCCTATCATCCGCAGGTGAATGGGAAAGTAGAGAGTACAAACAAGGTATTGGAAAATATCTTGACAAAGATAGTAGAAAGTCATCACCGGGATTGCGCACAGAAAATTCCAGAAGCTTTATGGGCCTATAGGACAACATGGCAGAATACAATAAGATTTTCCCCATTTGAGCTGGTCTATGGGAAATCTCCTTTGTTTCCAGTGGAATTTGAAATTAGCACACTCATAAAAGCTCTGGAAGTAGGCTTGGATTTATCAGAAGCACAGAAACACCGATTGGAATATCTGAATGAGTTAGAGGAGATCCGATCAGCAGATGTCCAGAGAACTACTGCTGTTCAACAACAGAGGATGAAATGGCATGACAAATTTATAAAAACTAAGGTGTTTCATGAAGGGGATTGGGCGTTACTATATGACTCTAGATTTAAGGACTTCAAAGGCAAACTTCGTACCTTCTAGATGGGACCATATCAAGTGGATGCGATGTTCAATAATGGAATAGTTAGATTAATTACAATTGATGAGAATCATACTACATTTGTAGTAAATGGACACTGTCTAAAATTATATCATCGCCCAGCCTCTAAAGATGCCTTTGCTAAAACCCTTTCACATTCAGCTAATTTAATGATTATTGCAACAGAAGACACTCTTCCCCCCCATTAAAAAAAAAAAATATGTGGCTATTTCTCACTTGTTTGTGTTTTGCAGGAATAACAAAAGATTTATGGCCAAGAGGAAAGCTACATTGCTATTGCTGTTACTCTGAAGTTATTGCTACACTTCTATTGCTGTTACTCCGAAGTTGCTCCTACATTGCTGTTGCTGTTACTCCGAAAGTTGCTGCTACACCGTTGTTGCTATTACTCCGAAGTTGCTGCTACACTGCTGTTTCTGTTACTCCGAAGTTACTCCGAAGTTGCTATTACACTGTCAATGCTATTACTCTGTAGTTGCTGCTACTCTGAAACTGCTGTTACACCGTCGATGTTGTTACTCCGTAGCTGCTGTGATTCCATAGTTGCTATTACTCCGTAACTGCTGTTACTTTGTCACTGCCGTTACTCCGCAACTGCTGTTACTCCATCACTTCCATTACTCTTGCTGTTACTATTCATGACAAACATTTTTGATGTTACTCCACCTTAAGGTAAGTCCACAGGTACATCTCCGCCAATTTTTACGGATTTAATTAAATATTCCGAAAGGACAGTCAGAGCGTGCCAAGGACGATCGTCACTTTAAGTTGGGGGGAGCGTACTGTCATAATGACTGACGTCGTACTTAATAAAGGTACTTATGACACATGAATATTAATAAATCAAATTTAATGACCTTAAGTACCTTGTAATTATACCGTTGAGTTGGGATGCGTACTTGCATGCATAAGAGTCATATCAGTCACCTTGTAAACATTCTGTATTTAAACCAAGAACATCTAACAGTACCACTCCAATCTGTCAATTAATTTCAAATGTACCAACACTGTTTTATCCATTATATTTGGAAATGGCCATGACGTCGTTACAGTTACTAACAGTTCGGAGCCTGTCACCCTTCCCCCTACCAGCTGACTGTAATCATCGTGGCACCTCCGCCTTCGCAACAATGGGTGGTCGATCTGTGCGCCATGAGCCTGATGATTCAACAAAGGATCCGACACAATCAGAAAGTATGGCAGGTATTCGTAAATGCAGGTTGGGACGTCTACTTGGATAGAATGAATGGCTAGGATGAGGAAATTACACTGGAATTTTCATTGAACCTGGAGGAAGGAGTTTCTCGGGTTCGCAGACTTGAAATTCCAGTGACAGAGGAAACAATTGCAGAGGTTAGCAGACTGCCACAGGGAGGTGAATTCTAGTTTTCCAGAAGAACCCCTGTTTCGGAATTCCCCGAAGATTTTCTCCAAGCCAGGGAGAGCATTGCGCAGAAGGGCCGAGGGTACGATAGAATGTTATTTCTGCAACCATGGAGTGAATTTGTAGAGGCTGTGATCAAATATATAACCTGCGAAGGGAGATATTCCACTGTATTTAAATACCATCTGCATATACTGGAGCACTTGTGGTTTCCTCAAGTGGAAGCCTTTTCAATGGACGTACCTTATTTTCTTTTAATAATATTGAATTTGATGGCGAACTTAGCTTGAGAGGTGTGGCAGGTGTTAGTGGTCCTTTCCCACCATGGGCTGGTGTGGTTGTTAGTGTTGAATGCCATTGAAATGATTCTGATTCTGTGGGAGTGGTTCCGAAACTCCACTGAGGAAGAAATTGAAGCTACCATAGCTGTTAGGGCAGAGGAATTGGAAATTATGCAAGAGGACGAGGCTGTGTAGGGAGACGAGGAGGATAATTATGTTGATCAGGAGGAGCCTGAGGAAATGGAGATGGAGACCGAGGAGTGTGAAGAGGAGTCGGCTTTACAAATGCAAGCTGAATCAATTGAAGTTGTAGAAATTATTGTTGGCACTTCGGCTGAGGCTGCTCCACAAGAACCAGCCTAGTCTGCGGAGCCAGTTGAGTAGACAGACAAAGTAATTAGCACAGAGGCCACTCCACAGGGATCCCCTATTAATATGGAACTTGTGGAGGAAACAATCGTGACCACTCCGACTATAGAAGCTACAAGGGAAATGGCGAGAGAAGCAAGTAGTGAGGTCGATGCTGCTCCACAAGAACCAGTGTCGACCTCAAGATGGGATGGAGAAAATTTGTTCCATTTTCCTGTCTTTTTGCCTAAGGGGGCATGGGTAACCCATTCCCCACAGAAAAGAGAAGAAGAAGATGTTGCCCTTCCTATGCCTTCAAATCTGAAATGAAGGTTGCAGCTAGAAGAAACCCCTGCAGGCACATCAGTAGAAGGGTATCTTACTGGGGCACCGTTGTTTGAGGAAAATGTACCTGAAGAAGGAACGACCATTGGTGGAGAGGAGGGACCAAGTGAAGCAGTCCCGACGAATGCACCAGTGGCGCATGAAGGTATCAAAAGGGTAAAGCAAGAAAGAATAGAAGAAGAGCAGGCAGTGGAAATTGGACTGTCTGTCAGATCAGCAGAGGCAGTTATGAGAAACTCACCTCCAACTACCGAAGCCGAGGAAGTACAGGTGAAGCAAGAGGAGGTAGAGTTGGGAGGGTTGCGAAGACCCCCTATCAAGAAAAGATATCGGCATCAGTTCAAGGAAACCATGCGGTTGAAAATGGAAGTGAGGAGTTTGAGGAGAAAAGTGTACAAGATGCAGAAGCAGATAAATAAGTATAGACGGTGAGCCAAGAGACCCAGGGTTGATAGGGTCGAAGCGGAAACCGAGACAAAACCAATTAAACAGCTCTTTGAAGCCCGAGAGTATGCCCTAACGGCCGAGCTATAGACAAGGAAGTCTACTGTGGCCCAGTACAAAAATGAAATCAAAAGAACCGAAGAGAAAGCCTCCGCAACCATCTTCGGATATGTGGAGCATATGGATATTATGAAGTTAAGGAATGCCAAGTAGTAGCTCAAGATGGAGCAACTGGAAAAGCAGGTGGCCGAGCTAAAAAATGATAAGGAACAAATGTTCAATCTGGTGCAAGAGGTGATGGCATGTCGCCCCCCTGCTTCTTGCTATTCTTTATTTTTACATGAACGTTTTCTTTTATTTTGCATGGAGAGCATCATAGATGAGATCAGTTATGAGATCGAGGATGGTGTACAATTCCTCTGGATCATGATGTACCCACTCAGCATCTAATGTGTGAATTTTATTTGCATGGATATTTGTTACAGTTGGATAAAGACTTTAACCCGGTCCCATATGTGGGGGACATTCAATTGAGGGCCCCCACATCTTATGCTCTCAATAAAATTCATTGGCAGAAGGCTTGTGACACTTTTGAGTCTAACCAAGTCACTAATACATTTATAATAAGGGAAGAGCATGAGAGGTCAGACACCATGTTTAACAAACACTATGCCTCTTTGAAGTTTGAGGAAAGAAAGCCAGAATGTTGAGGACACAAAAGTGGTGTCTTGACCTTTGTGTCAACCAAATAACTGTTTTCCAGAAGGAAGCTCTGGATGCTTGTCAGAGGAGATGGATGATGTCACCAACAGCTGTCAGAAGCAGGGAGCCTTTTGGGGAACCTAATTTTGCACGAGTACTCACTCGAGTAAAAAGATACATAAAAACAGTAGAAAAATAGAAAAGAGGGCAGAAATAAAACAAGAAAGGTATAGCCCCATACCAAAAAGAAAGGAAATATGAAAGTGTGCAAGCTCAAATGCCACTACTTTAAGGAACACTATTGTCCAATCATATAGCCTAATCATGATTGGGTAGATTTCAACTTACTGCTGATAGTATAGTGAAGAAGATCTACCAAATTGTGTAATCTTGGCTTATCAGTAGAACAGATTAGGATAGAAGAAATAAAGGTTCAAACATGCTCAAAATTTGAACCTATGAAGCATTAAAAGAATGGCTCTAATCAGACCAAAATCTGAGCCAAAGGTACGAAAGGACTGGTTCTAACATGCTCAAAACTTGAACCAGCCAAGAAGGAGAAAACAACTCTAACAAGATCAAAACCGGAGCTGGAATGAAGAAAGAAAGGTGACTCTAAAAAGCTCAAAATCTGAGTCACAGTAAGAAGGAAGAACGTCCTAAAATTCAGATCTTCAGCCTTCAAAATTTTGGTTTGAATTTTTACAAGTTTCAGTTCATGTGCAGCTTGTGTTTATTCCATGGACCCACAACAAATTAGACAGTCTAATCCTGGTTTGGATGTGTTTCAATTTATGTTTTAGAATATAGAGAATGAAAATCTGTCAGACAGTTTAATCCTGACAGATAGTAGTTAGGTAGAGAAACTTAAGAGTCCAAATATTTAATCCGGGCTCTTGGAAGAAATAAGGGTAGAATTAGATAGGTTTATTTTTCTATTTGCAAAATAATATGTAAAGAGATGCCAGCCCAAGTGCACTCAAAGGAAAAAGAAAATGTTAGGACAAGTAGCTCTGGGTAGGTAGAAATGTTTGTTTCAAAGAGATCTCATGCTGCAGGTCACTGAAAAAACTGCCAATATGCATAAGGTACCAGAAAGAAAGAAAATAATTATGCCCAATGGAATGGCACTGGTCTGTTAAATCCAGAGATTACTGAGGTTCTGGACACCTAAAGGGAAATATGTCCTCCCCAAGTGGAGCCATTATTATCCACCTATAAATTCTGATATACCTAGTAGTGGCTAAATTTGTTGTCAAGCCTTCAAGAGATATATGTCCTGTGAAATCCATCATCTTGAAGTCTTATGATGTTTATCCATCTTTTAATTAATCTTCACTACTGTTTCCATCTTGAAATCATGCTGATTCACCAAAGAAAGCTATTCCAAAAGGCTTCTGAAACTGCTTATTTTCACTTTTCCCCCCCACTTTCATAAAGCTTTCTTTTCATCCTTTAACCCTCCATTTCCCTTTAAAAGCCTCCAAAATCCATTTAAACCTCTAAAAATCCCTTTTACAGGTTTAAAACACCCCTTTTTCCCCTTCTACCGAAAGCTAAAAAAGCCTTAAAATCCCTATTTTTGGCCTAAAAGCAGGTTTTCCACTCTATAAAGGGATTAATCCCCCGAGGGTTTAAGTCACCCGCTAGCCCCGGTCCTTTCCATCCATGGGGTCACACCCAAGTGCTTATCCCTAAGCCCTCCTCTCCTCATCTTTCTTCGCGAATGCACCTTTTCCTTTACAAATTTTTCGCCCGACGTTTTTTTCCTGATGCAACCTCCGCCGTTGATCCCATAGATTTAACGGTGATCAATGGCCCTCCTCCCATAAAACCATCCATCCACCTTTCCATATATCTTCCACTTCACCTTTAAATCTCCACCATGCATTCCGGAAATCGGATGGTTTGCACTAAACCCACCATTCACCCCATGACAAAGAGGGCCAAACATCACCAAGGGTCCCACCACACCTTATGCCCGCGCATCTCACCTTCTATCGCATTCATTCTGCACCGTCCATTCAACGCATCATGATCCGACGGCTGACACTCCATATCGCAAACTTCCGCGCTCAAAGTTTAACGCTAATTTTTTTTGCGAAATGGGTGGTATTGGGAGGGACACACATTAAATGGTGTATGGAATCACACTCCATCTGTGCAAAACCGCCTCCCCCCATTTTATTTTGTGAAAACCATTCTTGTTTCTACCATACCACTGCCCCCACAATGTGCCTTTGCTTTTAAATCCCAGCCGTCGATCTTTGAGATCGAAGGGCTCTTATTATATCGAAACCCAGTTCACTTTCCCTTCATCTATTCTCCCAAACGACTTCATCGAACAATCTCCACCGTAGATCATCCTGATCTAACGACCCATAGCTCTTGTCGCACCCAAACCTCCATTGAATTGGTTAGCTGCTGTGCCAGGTTTTTTTCTGATTTTCCGCTGCAATCACATTCTTCCTCATTGCTCCTCCGCCACCCCTGAGCCTCTGCAAGCAGTCTAAACTAAGCCCGTAGGATTTCATAACATGTTTTTGTGTGTTTGCGGGTTTTTTCATGGCTGATGAAGGATGAAGATTTTACAGTCACATAAGTGACACAAAGGCTCAGACAAAAGTCTCAGGGCCAAGAATCAACGTCAAAGGGACCAGAATAGAAGGCAAGGTCGTGTCAATCAATGGATAAGATCCATGAACCCTCAGTAACCCTCCAGCTGAGCGAAATCCTCCACCTGTACACAGAACACTCAAAAATGGTGGATATCACATATATAGTGGGGAAGACACATCATAGAAGATTAACATCAGTACAGAGGTAGTTCGAGCAATCAACAAAGTTAAAACATTAGCAGAGCTAAAACAAGTTGAAGTAAAAAGGAACAGAGCAGTTATTGGTGCAGAAGTTAACTGACATAGACATTACCCATATCCATGCACACAAGCCTGCCAAGAAGTTATTACACCAAGGAAGCTACTACAAACTGTCAGAAGCAGTTACTTAGAAGTATGGGAGCCCTCAAATCCCATTCTTCCACTTAACTCTCTCCAGAGGAGATAACAGTACAACTGCAAATAGTATTTCTCCCAAAAGACACTCCGTGGGGTGATTTCTGTCATGTCAAAAGAACCTCAACAAGCAACGAGGACACCAAGTCCATCTAAGAATTTAATGTTATGTTTACAACACAGCATGGAGCATTCAAAATACCTTCTCCTATCTCCGATGTTCATTAAAACTTTCTTCACCTACTTTTCTCATTTTCTCTATAAAGACTCTTCAAAGTCTCATCGTAAAAGGTTGGCATTTGGTGATTTCTAAAGTAATACATAGATTGCTTCTTTGAAGAAGCATTGGTGTTCTGAAGGAGTGTGGAAGTCTCTGTTTTTCTGTTGATGAAGGAGGCTGGACCATTGGATCCCTGAGCCTGGTTTTGGTGAAGTAATCTCTTATTGTTAATGTTATTTCCTGTTTATCACTTTGTTCCATTATTCTTTTACTTACAGTAGGATAAAAAGTTTAGGCAGAGAAATGTATCCTAGAAGCACCTCTGACCTATTTATCCTTCACTGTTTATATGTTTTCCACTACTGAACATGATAGGGTAGTCTAATAGCTCTCTTGAATATTTAGTTTGCTTTATTTCAGAAATGGTAAATTCAGTTGTGTTAAGGATTGTTTAGGTGTTCCCTCTTTCTTTGCCACTGAATATTGTATCTGAAATCTCCCTTTAATTATTAATGCTTACAGTTTGACAGAGAGGCCTGTTTCAATCATATCCTCTATTCATTATTGTAATTATTGTGTTAAAGGTCCCTATAATTGCAGTCCTAGATGTCTAAGGTGTTCCCTCTTCTTTGAATGAAATTGTATGTCTTTGTTGATTAAGCTCTCAACAGTGAACTTATAGGTGGAAATAGGGCATTCCTCGAATCCTATAATTCATTAAGAGGGTTTTAGTCTACATTTATCCTTTCCTTGAGTATTTATGTTGATTAAGTCCAAAATAGTGAGCTTACTGGAGGAAATAGGGCGTTCCCCGAATCCTTTAAGTCATTGTGATAGGGTTTAGTTTGAATTTATCCTCTTCTTTGAGTGTTTATGTCAATTAATTCCAAAACAATGAGCTTACTGGAGGAAATAGGGTGTTCCCCGATTCATTTTAGTCATTGTGAGAGTGTTTAGTTTGTTTTTTCACTCTTAGTCCTTAATGTTCATCCCATTTCACCTATATTATTCAACAAATCCTTGACCAAGTTAGATTTTCCCTTTGGTTTCCCTTCCTTCTTAGTCAAAAATATTTGGATTTTCACATGAATCCATTACCCAATGGCTTGTAGATTCCCATTCTCTATCTATACCACCCGAAACACATTTTTCCAACCAAAAAAAACAAACAATCCAGCACATCATAACTAGCCTAAAATCAACTACTAAAACTTTCAAGACATATCTTTATAAAAACATTAAGAGATCCCTCTCTGAGACTAGGAGGGCTAGATCCTAGAGCTCTAAAGATTGGTTCTGATGTTGCCTTGTCTTTTGGTTATCCAATCTACCAAAAAACAGGAACCCCAACATATATATTACTGCCCTTATGTTTCATAATATTTTTTTGTACGGAATAAAATTTGTGTGCAACTTGTTCTTATGCCACAAACTCATGGTAAGTCAGATTGTTTAATCCTGATTTAAACCATGCTTTCAATTTCATGTTTATAGCTTAGTGAATGAAATCCTATCAAATAGCTTAACCTTGACAGTTGAGTAGTCTAGGTAGATAATAAAAGGGTTTAATTGCATAATCTGAACCTTTGAGAGTAATAAGGGTACTATTAGATAGTTTGTTTTTTCTTTCAGAAAGAAAAAATGTCAAAGGGTTTGCCAGCTCAAGTGCACCCAAGGAAGAGAAAATGTTAGGCAAGAAAGTTGGGTAGGTAAAGATGAAGTTGAGCTAATCATGTTTTTTCAAATTATTGAGATAAAAACTTCAAGAAGGCATCAGAAAAATGAAAGGAGAAAAATAAAAGATGCCCAATGGATGAGGCACTAGTCTTCATAAACCAAGAGATCTGAAAGTTATGGACACCTCCTGAAAAGGAGCTGCCCTACCCAAGTGGAGCCACTATTAATCATCCATAATTTTCACTATCTGAAGATGACTAAGTATCGGTTCTAGATTTCTAGAAACAAAGTTCATGAACATTGTGAGTTCTAGAAATCTCACTACCTTCATTATCCTTAGGATAATTTTTTTTACTATTTCATCATCCCATTATGTCAAGCTCAGATCAACCATCCCAGAAGACCCATCATGGGCTCATGTCACTCATTTTGTCTTTTTTGTTTCACCTTTTGCCTCAGCCCTCTATTTTGTTTTTCCTAACTCCTCCATTGTCCATCTAGGGTTTTTAAGGGCATTTTTATTGGTTTCATGACCTCCATGGTTAAACATCAACAAGGCTTGTATCCTGATTCTCTTACACCTCCTCCTATCCTTAATATACCTTCATAAACAATTCTCATCACTCCTATCCCTCAAACTCATCATTTTCTACAAAACCTAGCCTATTGCTACAATTTGACACTTTTTCGAGACTAGGCCTGTGTTTTTCCCTTTTGGACCTTTCCCCTCACTCAATTCTTGAAATTACACTTTCCCCTACTCTCTAACATCTATCCCTATCCCCCAAAATTTCGCCAAGAATTTAGACAACCCTTAACCCCTTCATTCCCCTCCCTCTACAAGGCAGTCCTAAATCCCCTACACCAAACCCTAATTTCCTCTTCCAACTAAGCTAGGGTTTGATATGAAAAGGAGGCACAAGAGAAACAGATTCATTTGATAGATGATTTCAGCAAGCATAAGTCCATACCAACTCATAAACATCATGCCTCCATCATTTTCCAAGAATTCATTCCAAGAGACAAGCCATGTGTCACGCCTAGGGTCAGTTTTGCTTCAAATTGTGTTTCTGACCAAACAGAGATGAATTTGACAAAAGTGAGAGACGTTTTTTTCCAATATGGCCCAAGAAGAAAAAATTCCTTCCATTTTTACACAGGTATCATGGTTTGGGAGAAATATTAAAAACACACGTGTCTCAGGAGAATTTCTGCACTTTTGGAGTGACCTTGGGAAAATAAGGTTTTCTCACAGTTGGAGTGTCCAAATGACTTTCTTGATGAGTCAAATGACAACTATACTTGAAGATATTTCCAATGAGCTACCATGTACTAAATTTGGAGTTAAGTAAGGCCTCCAATAGTTTTCTGCACCAACACTCTGCATTTCTGCACCATCACTCAGTACTTTTTGACCAGTCTTGGGAAACACAACTTTTGACAGGGAAAATCAATTCCAATCATGGAAAAAATGGTATATTTGGAAATTATATAGGTTACAAGTTCCAACGAGCTATCACGGGTCCAAATATGACCTCGGGAAGGTCCTCAAACCTTGTCTGCAAGTTGACCCTTTTTTGTCGCTGCGCACAGGAGAAGTTTGGCCAAAATTGCCAAAAATTGGTCAAAATCTCTTTTTCCTCAAATTTTCCCCAGGATCCTACACAAGTTTAAAAATGTTGGTGGTCATCTTTCTTTGCCCTCCTAAATTTTCTTTTTACACCATATTGAAAGAGGATGACAGTGGTAATGAGGAACAAGAGGATGCCAGTGGAGATGAAGAAATCAGTGGGGTAGAGACAGATATTAATGAGGAAGAGAAAGAGGGAAATGATGGTAAAGAAGAAGGAAGTGAGCACAACAGTGATGAAGTTTTTGGTTCAAATTAAATATTTCAATCAGAGTTCATTTAATGTCAACCCGGGAAGGTAAAATTAGAAGTGCTTATCTAAAATATATAGATCTAGAAAGATTTCTAATTTTTCCAAGATCTTAGAGTTCCCTTACAATAACATATTCATCAAGATCTCTTTCAAAAACTAATCAAATCTAGATCTAAAATTTTTCAAGATACTAAGGTTCTCTTACAAGAACACTTGAATTTTAGGATCTCCTCTAATATTAGAATATTTAACAAAACTTAAAAGCTGAAATGAAATAAACCTAAATCTAATAATTGTCTGAGATCTTATGGTTCTCTTACAAAAACACTTTCAAATAATATCCTTCCAATATTAGAACATTTAACAAAATTTAAAAGCTGAAATCAAACAAAAACATAAATTAAGTTATACCTAAAATAAGCAAATAAGCATGCAAGTGAGGCCATGGGGGCCCTCCATAACTCCACAAGCACACCAATTCAAAGGAGACTCAGATGTGGAAGAAAAATAAAAGTATGATTCTTTATTTCAAAATCTCCATTACAAACCAACTCTAAGGTTACAACTCTAAGCTTCTAAGATTACATACTCCAAAATTCTAAGATTACAAAACTTCAAGATTACAAATGGAGGAGATTTTACTCCTATTTATACAATGGGAAGAGTAAAAAACTCATAATGACCATCCACTAATCTCTCTTTAGTTCCATACATCTCTCAACCATCTAGACACATAACCCCCTTTGTCCTTGATCTTCTCCATGAGATCATGATCTTCTCCATGAGGTTTATCTTCTCAAATTCGAATTTGATCATTCAAGGCCACATAAAGGTGTCTTGGAAGCTTCCTTGGCACCTACACATGTCACAAAAACAATCCACTTTCCATATATGAAGTAAAATATATTATTTTCTAATATTTAATCAAGAATTTCTCTTAAAAATGCTTAAAAATAAATCATATTTGGAAGATATAAATGAGACCCATTAATGGTGAACAATAGGGAAAATAGAGTGACAAGGTGGTGAATAATAAGTCATATAATGGAAGCATAGGTGAAAAATGTATTGTAATGAGTGATATTTGCATGAAATTTTGAAGCCCAAACATGAAGACAAAGATAGTGACAGATCAGAGGTAGGCAGTGATGAGAAAAATACAAATGAGCCATCCCAAGATGAAGAAAAAGACCCTAATGATGAGTAGAGCGATGACCAAGGTGAAACTGATGAGGGTGAGGATGAGATAGAGTACATGAACACAAATGATGAATATGAGGATGGTCCAGTAGCTAGTGATCAAGAGGTAGAGGACATGGAAACTGATGGAGGAAATAATAATGAAAAAAAAGTAGTGAGCATGGCCATGATGAATAGGAGGATGACAGTCAACAAGAAAATGAACATGACAGTCAATAGGAAAATGTGGATGAACATGACAATGAGCACAGTCATAGTACAAACAGTGACAATATGGATGAAGATAATGAACATGAATAAATAGAAAGTGATAATGAGGAAATAGAAGATCAAGAAAAGGAAACCAGTCAGGCACAAATAGAATTTGATGAAGGAGATAGTGATAAAGAGAATGTCACTGATAGGACAGTCAGTGAGGAAAAGAAAAAAAAAAGAGATAGTCATGACAGTCATGACAGCTATCACGACTCTCATGAAAGCTGTCACGACTCTCATGACACTAATTCGATTCAAGTAGAGTCAAGTGTTTGGGACTAATCAAGGATATTTGTGTTAATCTGGCACAAATACCTGTTAAGAGCCTAGTCATGGACATAGTTGTTGCTGACATTCCCCTGAAGTATGACATGTTTTTTCTAGATCATGGGGAGCCAAACTTGAGGGAAACCTTCAAATGGACATGTCATATGCTACTATCCCTGTCTTCAATCAAACCAGGAGGTTATACCGAGAGTCCCACATGAAGTATATGGTAAGTAGCCTAGATAGGCCAAACAACACTCATGTCTATTCCATTCATTCGGACTTAGAATCATTCATATTTTATAATGAAAATGACATTGGTGAACAAGTTAATGAAAATGACAAAGATCTAGGCCCACCAGAACAATCAAACCTATTCTAAAATGAAGAACATGCCATCCAAAACTATAGTAGCCCTGAACAACAACATGATGGCAAGGCTGAACTTAACTTTCTGCAAACAAAAAATGAAATTGCAAAACCAAAAAATAGTTTAGAATCTGAACCAGGTTTTCTGAAATGAAGGAAAAACCTAAAAAACAGAACCAATTCCTTTTTCCAATCCAAAAATGATTGAATACTTTCACATAACATGAATTTTTAGAATTTGGATCAAAAGAGTCTTAAGGTTTTTCAATGCATAGACAACTCATCATCAAAAAGTTTTGTCACTTCAAAAAGTATAATGTAGGCAACCCAGAAAGACCAAAAATCATCAAGTTATCCAGAACTCGATCACTACACACAAAACTGAAATACATAAGACTATGCAATGATTTTGAGTATGCTTTTGCATATAGTGATGAAAGTTCAAACACTTTTGACACAAAAATTGTTCAAAGTATGATCCCTTTTAAGGAAAATCAGAAATATTTGAAACAAATTATGTCACTAAGAAAAAAACAAAGGGATGTAGGCTATATAAAGACTTTAGAGATCTAGATCAAACCTCCTGTTGTAGCTCCTACAACACCCTCCAAAAATACATAAAATCGTAACACACACTTCAAAATTTTTGGAGCCCCCTTTGAAACTAAAAACGGAAAAAGCCAAGTAAAATTTTTAAGAGCAAGTCGCTAAGTCGCGGATCCATGATTTGCGACCCATGCGACCTATGCGACTCTGCGACCCTAAGTTCGCAGAGGTCGCCAGGTCGCAAGAGTCGGAAGTCAATCAATTTGCGACCTTGCGACCCAGCGACCTTAAGGTCGCAAGGTCGCAAGGTTGCAAAATGAAGTATTACGGGAATTAGCGACTCAGCGACCTTTGCGACCCAGCGACCTTAAGGTCGCGAGGTCGCAAGGTCGCAAGCTTACAACTTGCGACCTCATTTAGTACTCGCACGTGCGACCTTTTTATATAAGGTCGGGTCGCTAGGTCGCATTTGTAGCTCACAGCGAAAACCGTGGAATTACTCTGACAGGTCGACTGGCGCGTTTTCTTCCGGGTAAGTTGCCTTTTCCTCCCTATGTTTCCTTCTTAAGCATTTCTTGCCATTACTGAGCCTCCCCACGGTCTTATTTACTTGCTGAGAGGATTTAGGGTTTTTCTGTTGAGTTTCATCATTGTTTTGTCTCTCATGAACCCCAGGGTCACCCGTCTCTTGCCCATTTCCTCATGGCTATGCCTTATTGTTAGTTTAGACCCTTACAAGCCACGTATTTTTCCTTGTAGGGAAAGCTTATCCGCAAAACCGCGCGCGCGCGAAACCCCCCGGCAGGCTCAAATGCGACCTGCGACCTAGCGACCAGGTCGCAAGGTCGCAAGGTCGCAAAACTCCCTTTCAGCGACTCTGCGACCCTGCGACCTAGTCGCAAGGTCGTGAAGTCGCGTGTGAGTCCTTTTGTGGATCAGCGACCCAACGACTCCCAGAGAACAGTCAATTAAACTTTGCATGTGTAGACTTTATTTAGCCATTATCATCATGTCTTTCTCATCCTGGGATTCTGTCTTGAATGCAACAGGTGAATTTAGAGCAGACACGGTACCGGTCCTCTCCGACTCTAGCAATATGTCACCCCGGGTATCCCGAAGGAGAAGTAGGCAGGTGGTGGAGGAAGAGTCAGACACAGACATACAAACATCTCCTCCACCAATATACAGAGACACCCTTTGCACCTTCGCAAAGGAGGACAGCCTTAGGTGGTATGAAGTATACCGCGAGTTCGCCATGCCAGAAGAGGAGTTCCCAGAAGATCTCCCGGACCGGGAAGTATATCTAAAGGTTAAGAAATCCAAATTGCACCTAGCAGGGTCACATCCCGCCATCTTTCCGTGCCCAGAAATGTTAGACTGGATCATACAAAAGACGGATCCTAAGAATTTCGCAATCCGAGATAGTGGAGGTAAAGCTTTTGCAACGTTGGAGAGCTCAAAAGCACAGGTCTAGTACTCGCTCCCCAAACCAGAGTTTAACTTCACCCCGAGGTGGTTTTCTGCAAATGAAGTGCCGATGGTTGATACAATCAGAAAATGGTGGGCAGAACCAGATAAATTTAAAATCAAAAAGGACCAGGAGTACCCGGTGGCCAGTCTGAGGAAGGTGTATAAGTTAGTGGCCGCCATGCTGTGCAGAGTATACGGGCATTCGGATGCCACCACTTTCAACGGAACATGGGCAACCATTATGGAACACGTAACAGTACACGGCACTCGGTTCAATTGGGCTGGTATACTAATGCGCTCCATGCACACAAATTTGGCTTCAGCTTTAGCCCCAGATGAGGGAGCGCCATCAGAATTCTATATGGCTTCGTATCTATTAGATGCTATCTGTGCCCAGCTGCATGTTGAGGGATGGCCACATAACTGGGACTCCGAATAGACCCAGTCAATACATTTGCAGACCAAGGTATTCTGGGAATCCAGGTACAAGTCAGACATCGAGCAAATCTCTCATGTATTCATTCCCGCCCTTTACGGGAAACTATTTGGTCAAGACACCCCCTGCATGTCTTGGCGAGCAATGGAGACACTAGGTCAGGTGGCACACTGGTTTCCATTCGCTGAATTCACAATCATCCGAGTATTTGGCTCGTTTAAAGCACCACATGCTCTGCCTAAGTTTATTACTGATAAGGTGCTCATGCAGGAGGTATGTTTCCAGATGACCTCGGGTTTCTCTAACGTCCTTTCCAAAGGGAAGAAGAAACCTTGGCCCGCTCTACCTCTCACCATTGGTGCTTATACAGTCAAGGACTCCAGAGAAGTAGCGCGTGAAGGGGAAGAGGTAAAAAGTTATCACTTCAGAAATCTGGATTGTCGAACTTATGACCCAGTCAGGATAGTTCCTGAGCATTGTAAAAGGGCCAATTTTAGATGGAGTTATCAGCACGTCGAGCGCCCGGCAGAGGACGAAAAAAGAAACTGGTACAACGCAGACAGGCATCTAGCTCCAGGGATCGACTCTGACCGAGAAGAAGAGGATCACCAGAATTTAGAAGATAGAAGCCATAAGCTTGGAGGCTCTTCTTCCTCCAAAGATAAGAGAACACAGACCAGTACGGGGCCTGACACCTCGGATCAGCAATGGGCAGCAGAAGCCCAAGCCAAGAAGGAAGAGGAGAAGAAAATGAAGGAGGATGAGGAGAAACGTAAGAAAGATGCCAGGATAGAGCGAAAAAAGAAAAAGGAAGAGGAAAAGGAAAGACAGGAAAAGGAAGCACAGGCGGTGGCAGAACAAGCACTTAAGGAAGAACTCGACAAAGTCGATCGTCAAAAGAAAGCAGAACAAGCCGCCGCGGCAGAGTGAAAGAGAAAAGCTGAAAAGGAAGCAGAGGCAGAGACAGAACGCAGGAAGAAGGAGGAACGCAACAAGGCGGAAGCCGAGCGCCGGCAAAAGGAGAAAGAAAAGGGTCAAACGCAGGATGAGGAGGACAAGCTAATAGACGACATTGACATATCTCCCCTGGAGATCCCTTCAGGTGGCGCGAAAAGTACCCTCAATGTTGATGATTTTCCCGGGGAGCAAGAAGAAGAAGTCTTCGACCTGACCAGATTGACATTTGACCAATTCTCTTTCAAAATACGGCAAGAGAAAAGGAAATCCTTAGTGCAAGGCCATCCCGCCATCTCTACGGTCGCCACTGGAAAGGACATAGTCCCAGATACAAGGACTAACCCTGTTATGATAGCGTCAGCAGGCACCGCTTTTGCCGCAGCCACGGAGGAAAATGTCACTAGAATGAGCAGGGAGATTATTTCCCTACAGAACAGGCTAAGAGCAGCGGAGCAGGAGAAATCAAGACTAGAAAGTGAGATGCTACAGCTCCAAGGTAAGCCCGCCCAAGTGAATGAGGTCCCACTGGCGGTCAGGAAAGAGTGTGATGTGTTGGAAATGACCATGAGGCAAGTATATAAGGAAATGCTCACCCTAAAACAAACAGTGGCCCCATTGGCAGAGGCACGAGAGGAAACCAACCAGAAGCATGAGCAACTCAGGGAAGCCTCGGTAGCTTTGGACAAAATGATAAACTGGACAACGCAGTATCAGCAAGCTCCCGAACATGTGCCTAGGAAGGATTGGAGTCACACACAAGACGCCAAAGTACAAATTCGGATGAATATGCAGTCCAAAGACAAGCTGGCCAAAGATTTGGACAAAGTGATGTCTGCATATAATCACCTGATTAGTGGTATTGACTCCATGAACGCTCCTCATCACATTCCATCGTTAGGGGCACTGGATGAAACTAAAGACTGGGAGCAGGTAGAGCAGGAAATTCAGTCTTTTCTGCAACCCGTGAGACAAGCTGCTGCCGCACCAGAATTCGAGGCATCACAAGAGAACCTAAATTGGTTTCTTGTCACTCCAATACAAATCTATACCAAGCTTGCCTCCCTCTCAATCCTAATCTCTCAGAAGAAGGAGACTCTGATACCGAATGCCCTAGAATGTATGCATTGAATAAAAGAGGAAACCCCTCTTGTCGCCCCTATAACAACAGATTACCAGACTTGGCGAGATTTCCTCAAGGGCAAGAAAGTGGACGTTCCAGAAACCTCAATCACACAACCACCTCCATAGCTAACCTTTTCAGGCGCAAGTCGCGACCGTCCCCAGGTCGCAGGTCGCACCGGCACCCAGGTCGCAGGTCGCATGGGCACTTAGGTCGCAGGTCGCATCGGCACTTAAGTCGCAGGTCGCATGTTCGGCAAAGGTCGTAGGGAAGCTGAACCGTCGGGAAGTTGAAGCGTCGGAAAGCCTAAAGGGTGTGTCCTGAATCTATAAATACCCCTGCGGGGCACATAGTTAGGCGCTTCTCTTTTGTGGACTGAAGAGCAATATTGCATTGTAATTGAAGAACCATACTCTTGGCATATGTAATACAAATACTTGTTAAAACCCCTTTGATTGGATGATGTGTTTAGCTGTGACAACACTGTGTGTATTCTGCGTACAGTTTCAGAATATCGTACGATTAATGAATCTGTGTTATTAATAGTATCATTCATGCTCCATAGCTATCTGTGATTGTGTTGATGATGCTCAAGTTTACTATCTACTCGTATGATGAATGTTAATGAACTGTTTTATTAGCATTTCGTTATATCTTTCGGAGAGTTAAGGGATATTCTCGCCACTTAGAACTGTTTCTTTGGTGGTCGGATTATCTTGCATGCATTACCCCATAGATGTGTTGCTAACGAAACTTCCTGGGCGTATGCATTTCGTCTATTACCTTGCTACGCACAGTGTCATATATTGGTTTGATACATCAGTCATGTATTCTGTATCATGTGAATGAGTGTATGTTTGCAGATTCAATCAGGTTGTTCGAGACCGAAGTGAAAGTCATTTAAGCGGTAGCCGGACCCACAACCCGGACGGGATCCCTACTCCAAACGGTTCAAAGTATAATTGGGACTTTCTACCGGGGAGATCCCCTACTGTTGGCCGGACATATTTTCCCGTCAACAGATTTGGCACTAGAAGGAGGGCCTGAACCTCCGAGCATATGATCGATATTCCATCACAAACTCCCCACCGGGAGGTCATAAATAACGAACCTCCTCTTCCCCCCTTAGAGGATATTCCGAGGGAGGAGGCTCGATACTTTGAAATCACCAACGAACAGTTGAGATCCTTACGCCCAGTTGCCCATAATCTCGTCAGGGATTTACGATATGCCCCCATCATGGAGTTTCTAGCTTACAATAGGACCCCTACTGAGAACATCACCCGTAATGGTGTGCTTGTCAGCACCATACCCGAACTCGTGAACTCCATGATTGAAGACCTCGGGCGGGCGGTCCAGGAAAATGACCCCATTCTCCAAGATAGTGAAGGTTTCCCTGATACTGAACCTTTCCCCGAACCTCAGCCTGACTTACATCAGTGGAACAACAACCAAGTGTATTCCCCGCTAGAAGAAAGAGGAGGGGGTCGAAGAAATGAAAGAGAAGGTAACACAGCCCAAAGAAATGTAGGGGAAGGAATCAGGCCTCGGAGAAACGAGGGTGGAGTCAATAGAGTTCACAAACGTGGAGGCAGAGGAGATATAGTTCGCGGCCAAAGACACCACGTCAACGATCATCACCACCAAAACCAAAATAGGCCCCTTCCCCACAACTGGGAGCATCTTAGAAACATCAATAACCGTGAAAGACACCAAGACGAACACTCTCGCCATCGTGACGGAGCATCAGTGTCAGGGACGGGAAGTGAGTCTAAGGCAGAATCTTGATATCGTCAGCACCCCAGGAGGGTGCAACCCCTAGCCTGGATGGCTCAATCCCCATTGGTTCTTTTAGGTCCTCTCCATGATATGCCTAGACACCCGGAGAAGCATCTTCCTAAATTTGATCCCGAGAAAGGTACCTCCGCGGAAGATCATATTAGTAGTTTCTATCTGTCCCTACAAATCATGAGAGTTCAGTCCGATGATGTCGCATGTCGATTGTTCCCACACACTCTTGTAAACCTTGCAGCCACCTGGTACCGTTCCCTACCCAGTGCTTCTATTACTTCATGGGACCAGTTCCGTCGTGTGTTCCTGCAAAAGTTTGTAGAAGATAAAACACCCTCTATGCTCCTCACAGAACTAAGCACCATCAAGTGTCATAGAAAAGAGAAAGTTAAAGACTTTAACCAACGCTTCACCACAATATTTTTCAGAAATTTCCTCCAAACTTAGCTTTGGACGATTCTATCACCATCGACTACTACACGAAAGCTCTCCCTAGGGATATTGCCGTTTTCGTCAAGCGTGAGGCCCGCGCTACCCTTACGGCAAATTACGCTGTTGCTCTCGCGGTAGAGAAGGACATGTTGTCGATAGGAGTCATGGACCATGAAGGAAAGGATGATCACAAACCAACCACTAAAAAGGGTCAGTCTTCCACCCCTAATAGAGAGAGAGAAACTTTTGATTTCGAGAGTATGGCCAAGACCCTCAAACTACTAACGAATGAGGTCTCTGACTTAAAGAGAAAGGGCGTTGAATCCTCAACTACAGACAAACCTCCAAAACCTTTCTTCAAGAAAAGTAATCCCAACACCAGCAGACCTCCGTCAAACTCTAGTGCCACTCTCAACGTGGAGGAAATAGGGAAAGACAATTTTTGCTCTTTTCACCAAGCTGCCCATTCTGAAAAAACGTGCCCGCAATGGATTGGCAGCATGACCGTGGTGGTTAACCAACTTTTGGATGACCAAACTCCAGGAAACCTGACAGAGGATGAGGTTTCTGATCGAGATGAAGGTTCGCTCCTCGATGGGGAATCAGGAGCCTCTGTCTTAACTTTTGATGTAATTCGCGGGGGAGAGAGTCTTGCTCCCATTGATATCAACATGGCAGGCAGTCCCAAGGCTCAGCCCACTCAAAACTATAGTCTTAGAAGCAAAGGATCTATTCCCGAACAATCATATGAAGACAAGAAAAGGGATTTCCTGAGGAAAATTCTTCCCCCTAGCAACGAAGGACAAGCTACGCCGGATAAGCCTACCAATAGTAATGGCAAAGCAAGTCAAAAGACCAAGCTCCCAGTGGAACCATCGAAAACCACTACCGAACCTAGTCCCCAAACCGACACTAGCTACAACATAGTGGAGGACATGAAAAAGACCAGAGCTAATATCTCACTCTACGAGTTAGCCCGCATCACAAATCAAAAAGAACTTATTTTAAAGGCTTTTTCCAACAACCACAATACGAAAAATGTCAGCAACATGTCGGCACAAACCAGTCCAGATATCCAGTCTATAGTGAACGCTGTCAACACGAATTCGAGAGGCTCCACCCCCCCCTTCCTTTTGTCTTTTGAGATGTTTAACTTCAATGTTCACAATTGTCTCGTTGACTCCAGTGCATCCACGAATGTCATGCCTCTGTCTGTGTGCAAGAAACTCAACATTCTCCCAGAGAAAACTGACGCAAAAATCATTCAACTTGACAGATCACAAGTACCAGCCGTCGGAGAATTAAACAATGTCATCATCCGCCTCTCATCCGACTCTAGGGTCCATCAATGTATTGATATTGTGGTTGTGGACATCCCCGAAGCCTATGGTGTACTGCTTAGCAGGGATTGGTCTAGCAAGTTGCAAGGATACTTTGCCATGGATTGGTCCCATTTATGGCTGCCTTACAAGGGGAGAAACAACCAAATCAGAGTCGAAAGTGAACCGTACATGAAACACACTGTAACTGATTTGGATGCCACAAATGAACCCATCAGCTTTGCCCAAGAGGAACTCGGGATGTGTTTCCTGGAGTCCATTTTTGGATGCTATCAACTTCCTCAGTCTTCAGTAGGCCCCGAGGTCCTTTCTGAAATGACGCTCGTTGCAGAGGAACAAGCCCAAACTGTCTCACACCAAGCCGAAATTCCTCCGCAATACATTACCCCCAAGGACCCGGAAAGCGACATATGGACCTTGTATTACGACGGTTCCAAGAACCTCGATGGTTCTGGCGCTGGCTGCGTTTTGCTTGATCCGCATAAGAAAAAATTCTTAGTCTCTTGTCGACTTGAGTTCCAATGCACTAACAACACTGCCGAGTATGAAGCTTTGATCCTTGGGCTTAAAAAGGCGCTGGATTTGAAGGTAAAATGCTTACGGGTCATTGGAGACTCCAAGATTATCACTCGGCAGGTACGCAATACTATTCACTATTTGTCTCCACATTTGAAGGCGTATCAGCAAGAGGTATGGCGATTAATTTCTACTTTTGACGCTTTTGGAATCAAATCTGTTCTAAGAATGCATAACGCAGCGGCGGATACTCTAGCTAATGCTGCCGCTAGATTTACCCCTTTGAGGGACGATTTTTCTATTGAAGTTATGTACAAACCCTCCGTGCCAGACAATATCACTAATCTGCATGTTTTTGATGATGATCAACAGGTGCTGGAATTTATGTGCAACTCAGAGATATTCAAAGACGCTGCTATAGATGAAGATGAGCACGACCAAGCTATGCAAAAGGAGTACGAGCAAGTCAAAGGAAATCCCATGCCTAAAGGGGTGGTATCACTGGAGAAGCTCTTCGATCTACAAAATCGGTTCCGTGGGCCCCCAAACGCAAAAGTACAGAGCTCGATCTTGGCTCATCGACAAGTGAACTTGGGATCAGAAGATAATCCTAAATTCGTCAACCTGGGGAAAGACTGCACCCCCCAAGAGGCTCAAGATTTCACTCAGCTATTTCGCAAGTATCGTCACGTATTCGCTTGGACATATGAGGACTTACGCACATACGATACTCGAATCATACAACATGTGATACCCATTAAAGAAAATGTAAAACCATTCCAACAGAAGCTTAGGAAAGTACATCCTACGATGGAGCCACTGATTCTAAAAGAACTCAAAAAACTTTTGGATGCCCGCATTATCTTCAAAGTTCGCCATTCCACATGGGTGTCCAATTTGGTCCCGGTACGGAAGAAGTCAGGTGAAATTCGCTTATGTGTAGATTTCCGAAACTTAAACCGGGCCTCGAGTAAAGATAATTACCCAGTGCCCCCTATGGAGCAGATACTACAAGTAGTGGCCGGCTCAGAAATGTTCTCCTTGTTGGACGGATTCTCTGGCTACAATCAAGTACTAGTGGCTGAACCAGATAGGTTAAAGACTACATTTCGGACTAAGTGGGGAACCTTCGCATACAGGCGTATGCCCTTTGGATTAATCAACGCAGGGGCAACTTTCCAAAGAGCTATGGATATAGCATTCAGAGGTCTGATAGGCCAAAGTGTGGTGGTCTACTTGGATGACGTTACTGTGTTTTCTAAACATCGGGGGGATCATTTGCGTCACCTCAGACAGATCTTCGAAAGGTGCAGAAAATACGGTATCTCGCTCAACCCAAAGAAGATAATTTTTGCCGTAGCAGAGGGAAATTTACTGGGTCACATCATAACTAAGCAAGGCATTGTCATTGATCCAGAACGTGCGAAAGCCATTGCTCAGATTTCTCCCCCCAGCAGTAAGAAAGCGATGCAGTCCTTTTTGGGAAAGATCAATTTTGTACATAAGTTCATATCAGATTTCGCCCAGATAGTGAAGCCACTGCAGGGGATGATAAAGAAAAATGCTACCTTCAAATGGAATCAACCCGAAAAGGAAGCGTTCGACCAGATCAAGAAAGCGATAGCCGAAGCGCCTTCCCTCCAGAGCCCAGATTTCGGCAGAGATTTCAGCTTGTACACGTTCGCTTCAGACTCGTCCCTGGCAGCCGTACTCACACAAAAGGACAGAAATAATGACGAGCGCCCCATTTCATTCATGAGCACCGGTCTGCAGGGAGCTGAATTAAATTATCCTGAAATCGAGAAACAGGCCTATGCGGTATACAAAGCGGTCAAACATTTCAGACCGTACATCTTGAAAAACCATGTCACAGTTTACGTTCCCCACCCAGCTGTTCGCTCACTATTCATGCAGCAAGAGTTGGGCGAGAGACGAGGGAACTGGGTTGCGTGTATGCAAGAGTACGACTTAGAGTTTAAGCCAGCACGCACAGTTAAAGGGCAAGGTTTATGGCAAATGGCTGCAGAGGCCGCAAGTTCCCAAAAGAGTGAAGAAGATAATTGGGAGCAAGAAATTGATATGTACCAAACTGACGTCATGCCTCAGGAAAGGAACCCTTCTTGGTACTCGGATATCTCGGGATATTTGGCACACGGTGTGTTGGACTCAGATCTAGATGCCCGGCAGAAACGTGCAATCAGGCTCAAAGCTGCATCTTACCAGTTAATCCAAGGGAAGATTTTCAAGAAACATTCCAATGGAGTCATGTTACGCTGCCTGGAACATGACGAAGCTCAGAAAGTCTTAACCGAGCTGCACGATGGACCAGCAGGAGGTCATTACGCCGGGGATACCACTGCCCATAAAATTATGCACGCAGGTTATTATTGGCCAACCCTTTTCAGAGATGCCCACGCATATGTTCGGAAATGTATTCAATGCCAGAAATTCGCAAGCCAAGAAGCGTGTCCCGCTGCTCCTTTGTTGTCAGTAGCAGTAGAAGAACCTTTTCAACAATGGGGTATAGACGTCATTGGCGAGATCCTACCCCACTCTTCTAAGCAACACAGGTACATCCTAACAGCCACTGATTACTTCACCAGGTGGGTTGAAGCAGTACCATTACGCCAAGTCAACGACCAGGAGGTAATGCAATTTGTCATTCATTCCATCATTACCAGGTTTGGCGTTCCGACCTCCTTGGTTTTTGATAATGCAACATATTTTTCATCTTTTAAATTATATGATTTTGCTTTAGAAAATGGTATCGTTCTTAAACACTCTGCAAAATACTATCCCCAAGGAAATGGTCTAGCGGAATCAACAAATAAAAATCTGATTCGCATCATTAAAAAGACCCTTCTATCTCACCAATGAAACTGGCATAATGCTCTCCAAAATGCACTTTGGGCTGATCGCGTCACCCCTAAGTCCTCAATAGGCACCTCACCATATTTTCTCATGTATGGGAAAGAAGCTGTCCTCCCTCCCAATTTGTCTCTTCCTGCTCTGCAGTTGTCTCAAGAGTGTCATGGTACCCCTTGCCCCGCCTTGCAAACCCGCATTGACACCCTGCTGAAATTAGAAGAGGAAAGGCAAAAAACCCGGGAGAAATTCGCCATCCACCAGAGTCGAATCAAGAAATGGTTCGATAAAAAGTCTGCAGGAGATAAAAAATTTGAAGTAGGAGACCTGGTCCTAAAATGGGATAAAGCACACGAAGAAAAAGGAAAACATGCCAAATTTCAAGCACTATGGATAGGTCCCTTTCAGGTTAAAGAAAAGGTGGGTCCCCATACTTTCCGATTGCAAACTCTGGAAGGAAAAGTCGAGGTCCTCCCGGTAAACGGGCATGACCTCAAACACTATTTTACTTAAACCCTTTAAAAAAAAAAAAAAAAAAAAAAAACTCTGTCTCTAATTCTTCAAAGAAAACCTTGTCTAAGCTGCCCGCAACCGGCTCACTCATTGAAGAGGTTCTATGCTGATGAAAGGCCCTTCCCGCAAAACACGGGGCAGTCGAAACTCGCTTGTAATGGGCACCTAAGGATAATACACGGTCTTCCTAGAGTCTTCAAGCATAAGGAACCACCTAGCGGCTTAAAGGGTGCAGGCAGAAAAGGTCTTGCATGGCAGCAACTGGATCGTGAGGGAACAGGGTTAACTCAAGACAATTGCAGGTCATCCGGGAAAAACCCGAGTCCTCATATGAGACCAGGAGCAACCTCTCTGCAAGTAAAATAAGTCGGGATCCCTCATCCGCCCAGGCAAAATATGCCCATCTAAATAAGTGCTACAGGCACATTCTCAAATAAGTGCAATCGCACACAAATAAAGGGTAAAGGATTGAGAAAGGCTTCCTGCGCAGAGAGGTGTTGTAACAACTCCGCCGGGGTACTGACCAGGCTCGCCGGCAGCGGAGCAACGTTCATGACTCCTTAGGCAGTGACTCCGCCAGAGCCGAGAGGTTCGCTGGCAGCGGAGCAACACCATGAGGACGAAATAATTGTACCGGACCCTGCAGTTGTCCAAGGTTTCCCCGACCCTCTCGATCCTGGAGCGCGAGGAATTAAAATTCGGTTGATCTGCACCCAATAAGCCAAAAGGCCAAGCAACTATGCGGGGTGGCAAAGGAAGGAAGGTGTAAACTCTGAGGTAAAAGAACAAGCTAGTATTAGACCCCTCCCTCCTCCCTCATCGACCCTTCATCGGCAAAGACTCTGAATTCATCCAGTGAATCGCCATTTGTTGTAGCTACTACAACACCCTCCAAAAATACAAAAAAAAATCATAACACACACTTCAAAATTTTTGGAGCCCCCTTTGAAACTAAAGAAGAAAAAAGCCAAGTAAAGTTTTTAAGAGCAAGTCGCTAAGTCGCGGATCCATGATTTACGACCCATGCGACCCATGCGACTCTGTGACCCTAAGGTTGCCAGGTCGCCAGGTTGCAAGAGTCGGAAGTCAGGCAATTTGCGACCTTGCGACCCAGCAACCTTAAGGTCGCAAGGTCGCAAGGTCGCAAAATGAAGTATTAAGGGAATTAGCGACTAAGCGACCTTACGACCCAATGACCTTAAGGTCGCGAGGTCGCAAGGTCGCAAACTACCAACTTGCGACCTCATTTATTGCTCGCACGTGCGACTCCTTTTTATAAGGGCAGGTCGCTAGGTCGCATTTTTGACTCGCGGCGAAAATCGTGGAATTTCTCTGACAGGTCGGCTGGCGCGTTTTCTTCCGGGTAAGTTGCCATTTCCTCCCTATGTTTCCTTTCCCAACATTTCTTGCTAAAATCTAGCCACCCCATGGTCTTAATTACTTGCTGGTGAGCAGATAGGGTTTTCGGTTGAGTTTTATTTTTGTTTTGGTTCCCATAAACCCCAGAGTCACCTGTGTCTTGCCCAATTCCTCATGGCTATGCCTTATTTCCAGTTTAAACCCTTTCCAGCCGCACATGTTTCTCGTTAAGGAGAAATTATCCGCAAAACCGCGCGCCCTCGAAACCCCCCGGCAGGGCCAAGTGCGACTTGCGACCCAGCGACCCGGTCGCAAGGTCGCAAGGTCGCGCGACTCTCTGTTAGCGACTCTACGACCTTGCGACCTAGTCGCAAGGTCGCGAGGTCGCATGTGAGGGATTTTGTAGATCAGCGACCCTGCGACCCCAAGAGAACAGTTAATTAAAACTCTGCATGTGTAGACTTTATTTAGCCGTTATCATCATGTCTTTCTCATCCTGGGATTCTTTCTTGAATGCAACAGGTGAATTTAGAGCAGACACGGTACTGGTCCTCTCCGACTCTAGCAATATGGCACCCCGGGTATCCCGAAGGAGAAGTAAGCAGGTGGTGGAGGAAGAGTCAGACACAGACATACAAACATCTCCTCCACCAATATACAGAGACACCCTTTGCACCTTCGCAAAGGAGGACATCCTTAGGTGGTATGAAGTATACCGCGAGTTCGCCATAACAGAAGATGAGTTTCCAGAAGATCTCCCGGACCGGGAAGTATACCTGAAGGTCAAGAAATCCAAATTTCACCTAGCAGGGTCACATCCCGCCATCTTTCCGTGCCCAGAAATGTGAGACTGGATCATACAGAAGACGGATCCTAAGAACTTCGCAATCCGAGATAGTGGAGGTAAAGCTTTTGCAACGTTGGAGAGCTCAAAAGCACAGGTCTACTACTCGCTACCCCAACCAGAGGTAAACTTTACCCCGAGATGGTTTTCTGCAAATGAAGTGCCGATGGTTGATACAATCAGAAAATGGTGGGCGGAACCAGATAAGTTTAAAATCAAGAAAGACCAGGAGTACCCGGTGGCCAGTCTGAGGAAGGTGTATAAGTTAGTGGCCGCCATGCTGTGCAGAGTGTACGGACGTTTGGACGCCACCACTTTCAACGGAACATGGGCAACCATTATGGAACACGTAACAGTACACGGCACTCGGTTCAATTGGGCTAGTATATTAATGGGCTCCATGCACACAAATTTGGCTTCAGCTTTAGCCCCAGATGAGGGAGCGCCGTCAGAATTCTATATGGCTTCGTATCTATTAGATGCTGTCTGTGCCCAGCTGCATGTTGAGGGATGGCCACATAACTGGGACTCCGAACAAACCCAGGCAATACATTTGCAGACCAAGGTATTCTGGGAATCCAGGTACAAGTCAGACATCGAGAAAATCTCTCATATATTCATTCCCGCCCTTTACGGGAAACTATTTGGTCAAGACACCCCCTGCATGTCTTGGCGAGCAATGGAGACACTAGGTCAGGTGGCACACTGGTTTCCATTCGCTGAATTCACAATCATTCGAGTATTTGGCTCGTTTAAAGCACCACATGCTCTGCCTAAGTTTATTACCGATAAGGTGCTCATGCAGGAGGTATGTTTCCAGATGACCTCGGGCTTCTCTAACGTCCTTTCCAAAAAGAAGAAGAAACCCTGGCCTGCTCTACCTCTCACCATTGGTGCTTATACAGTCAAGGACTCCAGAGAAGTAGGGCGTGAAGGAGAAGAGGTAAAAAGTTATCACTTCAGAAATCTGGATTGCCGAACTTATGACCCAGTCAGGATAGTTCCTGAGCATTGTAAAAGGGCCAATTTTAGATGGAGTTATCAGCACGTCGAGCGCCCGGCAGAGGACGAAAAAAGAAACTGGTACAACGCAGAAAGGAATCTAGCTCCAGGGATCGACTCTGATCGAGAAGAAGAGGATCACCAGAATTTAGAGGATAGAAGCCAGAAGCTTGGAGGCTCTTCTTCCTCCAAAGATAAGAGAACACATACCGGTACAAGGCCTGACACCTCGGATCAGCAAAGGGAAGCAGAAGCCCAAGCCAAGAAGGAAGAGGAAAAGAAAATGAAGGAGGAGGAAGAGAAACGTAAGAAAGATTCCAGGACAGAGCGAAAGAAGAAAAAGGAAGAGGAAAAGGAAAGACAGGAAAAGGAGGCACAGGCGGTGGCAGAAAAAGCACTAAAGGAAGAACTCGACAAAGTCGACCGTCAAAAGAAGGAAGAACAAGCCGCTGCGGCAGAGCGAAAAAGAAAAGCTGAAAAGGAAACAGAGGCAGAGGCAGAACGCAGAATGAAGGAGGACCACGACAAGGCGGAGGCCGAGCGCCGGCAAAAGGAAAAAGAAAAGGATCAAACACAGGATGAGGAGGACGAGCTAATAGACGACATTGACCTATCTTCCCTGGATATCCCTTCAGGTGGCGCGAAAAGTACCCTCAATGTTGATGATTTTCCCGGGACGCAGGAAGAAGAAGTCTTCGACCTGACCAGATTGACATTTGACCATTTCTCTTTAAAAATACGGCAAGAGAAAAGGAAATCCTTAGTGCAAGGCCATCCCGCCATCTCTACGGTCGCCACTGGAAAGGACATAGTCCCAGATACAAGGACTAACCCTGTTATGATAGCATCAGCAGGCACCGCTTTTTCCGCGGCCACAGAGGAAAATGTCACTAGGATGAGCAGGGAAATTATTTCTTTGCAGAACAGGCTAAAAGCAGCGGAGCAAGAGAAATCAAGACTAGAAAGTGAGATGCTACAGCTCCAAAGTAAGCCCGCCCAAGTAAACGAGGTCCCACTGGCGGTCAAGAAAGAGTGTGATGTGTTGGAAATGACCATGAGGCAAGTATACAAAGAAATGCTCACACTAAAACAAACAGTGGCCCCATTGGCAGCGGCACGAGAGGAAACCAAACGGAAGCACGAGCAGCTCAGGGAAGCCTCGGCGGCTTTGGACAAAATGATGAACTGGACAGCACAGTATCAGCAAGCTCCCGAACATGTGCCTAGGAAGGATTGGAGTCATACGCAAGAAGCCAAAGTACAAATTCGGATGAATATGCAGTCCAAAGACAAGCTGGCCAAATATTTGGACAAAGTGATGTCTGCATATAATCACCTGATCAGTGGTATTGACTCTATGAACGCTCTTCATCACATTCCGTCATTAGGGGCACTGAATGAGACTAAAGACTGGGAGCAGGTAGAACAGGAAATTCAGTCTTTTCTGCAACCCGTGAGACAAGCTGCTGCCACACCAGAATTCGAGGCATCGCAAGAAAACCTAAATCGGTTGCTTGTCACTCCGGTACAAATCTACACCAAGCTTGCCTCCCTCTCAATGCTGATCTCTCAGAAGAAGGAGACTCTGGTACCGAATGCCCTAGAATGTATGCATCGAATAAAAGAGGAAAGCCCTCTTGTCGCTCCCATAACAGCAGATTACCAGACTTGGCGAGATTTCCTCAAGGGAAAGAAAGTTGACGATCCAGAAACTTCAATTACGCGAACACCTCCATAGTTTAACCGCTGAGTCGCAAGTCGCTTTTTGTCCCCCAGGTCGCAGGTCGCACCTGCGACCAGGTCGCAGGTCGCACATGCGACCAAGTCGCAGGTTGCAATCTTCTGGTCGCAGGTCGCAAGTGTGACAAAGGTTGCAGGGAAGCTTAACCGTCGGGAAGTTGAAGCGTCGGAAGGCCATAAGGACGCCTTTTGAATCTATAAATACCCCTGTGGGGCACATAGTTAAAGGCTCCTCTTTTGTGGACTGAAAGGAAATATTGCATTGTAATTTAAGAATCATACTCTTGACATATATAATACAAATACTTGTTAAAACCCCTTTGATTGGATGATGTGTCTAGCTGTGACAACACTGCGTGTATTCTGCGTATAGTTTCAGAATATCTTTTGATTAATGAATCTGTGTTACTAATAGTATCATTCATGCTCCATAGCTATCTGTGATTGTGTTGATGATGCTCAAGTTTGCTATTTACTCTTATGATGAATGTTAATGAACTGTTTTATTAGCATTTCGTTATATCTTTCGGAAAGTTAAGGGATATTCTCGCCATTAAAGAACTGTTTCTTTGGTGGTCAGTTTATCTTGTATGCATTTCCCCATAGATGTGTTGCTAACGACATTTCCTGGGCGCATGCATTTTGTTTATTACCTTGCTACGCACAGTGTCATATATCAGTTTTGATACATCAATCATGTATTATGTATCATGTGAATGAGTGTATGTTTGCAGATTCAATCAGGTTGTTCGAGACCGAAGAGGAAGTCATTTAAGTGGTAGCCGGACCCACACCCCGGACGGGATCCCTACTCCAAACGGTTCAAAGTCTAATTGGGACTTTCTACCGGGGAGATCCCCTACTGTTGGCCGGACATATTTTCCCGTCAACACCTCCCTAAAGGACAAATACCCTTTTTTCAAAACTAATCATATGCTGCAAAGGGTAAAAAGTTCTAAAAAGATGTCATTGTTTAGTAGTGTTTCAGATTACAATCAAATGACAATACTTCCCACATATCAACATGAAGCCACTTTCAAAGCACCTTGGGGTACCTACTTGTATGATCAAATGACGTCTGAGTCATGGAGTGCTGAAGCTACTTTCCAAAGATCCATGGCTCTAGATTTGAGCTATTCTACCATGGTATACATTGATGTCATCATTGTATGTTTTAAAACACATAAATACTACCTTGTTCATCTAAGAGATTTCTTTAACAGAGACCAAGTTCAGAAGCAAAAATCAATGAGAAGGTATAAAAGAAAACATGAAAAGTTTTAGAGTTTGTGGGAAAATCTTCACATCATGCATTCCAATAGGGGTAGAATTTTTTTTTTTTACCAAAGCTGAATGGAAGAGAGTTTGGAGATCATGTTGATGACAGGATGCTCAAGTACTATTTCTGTCAAGAATCTTAGTTTTCAAACTTTCATTCACTGTACATAACATTGCATGATGAGAGATCATAAAAACAAAAATACAAAAACAAATAAAGAAGGAAAAAGAGGGCATATTTAAAAAAAAAGGTACAACCCCATACCCAAAAAATAGTAATGCTGAAAGTGTGCAAGCCTAAATTCCACTGCTTGTTCAAAAGGAAGATCTTGTTCAGTCATCTAGCCTAATCATGGCTCAATATGTTTTTAATTGTGTGTTGATAAGTTAGTAAAAGAGATCTTGTCAAATCATTCAAACTTGACTTGTCAAAAAGAATATATTAGGAGTGAAAGATACTGGTTCCAGATGCTCAAAATTGAACCAAAGAGAAAGATGGGGATGCATAGAAAATGATAGATCACAACCCTTATTTTTATAGTTTTGTTTGTATAAAAACAATGTTTGTGTGCAGCTTGTCCTAATGCCACAACCCATGGCAAGTCAGATTTCCTAATCCTAATTTAAACCATGTTTTAAATTTCCTGTCAATAGCTTAGAGAATGAAGTCTGTCATACAGCTTAATCTTGACAGTCAAATAGTCTAGGTAGAGAATAAAAAGAGTTCACTAGCATAATCTGAACTCTTTGAAGTGATAAGAGTAGAAGTAGATAGTTTGTCTTCACTTTCAAAATAAAAAATGTCAAGGGTTTTCCAATTAAAGTGCACCCAAGGAAGAAAAAATGTTAGAAAATTAGGTTGGGTAGGTAGAGATGAAGTTGGATTAATCATGTTTTTCAGATTATTGAGGTCACAACCTCAAAGAAACATCAACAAATGAAAAGAAAGAAAAATTTGCGCAATGGATGAGGCACTGGTCTTCATAAACCAAGAGATCTGAAATTCTGGACACCTCCTGAAAAGGATCTGCCCTCCCCAAGTGGAGCCACTGTTAGTCATCAGTAATTTTGGCTATTTTGTAGATGACTAAATGCTTGTTGTAGATTTCTAAAAATAAAATTCATGAATGTTGTAAGTTTTATAAATCTCACTGCCTTCATTATCCTTAGGATAAAATTTTCACTTTTTCAATATCCTATCATGTCATGGTCAGCTTACCACTCCTAGAAGACCCACCATGGGCTCATGCCACTCATTTTCATTATGTTTTTCCACCTATTTCCTTAGCACTCTGTTTTGACTTGCCTAACCCTTTCACTTGCCACCTAGGATCACCAACCAACCTATTCATTCTTGTGTTTTCCCGGATACATCAAGCATTGATGGTCTAAAAACTATCTCTGTAGGCTTTTTAGATAAATAAAGTACATTGGATTTTGGATCTTCAGTACATCAAAATATAAAAAAATCTTTTTTTCATACTTGAGAACCTTAAGCAAAGTTTTCAATCAAGGAACAAGGTCTAAAGAGCCTCTCACTAGGTCACTAGGGTTTCATATGTTATAGGTCTGTCTTTGATGTTCTAAAACACTATTTTTCTTATGCCAAGAAGATGAAACCAAATGTGAAAGAAATTCAAGTAATTTTTTGTCCAAATTAGATCAGAAATACCTTCAAGAAATATTACTTTTCCAAAGACAACATTCTGCTGGAGGCTAATTGTGAATCTTAAAAATTTATGCTGGAATGATTGAGATGGCTATCATGCAAAAAATGAGGTAAGGTAAGAGGACATGTCCTCACTAAAGGACATCCACAACAAAGAAAGGGAGCATGCCTATGTTCAAAGAGAATCAGGATTTTGAGGACTAATTGGCTAAACAATGTTTCCAACCAAGAAGCTAATGCAAAAGACCACAAGGACACATGCACATCAACACAACCAAGGACAAATTGAATATTTTTAGAAGTTATAAATGAATAAGGGAAAAAGGTGAGGTGAAGTGAATAGAAATGAATGAACTTGAAAGAGCTATAGAGAACTTAGAAGACAACAATAATTATTCTTCTCTAATAGCCCTAAAACTTAAGATTTTGGAAATATAGGAAAAGTGGGTAAAATGAAGATGATGGGCCTCCATCATGATGGCATAAATTTTCCAAAAAGTTGTTAAAGTTAATTTCTAGGGTTTTCCAAGGCAATGGTGTTTTACCACATCAAAGGGAGAAACTGCAAAGAGTATCAGTGTGAAAGAGTTCAAGCCTCCATTTTTAGTAAATTTCCCTCAAAATGGTCAAAGGAAAGAAGGCATAGGGTTAAGCTTAAAAATGGAAGACCAAGCTGAGTATGAGTTTAATGTTGAGTAACTGAGGTTGTTAAACTCCAAAGAATGACAATAGATACCAAAACAACTGTGTCATGGCACCTACAAAAAATCAAAAGTGGCCAAGAAGAGACATAGAATACATGATTTTTAGCCTTCATCAAATTGGATATATCACTGTAAAAAATCAGTAAGAAGGTAAAGAAACATGTTTTCAGGTCACTTACACTCAGAAATGCCAAAAAGTATAAAAACATGTTTTCAGTTTAGCAGTGCAAGCAGAAACAGGTTTTGACAGTGCTAAGACCCTCAAAGGTTAAAAATGACATTTTTCATCTCTCCAGTAAGCCATCACCAAAAGAAGAAAATTCACTTTGAAAGGTTTTCAAATCACATGCAAAAGGTCAAAAGGGATATCAATCAAATGAAAAAAGAGATTAAGAAACATTACAAAGTGGGTTTAGGAAAAAATAAATTTGCATGACCAAGGCTATAAAAGTAAAAAACACTTAAGCACTTGACTCATTGTGCATTTGATATTTGCAAGAAGAGCAAGAAAACCCTGCTAGAGAAATTTCCGAGTTTTTCAGAGAATCTGGGCCAAGTCACTGGCGCTACGCATAGACAATGGCGCTGCACTCACAAACCCCGACGTTGCGCGAATAGGGGTCTTCAAGGTGCAATTTTTCACTGCGCTACACATACACTGGGTGGCGCTGCGCTCAGGTGAAACCCAACACCTAATCGGCCCGACTCGCCCAGGAGTGCCAGTGCTACGCCCAGGCAGAGGCCCGACCTGACCTTTCTCCTACCTGTTGCTGCGAGCAGATGCTAACAGGCTTGCACGAGAAGGAATTTTTGCTCACAGAAAACCTGAATAGCCCAGCGCTATGCTCAAATAGAGGCTCGACTCACCCGATGCTGTGCTTAGAGGGCGATCTGACAGTGCGGGCAGGGCGCTGCGCTAATACAGAAACTCTCCCAAACTGCAAAAATTTTTTCAGGGAGTCAAGGGAGACACCTCCAAATCACCTCCAAATATCTGCAAGCAAGCTAAAACTATAAGGTGCCCTGTTTCTCCTCCTCTCAAGTGTTTTTAGTCATTTGGTGGTTAAATGAATGACTGAACCCTAAATAGTTGCAAACCCTAGGTCATCATGACAAGTATTCCTCTATTTTAACCTCCAAATCATTTTCAGTGAAGGGGAGTGAATTAGGGTAGTTCCATTTCATGTAAAAAACCTTCATCAACCTCAAAGGCACTCAATCATATACCTCACCTCTACATCACTCATTTGCAAAGAGTTTACTACCATCATTTTCTTTTACTCCTCTTGCCCAAGTTTTCCCACCATCAACCCTAAATCACCATGTTAGGAGCATAAAACAGTAGTAGCAGTTAAAGAGGCCATGGGCCTATGAGGCCAAACCACAAGGGAGGGAAAGTGAACATATTTGAACCCCAAAGCACAGTGGATATCACCTCATCTCCCATGATCCTCTCATGTTTCTAGAATGTAGGGTGTTTCCAATTTTGTGAGAGAGTCAAACAAGTGCAAAGCCACCCAGAGCTTACAAGGCTTTTCATACTTAACCTACACAACAAACAATCAAGCCTTGCAGGAGTGGACTTTGAAGTATTAGCAGATTCCATATCTAATTCTACAGGTATCCCCGTTGTTGGTAAAAAGTGGTTTAAGAAGGCCAAATTGGACAAGAACTATTATGAGCCATTTGTCAAGACTAGGTACAGAGAAGGTTGCAAGGAAATTTTCCCTTTCTCACACCTCAAATAGAGATTTTCACCCTTGATGAAAGTCATTATGAAGTAATTTACCTGCGAGGGGAGATACTTCAGGCTCTACTCCTACCATGTCAGAATCCTCATGCATTTCACAAGGGTCAAAATACTCAACTTGCCCTACTACCTCTATAGAAGTATGGACAAAATGTCTTCTGTTGTTCGGAGAAGGAATCCTTCCCAACAAATACAGATTTTGTTTCACCATTCCTTGATCAAGATGGTGGTTTTACATCAGTTGGGATAGAAGGGCATACCTTGGGAGGTATTCATAGCACATGAAGTCTTCACAAGCCTACAACTTCCTCATCAACCTAACTTGCCCTCATCATCTACACAAGTGTCCTCACCTCAAGAAAAACTCCCCTCCTCCCCTTATCTTGATGCATCAAATGAAGAATGAAGTGGCAATGATGAATTAAGTGAAAATGAGGGAGATGATGATAATGAGTCAAATCAAAATGAAGAGGGTGAGAGTGACAATAAATTAGTCCAAAGTGAAGAAAAAGGAGATGTGTTACACTAAAATCTGTCATCCTGACATTTTACTATGAGTATGAGCTCATTATTACTCATACTTCCTCCTTTTTCAAGTCTAACATACCAGCTCCTCATGTCAAGCTTCAAAATCAGAGAAAAGTCCCTAAAATCCCCTAAGAATTGGTATCACACTTTCTCTATACATTCCCTGCGGTCCCGCACCTAAATTTCAGCCTGCCTGCGGAACCATACCGCACGTTCTTTGTGTTATGGGTGCGGACCTCTGTAAAACATAAAAAGGCGAGAAAGTAAAGATAAAAAGTTGATTTCAGATGAATTCTAGAAGATTCTAGATGGGAATTTTTGGGAATGGATATGCTTTGAGAAGGTTCATGCATCCCTCACTTGATGGAGCTAACCCCTTGATGTAAGGAGCTAATCCCTTTGAAGGAGGATTCTATCCCTTCATATTTGGAACAAGAAACCTCCTCTTTTCCACTATAAAAAGAGGCCTTGGGTAGCCTCAAAGGGAGTTGGAGTTCAAGCTTATGATATTTGAAGTTAAATGCTGTTGAGATTCAGACTTAGTTAACTAGGACTTTCTGTGAGGTTAAATCACTCATCTCCATTTGTCTTGGTTCAAAGAGTGCAATGCTTGTCAAATTAGAAGAGATTCCTGCTTCGGACCCCGGGAGGACCTGCACAACATCAAGGCACAGGTTGTAAAATTTTTCTATATTTGAAGTTAATACAAATATACTCATTTCTCTCATTAAACTGTCTATTCATGGTTTATTTCATAAATTCCTTGATCATTATGATAAGTATGGTTTATAATAATGTCTATACAGGTGCTGCTTAATCTTTTTGCTTGTTTGTGACTGTAGATTCACGAGGAACGTTCTTTCAGTGCACGGGAAGGACTTCAACGAAATCAAGAAAGCGTTGGACATAAGGTAGGCCTTACACCTATATAGTGTTTTTATGAATCCTATATGCTTAGAGAAAGATTAGTATAATTGGCTGTTTGTTGTTAGTTACCTTTAGTACTAGAGAGATTAGTCTTGTCCGCAAGACAGATTAATCTACACAACAAGATGAAGAGGAAGAGGAAGGAAATGATGATGAAGAAAGTGGTAGTGAACAAGACAGTGATGAAGGTGAAAACAGTGAGCATGAAAGTGAGAAAAACAGTAACAAAATGGAAGAGGATGGTGAAGAATATGAGGAGGTTGAAAGTGGAAATGAAATGAGCATTGATGAAGAGGATATCAACAATAAAACAGAGGATACACACGTAGATAATGAAGAGGAAAATGATGATGCAGATATAGAAAATGATGAGGCAGAGACAAAAAATGATGATGAAGCTATGACAGATAATGAAGACATGAAAGAAGATGAAAATGTTAAAGATAATGACAGTGAGGACAATGCAGAAAATGAAGGCAACGTGAAAAAAATGAAGCAAGCCTCAGTGATGAAAAGGACGGAAAAGAAAAAAATATTCATGACAGTCATGACAACAATCAACCCCTCAGTGATAACGAAAATGATGATAGTGCAGAAGATCAAGAGGAAAACAATCATGATGAAGAACAAAATGATAATGCAGACATCAATGAGGAGGATGAGAGTGGTGATGATGTAGAAGAAAATGATGAGGCAGAAAATATAATGACTGATGATACCAATGATGAAAATGAAGAGGGTGATGATAGTAGCAAGGATCATATCCATGATCAGGAAACCAACAAGATCACAATCACACCTCTTGCATTAACCTATCAAAGAGGGCCAAGGCTTGTGTTTGCTGCCTCTAAAAGGCAAGGTACCATACCATCTGTTAGCACCCAATCTGAACCTCAGGCTGAAAAGGAAAAATCAGGGTAACAACTAAACCACGCTCAGCCTTGTAGCTAGCCCTACAAGGACAGGAGAGGGCTCTCTCCGTAGAATAGATATCCAATAAAACAATAATGAGACTGATTTTAGGCTAGGTATATAAATGGGAAAAGAGTTTGATAAATGACTGAATTTCAGGGATGTATGGGACGAAGGACAGCCCGAGCTGAGGAATTAAATCAAGGACACAGGATATTTCATGGGGCAAGGCAGGCGGGAGGTTTAGCAATCAAATTGAAATTATGTGAAATGAAAAGGCTATTGAGGAGCTGAAAAGGGCATAATACATGGATCCTTTTCAAACAGAAGAAAACACACAAAGTATGAACGGTTTCCCAAGGCAGAGCATATAAAATGGATTCTACCTTTCTACTTGAAAACATTCAACTGGTAATGTTTATGAATGAATTGTGAAACATAACAAAATACACATGAAACATAAAGGAGAGACATATGCTAAAACTCATACCACATGAATCCCATAAATCAGAGCTGCATCACTTTATTAAATCCCTGCCGAACTGTACAAAAGGAGCACAAAGCTCACTGCCACACTATTCCCCTACTTCTGAGTTTTCAGATCTCAGACTTTCCAGCCTTTTACAAATGATTAGAATTTACAATAAATAGACAGATTTGTGGGAATATAGAACGATAGAAAGAGGAGAAATCATAACTGAAGATGGAAAACCAAGAGCCAATAATATTTTCGTAAAGGAAGAGCTGCGTTACATAATTTCATTTGAAATTATATGATACCCAATGAGGAAGCGAAACCTGTAGCGTGGATCATCTCTGCAATGAAACTGAAAATGTGACTGTTACAATCTGGGTTCTCGGCCTCTGACTGTTCGCTTTCCATTATTTCTTTAAATAAAACTGCCTCTTCTTATATTTGCTTTGGAAAAATGAATTTATGCGTTCGTGAAGGGAGGAATGTATTTAAATGGGAAAGGGAAGGGAAATGGAGGCAGGAAACTTATGAAAATCGCAATCGGGATCAGGAGCGGGCCAGAGATATGATATTACACAGTAATCACAATCGCAATATCAGAGTGGAGTGGGAGGGGAGTGATATTACAGATATGCAATGCGATGGGAGGACGACCTTTGTAATAAACAAATATAACCAAAGTATTGAATTAACAAAGGGCTAGGACTTTTCTTTATGAACGAGCGGAAGTACTAATGGTGGGACCCAAGGACCAATCGCAATCACAAATCGGGAGGTGGGACGGAGCGGAACATATGTGAAACGCCGATGCGATTGGCCCGATTGAATTTAAGCCGTCAGATTGGTGGGGAGAGATCAACGGTGGAGGGATGATCAGGAGAGGTGTTGCGATCGGGTAATCAGAGGGAGAACTTGCGATGGGTCAATCGGAGGAAGATGCGATCGGAGGATCGGAGGGGGGACTTGCGATGGGCAGATCACATCGCATATTTAACATTTGCGATGGTGCGATCAATCGATCGGGGGATGGTGCGATCGATCGCAATCAGAGATTCGAGCAATTAGACGATCAGAACTTCCATATAAATGTTTGCGATTGCGATTTGGATAAGGTTTGCGATTGCGAATTTAAACTTTATATTATAAGGTTTATACTATATGCGCGGTGAAGTGGTTTATACGGTGGGGGGGTTATATATAACATAACTTTTGCTTATAAAGTCTATGGGTATGGAAAAAGGGGAAGTGGTTTAATTAAATCGCATATGTATTCAAAGTTTTGTAATGCGATTTTATAATCGGAAAGTGGGAAAGAAGGGGTTTTTAAAGGGGTATAAAACTTTAATAGAACAAAGTTTAAAGGAAAAATGGGAAATAGGGGGTATAGGGAATTTTACTTCACTTAAGCATACAATTCAATCCAGAAGTTAGTTTCGAGAGTGTAGTATACCGTTGGAAAGCTCTTTCCGGGCTCTTTCTGATGGATCTACTTTGAAGATGACCTGGTGCCGAACACACTGTGGAAAAATTATTTGAAGGCAGGGACCTCACTTTGTGGAGATAACAGCTTTTGAATTGTGACTGAAAGGCAAAGCATTATGTTTTCACCTCAAAACATGGTTTTGAGGTGAAAATTACCTCAAGCTAAATGAATGATATCTCTGATCCTCCTGGTGCTATAACTTTGCATTTATTGACTTCCTCATGACCCTGCTGATCTTTATTGACACTTGACTCATTTATTTTGACAGTGATGAGACCTTAGATACTAAAGAGACCCATCCTATGACCTACTGATATGATTTTGAGAATGAAAGTGACTAATGACAGAAAACCATAGGGAGGAAAATCAGCAAGTACCTCATGAGGGAAAACTGATGAAACATTACTGCCATAAATGAATCCATGACCTAGTGAAATGGTGAAATTTATTGGTATGAGACACCTAATATGCAAATGCAAAAAGAGCAGTTTTGATCACTAATGGCAGTATGACTGGACTGACACTAACATTGGCTCTAATGGGCATGGTAGCTGCTTGGAGGTGCCAAGAACACCATAGACCAAGTAGCCTTATCCATTGGGCATGGAGTAAAGAATACTGAAAGAATGACACAATGCAGACTGACACTGACTCAAGACTAAGACTGAAAAACTGAAATAAAACCAGACCATACACCAATCACCCAAGTCTTATAACCTTCACCTTGGGCCCCAAACTTTAATGACTGTGTATTTTTCACTCTGATAAACATAACATGGTATATACAATGGTGATGACATAGATTCTGATCCTTTTTTTTCAACAATGGTAGTGCTTCAAAAGCCTACCATTCACTGCTCCTCCAGGACAATCTTGGCCATCCATTTCTGGAAGCAAGAAGGCATTCTCTCCTCTGTATGCTGAGATCCTGTATGGTCCTTTCCACAGGTTTTCAAACTTACCATGCTTCCCTTTGTCTTCATTTCTAGCATCCCATTTCAACACTATATGATCCAGCTGAAACCTTTCTACTTTTTTCTTCCTATCATAGATCTTTTTTATTTTCTCCTGCAACTGAATAGCGTTCTGTGACACTTCCTCTCTTGTTTGCTGAAGGTGGATCATCCGATTGATCCTTCACTGATTGTATTTGTCCTCGCTGTCAACTTCTTGCAATAATCTCATAACTGGGACTGTAAGGGATGTAGGAAAGATAGCATCAGTACCATAAACCAACTCAAATGGTGACATACCTATTGATCTTTTACTGCTAACTCTGTCTGCCCACAGTGCGTTGATGAGCTTCCGGTGCCAATTTCTTTTGTTTGCTTCCAACATTTTCTTGATTATATTCACCAGCGATTTGTTAGATGACTCGGCTAGGCCATTTCCTTGTGGATAATATGCTGTCGAATGGCCCAGTGCAATGTTGTATTTGTCACAGAAATCGATCATTTTCTTTGATTTGAACGCTGTTGCGTTGTCTGTTACGATTTTGCATGGGCAACCAAAGCGAGATAAATCATTCGATTCCAGGAATTGAATAATTACCGTGTCTGTTGCTTGTCTGGCTGGGATGGCCTCGATCCATTTGGTAAAGTAATCTGTCCCTGTCAATATCCATCGGTGCTGTGCTGAGGATGCTGGATGAATTTCTCCAATGAAATCGAGCCCCCACTGCTGAAATGGTGCGTTTACTGAAACTGGTTTGAAAGGGAGTGGGAGAAATTTTTTCTTCCCTTGAAAGATTTGGCATTCATGACATTTCATCATGGTCTTATATAAATCAGAAAATAATGTGGGCCAATAATATCCGGCTCTCAATATCTTGTTAGCTGTAGTCTTCCAAAACAAGTGAACGTCGCAGTCGCCTTTATGAAACTCGTGCATTACCTTTTGCTCTTCTTCTTCAACCAAACAATTGTCCAGAACGCCACCCGAATCTTTCCAATACAGAGCGCTGTCTAAAATGCAGTATTTTGCAGATTTTAGCTTCAGAGATCTTCCTTTACCCTTAGACATACCCGTAGGAGGTGACAAATGCTGAAGGACATAGACGATATCTGAGTACCACGGGGACTGTAGAAAAATGTCTGCAATTGGAATCAGCAAACCTTCATCTTCCTCTTCTGCCACTGCTGTTATGAGGTTTATATCTAAAGCACGCAGATTTGATTGGGCCATCAATTTGGCCAAGCCTTGGCCTTTGATCAAATTCGTGGGCTTGATCTCCAGATCATATTCTAACATAGCCGCTATCCATTTACCTCTTCGGCCTTCTGGATCAGTTTGCATCAACACATCCTTCACTGCTGCGTTTGGGACGTATGCTATAGTATGTAAATGCAGAATATAGACCCTGAAATCCTTCAATGCCTTGATAAGAGTTAATGCCTGTTTTTTGATAACGTTATATCTTAAAGCAGCATCTCTGATAGTCCTATTGAAAAAGGCAATTGGTTTTTCTACCTCATCTCTCTTTTGCATTAAAACAGTGGCCAAAGTATGCTCAGAAGCAAAAGAAAATATGATGAAGTCTTGAGTATAGTCGGGACTGATCAAAACTGGGGCATTGGACAGCGCAAACTTTACCAGTTTGAATGATTTGATGGCCTCCTCGCTCCATTTAATAGTGCTGTCTTTCTTCAGCATATTAGTCATTTCCCTCAAATGTTCGGCCAGATTGGGTATAAATCGACGTAAGAAGTTCATCTTACCATTGAATGCTTGGATCTCCTTTTTGTTTCGTGGCAGGTCTATGAGCTGAATTGCCTCCACTCTGGCTGGATCGATGCGAATACCATCTTTGGAGATGATATGCCCCAGTAGCTTGCCTTCATCCATGGCAAAGAGACACTTCTTGGGATTGAGAGAAATTCCAAATTTTCTGCATCGCTGAAAAAAAACTCTCAAATGGTGCAAATTCTCATCATCTGATCCTGAAAACACTGTCAAATCATCTAAATAAACAACCATAAAAACATCTTTTTCATTTGCAAAAGCGATGTCCATTGCACGCTGGAAAGTAACTCCTGCATTCTTCAGTCCAAAAGGCATTTTGGCATACTGGAAGGTTCCCTAGGGTGTTGTGAAGGCAGTTTTATCTTGGTCTTTCTCATGCACCAACATTTGGTTGTAGCCTGAGTAGCCATCATGTAGTGAAATCCTAGATGCTCCAACTACTCTCTGCAGAATGTGGTCCATTTTCGAGAGTGGATAATTGTCCTTCAAGGAGGCCTTGTTCAAGTTCCGAAAATCTATACACATCCTTATCTCTCCAGTCTTTTTACGCACCGGGACCAAATTCAAAATCCAGTCAGAAAATCTAATGGGGACTATGATACTAGCTTTGTACAATCTGTTTACCTCTTTCTCGATGGATGGAAGTAGCTTTGGGTTGATGCTTCTCAGCTTCTGTCTGAATGGCTTTTGATCCGGCTTGATAGGAATAGTATGCTGAATTATGTTCTTATCATACACCTTCAAATCTGAATAATCCCATGCAAAAACATTAGAAAATTCAGAAAGAAACTTCACATACTTCTCCTTCACTTCAGGGGACAATGTCTTTGACAATTTCACAAACTTGGGCTGATCAGGTGTTCCAATATTCACATCTTCAACTCCTTTCTCTGTGGGCACCAAGCTTGGCTTCTTTGCAAAATCATCCTGATCAAACAACTCCTCTAGAGGTATGAGGCCTCTAGGAATTACATTATCTTTCAGCTGCAATATGTCCATCTGGTTTGCTTCCAATTCTTGATCATTAACTACATACTCACCTTCTATGGGAGTGTCTTTGAATTTTCCATCGCCCTGCAAAAATGCATTTATCTCATTATCATCCCAAAATACTTGCCAATACCTTAAATTGTCCGGAACAACAGGCCTATGTTTTACATGGATCTCAAATTTGTTGCTGGAGTTCATCGGAATCTTCAGGTTACTCGCAGTAGTGGCAAGAGAATCAGCAATAAGATTCTGCATCCTGGGCACTGCCGTCAAAGTGTACTCTAGGAATGTCTTCAAAATGTCCAAAACTGCATTTCTATATGCCCTCAGTCTTGGGTGTTTAGCTTGGTATTCTCCTTTCACCTGCTTGATTATTAATTCAGAGTCACCGTACACAGAAATCCTTTTTGCCTTCAACTTCTTTAAGATTTTGAGGCCTACAATCAGAGCTTCATACTCTGCTTCATTGTTAGAGCATTCAAAGGCCAACTTATAAGCACATAATCTGACATTACTAGGGACCCTTTCAGGTTGAAACATAGGACTCCTTACCCATACTCCAATGCCAGCTCCATCCTTACCAACAGCTCCATCAAAATCCATACTCCACAGGCCTTCTTCTTCTTCTTGTAGATGCCGAAATTTAGTTTCTTCCTTTCTTTCACCTTGGTTGATTTCTTGCTTTTCGTTATCCCTTTGCTGCTGGTAGTCAGGAGGCTCAGAAGTATTTGCTGCTTTGTCTTTTTCCTGTTTGAGGACTTCTCTGAAATTTTCTGAAATCTCAGGTATCTCCTCCACTTGTACTAACTGAACATCCTCATCATTCAGACCACCATCTGAATATAAGACAAAAGATTCTAAATCTGTATGGATCGCATTGACGGGATGATTTACTGGCTTGTCTTTGCTAGTGATCATGTATTTCATTTTCTTTTCGCTATATAACTTTCTCAACTGGCCAAATACAGGGATTTTGGCATAGGAAAAATCAAGCTGTATGGTTCCCTTAATTTTTTCACCCCAAGACCTAGATAGAAGCATTCCAAACCGTGGTGGGACATCAACAACAACTACATCCATCAAGACATTTTTAGATGGGATTTGATCTAGAGACACCACCAAATCTTTGATGAGACCAATACAGTGGACCCTACTTGAGTCAAAGGAATACAAATCGTGGTATTTTCTAGTAACATCAAGACCTAACTTCTCCATGACAGCTTTGGACATCAAGTTATGTGAGGCCCCTGAGTCCAACATGGCGTTATGCAAGATAAACTCATGCAATCTCAGACTTAGGTAAAAGAGGGGGACTTCACTTTCTTCAGACTCTTGTGTGGCTGGACCAAAAATAAGTTCAGGGTAGTCATCTTCCACATTAACCATATCGGAAAGAGGATCGATTTGCAAAACTTTAGACACCTGACTTTTATATATACTATTCTTCACTAACTTGGTCAGGGGCACAGACACTTTCAACTTGGAAATTTCACTTTCTAAATTAAAGGAGGGAACTTTTTCTACCTCTTTAATAGGAAGGTCTTTCTTCTCCATTTGCTCCTTTACTATGCTCTGCTGGCTTTTTCCATTTGCTGTATTAGTAACTACGGGCGCTTTGCTGGATGGAGGATTGACCGACTCTTTCACTTTCTTCTGTGCCTCATCCTTTAGTTGGAGTTCCTTTCTCTTTTGAATGGGGATGATTGTAACATTTATGTTCCTTAGAGAATATTGCCTTTGCTGGGCTGACAGCGCGTTCATATACCCTCTCTGGTAATCATCAGATTCTTCTTCTAACATTACGTCATTTGCCAGGATAAAATTTTCGTCCCCTCGGATGTCTGGAGTCGCCACTGTGTATTCTTTGCCTTCTGTGAGGAAAATGGGCTCACCATCAGCTGTGAAAAAATGATTGGTTTCAAACAGGGGACCATCGTCATCTGAGTCAGTCCCTTGCATGTAGTTCTGCTGTAATGGCGTTCTAATCTGCTGTTGTGGTGCCGCTTGGTCCTGTGCCCTCTGTTCTCTCTGCCTAATCCTGAATTGCAGCTATTTCTGACCTCTAAAATTCGGATTTCTTATTTGGGGTTCCGGTTTTTCCGAAATTGTTAGTCGATCAACCATCCTTTCCATCGTACGAATTAGTGTGTCCATTTTGCTGTCTGAAGGGGATGCTTCTTCTTTCACCACGACTTTCCTTTCAGCTCTGGCTCGAGCTCTTCTAGCCAGCAGATTCGCTTCGACGCTTACTGACATCTTCTGCATTTCTTCAAGTGACGGTGGATCTCTTTCATGTAGTTGATATGCCACATCGACATCAAAACCATCCGGAAACCTCAGCATAGCTGAATCAACAGGAGGTTTGAGGTTAGCCGGAATAACATTGTATACCGTATTGAATCTAAAACAATAGTCTTGCACCGTTTCACCCACATTTCTTTTAATATTCTCATATTCAGACAGAATTTGCTGTGGATTCCTTTTCACCTCCCATCGGTCTAAGAACTGTGTGTGTAATTCCTGTAAAGTGTGAATAGAGCCTGCTGGTAAAGCTCTGAACCACTTTCTCACTTCACCTCCGAAGCTTTGAACAAACAACCTGGTAGCTACATTTTCTTCTTCCACTTCATGCAAGTCAAAAAAGTCATTCATCTTGTCAACATGCTGCTGGGCGGTCATGCCCTAAGAGGCATCAAAGACAGTAATTTTACTCTGATAATCAGCAGGCATATCATTGAGAACCTGAGGTAAAACCAAGGGTGCATACCGGGCAGCCATGACCTTGGGTGGATTTACAATAGGATTTGGAGGATTTAAGGGAGGTGTTGATGAATTAGGAGGAGGTAATGTTGCTCCTGATGATTCTAGAGCCTCAGGAATATAGGTTGTAGTGATGGACTGAGGAGAATTCAAAATGTAGTCATCAATGGAGGAATTCGCTCTTTGAACTTCAATATCCACAAGGAATTCTGAATCTAAAACTGTGTCTTCGAGTGCGGTTTCATACTTACTTCCAAGCAAAGAGAGCTCAAAACTCTCGTCAAAAGAAAGCTCTTCTACAAAAAACCACTCACTGGGCCAAGTATGGGACCTGGAAATAGGTGTAGGACTTAGTGATTCCTCTTGTCTTCTGACTATTCTTGGGATAAGATTTGGATTTTCAAACACAGGGGGAGGATTTGGATCAGGATTAGCCCTTGCATATCTTCTTGAAGCTAGTGTGGTCAAATTACTGCTGTACAATATTTATATCAGCCTAGAAAGCTCTGAAATATCATTATCAAGAGTTTAGAAGAAAAATATTACTGGGGTGATAAATCTTCCATGCAAAAAGTTTGTAATTGCGTTCCCCAGTATGGTCGCCAGAGATGTTAGCACCCAATTTGAACCTCAGGCTGAAAAGGAAAAATTAGGGTAACAACTAAACCAAGCTCAGCCTTGTAGCTAGCCCTACAAGGACAGGAGAGGGCTCTCTCCGTAGAATAGATATCCAATAAAACAATAATGAGACTGATTTTAGGCTAGGTATATAAATGGGAAAAGAGTTTGATAAATGTCTGAAGTTCAGGGATGTATGGGACGAAGGACAACTCGAGCTGAGGAATTAAATCAAGGACACAGGATATTTCATGGGGCAAGGCAGGCAAGAGGTTTAGCAATCAAATTGAAATAAGGGGAAATGAAAAGGCTGTTGAGGAGCTGAAAAGGGCATAATACATGGATTCTTTTCAAACAGAAGAAAACACACAGAGTATGAACGGTTTCCCAAGGCAGAGCATATAAAATGGATTCTACCTTTCTACTTGAAAACATTCAACTGGTAATGTTTATGAATGAACTGTGAAACATAACAAAATACACATGAAACATAAAGGAGAGACATATGCTAAAACTCATACCACATGAATCCCATAAATCAGAGCTGCATCACTTTATTAAATCCCTGCCAAACTGTACAAAAGGAGCGCAATTCTCACTGCCACACTATTCCCCTACTTCTGAGTTTTCATATCTCAGACTTTCCAGCCTTTTACAAATGATTAGAATTTACAATAAATAGACAGATTTGTGGGAATATAGAACGATAGGAAGAGGAGAAATTATAACTGAAGATGGAAAACCAAGAGCCAATAATCTTTTCGTAAAGGAAGAACTGCGTTACATAATTTCATTTGAAATTCTCTGATACCCAATGAGGAGGCGAAACCTGTAGCGTGGATCATCTCTGCAATGTAACCGAAAATGTGACTGTTTCAATCTGGGTTCTTGGCCTCTGACTGTTCGCTTTCCATTATTTCTTTAAATAAAACTGCCTCTTCTTATATTTGCTTTGGAAAAATGAATTTATGCGTTCGTGAAGGGAGGAATGTATTTAAATGGGAAAGGGAAAGGAAATGGAGGCGGGAAACTTATGAAAATCGCAATCGGGATCAGAAGCGGGCCAGAGATATGATATAACACAGTAATCGCAATCGCAATATCAGAGTGGAGCGGGAGGGGAGTGATATTACAGATATGCGATGCGATGGGAGGACGGCCTTTGTAATAAACAAATATAACCAAAGTATTGAATTAACAAAGGGCTAGGCTTTTTCTTTATGAACGAGCGGAAGTACTGATGGTGGGACTCAAGGACCAATCGCAATCGCAAATCGGGAGGTGGGACGGAGCGAAACATATGTGAAACGCTGATGCGATTGGCCTGATTGAATTTAAGCCGTCGAATCGGTGGGGAGAGATCAACGGTGGAGGGATGATCGGGAGAGGTGTTGCGATCGGGTAATCAGAGGGAGAACTTGCGATGGGTCAATCGGAGGAAGATGCGATCGGAGGATCGGAGGGGGGACTTGCGATGGGCGGATCGCATCGCATATTTAACATTTGTGATGGTGCGATCAATCGATCGGGGGATGGTGCGATCGATCGCAATCAGAGATTCGAGCGATTAGACGATTGGAACTTCCATATAAATGTTTGCGATTGCGATTTGGATAAGGTTTGCGATTGCGAATTTAAACTTTATATTATAAGGTTTATACTATATGCGCGGTGAAGTGGTTTATACGGTGGGGGGGTTATATATAACATAACTTTTGCTTATAAAGTCTATGGGTATGGAAAAAGGGGAAGTGGTTTAATTAAATCGCATATGTATTCAAAGTTTTGTAATGCGATTTTATAATCGGAAAGTGGGAAAGAAGGGATTTTTAAAGGGGTATAAAACTTTAATAGAACAAAGTTTAAAGGAAAAATGGGAAATAGGGGGTATAGGGAATTTTACTTCACTTAAGCATACAATTCAATCCAGAAGTCAGTTTCGAGAGTGTAGTATACCGTTGGAAAGCTCTTTCCGGGCTCTTTCTGATGGATCTGCTTTGAAGATGACCTGGTGCTGAACACACTGTGGAAAAATTCTTTGAAGGCAGGGACCTCACTTTGTGGAGATAACAACTTTTGAATTGTGACTGAAAGGAAAAGCATTATGTTTTCACCTCAAAACATGATTTTGAGGTGAAAATTACCTCAAACTGAATGAATGATATCTCTGATCCTCCTGGTGCTACAAATTTGCATTTATTGACTTCCTCATGACCCTGCTGATATTTATTGACACTTGACTCATTTATTTTGACAGTGATGAGACCTTAGATACTAAAGAGACCCATCCTATGACCTACTGATATGATTTTGAGAATGAAAGTGACTAATGACTGAAAACCATTGGGAGGAAAATCAGCAAGTACCTCATGAGGGAAAACTGATGAAACATTACTGCCATAAATGAATCCATGACCTAGTGAAATGGTGAAATTTATTGTAATGAGACACCTAATATGCAAATGCAAAAAGAGTAGTTTTGATCACTGATGGCAGTATGACTGGACTGACACTAACACCATCTACTTCAGCTCAACCACTAGAAAAAGGCAAACAAAAGGTAAAATAAGAAGAAGAATATCATGAGGTGGAAAGGGAGTTTGAGATCATTCAGATAGACAGTGATGAGGAGAATGAGGCAAGAATCTCAAACTTGCTCATCCAAAAAAAAATGCACTCATTGAAGACCTCCAAGCCAATCTGAATAGGGCCAAAAGTGTAAATGATGCCATTGACTTGGAGAACAGGAAGCTAGGAGAAAAAATTGCAATCTATGGAGCTAGAGCCATCGAGGCCCGAAAAGAAGCCCAAAAGGCATAGGAGAAACTAGAAGAGTTCATGGGCATCTATGAGGAGAGTGAGGGTGAAGAAGGATAGCCTAGGAAGAGACCTAGAACCATGGGGTTGAAAAAGGAACTGGAAAAGTAAAGAGAACAAGAAGCAACCCTAGCAGAACAACTCTCCTTTGATGAGCTATTGGCCATGGAGGTAGCACATGATGGAACCAACATACACTTGGAGGCTAAGTTGAAGAAGGAAAATCAGGACCTTGATCTCCAAAGAAGGATGACTAAACATTATGCCCGGAGAAACCAAGTTGCAAGGGCCAAAATGAAGAAGGCCCAAGTCAACATTCAAGCACTAAAAGAAGCAAAAGGCCAAGCTAGACTTGGAATTTTGGCACAAGTTTCTCTATAGGTCTCTAAAACCCCTTGAAGGAGACATCCACCAATTTTGAAGGAATTTGGATAATTTTTTGTTTTTTGAGAATTTGAAGGCCTATAAGCACAATGCCATTGGCGCTACGCTTTTCCCTCCGGCATACTCAGAGGGAAAAATCTACATTTTTTGATTTATCATGACTAGCACACTATTCTCACCAAATTTCAGAGCAATTGGAGCATTTTTTTACCCCTCAAAATGTCAAAAAACACCTCATTTTTCACCATTCTGCCTCCTTTTCAGGCCTGGCACTGCGCTTAGAGAAGTCTTGGGGATATGAATTTTTTAATAGGTTACATGTGCTCAATCAGAAAACCAAATGTATATCTGGAAAGAGGACTCAGCAAGCTTTCGAACGGGCCATCACAGATCAAAATTTGACATCGTTAAGGGCCCAAAAACTTGGCTGCAATAGGACCTATTTTCTGCCTAAGGTGGCGCTACGCTTATGGACAACACTATGTGTTTTTGGCCAAAAGTCATCAAAACAAACTTGTTTATTGAAAAATCATATTTTAGTGTTTTTTGAGGCAAATCAATCTAGAATTAGGTGCTAGAAGTTATTTGGCATTTATTTCATGGGATATTTTGTGCCTTGGGCCTTGCATGGTCTCTTGGGCATTTATAACATTTATGAGTGATTTTGACATTTTCCAACCCTATCTAGGGTTTTTTCCCTCCTTTGCTAAGAAAAATAGAGCATGAGGGTTTCTTTGTAAATGTTGGCATTTGATGAGTTTTGAGAGCAATACATGGTTTTCTTGAGTTTGAAGAAGAAATTGGTCTTGTGGAGTTTCTGAAAGGCTTGCTTGGATTGATGATGAAGAAGGGTAGCTTGCAGGATCCCTGAGCATGATTAATGGTGATGTGCCTCTATTAGTTATTGTTTTCATGTTTATCATTATGTTCATATTTCTATGTTGCAGTAAAACAAAAGAGCATAGGCTAAGAAATGTTGTTTGAGGCACCTTAGTCCTTCCTGTTTTCTATTGCCTTTATGTTTTCCTCTCCTAGGTTTGTTTAAGAAATTCTTAGTTGCTTCTTAGACCTTCCTATGCTTGTTTATTCCATGAATGGTTCAATACTGTAGTTTTCAAATATGTTTTGTGGTTAGCCTTGCTTTTTTGATGCTACTTAAACTCTATTTTGGAATCTCTCTTTGAAGTACTACTTGTTAGGTTTTAGCCAAAGAGGCCATGTTCTGATCATGCCCTTTGTACCTTCTTGATAAGTTGCCTTAAAGTTATTTGTAGCTTGATCATAGATGCTTAGGATTTCCCTCTTCTTTGATTAAAGTTATATGTTATCTTGTATGTTTTCTAAACCTTGAAGGTGAAATCACTAGAAGTTAGATATGTTTCTTGCTTTCTGTGGTTCACTGAATTGTTCATCTTGAATGCTTGTTTGCTTAAGTATAATAAAAAACCTATTGTTTTTCCATGTCTTATGATTATGTCCTTATGTTGATCAGTATTTGAGACCATCTTGTTTAAATGTAATTGTTTAAGGATTCTTCACTGCCCTTACACACCTACTATGCTCACAAACGTATTGTTCATTTCACTTCACACATGCCTTTTAAGATCCATTTGACCATGCTAGATTTTCTCTGTTAGGCATCTTGTTTCATTGTTGAGATATCCATGAATTTCATAGAATCCATAGCCTAATGATTTTAAGACCTCTAACTCCACCTATTCTACTTGACCATCTTACCCAACCAATGCAAACAACAAACCCTACACTTAACAATTAGCCTAAAATAAAAAACCTAGAAGAAAAAAAGTGCACATCCTTTGCATACAATAGAGAGAGCCCTCTCTGAGTCCAGGAAGGCTAGTTCCTAGGACTCCAAATATTGGTCTGATGTCACTCTGTGCATTTGGTCTGCTAATCTGCTAAATCACGGGACCCTAACAGAAAGTATGGAATAACAGAAGGGACAGTGGGTCTGCAAGGTAGGAATCCATTGGTTTGATGAAAAACAACACAAGAAGCAGTCTGATAATATATCAATAAGAGAAGGCTATCTTAATACTTACAATAATATTATTGAACATCATTAAAATTCACTGTCATAAGGAATGCTCTTTAACCAATTATTATGCACATCTCATCAAGAACGCTTACTAAGTAAGACTGATAAAAATTGATAAGGTACATAAACACATCAAGAGGCTCATAAAAACATATAACAACATTGATACTACAAACTGGAACTGAAGAGATTTAGGTATGGAAACACATAAGAAGGATCAACAATACACATATCAATATAGTAATAAGTCCTCAAAAGTGTTCTTCAATATCATTAACTGAAAGAGTACACTGATCACATAATATTCACAAACCACAAACCTTTTCTCTATTGAGTTTCATCATATATATACAAGAGATATTATGCTGATATTTCCACAAAAAGTGTGAATATATTCTGGAGGAGTTATCATATTCCTATACATAAGGTGAAAGTTATCCTTAACCATAATACAAAGTAGTGCAACATAATAAAGACAAACAACATGATGGAATATAGTTCGAAGTGGCTGGAGTGATGTGGCAAACTGCTGGAAAACTACTCCTCTTTTCTATTATAATCACTTCCTCAAAAAGTGCAACTAATAGCTGAAGATGACATCTGGCTCATTCCCTAAAAAGTGCAAAAATTGTCAACTGAAACTAACATCTAGAAGAGAACTTGATTAATTGGCACTTGGCAACAGCTTCTTCTATTGATATTGCATGTATGTAATTACCCCTCAATATCATCCTTCATGATTTGAACAAAAAATGCCTCCACATCCTTTATACAAAAAGTTAGGAAATAATAGCTACCTTTCTGAAATAGGTAGTTATTATTAGAAACCCCGTAAATAGCTGCATTTGTTGATTAAGCTAAAAATGTGTGCTTTGTCTTCTTTGATTTGCCTTAAATGTTTAAATAAAATCAAGCACAAAAGCTGATATTTTGAGGGACTCTGCATTAGAGACTCTTTTAGCCTTTCATTTTCCTGCATGTTTCTGTTTCTGGGCTTTGGTCTTCTTGGCTTCATTTCTTCGGCTTTCATCAACATTTATAATTTCATCTTTCAGAATACGATTAGCAATGAGTTTATTCTTCAATATTAGCTTGTTTTTAATCCTAGTGTGAGGTATTCTGAGGTATGGGATGAGAATATAAGAAACCTCTCTTCTCCTCTACATGATATGGCTAGACTGGCCCGTCTCATACTCTGTCTCTAAAATATCCTTTTCAGTACTGTCTTCTTCGAAAGATGAATAGGAGTGAATAATGTTCTTGTCCTTTCTTCTGGTAGATTTCTTGGATGTGTTAAGAGAAGAAAATATTTGCGCTAATGTTGGTTCTTATATTGAAGGGGTGTCATTGTTTTCTTCTTTCTCTCTTGCAATTTCTGGAAGAGAGTGTTGAACTGGTACTTGAGGGTTGACTTCCTATGAAGTCTCTTATGTTAAGATCAATTTCATCTTTCCTTTATGTCTTGAGGAAGAGGCTATGTTTTCCTCACCTGTAGATTTGACCTATTTATTAGGCAGAGTATTCCCTTGCTTGAATCTAATTGCATGTTCTCTTCTGAATTATTCTAAAGTTTTGGGTTCTTTAGAATTTTTCTTGTATAAATTTTTTCTATTGGCTGTACCATTGGTATGGGAGTGACAGATTCAGTGCTGGATATTTTTGCTGAACTTCTAGTTTTTCTACTTGTTGATGGAATAGACTGAGCTGTTTGTGAATTATTTGGCACATATGTTGAGCCAATTTGTTCTTCTTGGACATTTCATTTCTTAGGTCTCCCTACCTTCCCGATAGAATTGATACTACCAAATCCTTCATCTGTTAGAAATTTATCCCAGGTAGTTCTCTTTTTATTGAGGTGACAGACCACCAACATCTTGATTAAGCCTCTACGACAGAGGTTATGCAGGGAATAATTAGGGGTTGTTTGTAATTTCAAAGACATTTTTAAGAAGGATTTGTAGAGAAAGAAAGGAAAATTCATAGGTTTGGCACATGATATGTGAGACTGAAATCTCACTTGATATTTATGAATAGTAGAGAATCTACCCTCACAGGTTATATAACGTTTCACGATAGTTATGACATGCTGGCATTTTGGCCTAAAACAGGAAATATGCACATAAGGAGTCCAATTGAAATTTTCATGTTCAAGTTTGAGGAAATAACTTACATCTACTTGCAACATTTTCTTTTTGAACCAACATTCTCCAGTAGCTGAAGTCTCAGTAGCCATAGCTATAATGGTCTTGGTGATTTTGAAGGTTATGCTTCTGAGCTTGACTTTCTCCTCGTAAATTTTTTTAGCAAATGCCTATGAAACCACTACATTTTCCCCTGAAAACTTCTTTAGAAACCTGTACCAACCTGTTGCTTGAAATTGGGGCTTTTTTGTGTGGTCAAAAAATGTGGTATTCACTGGCTTAGAGCGGTTAAATTTTCTGCCTTTACCCATCCTGCTTAACACCTAAGCTCAAAATTTATGCACAGTTGTTCAAACTAGAGACAAAAACCCTAAACGCAGCCCTAATTTCTTGCTTGAGATGATAAGTTGTTTCCTGGAAAATGTAACACTATTAGCTGTAACTTTCTTGGAGAAATCAGTCTTGAAAAATAGTGAACGTAATCCTTTGGATTATGTGCGCCTTTAATCACGGTGTGGTTTAATTGACACGATTCGAAATGATTCCAATCTAAGCGCCAAGTCACCCCATAAAATATATCACTCCTCTGCATAATTAATAAATTGATACTTTATACCTCATTTTCCACTTCAGCTATAATGAGTAGCTATAGGTTAGCTCCACCAACAATATAATCATTCCCTTATAATATTTCTTCTGATTTAGAAATAATTACCCTTTTAAAAAGAATAATATCTCATAATATAGAAGATTTTTAATTGATTTCAAAGGAGAATGATCTTTTCTCTCAATAATGTTCCTTGTAGCTCCTTATGCAATTTCGGGGAAATAGCTGAAAGAGTAGCTATTATTTTATTATTACTAAAATGACCAATAAATTTGAATCCAACCAAAGTTAAAACAATGGTTTTAACTCTTTATGAATTTATGACACAATACCACCTATAAAACTGAAAATATTTTTGGTTTTGAGACTCTTTTTGGATTTTATTGAAGATGATTAGAACTTTGACATAGGCTAGGGAACAAGACAAAATTAAAAAATAGTAATATAACGGTGGTCAGACTATTAATATTTATATTTCTAATAATGGCTCCTATTGGGGATGAAGTCCTCCCTGTGAGGCTTCAAGGATTGTAGACTCATTGCCCTAAAATTTTCAGGACTTAGAAAAATTTAGGAACTAATGACTAGAACTGACCTCTCATTGACCAGACTCAAGAATGACTATATTTACAGACACAAGTACCATTGGGCAGGGAGTTTTATTGACACATCACTCTGGATATTTACAATGGAATGACTAACTAACTTATCAAACATAGGGATTTTTAAGAAAATGTCCATTAACTAGACCTCCTGTCAGTTGATCATCATCTAGATGCTTGAGCAGAAATGTGTTGTTTTCCAAAAATTGAGCAATTTGGAATGGCCCAAACCATAAATTATCGAACTTACCATAGTCTTCCCTTCTGACATCCCATCACAACACCAAATCATTTTCCTGGAATAACAGTTGATTTTCTCTTTTGTAAAAAAAATATTTGACCTTTGTTTGGTAGTTTTGTACTTTGTCCATCAGTGATTCGTAGATTTGATGAGCTTATATCAATTGCAACATTCTCCTTTGAATTGGATTTGCATCATCAATTTCATCTTGAAGAAAATTCATAATGGGAAGGGCTAATTGTAATGACATTACAACATCAGTACCATAAACAAGTTGAAAGGGAGACATTCTAATTGATCTTTTGCTACTTACCATGTCTGCCCAAAGAGCATGAACTAGCTGAGTGTCAAAATTTCTATTATTTTCTGGCAACATATTTTTAATGATTCTCACCAAGATTTTATTGGATGACTTAGGTAACCCATTACCTTCAGGGTAATAAGGTGTAGAATGAGTCAAATCAATACCATATTTCTGACAGAAACTATTCATCTTCGTAGATTTAAAATCCATTGCATTATCAGTCACCAATTTCTGAGGACAACCAAATATAGACATAATATTTTCTAACAAAAATTTGATTATTACTGTGTCAGTGGCATTCCTGGTTGGAAAAAATTCAATCCACTTAGTAAAATAGTCTGTAGCTGTAAGAATCCATCTATGTTGTCCTGATTATGGCGGATGAATTTTTCCGTTGAAGTCTAACCCCCACTACTGGAAAGGAAAATATGTTGAGATAGGAATAAGAGGTAATGGAAGTAGGTTCTTCTTACCAGCGAACTTTTGACATTCAACACAAGCCCTGGCTTTGGAAAAAACCTCATAGAAAGGAGTTGGTCAGTAATAGCCAGCTCTTAAAATTTTGTTTGTAGTAGCTTTCCAATACAAATGTCCACCACACACTGCTGCATGTATCTTTGACATAATTTTCTGTGACTCAACTTCATATAAAAATCTTAATAAGATTCCCACAGGGTCTTTCCAGTAAAGATGATTTTCCAATATGCAATACTTAACAACTTTCAATTTAAAAGCCCTTATTTCTGACTTCTCCATTTCTGGGGGACAACTAAAGTTTTAAAAAATGTACACTATATGCTTATACCAATTTGAATGAAATATTTCAGGATAATCAGATATACCTTCTCCATATTTTTCTTCAGCTACCTCCATGTTCAGATTTAGAGCTTTGCAATTTGATTCAACCATCAAGCGAGCTAAGCCTTGTACTTTTATCAATTTAGTAGGTCTGATATCAATATCAAATTCCAGACTCTTGGTTAACCATCTTCCCCTCCTGCCATCTATGTCTGGCTGCAACAATACATCTTCGACAGTAACATTTGGTACAAAAGCAACAATTTTGGAATTAACACATAAACTTGAAAAGACTTAAAAGCCTTAACTAGTGCATAGGCTTGTTTTTCAATCAAGCTTTACTTTAACTCAACATCTCTTAAAGCACGACTAAAAAAGGAAATAGGCTGTTCTAAGCCTTCCTTGTTCTTTTTTAACAAAACAACTGCAATTGTTTCTTCAGAAGCATATGAAAAAATCAGAAAATATTTTTCAAAATCAGTGGTGATTAAAACTAGAGCTTCAGTCAAGGTAGATTTGATTGTTGAAAAAGAGTTTTTTTTCTTCATATCGCCACTTGAATTCTGCATCTTTCTTCAGCAAGACATTTATGTGTTTGATTATATTTGAAAAATTTAGGATAAAACTCCTCAGAAAATTAATTATCCCCAAAAATGACTATAATTCTTTCTTATTCCTTGGTAAACCAATCTTCTGAATAGCCTCAACTCTCTCTGGATCAATACAAATACCACTTTCTGTCACAACGTGCCCCAACAATTTTCCTTCTTGAACAACAAGGCATGACTTCTATGGGTTCAAGGACAAGCCAATTTTTCTGCACTTGTCAAAAACTTGTTTCAAATGTTTCAAATGATCTTCATTAGATTTCGAAAAGACTGCAATGTCATCCAAGTAAATGACTACAAATCTATCTTTTTCTCCTTCAAAGGGTATATCCATTGCTTGTTGAAATGTTGCACCTGCATTCATTAGACCAAATGGCATATTGTTGTACATGAATGTTCCCCAGGGTGTAGTAAACTTTGTCTTCTCTCTGTCTTGTTTATCAACTGAGATTTGATTATACCCTGAAAATCCATCTATCATTGACAATATCTTAGAGCCTACAACTTTCTGCAAAATATAATCCATTTTGGGTAATGGATAGCTATCCTTTAGTGAACACTAGTTCAAATTGACAAAATCAACAAATATTCTACTTTCACCATTCTTCTTTCGAACTATATCAGCTACCCAATTGGAAAATCTTAAAGGCGGAATTATTTTTTCTTCCCATAATTTCTTGATCTCTTTTTCAATAATAGGGAGAAACATGTGATTTTTATGCCTTATCTTTTGTGCTACAGGCTTTGCTTCTACTTTCAGAGGAATTTTATGTTCCATTATACCTCTATCATAGGTCTTCAAATCACTGTAGGACCATGCAAAAATGTCCGCATATTGTTTCAGAAGCTTGACATATTTAGTTCTAGTTTCTTGGGAAAGAAATTTAGAAACTTTAACTAATTTAGACTGATCTTCTATACCAATATTGCAGTCAATTGTACTCTCTCCATCTACTTTAGCCTTAGGATTTAAAAAGACATCATTATTGTCAAACAACCTCTCTAGAGGAACTAGGCCTTTAGGAATATAGTTAGTTTTCAAATCAATAATGTCTTTCCCAACAATGGTCTTTTTGAATGACTTACTATTTTGATTTTCAACAATTTCCTAATCATTATCAATTTGGATGTCTGCAAAATCTTCTACACATTCCAAAAATTTACGAATTTCTTTGTCATCTTAAAATAGTTGCCAGTATTTGATATTATCAAGAATGGAAGGTCTAATTTTTATTTGAAAATCAGATGTTGGCTTGACATCAAGAGGAACTTTAAAATTACTAGCAGCTATAGCTAATGAATCTGCCATTTCATTTTCCTCTTTGGTGACAAAATTTAAATTGAATGCTAAAAAATAATGCTCAATCAAATCCCACACTTCATTTCTATAATTCTTCAATTTGAAAATTTTCACTTGAAGTTATTTCTCACCTACCTTATCGCCAATTCTGAATCACCAAAAGCAATTAGCTGTTCAGCTCCCAAATATTTTTCTACGTTCATACCCAAAACAAGCGCCTCATACTCATCAATGTTATTAGTGGTGGAAAACTATAGTTTATATGATAAAGTTACCACTTACTGAGTGGGAGTAATGAGAACTGCACCAGCTCCAAATCCTTCTCTTGATGAGGCTCCATCAAGGTATAATTTACATATATATTCTCCTTCTAAATGCTGCTTATTTGTATCTCTCAAATGATATTTTTTTACTGATTTCAGGCTGGAAACTACTATCATCAACAACAAGGTGCAATATGGATGACCCTAATTCCTTCTCCTCTGCATATATAGGATGATTTGAGGGATTATGCTGATCACTTATGATATAGGCCATTTGGTTTTCCCTATAAAACCTCTTGAATTATCCTCCAAACATTGTGATTGTGGCATATGACATATCCATTTGAAGAGTGACTCCCAATTTTTTGGACCAGGATCTGGAAAGAAGCATCCTAAATCTAGAAGGTACGTCTACAACTACTATTTTCATCACTAAACTTTTCATAGGAAGCTGGGTAAGAGAAACAACCAAGTATTTAATCACTCCTAAACACTTGACTATTTTAAAATTAAAAGTGTATAGGTCATGGTATTGCTTAGTGATTTCTAATCCTAATTCATCCGTCACTTTCTTTGGTATTAGATTGTGAGAGGCCCGATAATCTAATAAATAGTTAACCAACAATTTGTCATCTATATTGAGTGAAATATAGAAAGGTGGTGAATTATCATCATTTTGATTTTGGACATGGTTGCTTAAGTAGATAGTAGGATGTTCATCTTCAAGATTGACTGAATCAGGAGCGAGAGGTGGCTGTAACAGACTTTTAAACGACTCTTTGTATGCTGGATTTTTCAACAATTTAAGAAGTGGAACTAGGATCTTGATTTTATTCAGCTCTGACTTGAAATTGAAATAAAGAGGAGTCAATTCTTTATTTTTTGCAGAAATTTTGATGATTGGGGTAGGATTAGGAGGTGGAGGGACATCATTGAAATTTTCCTTTTGTTTAGCACCTTGTTTTTTAGGATCTAATTTCTATTTGGGTTGTTGGATAAGAACTTTTGACCTCAGAGGATAATTTATTGTTTTAGTTTCTTTCTTCTTTTTCTCATTTTATACATGAATTTGAGCATTCTCATCATATGAAAAGAGATTTATACTTGATTGATCTTCATATTATTTCAAAGTCAAACAAGTTGAATGCGATGTTTCTCCTACAAGATTTATGTCTTCATTTTCTTCCTCATGTTCTTGCTTCTCTTCTTTAGCAAAATTATTCAGTGGAGGTTGAAAATTTTGATCATCAACATTCCTCCTTGGGTGTTGTAAGATTTGTTGAGGCTGAAAAGGTCTTATGATGGGAGCCTGATTTATATTGGCTTAATTTTGATTGGCTCTAGCAGCAGGTTTGTTCTCTAACTCCATTTTGGTCATCTTAGAAGCAATTTATTTAATCAAATTAGACATTTGATCAATATTTTCTTCTGTTGTGAAAGTTTTTGTGGAAGAAGGTTTTTCTTCTTTCATTTTCTTTTTGTCCTTTGATGCTTTCTCCTCTTCCATTTTCAACTTATTTGAGGCCATAAGATTAGACTGCACTTCAATTTCATCCTCTTCTATAGCCGCCAATGTTTGTGCTTTCTCAGCTCTTAACCACAAAGAAAAATCAGAATCTAAGGCATTGGAAAAAGTTATCATAGCTATGGTTTCAGGAGGTTTGATTTCTTCAGGAATTTTTTGATAAATTTTATTGAATCTCTTTGTAAAATCTGCCAATCATTCATCAATATTCATTTTTAGAGTTCCAAACTCTGTAAGGTAGTATACATAATCTTTTCTATCACCCCATTGTTTCAAAAATACTTCCTCCAATTCATCTTTTCCTATTATTGAGTTTAGTGGTAGACTTCTAAACCATTTACGAGCTTCTCCATGCAAGCTCTGAACAAAGACTCTTTACCAGACATCTTCATGTTCAATGTTTTGGTTATCAACATAACTATAGAAAGCAACCAAATGTTCCTCAGCAAAAACTCCTTCTCCCTCTCCTGTTTATTTTGGCAGATATTTTAGATAATCTCCTTGAGGAAGAGGATGCAAAGGTTGAGGAAGATCAAGTGGTTCATATCTTGGATAAACTATATGATGCATCCTTGTAAGGGAAGGTTGAGCCATGGCTTGCTGATGTACAATTTATGGATGACTGGTTAATGTAGTTTCTTGGGAACTAGGAATTACAATCTGTGGAATTTGAATCTGATTTGGAATAGCAAAAGATTGGAATTCTTGGGCTGGTTCTTCAATATTTTGGATTGAAAACAATGAATTTTCAAATATATGAATAAAGGAGGTATTTGTTTCACCTTCTATAGAAGAATAATATTCAGACATAGTCTCCTAAGGGGATGAGGTAACTACGACTTTGTTTTGCTGAGCTATAAAATTAGATAGATTAAAAGTGAAGTCTTCAGTAACATTCCCTCCTAATTGATGAGAATAGGATGAACCAACAACTGAATTTCGAGACAAAGGAAAATAATCGTGCAGAGGGGTATAAGAGGATTGATATTCAGGATGAGTTTGAAGAAAATTTAGAATAATTTTAAAATCTTATTGAGTTAAAAAAACCCTATATAGAAAATGTGCAATTTCCAATACTTGTTCCAATTCCCTTTATTTTAGCACAAAGTCTTTTGATTCCTTATTTTCTTCATTGAAACTTAAAACTTCTGTTTTTTCTTCTTTCACTGGAATAGTACTTATCTCAGATTTAATAAATGATGATTGAGAGATACTTTCAGCTAAACCTAGGCTAGCATCATCTACTTTATGTTTTAGGGAAGCAGTTTCAACTTGAAATATTTCAGTAGAATATTTTGAAACTAAAACTTCTTTAGATTGTTAGGTCCCTATATTACTAGTATAGTCCCTTATTGTTGTTAGTGTAACCCCCTTATTGTTATTATTGTACCCCTGTAACCCCCATATTGTTATTATTGTGCCCTTAAATTATTATTTTTAGGTCGGCTAGGATTACATTGTGGCCCCACTAGGATTACATTATGGCCCCATGGACTCCTATATATAGAAAGGAGGTTTTGTAATTTGTATCATCCAAGAATTTTTCATTCATGTAATGTATTGTAGGTTTCCCCTCGAAGTGGCTTATTTCTAAGGTGTTGATATCTCTTTTCTTCTATTTTTGGAGCTGGTTTCACAACATTTGGTATCAGAGGTTTGGATTCTAGGGTTTCGCTGCTCCAAACAGGTCATTGTGGAATTTTCGCTATAAATGTTTTTCTACGAAGTTTCAAAAGCTAAAATTGTTAGCGTTTGAATTTGAAATCCTGAGGAACATCTTCAAAAAAATTCAGAGCTTGGTTCGCAATATTTTTGGAGATATGATTTGTGGAAGTTAGGTATTTTTGTAGGTTCCTCAATTTAATATAAACAGGTCATCATGTCATTTGCGCTATAAATTGTTTTCTACGAAGGTTCAGAATCTAAAATTTTTAGGGTGCGAAACTGAAATCCTGAGGAAACACGTCAAAAAATTTCAGAGTTTGTTTCAAAATATTTTCGGAGATATGATCTATGGAATGTAGTGCGTGTTCAGGTTCCTGAATTTCATCTCAAAGAGGTGATCGTGGGAAAATATTCATAACTCTCTCTTTGAGCATCACATTGGAGTGCCGTAAAAAGTGGTCACAAGTACATGGACTTTAGTTTCTTTTCTATCAATTTCAGAGCTAAAAGAGGAAACAGTGACACGTGGCAAGTTGTACAAGTTCGCTCTACTGAACCAGTCCATAATTAGGTCAATGTGGGAGATTGGAAATAACTTTGCCTTGGAGAATCCACATCAAGTCAGACATGTGGCATTCGAAAGATAATTCAAAAGGATACACTAGTGCCCAATTTTAGACATTGAAGATCCGTAATCACAAAGATAATCCAATTTCAATATCGAGCTCCCCAAAAGCAAGAAAAAGGTGTGTTTTTTTTTACGAATTGTATAAGTATTATTTGAAGAATCAATTTGAATTGATTCCAAGGGAATATTGTAGAATATATATCAGTATTGGGTTAAACAAAAATGCCCCGTAAAAATAATTCAACACCCATTAAGCCTTCAGAAGGCTCTACTGTGACCCATGAAGATGAAGAATTGCAACATGATCTATCAAAATTACTAGAGCAAGTGCACCAAACTTCGCTCTCGCAAAGAGCAACAAAAAATGAAATGGATGTTTTGAAGAAAGGTGTGGAAGCAAAGATGGATGGTAAGAAGAAAGGTGTGGAATCTAGGATAGATGGCATGGAATCTAATATGGATGAAATGGAAGCTAAGATCGATGAAAAAATGAAAGACAACATGGAAAACATGAAGAATGATCTAAAAGTAGACATGGAAGGTTTGAAAAATTTGATACAAGAAATGTTTCCTAATGGTGAAAAGATAGTGGAGGAAACTCATGATGAGAACAAAATAAATGTTAATCGTGACTTCATAAACTCTAATGTTAGCGGGAAGAACCGCCATATTCCAAAAATGGATATGAGGAAGTTTGATGGAAAGGATCCTGTGACATGGATACTACAAATGGAGCAATATTTTGATGTCCATAATGTGAAAAACACACAAAAGGTACACATTGCAACTTTACGTTTAGAACAAAATACATTTGTATGGTATCGATGGCTTTGCTCCCGTAAAAAAATTGTGACTTGGTCAATTTTTACGGAGGAAATGATAGCACATTATGAGGATACAAAGAGCAACACCTTCTTTAGCCAATTGATAAACCTCAAACAAAAGGGTTTAGTGGGGGAGCACATTGAGGACTTCCAAAAATTTAATATAAGGGTAACTGATATTCTAGAGGAACAGAGGATTGATCTCTTCATAAGTACTTTAAAGGATAACATCCAACATGAAGTTCACGTTTTGGAACCTAATTCATTGGAGAAGGCATTCATGTTGGAAAAAAAAATTGAATGTAAAATTATGGCGACAAGGAAGCTGTTACACCATTTTTTTGGTCATCTAACTCATTATCATTAGATGAACCCAAGTACACCATGTAAGACCAATTTTACTCTAAGTAAAATTGCTTTCACCATATAAAATAACATTTGTCCATATTTCCTAGTCATATTTAACCCAAAACAAGGAAATTGATTAAATAAATCATTATTTATTTAATTATTTCCTAGGAATAAGTTATTCAAATCATTATTTAATAATATTCCTAGTTAAATTTGACTAAATCATTTGTAAATAATTAAAGAAATCATTATTTATTTAATTATATTCCCATCTCTTCCCTAAAATGATAAATAAATCATTTATTTATTTATTATTTATAAATAAAGGAATTGACCCAATTCAAGAATCCTTTTCCCTCCAAAAAATATAGTAAAATATTCCTAAAGGGTGCTTCTAGAATTCGATTAATAATATTTTATTCATGCACCAAGTTCTAAAACACCCCAATATTTTGTTATAAATAGGAGGGTTTTCCCCATTCATTAGTTACCTTCATTGCATTAGATCACTCTAGATCTACTCTTGGTCACCATTTTCCATTTTGCTTTGTGAACTCCCATTGAGTTCTATGTTTGTTTTTCTACACCAATAAGAGAGAAGAATGCTAGATCTGAAACAATGAGGACTTTCAAGAATCCATCCCACTGAGGAGAACTAGAAAACACCTTTCTTGTTTTCCTCTCAGGTGCCCCATTCTTTAATTTAATATAAAATTATTTTAAATACATTATTCTTGCCTTGTCTATTGATGCATGGAGCCATATTATATTTTATCTGCTTAATGTCTTTTGTGCTTAGATCTGAATTTGTGCAGAAAACTTAAAGATATTTTGTCAGAACATCCCCCTCTTCCTCCTTCGGTTTCTTTCCAAATCCCAGTCAAAATACGAAATGCCAATGTTGCTCGGTGTATTATTGATGAGGGGGAATCTACCTGCATCATGTCCGCTTCAGTTTGGAAACAACTCGGATCCCCTGAACTGGCCCCTTCCACCATCACCCTTCGCGCGTGGGATGGCCATGCCTCCCAGCCCATTGGTCTATTTCGTATCTGTCCTATCACCCTTGCCGGCAAGACTGTTTGTGTCGACGTTGAAGTTACCGACGCCACTCTTGACTACAACATCCTTTTGGGGTGTAGTTACACCTATGCCATGTCAGCCGTCCTGTCCGCAGTCCACCGCAAGATTATTTTCCCTCATAATGGCAAGATTGTCACCATTGAAAAATTGACCTACCATGAACCAAAATCTTAGACCTCCCCTGAGTCCACCATCTCCACTGTCGCCAATAAGAAAACTGTTGATTCTTTGACTAGTGTTTCTCCTGGCGTCTACAAAGACTCCTCTTTTCTTGGCACCTTTCCAGGTCCTCCCCATCCTCCTATCTCTGATCCTAGGTTAGAAAACGTTTGCATGATGCAATCGTCTCAGGATGGCCTTCCACAACCTACTCCGGCTAGTCAGCAACCTCAATCTCGCCCACCGCCTCCTGCTCCTAGCCCTTCACTTTAGTCAACCGAACCTTTTTCACCTAACCCTTCCCATCACACTCAGGACTCCCCCTACCCTCCTGAGTCAGTTCCCTCAAGTCTCCACCATATGGGAGTCGCCCCCCTTGGTCATTACCCCACTGGTCAAATACCTTTCCTTGGCCCCCCTTCCGGTGTCTACTCAGTCCCCGTCATGGCCACCCTTTCCCTACCTAATTTAACCTTAGGAATACTAGTATGGTCTCTTAATCCTCCTGCTGAAACCCCATAGGGCCACCCCAAACCATACATAGCTCTGACACCAGTGCAATCTATTCCCTTCGCTCCTTCTACTGCTATAGTGCCCCTAGCCGCTCCGCAAGACCCTCCCCATATAGCCACCACTACGGGCAAGGAACGAAAAACTCGCAAGGGGGCATCCAAAGAAAAGGCCAGCGCACCCGACCCTATTCCCCCTCCACCCACCAAGCCTTGCACCTTGTGTGATGGTATCAGTCATGCCACCCATACTTGTCCAGAGTTGCCCCGAATCCAACCCATGGTAAAAGTCACGTTCCCTAAATCGATGGCCCCTGAACCCTCTCTTTCCTCATCACCCGCACCCAAGAAACCAAGCCTCTTCGCACCAACAAACCCTATGCTTTATGTGGTTTCCATGGCCATTATTCTCACCATTGTCTTCACCTCACGCATTACCGAGCCTCTTTAGAGGTCATTCACGAGTACGAAGTTGAAAAAATTCAATTCGCCTCGCCCATCCTTGCTCAGTATGCGTCAAGTTTACTTGAGGATCCTCCAGCTACCATTGAAATACCTCCCCCTAATGTTGAGATGTCCGAATCTGCTAGTCCTCTCTTGTACCTATCATCATCTGCCCAACCCTCGGAGTACATCCCCTCCGTATCCACTCCGTATGTTTTTCTTGATCCCCCTTCAACACCATTCTTGGGCTCTTCCTGTTTCGACCATCTTTTTACTTGCTCTTCTATTATCTCCCCTGATGAGCCATATGTGCACCTTTCCTCCATGACTAATGATCTAGGTAGCTTTGCAGCCTCTTGTGGTTTCCACCACCTTTCCCTCTCTTCCCATTATCCCGATGATACCATCCGTATCTATGATGTACTTCGCAGCCTGAGTCCCCACTCTTCCTCCCATAGTTCTCATCCATCTCCCTCTCGTCGATCTATGAGCCCTAGACCTCCTACCCAGACTGCTCCCTCTCATAGCCGTCAATGGATGTCTATCCTTTACTCACGCTACCCTCCTTTTTCTCATCCCTCCCATTTGTGGTCCCGTGACACTTTTATTTCGGCCCTTTCCCCCAACCATTATCTTCGCTATGCCGATGGGGCAAGTCACTCTTTCCGAAATCTCGCTTCAGCAGCATGGGCCATCTTTACCCCCTTGCATACCTTGGTTCTTGCAAATGGGGTCTGCATTGGTAATGCCACCAATAATCAGGCCGAATATGATGCCGTGCGTGGTCTCTTAGCCGATGCCCTCTCTCATCACATCCTCCATCTGCATGTTCATTTAGATTCCCTCCCTCTTGTCCTACAACTTAATGGTGTCTATCGTGTGCATAACCCTATCCTGTTTAGACAATATTTACGAGTGAAACTTTTGATACGTGCATTTACATCCATTACTTTTAACCATATCCCTCAACGTCAAAATCACTCCGCCGATCAAATTGCAAATCATGTTCTAGACTGGAATTTATCACACACAAGACAATAACATTGCACATCATCCAAAAAATATACCTAAATCATATATATCATATAACATGTGTTTTGAGAGTCCATCTAATCTAAAATATATCACATGCCCATAGCATGGTACAAAAAGAAAAACTACAAAATGGGGGGCACTAGTTGCCCCTACAAAAACACTGGGGGGGGAACCCTCTGCCCTACATCTAATCACTCTCCAGAGGATCCCGAGCCAATGGCTCTACTCCCGCAGCTCGTAGATCACGCACCGTCTGACCGGCCATCGCCATGTGTCGCATGATACCTCGCCACTCCGAGGGTAGCCCAATACATAACTATATGTACTGGTCATCTAAATCCTACCAACCATGCTCCGACACACCAGTCAGCAACCCCTCACATCTACGAAGATGTCCTCCATCAGAGCGGCCATATCCTCGTTCTGTGCTCTCCTTGATCCACTCGCACCTGTAGCTCCTACTACTGCCGATCGCCCCATATATCTGATCGGTTTCACCACAGCTATATCTAAAATCCAAAAAATATAATGATTAGTACCATGCATACTAGTCACAAAATCTAAAATGCATAGATTAGTTGCTTGTCACTTACCATCGGTCCCCCACACTCTACCAGGCGGAAGCGGCAAGTCCAGATCTCCCCAATAACTCATCCCGCTATAGGGATAGTAATCTATGTATAGTGGCATATGATCCCAATGGGCAAAGAACTCTGGTCAGAACACCCGTCCGACTGCCCCTCCTCCTCCTCTACACAGTAATCGTCCCCACCGACGCATCCGAGGCTCTCTTGGACCTCCATTAGGTAACTGTACACGAGGTCGCAAGGTTGGGATCTTCTCAAAGAAGAAAGAACACAAAACAGTCCCATAGGCACAATCATGATTCACTTGTCGCTTGCATAGCCACAACTGTCGTTTCACCGATGTTATGCTTAAATCTACCTCAGGGTGAAGGAAGGCAGAGTTCAGGGTAACATCAAACCATGCTCAGTCTGGTAGCTAGCCCTACCAGAACAGGAGAGGGCTCTCTCCGGGTCAATCTCAGAAAAAAGTAATCAATAGGGCTTGAGATGACTGAAATAAAAGCTAATTTTAGGCTAGGTATATAAGTGAAGGAGTTTGATTGTGTTTTTGGGGTTTTTTGTTGGATCAAGGGAAAGGTAGTTTTGGGTGCGAGGATTAGGCCTAGTTTTTGCAGAGTTCTGATTGGGGCAAGGTAGGAAATAGTTTTGATGCTTTAGCTTGAGGGGATGGATGGATCAGACCAGTGAGGAGATGAAGAGGGCAATAGGGTCTCAATATTCCTCCTCAAACAGATGAAAACATGTAAAATTAAACAAAACTAAAGGCAGATCAAGCTACTGAATTCTACCTTTAACACTGATTTGATTAATTTAAGAAGAAAGGAGAATGAGAATGGTACACATAAAATCAGTGAACTTAAAAATAAATGGAGGAAAAAACCATCAAAACACAGAGCCACAAGGATCCCAAAGAGGGCTGCAAACCCTGGTCCATTCCTTTGCCAAAATTGCAGAATGAATGTACAATGAAGTGCTATGCAATCCCAAAAGTCCAACCCTGAAAATGTCTGAGAAAATACATAATATAGACAAGCCTAACCCATTCCCATGCCTCTAGGGGTCTAGCTCATCATTATAGGAGTTTTTTCAACCATATCTAAACTAGGAACTAGAAAATAGGCCATGAAACAACTTGCCTCTATATGCTAGGAGATTGATCCATTCACTCACATTTCACCTTTTGGTGAATGAATCTTCTAGAACAAGTAAAAATGTGCCAAAATTACATCATGGTTATGAAATTACATCAAGGTAGATCAAAAGTTACATGAAAAAGTGAAATTGGCCAAAACTAGGCGAAATTCTGAGTTGTGGAGTGAAAAATAGGCCAAAATCCTCTATGCGCCGTGCCCAAAATCTCTATGCGTAGCACAACTTTGGAGCTGATTTTGAGGCACTTACCGAAGTCCAAATTGAGCTCATGATAGCTTGGTGGAAAGCACTACCTGTCTACTTTCCAACCCAAGTGGAATTTCTGGATTTGGTGTCCATTTTCCCTTCCAAAAGTTCAATCTCCCAAGACTGGTTCTTGTGTGTGCAAAAAGTGGCAGAAAGGCCATTTTCAAGGTGTTTTTGACCCTTTAAGCCACCCAGAACTTGATGAAATTATTAGGCCATTCTTGAGCATACATAAATTTTCATAAAAAATCTAGAAATACCAATTTTTCCTCCAGAAGATCTCCCAATCGTAAGCGCGCGCAAGGTGGCGCTACGCGTCGGGCAGAAAAACCTGTTTTGTGACCAAAAATTCAAAAATGACAAAATTTTCTCCAAATTCCTTGAAATTTGGACTGAAGGTCCCTCATCAAGTACCATGCTTAGCCAAAGAAGCTTCGGCCAATATTTGGAGCCGATCATGCCTTTTGCACCTCCTCAGTGCCCTCCTTAGCCTCGCTTTCAGGATCTTAATCTTTGCTTTACAAACATGTGTGCGTGCCGAATAGTGATTATTCATGTGCCTGAGCATATTTTTATCCTTATTTTCCATCTCCAAAAGCTTCTCGAGATGGATTTTGACCCTGTCCAGCCACGTATTTCTATCGGCCTCAATCTCCCGCTCAATAGGTGTCATCTCGGATGGGCTTCTTCGGGCAACTTGCCGGTTTTCACGAATGTTCTGCAATTCCATGATCATTTTATGATCCTCCAGCTACTTATTCCACTGCTCCAAATAGTTAATGATCCACTGAGCTCTCTGCAACTTCTCGGTCAATGTGCTGATCTTAGTTTTCTGCTCTTGAATGATCTCTTTCAGTTTTGAGTTTGGAGAGCTCATGTCCACATCAATCAATGTAAAATTAGTATACTGACCTCTTGAAGGGCCTTCCTCCTGCATAGGCCTCTTTCCTCTATCCTGTACCTGTACCTGTGCTGATGACAATGGCAACGAGACCCCTTCCACCCCGGGTGGAGATAGTACTCGTCGGGCTACTGCAAATAATGCTCTCGTGCCTCTCTGATAAGTAACAAATACTGGCACACTGATAGGCTCTATCTCGGGACCTTCAAACTGATGTGAAGGCTCACCTGCATCATGAAAAATCTCTGGAGGAGGCCGATGGGCTGTGAAGAAGTCACGGGAAATGAAATCTTCCCATGCAATGCCCTTCAACCCAAGCTGATGTACCACAATCATCTTGATGAGCGCATAATGATAAATGCTGTTGTACTGCTGCTTAGGAGTCTTCTTCTGCACAAGAGTAGTCATCCTATATATGTTTCGGCACATGAAATATGGAATTTTCATCATCCTTACTCTCGTGAAATGCATCAATAGTCTGATGTGGTATGCATAGAGGCGTGAGAACCAACCCTCACAACTGAAGTACCTGATAATGAGTCTCATCAATGGTGCATAATATTCCTTCAAGAACCGGAATGGGAATACCCTGCTGAGCTGCTTCACATAGCCAGGCCTGATGTATGGCTCGTAATGTACTCTATCCACCTACTGTCTTTTGTTCCACTCCTCACCTACATTCGGTATTCCTGTTGCCTGAGAAATGGTTTCTGGTGTTAAGATGAAATTTACACCAGCGAGAGTAACATGACCATCATGCAAATGTAAAACAAACAACCGGGCTAACTCCTGATGATGCTGAAATTGAGCAATCCTCTCACAATACTGATAGCATTATTGCTCTCGAAAACAAGCCATGGCAAGTGGGCAGGCCTCCAACTGAGTCAAAGAGGTGGGTTCCTCCGTCACATGTTTACATCCTTTACGAGGCCTTCTTGGTGCATGAAGTTCTGTGGTAGAATCACTGTCTTGCTCATAAGATGAATCTGTGTTTGTCACAGTGTTTGCAAGTCTATACCAAATGTATGTTTGGTTTGTTAAAAATGAGAAAAGAGAACTTGGTGTTTTTTGTCTTCAATTTCCAAAGTATGCAAAGTAGGAAGGGGCTGTGAAAAAAAAGAGACAGTGGGTATAGTGGACTGTCAAGTGTAATTAGAATGCAATAACAGTCACCTGACTGTGTTTTAAGAATGTGGGGTTTGGGGATTTTGTAAATAATATGGGAGAGGGAGAGTGGTAAGGAATAAAAGGATTTGAGGGATAGGAAAAATGGAAATGATTGATAATGGGATTATAAGGGAATAAGAGAGTGACCTTGTGATGATATGACAATGATGAGAACACAGATGAAAAATGGAATGGGATGGTTTTAGCACCAAATTTCTAGTTTTAACACCAAAATTTCAAACCCTAAGAGAATATTTTGACCACATGAGAGGGTTTATAATTTCACCAATCAAACTTTCAAATTTCTCCCTCCAAACAACACCCAACACAAGCTAAAATCAATGGCAAGAGTTTTCAAACTTACTTGGAGCAAAAGAGATTGAATTGTTTTGGTTTTTGATGAAGCAGTGACGAAATTCTGCTTGGAGGCTCTGTACGCCGCGTCGGGTATATGCACTGCACCAGATCAAATTAACACTGTGGAAAATGGCTATGTGCGTCGCGACATGCCAATGCGTCACGCCTTCTCCCAATGCGCCGCGCACACTCCAAACACACAATCTCAGCTTTAAACTCACAGTTTCGCCCTTCCACAATTGCAATCGACTTCTTCGATATCTCTTGAGTGAAAATGACATGTGAATGGTGAAAATATCTTGTATAGTCATTGCTTTGATTTTTTTTTTGCAAAAACCCACTTTCTTATGTTTTAGCTTTGGCACTTTTTTCACTTTTAATACAAACTCTGTTTTTGTTTCCATTTTGACTTTTTGATTGAAATGATGAAACTTTTGTCGATTTCTTGCAGGGATGATTGGAATTGGATTTCGGAAAAGGATGACCAGGGCTGCGCCTGAAGTACTTCATGACTGAAAAACTTTAAAAATTACAAAGGATGAAATTACATTTATTACAAAAAATAAATTTGACGATTTCTTCTTCAAAACAAAGTTTTGAAGAAGAATCATTCTCAGCATTATTGATGATGAAAATTTTGGAATGAAAACTTATTAGAAACATCCTCATGTGCCTGCTGGCATTATTTGACATTTTTGAAGATGAAACCCTAGACCTAATGACTGAAACGACTCTTTGCTGACCAAAAGACTATCCATGACTATGAATGACTGTAAAATTGACTTTGATGAATTTTGATGAATTTTAATGATCAGACACAAACCAACATATACATGACATGAGGGAAAATGAGAGACAAGACCCTTTCGTCAGATAATCTATGCTTCTAATGGAATGCAACTGATTGGATGAATGAGACACCTAAAATGAAATGAAACAAAGAGTTTTTGATCTCTGACGGAGGTATGGCTATAACGACTCTAACAACTGACACCAGCATCATCTGGGCCCACCCATAGTAGGTCCCACTTAGCACACTCTCCACAATCATCATCTGCCCTCCAGTGATGTGATGGAACGCCTAGCTACCCAAGATCCGCAACATTGCTGCGGCCACTGCCCGGGTCTCCAGCCTCTCTAGATCACCAATGGATATCCGAGTCCCTTTGACTTGGACACCTGGTCGACAATGCCGCTCAACAAACTCCATAATGCTACGCCCCCGTTGTAACAATGGCTGTGTATTTCCCACCATCCCTAATGGTGGAAGACCAGTCATGAGATACAAATCCTGGACCGTCAGCTCGACCCTGTGCCCCTGCACTATAAACAACTCATGATCTAGATCCCAATAACTGATAATCCGGGCCAACAAGGGCTCTCCAGCCCTCATCAACGGGTTCTCCAAAAATTTCAGAACCCCATACCCAACCAGTGCATGACGGACACCCTGATCCACCTATATTTCCATTCGTAGTGTACCTAAGTCTCTCTCTCTCTCCACTTGATCCGTATATCTGCCATATCTGCCCAAAAACATCATTTTTTTCAGCCTCTAGATCAAAAAAAATGCATTAACTTACACCAAAATAGAATCTCAGCCCATAATAGCACTAAAACCCCCCACATATAATAGGTTGCACTTTCTGGGCAAAACCTGGGCCAGGTCGCACTTTTCAGGCCAAAACCTGCATCCCAGGTCACAGCTTTTGCCCCAAAAAGTGCGACCTGACCGTAATGATGACATAGGGGCAGTTACTAAGATTTAAATCCCTAATCTGCAATTTGAATCTATCAAAAACAAAGCTTAGGATTAGGCCTCTTACCTGCAACTGAAGGATCACAATTCCAACGGTCGATTTGTTTGCTACGATCGCCGCAAGATTTAGGGCCTTCTCTCCTCTCCACATTCACCACAGCTAAACAACAAATGAATGATTTTGGAGGGAAAATGCCTTATTAGAAGAAACCCCTGTTTTTCTTTCGCCCGCTGCAACCAGCCCGTAGCCCCGTTTGACACACCGTCTGCACCGTTGGAAAGCTCTCACTGAGCACTCAAATGGGTATATGTCAGTTTTTCATGTTTTGATACTTCACCTAGACACATTTTGTCCATGAAGGGTCTATTCACCTCTTCTTCAATTCGAATTTTTTCACTTACGACACTTGTACTTGGGGCACCACTTTGCCTACTTAATCGTCTTTGTTCGTCTTGATTTTCGTCATGAGCTACCCTATTGTACTCATGCTTTTATGGTTCCCCATTAGACCCTTACTATGAGGCAGCACCATCGAGTCTCCCTTGTTTAGAGCATCTACGTCGAGTCACCCTCACCTGCATGGAATCCATTCCGAGTTCCTTTGTACCCCACCATCGTCCTCCATCATTTGTTGCTTGGTCCCTCTCTCATGTCGCACATTATGGCCTTCAGTACCCTTGTCCCCTATCCCCCCTGATATTGTGTCCGTCGCTGTCGAGCCATTCATGCCCTTTATGCTCTAACAAGGGAAGTCGTTCAACCACTCCTCCGTATCCCTCATTCCATCATCATCATTAGTGTCTATCTGTTCGCCGCTCTACTACTTTCCCTCGTGCCTTAGTTGGGGTTCCCTTATTGCCTCACCTATGGCGGACCTACTTCTGTCGACATCAGATCATTTCTTCCAGAAGCCAAGTCTGGGGGGCAGTGTACCTTGGTTTGCGCTGCTATCAGCATGATCGTGATATATACACTTGATGGTCCAGCGATGTAGCAGCAACTATTGGTGATTCCCGGGCATGTGTGAGATGTCTCAACCCTCGTGAGGGGGTGGCCCTGCAGGTAGCCCCCCACATGCCCGGATGTCTTCCTCATTCCCGCCCTTGATGCAGCTCCTCTCATTTGATGATATCGGCCTCAACCGCTTGCAGCACCTCTTCGATTTGCATATATCAGTCAGATTTTGTGAGCCCTTCCCCATGTGTAGGGGGAATTTGGGTATATTTGTATCTCATGTACTAAAATATTCTTGTATAAGTCCTGAAGGTTATTCCAGGCATCACATGTATGTGGGATTCATTATTTTTATCTGGCTCATGTTAGGCCAGCACATGCTTCATTATTACGTTCTGTGGTTTTCCAGGCGCCTTATTCTTTGTACTAATGTATCGGCGGGCATAGGTATGCCTCCCCCGCCGCCTTTAAACACTAGTACTACTTCATCACCTAGAGACTTGTTGCACCTGTAAGTCTCGTCTCCTCCGGGTCTAGTCCTTTAGCACATTAGATTACCTTACATTCCTCTCTCTCACTTCCCTCTTGATGCCTAGTGATTGAGTTCTTACAACGTACTTCGGTCATATGATTTTCTCCTAACACTCGTACGTTGGGGGGCAATCTGTTAGACCATTTTTTTGGTCATCTAACTCATTATCATTAGATGAACCCAAGTACACCATGTAAGACCAATTATACCCTAAGTAAAATTGCTTTCACCATATAAAATAACATTTGTCCATATTTCCTAGTCATATTTAACCCAAAACAAGGAAATTGATTAAATAAATCATTATTTATTTAATTATTTCCTAGGAATAAGTTATTCAAATCATTATTTAATAATATTCCTAGTTAAATTTGACTAAATCATTCGTAAATAATTAAAGAAATCATTATTTATTTAATTATATTCCTATCAGTTCCCTAAAATGATAAATAAATCATTTATTTATTTATTATTTATAAATAAAGGAATTGACCCAAGTCAAGAATCCTTTTCCCTCCAACAAATATAGTAAAATATTCCTAAAGGGTGCTTCTAGAATTCGATTAATAATATTTTATTCATGCACCAAGTTCTAGACCACCCCAATATTTTGTTATAAATAGAGGGTTTTCCCCATTCATTAGTCACCTTCATTGCATTAGATCACTCTGGATCTACTCTTGGTCACCATTTTCCATTTTGCTTTGTGAACTCCCATTGAGTTCTATGTTTGTTTTTCTACACCAATAAGAGAGAAGAATGCTAGATTTGAAACAATGAGGACTTTCAAGAACCCATCCCACTGAGGAGAACTGGAAATCACCTTTCTTGTTTTCCTCTCAGGTGCCCCATTCTTTAATATAATATAAAATTCTTTTAAATACATTATTCTTGCCTTGTCTATTGGTGCATGGAGCCATATTATATTTTATCTGCTTAATGTCTTTTGTGCTTAGATCTGAATTTGTGCAGCAAACTTAAAGATATTTTGCAGCCATAATCGATGTTAGGGCTGTTTGTTATGCGTAGCTAAAGTGATCTTTTACGACAAAAGATTCACACTAACATAAGCCTACCACTCACTTCTATAAAGAAGGAAGTGTTGCTACGCCTAGATTTCCACAACCTACAAGGTTGACACCACAACAATTGGAAGAAAAAAAAGAAAAAGGGATTTGCTACAGTTGTGATAGCAAATACACTAAAGGTCATAAGTGTGCTGAGAAGAAATTATTTTACATAGATTGTGAAGAAGAAGAAGAAAATGAACAAGAAGAGGATATACACCAGGAACCAGCCTTAGAAGAGGAAGAAATGAATCTGACCATATCGTGTAATGCACTGGCAGGAATTACCACTCCTCAAACTCTCAAGATAGAAGGACATATCAAGAAGAAAAAGGTAATAGTGTTGATTGATTCAGGTAGCACCCATAATTTATTCATTGTAAGGTAGCCAAGGAATTGAATTGTTTCCTATACCTAGCACCAGAATGTCAAGTGATGGTTGCAAATGGAGGAACTATAAATTGCTCTTGAAAATGCCATAATATCAAGCTAACCATGGGGGAATATGTATTGAATATTCCAATGCTTTCCATTCCTATGGGAGGTGCTGATGTTGTACTAGGAGTACAATGGTTACAATCTTTGGGGACGGTAGCTTTTAATTTTCAAGAACTTTTTTTGAAATTTTTTTCAGAAGGAAAGGAAGTCGAATTACGGGGTATTGCAGGGAAGCCGGGAAAGATAATAAGCTCTAATGTCATGAAAAAGCTTCTAAAGAAAGAACAACAAGGCATAATTGCACAATTATGCTCACTAGAAGTTCCAACATCAAAATCATCTATTTCTGCAGATCTCCAACAAGTCTTGGACAATCATTCCAAGGTGTTTGAAACTCCCAAAAGACTCCCACCTATTCGTGATCATGATCATGCTATTCATTTGATTCCAGGAAGTGTTCCTCCAAACATCAGGCCTTATAGATATCCTTACTTTCAAAAGAGCGAAATTGAACGTATGATTGCAGAAATGTTAGAGGCGGGTATAATTCAACCTAGTCAAAGTTCTTTCTCTGCTCCTGTAGTATTAGTACACAAGAAGGATGGATCATGGTGAATGTGTCCGGATTATAGGGAGCTCAATAAGCTCACCATTAAAGACAAATTTCCCATTCCTGTGATTGATGAATTATTGGATGAATTACATGGAGCAATTTATTTTACCAAGTTGGATCTTCGTTCAGGATATCATCAAATTAGAATGAAGATCGAAGATATTCCAAAAACAACATTTCGAACTCATGAGGGTCATTATGAATTTTTGGTCATGCCTTTTGGCCTTACCAATGCACCTTCTACATTTCAAGGGTTGATGAATTCCATTTTCAACCCTTCCTTAGAAAATTTGTGCTAGTATTTTTTGATGATATACTAATCTACAACAGGTCTTGGAAGGATCATGTTGAACATGTTGACAGGGTGCTCAAACTATTGCAGGAGAAACAATTATATGCAAAAACACCCAAATGTTTCTTTGGAGTACAAGAGGTGGAATATCTGGGTCATATTGTATCTCACGAGGGTGTTAAGGTAGACCCTAACAAAATTAAAGCCATTAAGGAATGGAAAGTCCCCACAACCATAAAGCAGTTGTGAGGATTTCTCGGGTTAACAGGTTATTATTTCAAGTTTTTTAAGAATTATGGGAGAATAGCAGCACCTCTAACAAAATTGTTGAAGAAAGATGCATTTTCATGGAGTCCTGAAGCAACTAAGGCATTTGAACATCTTAAAGAGACAATGTGCCTAGCACCGGTCTTAGCTACGCCAGACTTCACAAAAACCTTTATTGTGGAATGTGATGCCTTAGGAAATGGAATTGGTGCTGTTTTAATGCAGGAAGGAAGAACCATTGCTTTTGAAAGTCGTCCAATCAAAGGAAAGTATTTAAAAAAACCTATTTATGAGAAGGAAATGTGAGCAATACTGCATGCACTAAAGAAATGGTGAACTTACCTAATGGGAAGACACTTCAAGAACTTACCTAATGGGATCACCACCATATCGAATGCTCTTTAACTAGTTATTATGCACATCTGCTGTCCTAGTAAATCCCCTCTGCGGACAGAGGTGATCCCTCTAGCCCTAGGGTGGGTCTAGCAACTATGGGAACATACTAACATCTGCCTTCCTAGATTGTAAATGAAATTCAGAGCAAAGAAGATGGCCTACCCTATTCTGATGCTATGTTGTCATCTTCTGTCGAAGATTCTTGATTCGTCGCTCTTCTCAAGCTCGATATACGTTGCTGCCAACGTTTGATTACCTGTAAAACCAGTCAAAACACCACGAAAAGCATAAAATCATTACAAACATAAAAAAATTACAATCTATCTAACTGATCAAGTAATGCTAGAAATCTCATTATAAATATCAACAAGAGTGGAAGATAAACATTATATGAATTTTATTATGATAAAGACAAGGGGAATTTACAACCAAGCCTTGATGTTGAGGCTCTCCTTCGGCAGGTCCGTATCCAAGCGTGTTTGCAACTCCCTCATACACAAAGGTCCAAGATCTCACTATGTTCCTAACACAAAAAAACAATGACACTCTGCACTATTCTCCTGAAGCTATAATTTCTTCTCCTTTCTATCATCACTAAGGCTATAGAGCTCAAGGAGGTCTCCTTATATAACAATGGAGGAGGAGGTTATGGACCCTCAAATAATGGGAAAAGAGATTATACTTTGTAGTAGTTCCTATTTCTTCGGAACAAGAAGCCCAAAGGGGAATTCCTCGGCCATATCCTCAAAAAAAACTTCCAGCTCACTTCCTTATGAAGCTTCTAGTCATGAAAGCTTCGTTGCTATTTAATTTTTTTTCCAAAAGAGGATTGGCGTGGGCATGACATTAAGATAGAGTGCCGATCAGTGTGAGCCTCAGTGTAAATATCTGGTATTGGTGCGGGTCAGACACTGAGAGAAATCACCGACCTTGAAAAATAGTATTTTATAGGGATCTTCCAAAATATTTGTAAAGGGAGATGATTTGGAAGACAAAGTGTGGTTCAGGGGTATGTATTCCATACTTGGAAAGTATACAAGGGTCACTATACGGGTCCTCCAGGATTAAGGATCGGGGAGTACAGGGAAAGTGAAAAATCACTATGTAATAGATGCCCCCTAAAGTATGAAGTCCGAACATGAGTGAGGGGTGAAATGATTTACAAATATGTGCAAGGAACTAGACGCTGCTGTCGGGAGACCTTAAAATCAAGCATAGATACATATACATAACTGAAAAATCAGATGAAAATACATGAATCAAGGTATGGACGCAGCCATTTGTAAAAAGAAACCATGGTATGGTCGTAGCCATCCATTTGAGAAGGATCTCATATAGACTCATGGTATGGTCGCAGCCATCCATCTAAAAGAAACAGGTATCCAATCATGGACAAATAATATCACCTCACAACCTGGACTCTATAGAATAAAATCTAGGGTCTTGCACTCCATTATGACCCGAGCAAGTACAATTTCAAGCATGCGAGTAAATGAGATGAAGTCGAACATGCAAGAAAGTCACCTGATTACTAGCCAATGATGAAAGTTGTTAACAGGTGCGAGAGAAACCACCAATAATGATAATGGTTCTCAAGGTACCACTAGTATAATCCATGAAATGTGAATAGTGAGCTGAAGTCAAACACCCATGAAATCACCCGATCGAAGGCCAATGATGTGAACCTGTCATTGAATGTGAAGAACTTGCCATTAGGGCATGCAAGCTCTAAGGTACCAGAAAGAAGTCTCTAGATCGACTTCGCGGATAATCAACTAAAGTCGACAGGAAGCGATCTGTCGAAGGAGGGTCATAATGAATCCCACATCATCGACGTGAAACAGAGAAGGTAATATGAGTGTGAATCAAGACTCAAACAAAAGATCAAGGAATGTGCAGACTGCAGAAGGATTTTCTCTTGAACATATCAATGACACGACTCTGGAATTTGGCAGCATTTGACTGAAATAGTATCAGAGGTCATGTTGAAAAAATTGGTAATCGAATGAGAGGCAAAAATATTTCCCAAACCCATGGATGCAAAGTGACAAAATGAAGATATCCCAACGCGACACAAACTGCAGATAAGTGTCATGTTCAAGAGTGACATACTGTCAACACAATTGATGAAAAACTTCCATTTTACCCACCATTTTTGGTGAGGACCTCTTTATTTTTACACAAGCTCGAAGAGGATAACATATGCTTGTCATATAAGTTTGTCTTTTGGACAAATCCATCCTAGTAAATTTTACAAGCCCTAGGAAGGAGAAACTTGGTTACGTCATGGTGATGATTTCTGATGCCATTTAGTTTTAATGAGTCTGAAAAAGGAAGAACTCAACAAATTTTAATGTTTAGAGAGTTTGAAAAGAAGGGGAAAATAAAAATCCAACAGGTCCCTTTTCATAGGTAGTCTCATAGATCCAAAAAGGTAGAAAAAAATATCTAAGAGAACCTCTTAGTCGCGATTGGATAAGATATTCCTTTTTTGTAAATAATCTGTCCCAGCCCAAAAAAGGGGTAAATGTATACTAGGTAGATATCCTTTCATACCCATTTAGTGGGTTGAAAAAGGCAAGAGTCTCAGAAATCTTTTCACTTTTCGAGAGTCAGAAAAGAGCTAAAAGATGACTCCTCTTGGAGGAACGAGTGGTATAAAGGGTAGAAACTGGTTCCAGTGATGGCGGAACTACTCAGAAGAAGTAAAGGTCAAGAGTCTAGCTAAAAATACCACTAATTGCAGCGGTTCTTCAGGAATGGGTGAAACAACCAAGTGAAGGCGTATGATCGAAAAGGTATATGGTGATGATGGAATGAGAAAACTAAGGTTCATCTAGAAAAACAAGCTCATAAAATGGCAATCACAAGAGGTAAAATAAGAATGGTTTCATTTTTACACAAGCTTGAAACAAATATAAACTGTGCTTGAAAAAGTGGGTATGCCCCAAGCATGGTGACTCAATTCGAGGTACATGCCCCCCAAGCTTCAGTCCATCGGAAAGACAGATGGAGTGAAGGTTTAGATTACAATATCAAGAGAAAGACTCGACTCAGATTTTATGAGATCGTATCAAAGACTCAAATTGAATAGGAACGTGTTTCATTGTTTTAGCAAGGTTGACACATTAGAAGAACTATCCTCGTAAGATCTTGTTCCATTTTTTAAGGAGCTTGACACAAGAAAACGAACTCTGCTCCGACAACCTTGTTTCATTTTTTAAGGAGCTTAACACAAGAAAACGAACTCTACTCCGATGACCTTGTTTCATTTTTAAGGAGCTTGACACAAGAAAATGAACTATGCTCTGACGAGCTTGTTTCATTTTTTAAGGAGCTTGACACAAGAAAATGAACTCTGCTTTGACGACCTTGTTTCATTTTTTAAAGAGATTGAAACAAGAAAACGAACTCTGCTCCGACGACAACTCATCATGTCGAATAAGAAGTCATGGCTTCCAAGAGATTCTCATCCGATGGAAGGAAAACATCTTAGAAGTCAGGACCCAATGCCCCTAGCACATGATGCACAATGGCACTATCACTGAATGTGGAAATAGGACAAGTAGCCACATAATTAACCCATGGTAGGGAAGATACAACTGGTGGATAAAGATCCAACAGAGACGATGGTGGGCCAGCTGCCACCTCAGGACCAAAGAATGAAAGCTGATCAATGGTCACAATCCAACCTTCATGTGGAAAATGGATCACACGAAAGAGGGAAGAGACAACTGCACCCATGGCATAAGAATAGTTGCGCCCTAAGGGTAAATTGAAATCTAGGGTTCCTTGAACTACCAGCACGTCCATATAGATGGTTTTCTCTCCCAAAGTGATATGCCACTCCGGAAGGACCCATAATGGTTGACTTGTTCCTTTGTTAAAGCCCAACAGATTCTGCGCAATAGGCACAAGCTGTGGAGAACCAAAAGCTTGCCAAGTAGTGGAAGAGATAACACTAACAGAAACACCTTCATCTATAATTGTGCTAGGTACGACCATATCAAAGGCCTATACCGTGATCTCAAAAGGCACATAATAAGGAAGGAAGTATCCTGCAAATCGACTCCAATCGAAGGAAGCGACGAAACTACTTGGAGGGGGTACCATTGAACTGAGATGGTCAGCCACTGGTGTTATCGGAGCAAGAGGAGTATCCTCCTAGACCACAGACATGGGAGAAGGAAGAGAAACTTCTTGAGTCACAGAGAAGGGAGGATCTTTCTCCAATTCTGAAGAATATGAAGAAACAAGAATAACATGAGGGGGGTGAGATCCACTCTCGACGGAAAAGACCTGATGAACCATAAGGCGGAATCAAGTTGATTCGTGAATTTGAATTTCCGAGGGAACGAGATCAACCAAGGATGAATCTTGAACGATCGTTGAATCAACTAGTGGAGGACTCGAAGAAAGCTTCTGGTAACCAACCAGAGGGCAGGGTGCAGAAACAGTAGGGTTGTCCAACACTCTCATGGCTTCATCCATGTATGGACAAAGGTGAATGGGATGATTCCATTCACACAAATTACAGGGATTGGCAATCTTAACCTGTTTCTTATAATTCTTATCATTGCTAGTCAAACATGTGCCACCAATATGACTTCCAGAAGCCAAAGGCAACGACGGACGACCGTTGGAGCATGATTCAAGTACCTTGGGAATTCTAGGGAAATCTCGAAGAAAGTGGTCACCTTTGCACAACATGCAAGGGAATTTGAATTTTCGTGGAAGGTTGGATGGTTTATTGATGGAAGGTTTCTTAGGAACAATAGCTACAGAGTTGGCCTCTCCCTTATTTGACTTCTTCTTTTTCGTTGTCTTCTTCTTCTTATTAGCCTCCTGGTTACTAGAATCCATACTGTCACCAGGCGAAGTAGAAGAGGAGGATGAAGAAACGGGTGAAGAAACAGAGAGGTCCAAATTAGAATCAACATGATGTTGTTCAGGTGGAGGGGATGGGTGTATAGGGGGCAGAACACTTGAGACCACAAATGTCGAGAATAACCAAACAGGAAACCCAACAGTTAACCCAGGCAAGGACAATGTTGCCATATAAGGAGCACCAACATTCCCAAAAGCAGGAAAAGGACCAGGATTCCCTTCGGAGGGGATTCCTTGGTTGGTAAACTCTGGAAAAGTCGCCATTGGAAAAAACCCTAAAAGAATAAGGAAGATAAGTTTAACCAAGAATATTTTATGGGCAGTTAAAAATTTAAGACATTGAAACAAAACTCTGCTGTTTCACATTTTAAGAGTCGAGAAACGGACAAAAGGTGACTCTGGTCGATTTCATTTTGAATGAGAATGAAAGGACAAGTGCTTGATGGCATTTTCAATTTTAGAGGGTCACTAAAAGACTAAAATGACTACTCAGGTAATCTAAGAAAGAGGGTGTACCAATTTTCCGTGAACTGTCATATAAACCTTGGTGATCAAATGAAAGCGAAATGACCAAGGACTTGATGTACTTGCAGGTAGTCTCCCCGAATGTTGTGTTCGGTGTATCACGGTCACAGGGCGGTAGACTTGACTTCCTATGGATAAGGATTTGAACCTATGAGGGTACCCCTTTATATACTCGAAGCTACGGGGAGTAGAAGTCCATACTAGTGCTTTCTAAAGCCAAGCGGCAAATGAAAGTTACTAGGTTTAATGATGCCGGAACACGTCACTAGCCTAGAACTCTAAATATGTGCATTAAGTTTCAATGCTTCCTTAGGTTGATTGAATAAATTTTAACGGTTGATCTTGAATTATGTCTCATTTTCAAGGCCCTATCGAATGTCATCTCATAATCTCCTATATACATCTATATGAGAAAATAAATCTTTCAATTCGATGAATGCTATCTACTTAGGGGAAGAGTCTCAAAAAACGATGCAACAAAAAGTAATACTGCAACCAAAATGTTTCAAAACTAGATGAATTTCGCTGTCCAAAATTAATCTAAAACATTCAAAGATGTGAATTATGAAATTTAATCTATGCAAAATACTCTTTTTGAAAACTATGTGGCAGTAATCTATGCACAATTTCCTTTTTCTTTTGAAAGAATAAGAATGCACTCAATGCATTTTTCGATGAAATGAGAATCTACTTAATGGATGCTTTTAATGAAAGAGAATGCACTCAATGGGATTTTTAGATTTCAATCATTAAACAATGTAATCTAAGTTCAATGATGAATTTCAAAAAATACTTTTCAATGCAATGTGATCTAATGCATTTTAACGAAAAGAAAACTTTGAGACGAAAAATAAATGAACACAAATTTCCTTAATCAAAGGATGAGTGAAAAATGGATGCAAACAAACACTAAGAATGCAATCATTTTTTTAAAAACTTTGTAACGAATGTCCTCAAAAGGCGACACGACATATGAGTTCAAGCACAAAGAGGAATTCCAAAGCGTGGGCTCAAAACAAGTCATTCAATCCCTTTTACATCAAGCAATAATAGAAAGAAGACTTTTCAGTCAAACAATGAGCAATGTAATCTATGCTCAGAAGTGAACAAGTAAAGGGGAGAACATGTAAAATACATAGAAAAGGACCAGAAGGGCAAGACGCACAAGTGAAAGACTTAGGGAAAAAATCATAATTTTTCACACACCCTAGAATTGGCACAACTTTTGTGCCTGAAACTAGCGCCAACTGGCACGAATTTAGGGGCTGAAACTAGTGCCAACGGCCCATTAGCGTGACTTTCTAACTAACAATGAGCGCTAATCTGTGTGACTGTAAGACAAATTGGTGCGACTGTCAGACAAATAAAAGCACCAATTCCTGAAAAAATAAAAACAAAGAATTTCTCCTAACCAATACAAGACTCACCACTTCAAGAAAAAACTAAAAGATTGTAATTGATGAAAAACATAGGAACAAACAAAGAAATGGTCGTTCGACTAAACTCATCGAATGACTAAGACCTCAAAGAGTGACAAACTCAAAGGAAACTCCCCAGTGGAGTCGCCAATTTGTTGTCTAGGTAAATCCCCTCTGCAGACAGATGTGATCCCTCTAGCCCTAGGGTGGGTCTAGCAACTACGGGAACATACTAACATCTACCTTCCTAGATTGTAGATGAAATTCAGAGCAAAGAAAATGGCCTACCCTATTCTGATGCTATGTTGCAGTCTTCCTTTGATGCTTCTTGATCCGTCGCTCTTCTCAAGCTTGATACACATCATTGCCAACATTTGATTACCTGTAAAAACAGTCAAAACACCACGAAAAGCGTAAAATCACAACAAACATAAAACAATTACAATCTATCTAACTGATCAAGGAATTCTAGAAATCTCATTATAAATATAAACAAGAGTGGAAGATAAAAATCATATGCATTTTATTATGATGAAGACAAGGGGAGTTTACAACCAAGCCTTGATGTTGAGGCTCTCCTTCGGTAGGTCCGTATCCAAGCATGTTTGCAACACCCTAATACACAAAGGTACAATATCTCACTATGTTCCTAACACACAAAAACAACCACACTCTGCACTATTCTCCCAAAGCTATAATTTCTTCTCCTTTATATCATCATTAAGGTTGTAGAGCTCAAGGAGGTCTCCTTATATAACAATGGAGGAGGAGGTTATTGGCCCTCAAATAATGGTAAAAGAGCTTATCCTTTGGAGTAGTTCCTATTTCTTGGGAACAAGAAGTCCAAAGGGGAATTCCTCGGCCATATCCTCAAAACAAACTTCCATCTCACCACCTCGCAAAGTTTCTAGCCATGAAAGCTTCATTGCTATTTAAAAAACTTTCCAAAAGAGGATCAACGCAGGCCTCAGTGTAAATATCTGCTATCGAAGCGTGTTAGTCTTCAGTAATTTTTACTATTTGTAGATGACTAAATATTAGTTCTAGATTTCTAAAAACAAAATTCCCTAAATATTGTGAGTTTTAGAAATCTCACTGCCTTCATTATCCTTATGGAAAATTTTCACTATTCTACCATTTTTCCATTCTATGGTCACCCTGCCACTCCTAAAGGACTCCTTATGGGCTTGTGCCACTCATCTCCATCCTTTTTTCCCACCTATAACCTCATTACTCTATTTTTTTTCTTGCCCATGACTCCACTTTCCATCTCGGGTTACCTATAAAGCCTATTCCTTTCCATGTTCACTAGGTCCCTTAAGCATTGATGGTCTCAAAACTATCTCGTAGGCTCTTTAGATAAATCAAGTACATTAGATTTTGGATCTTCAATACACCACTTTGCCAATACTCTGTTTTTACACTTGAAAATGCCAAGCCAATTTTCAGTAAAAGGCTAGGTCAAAGGATCCTCCCACTAGATCAGTTAGGGTGTCATATGGTCAAAGGTCAATCATTGGTGTTTCAGACACTGTTTTTCTTTCTTAGAAAATATTTCAGAGGTCTTGAAATGTTGAGACATGGTTATTCATGAAAAGATCTGAAAGTCTCCAAAGAAGACTACCTTGTCAAATTCAAGTTTAGCAAAAGGTAAATGAGAATTTTGACACTTTTGCAGGAGTGTTAAAATGTCTATCAACAGAAACTTGGTAAGGTAGGAGGTCTGCTCCTAAGTCAAGAAAACTCACAACAGAAGAAATAAAACCACTTGGTTTTGATGAAAACTAGGGTTTTTGAGCTTGAATGGGCCAATAGTGTGCCAATCAGCGATCAAATGCAGAAATCACCATGGAGGAGATATACCAAGAAACCAAACATGAAGAGAAGTTTATTAGAAATTATTGATAATATAGGGAAAGAGGTGAGGTGAACTGGACATAAATGAATGAACTTGAAAGGGCTATAGAGAACTTAGAAAACAACACTGATAATTGTTTTCAAACACTCCAGAGGGTTTTGGGAAAATGACCGGTGAAGGTGAAAGGCATGATACTAACTCCATGATGAAATCACGGATAGATTCTGAATATGACACTATGATCAGATCCCATAAATGTAGAAAATGAGTTTTCCACACCTAAACAAGCAAAGTGTAGATTAAAAACTCCATGATGTCAGCAAAGGAAGGATTGTGAAAGTGCTCCTGTGTGAAAGCATCCCAGGATTTTCAAAGATGAATGTCTTAGTCCTCAAAGAGAAAAGGTGTAGAGAATATCATTAGAAAAGGTAAATTCAAGGTTTTTGATCACCTACCAAGTAAAGGATGATTTGAGTTTCAAGGTGGGAAAAGAAGGGGTTTTGAAGATGCTTCCTTGTGTTTGAGTTCCTAAGTTTGTCAAAGGTGAATTTAGCATGATTCAAAGCCAAAAAGGAAGAGCTAATTCAATTTTATCATGACATAAGTTAAGTGAAAGTATTAAAGGACATAAATGAGCCAAAGAGAGTCAATTTTATGACTCAAGCAAAACCTGCAGAGAAAAGAGGTAAAGAGTATCAGTGAGAAAGGTCTAAATTATCATTTTAGTCACCTACAAAGCAGTAGTGGTCAAAAATATTAATAACATGATGTTGAGCTCCAAGGTGGAAACCAAAGATGATTTTAAGGTTGCTACTGTGTCAGAATGAATGTGTCAAGTTTTCAGGATAAAAAAGAACAAAAATTTCCTAACTACTGGCCAAGGTGAGAAAGACAAGTTAAAAATTGTAATGGAAGCCACATAAAGTTTTGAAGGTGTTATCATGACTAATATATCTCCAAGGATGTCAAAATGAGTATATTATGCCTCAAGAGGAAAAAAGAAGAGTTAACTTCATGATCTAAGTCACCTACAAAGAAAAAGGTCAAAAATTTAGTGAGACAGGGAAAGAGTGGAAAAAGACTTAAAACATCAGGAAAGTGGGTTTGCAAAGTTAATTATAATGCCTAAGTCTATAAAGGCCTATTCTACACTTAAAATAAGTTATTATTGCCTTGCTAAACCAAAGAGAATTCAGGAGAAGAAAATTTCGAGTTTCCAAGTCAAATTTGGGCAAATTAGACCAGCGTTGTGCCCTCAGGTCGGCGCTGCGCCCTTGGCGCAATTTCCCCGTGAATTTTCTTGAGGCACTGCACATCTGGAACATGGCACTGTGCACTTGGCAAGGCACTGCGCCCTTGCTCGATCTTTCTCGACAGGCCCAGTAAAAGGACCTTGGCGTTGCGCACCTGGAACAAGGCACCGCGCCTTTGCCCGAACCGACCCATCATTTTCTTGGGCGCCGCGCGCTTGGCTAAGAGGGCCTCCTACACCTTGCAAGCACTCAAATCATTTTAGAAACCCTCCAAGTCTTTGCCAATTTTCCTCATAGCATATAAAGAGGTAAGTGGATATCATACACTCATCCTTAAAGCATTTTTATGATTTAATTAAAGGAAGGAAACCATAAAGAGAAAACCCTACATTTTATGCTTGAAAAAACTGTTTCTCATTCCCTCATCTACCTATAAATAAATAGCAGCCAGAATACGGGTAAATTAAGGTGGTTGTATTGGTTTTAAATTTGTCATCCATCAAAGCTTAACACAATACTCAGTCCCTTACATTGAAAAACGATTGACCATTTCATTTTCTTCTTTCATATCCATTTTCTGTCAGTGCAAGGTGTTTTAACACAGAGTTTGAACAATCAACAGAGGGTGCTCATTGAGTTTCACCTCACTCATATTCATATAACTTTACCCTTCCTCACTCATCTCATTCACTTACAGAACTGTCTCCATTCCACCATCCCCTCATCTCCTTTCCATTTGCAACTGTAGGGTTTCAAAGTCAGAGTGGTCAAAATTTCAGATAGAGAGGGAAGTGGTAGTGATGGAGAAGGCCAAATGCCAAGGAGACATCAACACAAAGCTGGAAAAATCAATAGGTTTGAACCCCGCAACACCATAGAGCTAATGGCATCTCCCATGACTGTTTCATTTTTCATGTTTCCAGCATGTGGGATGTTTTAATTTTTGTGAGAAGGTATAGCAAGTGCAAAACCACCCTGAGATAACAAGGCTTTTCATCATTATATTGAATGAGAAACAAGTTAACCTTGTAGGGGTAAAGTTTGAGCTATCCTCAGATGCTATTTCCAATTTCACATGCATACCTACTGTAGGGGAGAAATGGTTCAAGCAGGCCAATATTGACATGAGCTACTATGAACCCTTCCTAAAGCCTAGATACAAAGACAACTGTAAATCCATTTTTCCTTTCTCACATTTTCTGGAGAGATATGCACTTATGATTAGAATAATTATGAAGTATTTTACATATGAGGGGAGGTTATCCAAGCTTTACTCCTATCACATTAGGCTATTTATGGACTTTACTAGGGTTAGGATGTTGCACCTACCCTATTACCTCTACAGAAGCATTGATAAAATGTCTTAAATTGTACAAAAGAGAGATTTCTCTCAGCAGATGCAAAGCCTCTTCCACCACTCATTGATTAAAATGGTTGTGATGCATAAATTGCAACAGAAGGGCATTCCATGGGAGGTTTTCATTGCCCATGAGGTGTTCACTAATCCACAAGGCCTACAGTAGCAATATTTACCTTCATCCTCTCAACCTCCCATTCCTCCTTCACCATCACACCCCACTACACATCCATAACCATATGTTTACATTCTATCACCTAATGATGACTCCTCCACCTCACCATCTACACATATTCCTTCACCTCAAGACAACCCTGCTTCATCACCCTCTCACAATGCATCAGAAAATGGAGGAAATGACAATGAGAAATCAAATTTCAATGAGGGAGAGGGAAATAATGAATCAAGTGAGGCACAAGAAGGAAATGAGGAGGCAAGTGGCAGTGAGGGAAAGAGCAATGAAGAAGGAAGCAAAGAAGAGGATGTCATTGAAGAAGAAGCCAATGAAGGAGATGATAATGAAGAATCAAACAATGAAGGTAGTGAGGCTGATGAGAGTAGTAAAGAGCACAATGAAGCTCACAGCAGTGAGGCTAATGACATTAAAGAAGAAAGTGCAGAGGAGGCAAATATTAGTGAAGATGAGGAAAATGAAGCAGGAAGCAACATAAATGATGATGTTGACAATGGCTCAAAGAACCTTGATGGCACTGATGACAACAAAGCACATGGTAGTGAGGTTAGTAAAGAAAATGATGATGATGGCAGTGGAACAAATAGCCCTGATGAAAATGAGGCAAATAATGATGAAGCACATAGCATTGAAGATGAGGAAAATGAAGAAGATTCCAATGAATATGAAAACAATGAGGCACATGACAATGTTGATAAAAGCAAAGAAGAAAATAGTGAAGCAGAAACCAATGAAGAAGAAGGAAGTGAAGAAGGCAATAGGTCAAAAAGCCATGATAACTGTGATGAAGCACAAATTAGTGGATGAGATAAGGAAAATGAAACAGAAAGATGCAATGTTGATAAGAGCCATGAAGTCAGTGAATCAAATAGTGATAAGGGAGGTGCAGAAGGCAGTGGAAAAAATCCATGAAGGGAGAAACAATGATGATGAAAATAATATGAGTGAGGATGAGGTCAGTGATAAAACATAGAACCTTGAAACAAAAGACAATGATGATATTGGCACTAATGATGACAGTGGGTCAAAAGGCCATGATAGCAGTGAGGATACCCATGATGATGGCATTCATGATGGCAGCAAGACTGAAGACACTAAAATGATCAAAATTGAACCTTTTTCTTTAACCTACAAAGGAGGAAATAGGCATGTGTTTGCTGCCCTCAAGAGGTAAGGGGCCATGCCTTCCACATCATTAAGCAGCTTGAAAAAGGCAAAGAAAGGGTCATGGATGAAAAAGAAGAAGACCAACATGAGACTGAACAAGAATTTGAACTCATTCATGTTGACAGTGATGATGAAAATGAGGCAAGGATCTCAAGCATGTTTCTCAAGAGAAACGATTCCCAAATTAAAGATTTACAAGCCAATCTGGGTAGGGTTAGGGATGTCATTCACTATTATGAGATTGAAAATAAGAAGCTAGAGGCATAGAAGGTAATATATGAGGTCAGAGCTATCAGAACTCAGAAAGAGGCTGTGAAATCCAAGGCTAAGCTAGATGAGGCCTTGGATAGATATGGGGACACTGATGAAGAGGAAGAACAACTTCCTAGGAGAAGGCCAAGGAAAATTGGCGTAATGAAGGCCTTAGCCAAGAAGAGAGAGCAAGAGGCAGCCTTGGAAGAGCAACTCACTCCAAGTGAGTTGCTTGCCATGGAGATTGAATATGATCGGGATCCTTGGATTGATAGGGAAAACATGCACTTAGAGGGTCTGTTGGAGAAGACCAAGAAGGACCTAGACCTCCAAACGAAGATGGCAAGGCACTATGCCTTAAGAAACAAAATTGCAAGGGCCAAGCTCAAAAGATCCCTTACTAAAATTCAAGCCTTCAAGGATGAAAAAGGAAAATAAAACTTTTAAATCATAGCTGATGCATCCCTACAAGCATCCCAAACACAATAAGCAAAGCAAATTTAGATTTTGGCAACTTTTTGAAAATTTTGATTTTTGACATTTTTAAAGTTCCAAGGGATATTTGGGGCACTCTCTTGAGGAGCGGTTTAAATTTTCAGATTCATCAGGCCAAGGGAATAATGCACACAAAATTTCATATCATTTGGAGCAAATTTGGTCCTCCAAAAGTGCCAAAAACACCCAAAAAATCACCTTTCTGCCCTATTTTGAGAGCTAGAACTACACCCCGAGTAGTCTTGGGAGATTTAGTTTTTGAGTCAGTAAATCAAGTCCAATAAGAAAAATAAAGGCAGTTTTGGAACGTAGACTTGACATGCTTTCCAATGAGCTATCATGGAGCTCATTTGGACATTAGGAAGGCCTTCAAAACTCAGCTGCAAGATGACCTATTGTTCTGGTGTAGGGACTGTGCCCTTGCCTGCAAAGTCAACAAAAGACACAAATTTATTGAAAAAGATATTTTTGAGGACTTTTTAGGAAAATCACTCTTAATTTAACTTAGAAGCTATTTTTGAAGTTATTTTGAATTTATTACATTAGATATTTTGTGCCTTGGGCCTTGCATGGTATCAATGGACAAATTTGGCGTTTATGATGTATTAATGACATTTTGGAAACCCTAGTTAGGGTTTTGGTCCTCCTTGCTAGTTAAATACAACATTGAGGCTTCATTGTAAATGTTGGATGATTATTGAGAAAAATATTATAGACTTGAAGATTGAGGAGAAATTTGTCTTTGGACTTTGTGAATGCCTTGATTTGCATGATGATGGAGCAAGCTCACTTGCAGGATTCCTGAGCATAGTTAATGGTGATGTCTTTCCTATCTAGTGTTTGTTTTATTATGTATAATTTTGTTTCAACTTTCTCATGCAGTAGGACATAAATTTTAGGCTAAGAAATGTTGTTTAGAGGCACCTTAGCTCTGTTTTCTCTCTATTTCTTGTATTTTTTCCTCCGCTAGGTCAGATTAGAGAATTCTTGAATGCTCTCTAGTTCCACTTATGTTTTTTTATCTTAAATATGATTTAATGAAGCCAATGTCAAAGTAGTTCATGTTTAGCCCTGCTCTTTGATGTAAATTAAACATTGTTTTTAAGGTCTTTGTTTTGAAGTATTGCTGATTAGGTTTAGCTGAAGAGGTTTATGATTTTCCATGCCCTTTTTTTTATCCTAAATGGTTGCTTTGGAGGTATTTGTAGTTTGATTAAAAAAATTATGATTTCCCTACTCTTTGATCTCTACTATATGTCTATCTTAAATGTTTTCTTTGCTTGAAGGTGAAATACCTAGAAGACTTACAAGTTTCTTGATTTCTATGATTCACTAGATTGTTGTCTTAGTGCTTACTTGCTAGGGTTTGGTCAAAGAAGTTATTGGTATGCCTTGTAGTTTGTTATTTCTTTATGCTTAGTAATATTAAAGGCCATTCTTGTTAAAGTATTTTTTGAAGTATTCATAAATGCCATTTTTCACGTACTATGTTCACAATTTAATGTTCACCTCACTCACATAAGATTTTAGATCCATTTGGCTTTGTTAGACTTTCCCTGTGATATACCCATGACCTATTGTTGCACTTCTCAAGAGTTTTTACAGACTCCATAGCCCAATGGTTTAAACCTCTCTCAATCTATCTATTTTTCTTGACAACCTACCCAATGAAACAAACAAACAAACAAACCCTAATCCTTATAACTAGCCTAAAATCAAAACCCTAAAATCATACAAGTTACATCTTTTACACAAACATAGAGAGATCCCTCTCTAAGTCCAAGAAGGCTAGGTCCTAAGACTCCAAAGACTAGTTTAATCTTACCCTTGTACATTTGGTATTGCCAATCTAACAAATTACGAGGACCTAACATAATGGCAATCACAGTGGGACTCTGAGTTAGTAACATCCTAAGTATACCTTAAGAACTCTCAAATCCATGTCAAACTCAGTAAATCAAGTGTTAGCCAAGAGTAGTATCTAATTGATTCACCATACTAGAAATATGTTGACTCAATTGGAGAAAACTCATTAAAATCTTAGTGTTACATAAGAAACTCAGAAAACCCAAAACATCTCTAGATTGGTTTTTGAATTGTTGATGGTGGACAACAATCCAACCCTCAAAGCAGTAAACCTCATCCACCTGGTGACTCCACTAGCCTCCAGTAGGCCTACTAACTCCACTAGTTCTCATAGACTCCCTTGGGAATGCACTAGTCAGTCATAACATTCTAAAACCAAGTCAATCATTATGTGAGCTTAGTACCCTTGCAGATAGGTCATTTTTCAAGACACTCCTAAACTTTCAGCCTCTCTGCATTATTGAGTTTGAAATCTAGCTTCGCAAAGGATAAGCACCAGATCTCACCCTAACCCTAACCCTCTTACCATAGTTGATGAACCAGAAAATATCTTGTGGAAAAATTTTAGGACTGAAGATTTAACTACTGTTAGGACCATTCTCAAAGAAAGTTTTATCATTGAAAACCTCACAGCCTTGCAAGATCTCAAATTTGAATTATACCACAAAATAAATATTTTCAGAACTAAGTCTCAAAGTGGGATAGAACAAACAGACCTTGAGCCTACAGATTTGTAGCAGAGTCCTAGTAGAGAAGCCTCTCCTTACACTCCTCCTGATTTTCAACTTCTCCAAAACTTTGTCTCTTTTTATTCCAAATATGCTCAATCTCAGTTTTCTGGTCCAAGTACATCTGCCACCCCCATTCACACATCCACTGTGCAAACCACTCCATTTCACCCCCCACCTCCTCTCACAAACCCTCCTTGGTTTCCCTTACCTCCAATCATGGTAACATGGTTTGCCCCATTGGTTCTACCCCAAAATTTACTGCCCATGCCTCAAGACTACCAATCCAAAATCCTTCACTTTATTGGAGCTGACTCTACCATTTCCCAAAAACATGTAGATAGGATGAACGATGCCTTTGACTACCAAGAGATAGAGGAGGAGACCATAAAAATTAGAATGTTTTCCCAAAGCTTAGGAGGAGAAGCTAAGAAATGGTTCAAAAAATTAACTCCTAACAACATTCATGACCTCCCTTCCCTTTACCAAAAAATCATAAAAAAATGGGAGATTAATAAAAAACCTCTTCAAATCCTCTCAGAGTACAATAAACCTAAGAGAAATGTTGGGGAAAGTGTCCAAGACTACTGAACTAGGTTCAATAGTGTATACAATGCACTCCCACCTCACATGAAACCCCCATAAGGCCTAGCCTTACTAAAATTTCCAAAGGGCTTTGATCCAGACATGGCCTACCAATTGAGAGAAAGAGATCCCCTAACCTTAGAAGACATGCAAAGGGGAGCTGTGAGTGTAGAGGCAAATATAATTGAAAAGAGGGCGAGGATGAGGTCAAAAAAGAAAGTTACGTACAAAGATGAAACCATGGCCTCCACATTTGATGCCAAAATTGACAATCTAGTTAGAGAAATCGAAAGGATGATGGAGAAAATCAGTTTGAATGAAAGAAAACTGGGCCTAGGGAAAACCAAGCAAATCCCCAAAACAGAAATAGAAACCAAAAATTTAGAAGAGACCCTCCTCAAAATAGACAAAGAGACAATGACCAACAAATAAGACCTCCTTTCCAAGAAAACTATGTAGAAGAAGATGAAAGAGAGACTGAAGAGCAGGAAGAAAACCATGTAAATCTGATAGGATCTGATAATGAGGGCAATGTTTTTCTCATAGAAGAAGAACAAGGGCTCTTTTTCTCAAACCAAAATGATAGAACATATGAGGATTTTGAAGAGTACAAGCTAGGATTTGAAAATGCTATAATGGAGGTTCATAGGCAGTATGAACTTAGGTATAAGAAAACCCAAGATGCCTCCAAGAAAAAAAAAACTAGAAACTGCTGTTAGAAAGACCCCTCAAAACATCCTTAAGAAGACAACAGAAAACACCAACAAAATGGCTAAGACTCGTAATCAAAACAAAGACAAAACTAGCCAACATAATGTTAACCCAAGCTGCCCTAGTACATCAAATAGTGGCCCTAGAAAAAATGCTTTAAATGACAGTCCAAATAAAACTCAGCCAACTAAAGTTGCTGAAAAGTATATGTGTGATAAAAATGATGTAAATATACCAGGAACACTAGCACAATTCAGTTTTGAGGGTGAGATTGCCAAGATCAAAATAAGTAGACCTCTTACTAAACTGGTAACTTGAGATGTATATAGATCTCAAGTTTTGAAATCCTTGAACATAGGAAATGGCACCGACACTCTGAATTTAATTGATTTCAAGCCGAAGTTGTTGTTTGGACCTGAGATAGAGGGAAAATATAAAGAAGGAGCCATTATTCATCCATAATTTTGATCTTATCCAAATATGACTAAGTTGACAATCTCATATTTCTAGAAACAATATTTGCAAAAACATTGTGAGTTCTAGAAATCTCACTGCCTTCATTATCCTAAATCTATCAATTCACTAAAAATATTCACTCAAAACCTTCAAGTTATCCTGCCATCTAAAAAAGAAACTATTTTTAGGCTATATTCCCCATTTTTCACCTCCATCTCCTCTACCAATTTTTCACTCAATTACACCTATCCCAATAGTCATTTTCCCCTTCAAAAGGGGCTTTTTCATCTTCATTAAACCTCCATTTCCTCTAAAAAACCCCTTTCTATGGTTTAAAAAATCCCTCCTAACCTTATCAGAACTTCATAAAAGGCCAAAAAACCCACTTTTAGGCATGTTCCCAACCTCTCATAAAGTAGGCCTTAAGCCCCTGCGAGCTTAAGCCCTTAGCCCTTTTTCCTTCATGAGACCGAGGCCTGTGACCATTGGCTAAGTCTCGGCCCTTCTTCATTTTAGCCCTTGGTCATTCCCTTTCTTTGCTTGACCGTTTTTCTACCACATCCAACCCCCTTCCTTTGTTACAACTTTCCTCCACACTATATCTCCCCTTTATGAATCTCGTCCGCTGATCTCATCGATCCAACGGTGGTCCTTCCCCCGCCCCCCCTCTCATCATCCTTTCTCCCGAAAATATCTTATCTGCTCTTCCCCATATTAAATATTCACAGTTGATCTTGCGGATCCAACGATCATCGTTAAATCTCAATTTCTAACCCCATGCATTGATCTTGTCCGCTACTCGACAGTTTAGCTGATGTCAGCTCCTGGTCCCACCTTTTCCCCCTGCCGATCAACTCTGTCGATCGCACTCATTTCCCATCGTAGATCTGGATCCCATAGGTCTGACGGCCCACATCCGATATCGTGCCCAATCCTCCACCGAGGGTTACCACTCTATTTCAATGCGATAAAAGTGGTTTTCCCCAGGATGCGTGTCAACCATTGTATGGTATCGCGTTCGTTGGGGCCAAAAATGCTTACCACCTGACCCCTGCGCGAATACCACCCTGATATTACACAAAAAAACTTATCACCATTCTGCGCCAAATATTCAAATATCGTGTTGGTTTCTTCTGGTTTTGCATACGAAACCCCTCCCTGCAAAGTCCCCTTCCTTTGCAACGCTTTGTAACCACTCCCCACACCTCTATAAGTAGTTTAATCCAAAGCACATGTTTTATTAATATGTTTTATGTTGGGGTTGTAGGTTTAAATGGTGGCCCTAAGTTACAATATCATCCCACAGTTAGAGTTTAAGGTGATAAGGCCTTGGATGACGATATAAAAAGGCCTGTAAAGCAAAAGAAAAAGGGAATCAAAGGTTTAATTTGAAGGTTGGGATGATGAATCATGATCATCAGTTCGATCAAAAAACCCTCCAGCATAGCAAAAGGAGCCCCCTGCACACAAAAAAGAGAGACAGAGAAAATTAATGAAGTTTAGAGACCGAAGGAAGAGAACAGAGATTAAAGCTTAAACGAATATTAAAGGAGGAAAGCACAGTTAAAGACTAATGAACCAAAGTTTAAAGAGGTCTGAAAGTGTTAAAGACAACATGATGGATTGTGCAGGTCAAGAGCAGAATTAAGCCTTAAGCAAAGTTTAATGATGAAGTTAAGGAAAGTTAGGCTAAAAGCAACCTCGAATACATCGAACAAGGGTAGTTATTCACACATAATATCTAACTAACACCTTTGGCCTACTTTCTACCTATAAAGACAAACAAACAGTTATTACACTAAAGAATATATTTAAAACTGTTAGCACAGTTATTGTAAAAGATAAGTATAAAGCCTTAAAAGTCAATCTTTTCTCCTATCTTTCTCTCAGAAGTTAATATAGAGTTATTAAAATAGAGAAGTAGTTGTAGTTGTTCCTACCTTATGCCTTGCATGGTTTTCAAGGTTAGGAATGCATTTAATTTGTAGTTAATAACACTGAAACCCTAAAATATTTCCACCTCCTCATTTGCAGCATAAATACTGCATCCAAACTCATTGTATTGGTGGCATTTGATGACTCTGTGAAGTAATACACAATATGGTTGAAGTTGAAAGGAAATTGATGTTTTGGAACTTGTGGATGTCTTGACCTGTTTATTGATGAAGAAGGCTCTATCATTGGATCCCTGAGCTTGGCTGTTGATGAATTACTCTAAATCTGTTATTGTTATTTCCTGTTTCATTATGTTTCATCATTCTCTATTGTAGTAGAGTAAACGTTTTAGGCTAAGAAATGTCTTTTGAAAGCACCTTAATTCTGTTTACTCTTCACTATCTTAATGTTTTCTTTTGCTAAGATATTCTAGAGAATTCTTAATTGCTCTCTAGAACCCTTATGCTTGTTTATTTCTTAAATAGTTCAATACAGTTGGTCTCAAGGATGATTTATGGTTTTCCCTGCTTGCTGCCACTTAAAAACTGTTTCTGAAGTCTCCCTTCAAAGTACCATTGTTTAAAGTTTGCCAAAGAGGTTTTGTTCCGATCATACCCTTTGTACTTGCTTAAATAGTTGTTTTGAAGGTCTTTATAGCTGTAATTAAATATGTCTAGGAGTTCCCTCTTCTATGAACACAATTATGTGTGAATCTTGAATGTTTTCTTATCCTTGAAGGTGAAATCTCTAGAAGTTAAATGAGTTTCTCGCCTTCTATATTTCATTGGAGAAGTTTTTCCTGAAATTATTATTTTCTGAAGTGTGGTTTGTAGAATTTATGGTTAGCCCTATCTATTGAATGCCTCTTTATGTTAAGATAATGTTTTAAGTCCCTTTGTTGAGAAGTACATATAATTAAGGATTCTTAATTGCCCTTAGTTCTACTTTTCATTCTAAAATCATTGATGTCCATTTCATTTCACCTAAAATACCATTAAGATGAGAATATTTTCCCAAATTTTAGGAGGAGAAGCCAAGAAATGGTTTAAAATATTAACTCCTAATAGCATAAATGATCTCCCTTATTTATATCAAATATTCATAAACAAATGGGAAATTAAAAAGAACCCTCACCAAATCCTTTCTGAATATAAAAACCTTAAAAGAAACACTGGGTAAAGTGTCCACGATTATTGCACTAGATTCAATAGTGTTTAAAATGCACTTTCCCCAAACATGAAACCTCCACTAGGCTTGGCCTTAGCTAAATTCCCTGAAGGCTTTGATCCAGACATGGCCTACCAGCTAAGAGAAAGAGACCCCTTAACCTTAGAAGATATGCAAAGGGGAGCCATAAGTGTAGAGGCAAATCTGATTGAGAAAAGAGCTAGGTTGAAATGAGAGAAAAGAGTTACATACAAATATGAAATAATGGCCTCAACCTCATCATCTGATGCCAAAATTGACAACTTAGTGAGGGTAATGGAAAGAATGCTTGAAAATATAAATATGAATGATAGAGTGCCTCTTAGAGAAAACCAAACCAATCCCCAAAACAAAAATAGAAATAAAAATTTTAGAAGAGACCCTATGCAATATAGACAAAGAGATAATGATAAGCAAATTAGGCATCCCTTTCAGCAAAACTATGTAGATCAAGAGGAAGAAAGGGAAACCGAAAGGTTGGAAGAAAATCATGTAAATTTAATAGGATCTGACAGTGAGAATGATGCTTTTCTCACTGAAGAAGAACAAGGGTTCTTCCCCTCAGAACAAACTAACACAACCTATGAGAATTATGAAGATTATATATTGGGGTTTGAGAATGCAATAATGGAGGTCCACAAACAGTATGCTCTTAGAAGCAAAGGGAACCCAGAAATTTCCAATGACAAAAACACTAGTACTGCTATTGGGAAAACTTCAGAAAATCAGCCTAAAAATACAACAAGTAACACCAACACTATGGCCAAGAAAACCGATCTAAAAAAAGATAAAAAAAGCCAACAAAGTGTTGAAAAAAGCTACCCTAGTACCTCTGTTAGTGGCCCTAACAAATCTGTCCTAAATAACAGTCCAAATAAAATTCAGCAAATCAAAATTGTTGAAATAACTATGCTTGACAAAACAGATGTAAATATGTCAAAAAAAAATAATTCCTTTCAGCCTTGAGGGTGATATTTCCAAGATAAAAATTAGCATACCTCTAGCTGAATTAGTAACCCAGGATGTATATAAAAACCAAGTTTTGAAAGATTTGAATATAGGCAGTGATACTGATACTCTAAACTTAATAGATGACAAACCAAAATTGCTGTTTGGTCCTGAAGTTGAAGGAAAGTACCAAGACGGGGTTGTCCCTCCCTTCTATGTTAGCTTAAACATACATAATAAGATCTTGCATAATGCCATGCTAGACTCAGGTGCTTCTCATAACCTTATGCCCAAAGTAGTAATGGAAAGCCTAGGCCTAGAAATTACTAAACCATATAAGGACCTATATTCCTTTGGTTCAATTAGGGTCAAATGTTTGGGCCTAATCAAAGAATTATGTGTCAACTTGGCACAAAATCCTACTAAAAGTCTAGTTATGGACATAGTAGTAGCTAATATTCCCCCAAAGTATGGCATGCTCCTATCTAGATCATGGGGAGCCAAACTTCAAGGGAAGCTTCAAATGGACATGTCCTATGCCACCATCCCAGTGTTTAACCAAAACAGAAGATTATACAGGGAATCCCATATGAAATACATGGTGAGAAACATATATAGACCAAACAATACTCCTATTTATTCTATTCATTCAGATTTAGATTCCTTTATCTTGTATAATGAAGATGAAATCAGTTAACAAGAAAAGGAAAGCAAAGAACAATTCAGTGCACCAGAACAGTCAAATCTGCCCTCAATTCAAGCACTTTTTGGTCTCTAAGAAGGAAAAATTCTTGGCCATATAATTTATGAAGAAGGAATCAAAGTAGACCCTAAAAGGATTGATGGCATATTAAAAATCAGCCATCCCAGAAACCTCAAAGAATTGCAATCTTTCATTGGGAAGATAATTTTTTTAAGAAGGTTCATCCCCAACCTTGCTGAGCTATTAAGAAATATCACAAACATGCTAAAGAAAGAGATAGGTGTAAAATGGACAATACAAGCTAAATAGTCATTTGAACTAGTGAAACAAGCGCTTACTCAAACACCGGTTCTTATTAGTCCCGATTTCACCAAAGATTTCTACACATTTTCTTTTGCATCTGAACATAAAATAGCTGCAGTATTACTACAAAAGAACACTATGGGGCAAGAAAAACCAATATAATTTTTTAGTATGGCCTTAAGAGATGCTCCACTCAAATATAACATTATGGAGAAACAAGCCTTAGCATTGGTAAAAGCATTGAAAGACTTTAGAGTTAACATTTTACATTCTTACATCATTGCTTTTGTCCCACATACTATTGTCAAAGACATTCTAAGTCAAGATCTTGATGATAAAAGGGGAAAATAGATTTCTATTATTCTAGGATATGACTTAGAAATCAGGCCTACCAAACTAATCAAAGGGCAAGGATTAGCAAAACTCATGGCTGAGTCAAACTTCCAAGCTTTATATATGAATATGGTTGATATTTTGGAAGAAACAGAAGAATTCATAGCTCCATTCATTAAAGAAACCTTTGTGAATTCACCTTGGTATGCTGATATCATATATGTACTTCTCTATCTAAACACCCCTCCTTCTCTGTCAAAAACTAAAGCTAGATTTTTAAAACAGAAGGCTTTGAATTATTGCATATTAGATGGGGTTCTATATTGGAAAAATGTTGTTGGTATACTTCTTAAATTTTTGCTTGATATGGATGCAAGAAAAATCATGCATGAGTGGCATGAGGGAGAATGTGGGGGACATCTTTATTGGAAGACCACAAAAAATAAAATCCTCATATCTGGTTACTATTGGCCCACCCTTTTCCCAAATACGGAGAAACTGGGCATGTCCTAACATAAGCGTCAAATTTTTGATGGAAAGAGAAAAATCCTTCCTTTACCCTTACATCCGATTAGTGTTGAGGCTCCCTTTCAACAATGGGGCTTGGATTTCATTGGGGAAATCCACCCATCTTCATCAGCCCAACATAAGTGGATCCTCACTGTCACTGATTATTTTACCAAGTGAATAGAAGACATACATTCTAGGAATGCTACTGACTCTGTCATTATCAAGTTCCTTGAAACCAACATACTATCCAGATTTAGTTGTCCTAGAAACATTATCACAGACAATGCTGATGCCTTCAAATCCAAAAAAATGGTTGAATTTTGATATCAATACCATATCACATTGGGTCATTCTACTGCCTATTATCCCCGAGGGAATGGATCAGCTGAATCCTCCAATAAAAGCCTCGTCAATATTATCAAAAAATTGTTGGAACAAAATCAGAGAACATGGCATAGTAAGCTTATTCATGCTTTATGGGCTGATAGATTAACCATGAAGAAATCAATAAACATGTCTCCCTATTAGCTGGTTTATGGTATGGATGCAATCTTCCCAACATCTTTAGGAGTTCCAGTCATGAAGCTCTTCCAAGAAGTACAATCTGCAGAAAATGATATGCAGAGAAGGATAAATAAGACCATTCATTTACAATAGTCCAGAGATGAAGTTTACAAGAGAACACAAACAGTCCAAGAAAGCATCAATAAATTATTTGACAAAAGGACTAAACAAAATGATTTCCAAGTTGGAAATATTCTTCTAAAGTGGGATTCCAGAAGGGAAGAGAAAGGTAAACATGGTAAGTTTGAGAATGTATGGAAAGGGCCCTATATCATTCATTCCATTAGGGGTCATAATGCATTCTGTTGGGGTTCCTATGTTTTGGTAGATTTGGAAATACCAAAAGATAAGACAACATCAAAACACTTTGGAATCCTAGGATCTAGCCCTCCTGGACCTGGAGAGGGATCTCTCCAATAAAACAAAGAATGGCATATCTTTGAAAGCTTAAATGAGATGTTAGGCTAGTTATGAAGCACAAAGGGGGGTTTTAAAATGATTTGGTTGGTGAGTTGCTGGGTTGGTCATGAGATCATAGACTGAGAAAGTAATGGGAGGAAAGGAACAAAACAACAGGATGTTTCAGCAAAGAGGATAGGTCAAGAAAGTGCCATCCATTGGGCTATGGGGTCAATGGCGGGGCTTGTGGTTAAATCTGGGCCGTCCGATCTCAGGAGGAGATCGACGGTCGAAAACACATCGGAGGGCGATGGACAGTGGGCCAGGGGTATGGATGCCTTAGGTTATCCCCCGCGCAACTTCATGGAGCGATCACCGTCAGATGAAGAGCCCCAGATCGGACAGGTTTATATGCATATCGCGCCGGGTCAAATGCCGAATGTTAACACGCGATGGGGGGGGGTGATTTTTGAACAGTGTCGGAGCCACGTGTGGGGCGGTGAGTGGAATCGCTCTGAAAATAAAAATACCGCCCACCTCCAAAAGGTGGTGCGATAGAAACCGGTGGTTTTCGAACGGGCGTGGCTGTAGGGACCATCGAGCGGATGAAATATGGACCGTTGATCTGCAAACTGAATGGACGGTTGAGATGAGATCGAGAGACAATCGAAGTGGGCTATGGGCGCTGCGTTGTTTTACGAAGACCGTCCGATCTGAACATATCAATGGCTAATATGGCGTCCGATATCCACCTGCGGCAAGCACCTTTCAGCTTGGCGCCTGGTTCCCGCGCCAGGGTCACATGGTGAAAGAAGTACAGGGGGCTGGCTAAAAGGGGCTAAGACCCAATAGACATGAAAATATGGTTATTTGGCCCATTTTAGTGCATTTTTGGGGCTGGGAAAAGGTAACGATAGAGGAAAACAAGGGGAATTAGACCAAACCAGGGGTGAATGTAGAATTTTAAGGGGATCTTGGGAGGATTTAGAGGGGATAAGAGAGGAATTCTGCAGGGATACAAGGGGAAATGTAGGCCTTTCTAGAGCACAATTTTTTTTTACAATCAGTGAGGCCCTTTAAACTAGGAACAACAGTGGAGGTTTATCCAAGGCAAAGGCACAGGAGGCTTCAACGATGATGTGTCTTCAGGGGAGATGCATTCCTTGAAGGCTCAAAAAAAATTTAGACCCTTATTTTGCTTGTCAAAAAATTTATGGGGGGCTAACAGTGGCTCCACATGGGGATGGCTTCTTCTTTGAAGGAGTCAAGAATTCAGAAATTATCTTTGGTGTAGGCTAGATGCCTACTACTTGAGCCATCTTTCTTCTTTGATTTTCAGCTGCCACAATTGTGAAGACATCAAATCAGCAGAAACATTCTCAAACAATCTACCTACCCAGACTACAATCCTAGCATTTTTCTTTCAGGGTGCATTTGGACTAGCAGACCCTTTACATCGTTTATTTTTACAAGCAAGAAAATAAACCTATCCTACTTCTATCCTTATTACTCCATGAGACCAGATTAAACTTTTGGTCTCATATGTTTCTCTACCTAATCTAATATCTGCTGGGATTAGACTATCCAATAGATTTCTTCTCTACATTCTACAACAGAAATTGAAAATAGTCAAGCCGGGATTAGACTATCTGGCTTGCTGGGCTTTGCAGAAATTAAAAACAACTAACTACGTGCTCACAAACTGAGCTTTATTGAGCTTTTCTTACCTACCCTACTCTAACTGGATATCTATGATGCTCTAGGTGATACAATAATGCCAGTGCAGCCAGTCAAGTACTAATAGAAAAGGATATGAGCACTGACTGCTTGTCAGAGATAACCACAGGGTGCTTTGCATGGGGTTATTCAAAACTGAGGTCACCATCAGTAGTGACCACTACTGATGAATCTGGCCCGTGTTAAAGATCAAAGCTGGAGTATTTGAGCAAATTAGGGCCTCCATATATTCTGCCACAGGATCAATGAACACATGATGTACAAGTTCTTCTTTTAGGCCCTCCATGATTGGTAGGCTATCTTTATCCTGGGCAGCTTTGATTACTGCATCTTCCACTGCATCTTCAAAGTGGATATTGAAAGCCTGATCACCTTCTTCTTGTACTTCAATAGGCAGTGGAATCTCTTCCCTCTTAGGGGGAGGGAGACTTTCCAAAAATGCTCCGGGGTCTCTGAATTGGTGTGATTTCTCTTGTGAGTTCAGAAGTTCAATCTCAGCTTCATACCTTTCAACCACCAACTATAGAAAATTTTTCTTAAGCACAGGATTGTATTTTGAGCTACGAATAACAACCCCTGGAAGGTCCTCCACCTTCAATTCTGCCAAGTCACTAGAAATTGTATTACGACACATTTCTATGAAATCTGGAGACATTTCTGCAAACCGTTCAGGGTTTTCCATTAGTGAAGTGGCTTGGTCTTTGGCATGGATGATGTTGTACTATGACATGGTCTCCCAGTGGAGTCTTGTGAACACACAGATAATCATCGGCCTGCTGATCACCAGTGGAGTCCTTTAATCATTCAGGAATTGTGGAGTCGCCAGGTGGATGATTTACAACTTTACTGTCCACTACAGTGATTTACCAAATCAGGCTGATTGGTCTCTTCCCCAGCGGAATCACCATTATGTTGGGGTTTCTATGTTTTGGCAGATTTGGCAATACCAAAAGATAAGACAACATCAAACCACTTTGGAATCCTAGGATCTAGCCCTCCTGGACCCGGAGAAGGATCTCTCCAATAAAAAAAAGAATGGTATATCTTTGAAAGCTTAAATGAGATGTTTGGCTAGTTATGAAGCACAAAGGGGGGTTTTAAAATGATTCGGTTGGTGAGTTGCTGGGTTGGTCATGATATCATAGAATGAGAAAGTAATGGGAGGAAAGGACCAAAACAACAGGATGTTTCAACAAAGAGGATAGGTAAAGAAAGTGCCATCCATTGGGCTATGGGGTCAACGGCGGGGCGTGTGGTTAAATATGGGCCGTCCGATCTCAGGAGGAGATCGACGGTCGAAACACGTCGGAGGGCGATGGACAGTGGGCCAGGGGTATGGATGCCTTAGGTTATCCCCCGCGCAACTTCATGGAGTGATCACCGTCGGATGAAGAGCCCCAGATCAGACAGTTTATACGCATATCACGCCGGGTGAAATGATGAACGTTAACACGTGATGGGCGGGGTGGTTTTTGAACAGTGTCGGAGCCACATGTTGGACAGTGAGTGGAATCGCTCTGAAAATAAAAATACCACCCACCTCCGAAAGGCAGTGCGATAGAAACCGATGGTTTTCGAACGGGCGCGGCTGCGGAGACCACCGGGCGGATGAAATACAGACTGTTGATCTGTGGACTGAATGTATGGTTGAGATGCGATCGGGCGGCAATCGGAGTGGGCTACGGGCGCTGCGTTGTTTTGCGAAGACCGTCTGGTCTGAACAGATCGACGACTAATATGGCGTCCGATATCCACCTGCGGCAAGCACCTTTCGCCTTGGTGCCTGGTTCCTGCGCCGGGGTCACGTGGTGAAAGAAGTACAGGGGGCTGGCCGAAAGGGGCTAAGACCCAAAAGACATGAAAATATGGTTATTTGGCCCATTTTAGTGCATTTTCGGGGCTGGGAAAAGGTAACGATAGAGGAAAACAAGGGGAATTAGACCAAACCAAGGGTGAATGTAGAATTTTAAGGGGATCTTGGGAGGATTTAGAGGGGCTAAGGGAGGAATTCTGCAGGGATACAAGGGGAAATGTAGGCCTTTCTGGAGCACAGTATTTTTTTACAATCAGTGAGGCCCTTTAAACTAGGAACAACAGTGGGTGTTTATCCAAGGAAAAGGCACAGGAGGCTTCAAGGATGATGTGTCTTTAGGGGAGATGCATTCCTTGAAGGCTCAAAAACAATTTAGCCCCTTATTTTTCTTGTCAAAAAATTTATGGGGGGCTAACACATTATTTTTGCAAGAGTTGAATGGAGAAGAATTATTTGGAGGTCCTGTCAATGGCAGGATGCTCAAGCACTATTTCTGTCAAGAATCCTAGTTTCAAAGTTTTCATTCATTATATATAAAATTTCATAAAAATTCCTGGAAAATACAAAAACAATAAAAGAAAAGAAAAGAAAAAGAGGGCAGATTCAAAAGAGGTACAACCCCATACCCAAAAAGAGAATTTTCTGAAACTGTGCAAGTCTGAATGCCACTACTGATTCAAAATGATATCGTGTTCAGTCATCTAGCCTAATCATGGCTAAACATGCTTAAAATTTATGTTGATAAGTTAGTAGAAACATTGATTGATAAGATCATTTCAGACTTGAATTATTTAGAAAAAGATGGATTAGGAGATTGAAAAGATACTAGTTCCACATGCTCAAAGCAGAACCAAAGAGATAGATAAGGATGCCTTACAAAGGATAAATCATGGCCTTATCTTTCTAATTTACTTTTTATGCAAAAATAATGTTTGTGTGCAGCTTGTTCAAAATGCCACAACCATGGTTGATCAGACTGTCTAATCCTGAGTTGAACCATGCTTTAAATTTTCATGTCAATAGCTAGAGAATCAAGATTGCCAAACAGTTTAATCTTGGAAGTTAGTTAGTATAGGTAGGGAATAAAAAGAGTTCAACAGTTTAATCTGGATTCTTGGAAGAAATAAGGATAGGGTTAGATAGTTTATTTTTTGTTGAAAAAAAAATAAATAATAAAATGTCAAAGAGTTTGCCACTTCAAATGAACTCAAAGAAGAGAAAATGCTAGGACAAGTAGGAATGGGTAGGTAGAAATACTGTGTGAAAAAGAATTATATATTGCAGATTGTAAAAAAATTGTCTTTTTCAGAGAAAGATCAACGAGAAAAAGAAGAAATCTGCCCAATGGAAAGGCACTGGTCTACTGAAACTCAAAGATTTATTTTTTGAGGTTCTAGACACCTTAAAAGGAAATTTGCCCTCCCCAAGTGGAGCCACTCTTAGTCATACATAATTTTGATCTTATCCAAAGATGACTAAGTTGACAATCTCAAATTTCTAGAAACAATATTTGCAGAAACATTGCGAGTTCTAGAAATCTCACTGCCTTCATTATCCTAAGTCTATCAATTCACTGAAAATCTTCACTCAAAACCTCCAAGTTATCGTGCCATCTCAAAAAGAAACTATTTTTAGGCTATATTCCCCATTTTTCACCTCCATATCCTCTGCCAAATTTTCACTCAATTACACCTATCCCAACAGTCATTTTCCCCTTAAAAAAAGGCTTTTTCATCTTCATTAAACCTCCATTTCCTCTAAAAAACCCCTTTATATGGTTTAAAAAATCCCTCCTAACCTTATTGGAACTTCTTAAAAGGCCAAAAAACACACTTTTAGGCATGCTCCCTACCTCTCATAAAGTAGGCCTTAAGCCCCTACAGGCTTAAGCCCTTAGCCCTTTTTCCTTCATAAGACCGAGGCTTGTGACCATTGCCTAAGTCTCGACCCTTCTTCGTTTTCACCCTTGGTCATTCCTTTTCTTTGCTTGACCGTCCTTCCACCACATCCAACCCCCTTCCTTTGTTACCACTTTCCTCCGCACTATATCTCCCCTTAATGAATTTCGGCCATTGATCTCATCGATCCAACGATGGTCATTCGCGCAGCCACATTGGGGTGCAACAAGATGATGAGCTTAGTTGAAAGGAGTCGCCTTCACTAAGTGGGCCCGCAGGGTATTTTTGGCGCAAAGTCTATTTTTAGACATATGGATCATGTTCTATGAGTTGCAGGATGTTATTTGTGGATGGTTGGTCAAGTCAGAAAAAAATAGATGGAATTCTATTTTCAGACATACTAGGTGGAATCTATTTTTAGATTGCCAGTCTAAAAATATATACATGGATATTAGCTCTTAATAATATTTGGACTCTAAACATTATCTTATTCTCTTGGAGCACTTCATTTAAATTGCACAAATGTAGCAGGAAGTGAGTAGAAGAAATACGCTATTCTGAGGGTTAAGTGGAAATTTGTACATGGATACTTGATCCAAAACTCATGTAATGATTTTGAGTGGAAGTTGATTGAGTAAGTGAGTGGAATTCAGTTTAACTAATTGATACAATTAGTGAGAGTGGTGTGAATTAGTTATTAATTAATTCACTAATTATAAACTCATTAATCAACTAAAGAATGCATCAGTTAACTTCAGTGCATGGACAGTTTCAGTGGAGACCAGTGCAGAAATAGGTGAAAGAGCAGGTTAACTATTAGTTGTGACTATACTATTGATATTTGAAACACAAAGATAGGTGGAGAAGCCCATGAGGATTGCGCAGTACAAGCCAGGTGGTTTATCTATTTAATGAAGCCATCCCATAGCATTAAAATATGCAATAGAGGCTGGCTATCAAGTGGCAAAAGATTGGAGCATGTGTTTTGCTAGATCTAGCTTGATAGTGTGTAGAAATTGAGGGTGTGCATGAGAGCTTGTGAGGAGATTTTGTACAATGATTGTTACATGATCTCCATGACATATGATATACAGATAGTTGGGGTTTTCAGCTTTAAGCTTTCCCATTAAATACTGTGTTCATATGTGTGATTGTTTGTGGTTTTAATGTATGCATGCAATTGATTTTTTTTCCGCATGTGATGATCAATGGTAGAAGAGATTTTGTATTATGCATGAAGCTAAAATAGTGTGTGATCAGGAGAATATCGGTGAATAATATATCAGTTATTCAAATTTATACATGGTATCAAAGTGATATTGATCATTGGAGAAATTGCAAAACATTGAAGCAGTTGAGTTTTGTGCTGGTGGAATTCGAATTTGCAGCAGTGTTTTTCTTGGTGTCGAAGTTGAGATGTGTTTCAACGGATTGCGGTTGGAGTATGCCCTTGAGGGAAGATTGAATTATATTGCATGGAAGGACAAGATGGAGGTGGTGCTGGATGACAATGGGTTGAAGGAGTTCATAGATGCAGAAGTTCCAAAACCTACTTCTAGTGATGCTACCATACTTGACGCATGGCAAAAGAAGACAGCAAAGTGTCGAAGGATTCTGTTGGAGGGCATGAAGGATCACATAGTATCTTGCCTTCATGGTAAGGCTTCTCCATTCTTGATGTGGAAATATTTGACAGATTTATTTCAAAGCAAGAGCAATTAGAGGAAGTTGGCGCTCAAGGACAAGCTCAGGAACATAAAAATGGAGAAAGGCGACAGTATGCCCAAGTACCTCACGAAGTTCGTCCAATGCAGGGATGAGCTGGGAAGTGTGGGGGTGACTATTGATGATGAGGAATTGGTGAGCTTGGCTCTCCTTGGGCTTCCGAAGATTTGGCATTCCTATCAGGACTCTGTCAATGGTCGGGAGAAATTGCCAGGATGGGAGCGACTTTGGTTGGATCTTGTGCAAGAGGAGATAAGGCGGAGTACCAGGGATAGATATTCATCAAAGAACTCTGATGAAGAGAATTGTGCTTTGGATGCCAAAGAAAAGAAGGGGAAGAGCAAGAAAGCTTCTCAATCTGGTGCGAAAGGAAAGAAGAAGGACATGTCCAAGGTGAAGTGCTTTCACTATCACCAACACAGACATTATGCCACTAATTGTCCACAGCAGAAGAAAAATAAGTAGGCTACTGGGACTACAGATGGAAAGGCCTTAGCCTTGCATTTTGAGCTGGATTTTTTGTTGATCGCATGCTTGGTCTCAAGTATGATGGGATAAGTGTGGTTTCTTGACAGTGGTGCGTCTTTTCACATGACAGGAGATCAAGATTTGTTTACTGATCTGGATGAGAAAGATCTTGCAGTGCACATCGAGATGGGAGATGATGGTAGATACAGCGCAACCGGTATCAGTACCATTTCCTTTGAGAGGGAGTCTAGTAAACCCTTTGTATTGAAGGAAATGATGCATGTTCCAGGATTGAAGAAGAATCTTATCTCTGTGGCGATGTTAGAAGACAAGGGATATGATGTTGTCTTTAGTGAGGGAAAGGCTTTCCTGCGCAGTAAGGCAACTGGTGAGACCCAGAGGATAGGGGTTCGAGTTAAGAACCTTTATCAATTGCAGGTAATATGTTTGTGCACCAATGGTAGGCAAGACGGGAGTGGTGAGCCGGGATGATGGCGAGTTGTAGGGTGGGCCACCTTCACCATGGAGCTTTGAAGATGCTGCAGCTTGAGATTTCCTCTGTTTTGGGCTTCCTAAGGGCACTCTTGCATAGTCAGATCAGTGCAAGGGGTGTACTTTAGGGAAGTATGTGAAAGCCACCTTTCACGAGAAGGATAGTCATGCCACAACGATCCTCGAGAGAATTCTCACAAACAGTGGACCTTTCTCGCAGCTTCGATGCAAAGCACATGTATTATGTGATATTTGTTGATGATTTTTTCGTAGTGGCTTGGATCTTCTTCATGCAGAAGAAGAGCGAGACATAATCAAAGTTCTATGAGTTTATGCACCGGTTGAGAAAGAATCAGGTATTTGTGAAGGCTCTAAGGAGCGAAATGGTGGAGAATTCATCTCTGTGAATTCATGACTTTTTGCAATGCTGTATGAATTGAAGAGAGCTCATACACTCCATAACCCACAACAGAACGGGCTGAAAGCGTAAGAATAGAACGACGGGTGCTGTGGCCGGGCGATGTTGAATATCTGTGGCCTATCGATACAGCTTGTGGGTCAAGCATGCAATATCACAAAGATATGTGTGTAACCGTTGTCCTCACAGGATACTTGGCATGAGTACACCCGAGGAGGCGTTTTCTGGTAAGAGGCCTGATATTTCCCATTTGAGGATTTTTGGTTCACCTGTTTAAATTCATGTGACTAAGGATGCCAGGAAGAAGCTGGAGCCGACTGCGGAGGTTGGGATATTTTTGGGGTACAATGATACGCCCCACAACTATCGTGTTTATTTTCCAGACAGTTGCAAGACTGTTGTGCGAAGAGATATCAAATTTCAGGAGGAGAAAGCCATGAAGTGTTCGCTTGAGAGGGAGACACACTTGCATGCAGAGGAGGAGCTATTAGATCCTAAGGATGAGCCTCAGGATGTGGATCAGCCACAATAGGAGGTTCATGGAGTGGAAGAGACCACTCATACAGCGCCAACCATCAGAGGGCGGAAGCGCACTACAGAAGCTGAGTGACTGGCTCAAGATGCAGAGAAGATTGTAGGAGCACCTACATCACAGCGCAGACAGAGACAGTCACCGGACCGGTATACTGGATACATGGCTCTTGTGAGCAAGTGTATCGTGACAGAGCCATCCTCTTTCAAGGAAGCTGTGGAGGACCCCGTATGGGTAGATGCCATGGTGGAAGAGTATGATTCAATTGTCAGAAACAGTGCATGGGAGATTGTCCCGAGGTCGGAGGGGAAATCGGTGGTGGGTTCGAGATGGATTTATAAATTGAAGTAGGCAGTTGACGGGAGTGTGGAGAAGTACAAGGCAAGATTTTTTTCCTGAGGCTTTTCACAGATTGAGGGGATCGATTATGAGGAGACCTTTTCACCTGTCACAAGGTATTCTTCCATACGGACGATTCTTGCTCTCTCAGCGTAGTTGTGGTGGCACATTCATCAGATGGATGTGAAGACTGCGTTCCTCAACAGAGTCATTGAGGAAGAGGTGTACATAGAGCATCCTGAAGGTTTCGAGATCTTCAGCAGCGAGTCGCATGTGTGCAGGCTTAAAAGAGCACTGTATGGGTTGAAACAATAACCTCGTGTTTGGTACACACAGATATACAGTTATTTCACCGGACTTGGATTCTCCAAGAGTGAGGCGGATCCTAACCTATACTAGATTGTGGTGGAGGGTAAGTTGCTGATCATTGTACTTTATGTAGATGATTTGATTTTGACAGGTGATGAAATGTTGATACACTCATACAAGGCTGATCTTGCAAAGGAGTTTGAGATGAAGGACTTAGGCCTCCTTCATTATTTCCTGGGATTGGAAATTTGGCAGCGCAGTGGTGGAATGTTTTTTTCTCAGGGTAAGTATGCCCGGAAGATACTGGAGAAGTTCAACATGCATGGCTGCAAGCCTGTTGATACTCCTCTTCCTGGTGGTTGGAGGAAGGAGGATGCTACTTCAGCGGAGGTAGTGGATCCCACTGTTTATCAATAGTTGGTGGGGTCTCTTATGTATCTGGTCAATACACGACCCGACATATGCTATGCTGTTAACCAACTTTCACAAGCTATGGTTAAGCCAACCAAGCTCTTTTGGAAGGAGGGGAAGCATGTATTGAAATATCTCAGAGGCACATCGGGATATGGATCATGGTACAAACAGGAGGATGAGTTGAGGCAGCCTGGCTTCACGGATCGGTATCATCATATCAGAGATTGTGTGCAGTGGAAGATCATGTTACTTTCATACATTCCCACGGAGGATCGATATGCTGATATCTTGACGAAGGTGCTCACCAGGAGCAAATTCGAATACCACAGAGGCAGGATAGGGGTGGCAGATAATCCTTATCTTGTTGAGAGGGAGTGTTGAGATTGCAACAAGATGATGAGCTTAATGGAAAGGAGTTGCCTTCACTAAGTGGACCCGCAGGTTATTTTTGGCGCAAAGTCTATTTTTAGACTATGTCTATTTTTAGACATATGGATCATGTTCTATGAGTTGCAGGATGCTATTTTTGGATGGCTGGTTAAGTCAGAAAAAATAGATGGACTTCTATTTTTAGACATATTGGGCGGAATCTATTTTTAGATTGCCAGTCTAAAAATATATATGTCGAATATTATTAGCTCTTAATAATATTTGGACTATAAACATTATCTTATTCTCTTGGAGCACTTCAGTTAAGTGCACAGATGTGGCAAAGGAGCTGACAGAAGGAATTAAGCTATTCATGAGGGTTAAGTGGAGCTATTTCATGTAGACTTCAGTTAGAACTCATGTGACATAGTTTGGTGGAGTTGTTGAGGTAGTTGGTGGAGTTGTATTCAGTTTAACTAATCTAAACATAGTTGAGCTATTTGTATCTATTTTAACTAATTGATACAATTAGTTAGAGTGGTGTGAATTAATTATTAATTAATTCACTAATTATAAACTCATTAATCAACTAAATAATGCATCAGTTAACTTCAGTGCATGGACAGTTTCAGTGGAGACCAGTGCAGAAATAGGTGAAAGAGCAGGTTAACTATCAGTTGTGATTATATTGTTGCTATTTGCAACACACAGATAGGTGGAGAAGCCCATGAGGATTGCGCAGTACAAGCCAGGTGGTTTATCTATTTAATTAAGCCATCCCATAACATTAAAATACACAATAGAGGCTGGCTATCAAGTGGAAAAAGATTGGAGCATGTGTTTTGCTAGATCTAGCTTGATAGTGTGTAGCAATTGAGGGTGTGCATGGAAGCTTATGAGGAGATTTTGTACAATGATTGTTACATTATCTCCATGACATATAATATACAGATAGTTGGGGTTTTCAGCTTTAAGCTTTCCCATTAAATACTGTGTTCATATGTGTGATTGTTTGTGGTTTTAATGTGTGCATGAAATTGATTTTTTTTTTCGCATGTGATGATCAATGGTAGAAGAGATTCTGTATTATGCATGAAGCTAAAATAGTGTGTGATCAGGAGAATCTCGGTGAATAATATATCAGTTATTCAAATTTCTACACCCCTCGTCATCCTTTCTCCTGAAAATCTCTTATCTACTCTCCCCCATCTTAAATATTCACTGTTGATCTTGCGGATCCAACGATCACCATTAAATATCAAGTTCTAACCCCGCGCATCGATATTTTCCGCTACCCGACAGTTTAGTTGACGTCACCCCCCGGTCCCCCCTTGTCCCCAAACTGATCAACTCTGCCGATCACGCTCATTTCAGACCGTAGATCTAGATCCCCTAGGTCTGATGGCCCACAGCTGATATCGCGCCCAATCCTCCACCGTGGGTTACCAATCAATTTCAACATGATAAAAGTGGTTTTCCCTAGGACGTATGTCAACCATTGTATGGTATCGCATTTTCCAAGGCCAAAAATGCTTACCACCTGACCGCTACGTGAATACCACCCCGGTATTGCGCAAAACTTCTTATCACTGTTCCACACCAAATATTCAAATATCACCCTGGTTTCTTCTGTTTTTTCATGCGAAACCCCTCCCTGCAAAGTCCCCTTCCTCTACAATGCTACGTAACCACTCCCCACACCTCTATAAGCAGTTTAATCCAAAGCGCATGTTTTATTAATATGTTTTATGTTGGGGTTGTAGGTTTAAATGGTGGCCCTAAGTTACAAGATCATCCCACAGTCAAAGTTTACGGTGACAAGGCCTTGGATGATGATCCAAAAAGGCCTGTAAAGCAAAAGAAAAAGGGAATCAAGGGTTTAATCTGAAGGTTGGGACAATGAATCATGATCATCCGTTTGATAAAAAAACCCTCCAGCGCAGCAAAAGGAGCCTCTTGCACACAACAAACAGAGATAGAGAAATTTAATGAAGTTTAGAGACCGAAGGAAGAGAACAGAGATTAAAGCTTAAACAAATATTAAAGGATGAAAGCACATTTAAAGAATAATGAACCAAAGTTTAAAGAGGTCCGAAAGTGTTAAATACAGCATAATGGATTGTGAAGGCCAAGAGAAGAATTAAGCCTTAAGCAAAGTTTAATGATGAAATTAAGGAAATTTAGGCTAAAAACAACCTCAAATACATCGAACAAGGGCAATTATTCACTTAGAATATCTAACTGACACCTTTGGCCTACTTTCTACCTGTAAAGACAAAAAAAAAACAGTTATTACACTAAAGAATATATTTAAAACTGTCAGAACATTTATTGTAAAATATAAGGATAAAGCCTTAGTAGTCAATCTTTTCTCCTATCTTTCTTTAGAAGTTAATATAGAGTTATTAAAACAGAGAAGTAGTTACAACTGTTCCTACCTTATGCCTTGCATGGTTTTCAAGGTCAGGAACACATTTAATCTGTAGCTAATAACACTTACACCCTAAAATAGTTCCACCTCCTCATTTGCAGCATAAATACTGCATCCAAACTCATTTTATTGTTGGAATTTGATGACTCTTTGAAGTAATACACAGTCTGGTTGAAGTTTAAATGAAATTATGTTTTGGAACTTGTTAGCCACCTATAATATTTGTTATAGCAAAAGGTGGCTAAGACTTTTTGAGCCTTCAAGGAAAAAAAATTATTACTAAAAAGTGTTGGCTCTTGAAGACTCTTGAAGGCCTCATGCCTTTCCTCCGTCCAAAACTTCACTGCTGTTTCCCTTCAGAACTCAGAAATCCTGCTGATTTCCAAGCCAGATTACTGCTGCAAAGGCCTTTTTTCTCTCCTCCCACTTCAAAACTAACCTTCATTTGCCTCCCTATTTCTCCATAAAATTCCTCTATTTTTCATGAGTTCCCTTCTTCCATTCATTAAAATCGATTTTTATAAGGTTTAAAACCCACTTTTAAGCCTTATCGGAACCCTCAATTTCCCTTGAAAACCATTGGAAAACCATAAAAACCAACATTTTGTACATATATGGGTCTTAGCCCCTTCCCGCATAAATCCCTAGTCGTATGACCCTTCATATGACCCTTAGCCCCGCAATTGGGCACCGAGCCATTTTAAATATTAAGCGCACCCACCCAAAGTTTTAAAACCTTTGATTTTGTTAAAATTTCGATTTTAATTATATAACAAAGTTTCCGCCGGTCCGAATTTCAAATTAATCTCCATCGTTGATCTGATCTGTAGATCGACGGTGCGGAGCCCGTCTCCCGTGGTCCCCACATTCCACTTACCCCGTCCAAAACCGCGTGGTATCTATCGCACCGCCTTTGGGCGAAGGCAATTTTTTCCCAAACGCCAGTGATTCCATACGTCGTTTGATGCATGTCCTGGGCACTGTTCATAAAACCGTCGTCCATCGCGTGTTAGTGTTCGGATGTGGATGCCCAGCGATATCGCTGTGCACCATCCGATCTGGGGCGGGTCATCCGATGGATATCGCTCGCCAAAGATGCCCGATGCTTAACGTGGTCCCAGCGCGCCATCCATTTAATCTCCGCCATCGATCTGATCTACAGATCGATGGTCCATATTCCATCACCCTGATTCTGTCGCCAGTCAACGATTCTCCGTTTTGACTTTCTCCCTCGCTCTCGACCGTCGATCTCTGCGCGATCGATGGCTCTGATTTCATCTTTCTTCCGCCTTCTCCAATCAATCCTGACTGTTGGATGAAGCCATCCAACGGCCACACTTCCTGCACATGCCTCTGCAGCAATAAACCTATAAATGCATGGATTTTATAATAATTTGTTTGTATTTTGCAGGGTTTCGAGGTTTTATTGCATTTTTTCGAGGAAAATTCGAAGGCGGAGGATGAAGATCCTCCCGCCTTCGTTTCTCCAAAGAAAATCATCACAGGGTGTTGACAACACGTTTTGTCAGTGTTCCTTCAGGCATTGATGCCACATCGCCCCTGCACAGCCCTGTACATCAGAAAAAACCATGAATCGGGCGCAGTCAAAGAGTATCAGTGACAAAGACCAAAATTTATCAGAGAAAAGGATTAAATATCAGATTTTACGGGGATCATGGCTAAGAATTATTATCAAAAGCCTAATCCCCGATTTAAAAACACAGTTTAAAGAAATATGAAGTATTTTAACCGACAGAAATCCTCCACCGCCACAAATTGAGGCAAATTGATCCCTCTAGCTACCATGAAGCCACTTGTGCCTCAAAGTATTCAATCAGAGGCCGAAGTTATTGATCAAGACCAGATTTATGCCTCGCAATGCAGCTAAAGAGTAAATTCGGCCAAAGAACTGAATGAAAAACACCTGCAGAGTTACTTCGATGCCACACAGAGCCTCAAAAGTCAACAAAAGCTCCCACTGAGCTTAATCATTATGTAAAACATTTAATACAGAGGATATGTATGTAAGTTTCTTCATTGAGCCCCTCAAAGGCCAATAAGCCATTTATTCTGTATTAATTGTAATTGAGATCTTTTATCAGATCTCACCTCCTCATCCTTCTATATATACTACTGTAGAAGATGAGTGAGGGGTTGGTTGTAGAACTTTGATATACATTTAAGCTGAAACTTCTGACTGTAAATAGTGTTCACTGGCTCTTGGAGCTCTGCTTGTAATAGATAAGTTAGGCTGAGATGTGTAGATGGTTGCTAAACTAAAGTGTTACACCATTTTTTAGTCATCTAACCTTTTATCATTAGATGGACCCAAGTACACCATGTAAGACCAGTTTTACCCTAAGTAAAACTACTTTCACTATGTTAAAATAGGAAACCCCAAAAAGAAATATTAAACAAACCTATATTTGTTTGATTTTCCTCATGGAATAATTAATTAAACCATAATTTAATTATTATTCCCAGTCATGTTTAACCCAGAAACAAAGAAATTAATGAGATAAACCCTTAGTTATCTTGTTATTTTCTAGGAATAATTATTTAAATCTTATTTAGATAATATTCCTTGTTAAATATGACCAAATCACCCACCATTAATCAAATAAATCATTATTTATTTGATTATCTCACAACCACTTCCTTAAAAAGATAAATAAATCATTTATTTATTTATTTTTCAGTAATCAAGGGATTTGACCCAAGTCAAACACCCTTTCCTCCAACAAATATAATAAAATATTCCATAAAGGTGGATCTAGATTTGGTTAACATTATTTTAATCATGCACCAAGATCTAGAATGACCCAATATTTTGTTATAAATAGGAGGGTTCTTCCCCATCATTCCTCACCTTTTGTTGCCTATTAGATCACTCTGGATCTATACACTTGGTCTCACTTTTCATCATCATTTGCTCCCATTGAGCTTCATTTTTACATTGGGTTTTCTACACTTGCAAGAGAGAGAAAGCTTAGATCTGAAGTGCTGAGGACTACAAAGAACCCATCCCATTGAGGAGAGCTGGATACACCTTCTTGTTTTCCTCCCAGGTGCCCTGTAATATAAAATTCTTTCAAAAAAATCGTGTTCTTGTCTTGTTTGTTGGATGGATGGAGCAAACCCTTTATTTTACTGCTTAATGTCTTTCCATATATAGATCTGGTATTTTGCAGCTATTTTCTTGTCTAACCAATTGCAGATCTGAAGATATTGGCAGCCACTTTTGTTGTTAGGGCTATTAGTTATGTGTAGCTAAAGTGGTCCTTTTTCGTACACTTCGACGAAGGATTCCTACTAACAAATGGCGACTCCACACGGGTTTTAAATTACGACCGCTGTCGTTTTTCCTATTCCTGCATATCCAGCTACTTCAGACCCTAGGGTTTCTTTTCAGCTTTTTGTTTTTCCTATTTTCATGTGGTTTTTTCCTCATAAAGCCCTCAAACATTAAAATTTCTAATTTCCGTGTGTTTCTGGCCCTATTGCGCAGGTGACCGACATCAGCCGCAGCTGAGACGACATTTTTTTTCTGAAATCTGCCGCCGAGAGTCCCGGAAGTGCAGGTCGCACTTTTTGGCCCAAAAAGTGCGACCTCAAGCCTCAGGTCGCAGAAAAAAGCCCCAAAACTGCGACCGGAGCGAAAAACTGGTCAAAAACCGCGACCTGGACTTTTTTCTGTTGTTTTTCTGAACTTTTTCTGGGTTTTTCTGAAGCTTCTGTCAGGGTTTTCCAGCCTCTGTCTCAGCCCGTTTCGACTTGTTTCTGATCTGCTTTTGCTCATCTAAGTGGGAACCTAGCCCCCTAGGGCTTCAGTACCCTCCACTTTTGGTGGAAGAGTTTTTGCTGTTTCAGGTGTCTGATTTTTCAGAGTTTCAGCCTTCCCTTTTTCAGATCTGATACCTCATCCTCAGATCCCTTTTAATCAGCTTTTCTTCCTTTCAAATCACCTCTTGTAGTTTTGTTTGGACCCCCCTTTAGGACCTCATTCCTTTCCCTTCCGCTTTTTGCTGATTTCCCCCTTTTTCCAGCCACCTTGCCTCTGCCTCTTGGCTATGATCTGCGCCTATTTTTAGCAGTTTTATCCTCTAGATCCCTGTCCCTTTTGACCCTAGATCTATTGGCCTCTTTTTATGTGTGTTTCGAATAGATTTTTGCCCTCTCTTAGAGTAGTTTTGAGAGACCCGCCTTCTTGGGTTAGATCGATGCATAGTTAACTGTTAAATGTTCTGTTATTTCAGCAATCTATATTGTTCTCTGCAGATTTCTTTTCAGTTACACAGCACACTTTTTCTTGCTCTCAAAACGAAAAGGGTTTAAAAATTAAAATTAATGCACATCACACACTGACCCTAAGTGAAGAAGCGCCTGGTTAACACCGCCTGGCAAAGACTCTAAAATCAATTTTCACTGCACCTTATCTGCCCTTGACATTACTTGATTCTGTCCCTTTCTGCCCTTGCCGGTTTCCTTCTTCCTGTCATCATTGCGCCCCCACGGCACCTTTCCCGGAGACTTCTTGGCCTTCACCCTCCATTTCCGGTTGATCGACCTGCTCCGCCCCGCCGTCGTCGAGCCAGTCCTCCTCCGACTCCTCTTCTGATTCTTTGGGTTCTCCTTTTCCTTCTAGGTTCTCCCCCTGTCACCTTCACTATGTCTGGTCCAGGGCCTAACGCTAGTGGAGCTCCCGGCCCTAATGCCGGAACTACTACTAGCGGAACCACCATGGGAACTACCTCGCCTACACCTTTGCTCCCCTTCTTGGCAGGCCTCAGCCTCCCAGATTTGGACCGGTTGATAAACGACCCTATACATCATGACGCTAGTTGGCCTGCTATGCCGACAAAGCTCCCTTCCGACATCCCAAAGTTTGAAGGTCGTGCTGGAGAAGATCCTTCAAATCATGTTCAATCTTTCCACATGTGGTGTTCATCTACCTCCATTACCGATGACTCTGTTCGTCTTAGATTGTTCCAACGCACGCTTACAGGCGAAGCTTCTAAGTGGTATGTTGATCAACCCACTTCCTCCCATACCACCTTTGCAACTCTTGCCCGGGCTTTTTTATCTTACTTCCAGCTTCCCCTTCGTTATGACACTGGTATCGAACTCTTGACTTCCTTCAAGCAAACCTCTTCAACCCGCCTTTCTACCCATGTCCAGGAATGGCGAAGAAGACGGAGCCTATGTCAATCTCCTCCCTTCGAAGACCGTGTCTACATGGACTGGTTCCTTAGATCTCTCTTGGCCCCTATCGGGAAAGATGTCGCATCCCATTTTCCTCAAACCGAAGAAGATGCCCTCCAAATGGCTTTAAAATATGACTTGATCTACTCTCAGACAGGTTATAATCCTACTTTCCTACCTGATCTCCCCAGACCCGGTGATGCCCATACACCGGGGGCACCTCATGCCGCCGACAGTATCGTTGGATCTATCTCTCATCCCTCCGCTCAACCTCTCATGAGCTATGGTTTTCCTGTGGGAGGGGGCACCACTTCCTGCACTTCTCCCCCTCCCGGTAGCACGCATCCAGGATACGACACACCTCATCCTTTTACCCAACCTCCTGCTTACCTCAATGTTTCCCAACCTAACCATTACCCTTATCTGCAGCCTGGTGTGCCAGCTCCTCCAGCATATGCGCTTTCGCCTCCCTTGCCTTCTCAACCCCTGCGACAGCCGTCACCGCCCCCTCAAGAGCCAGTGAATGCATAGCAGGGATTCATGGCTACCCAACCACCTGACGGACAGGTGGCCACTCCACCTTCCCCTTCTTGTTCCTCCAATTACCAGATCCTCATGATGAACTCTGATCCACCTCTAACCGCCGACCTTAACCTTCAAACTCGGTCTCGCCAGTACTCCAAACCTCCTGCTCAGTCTGCCTCCGAGCCTCCTTCTTCAGGTTCTACAGAGCCTCTTTCGACACCGAATGGCCCCTTACATATCCCTCAACCCAAATTTGAGGTTCATACCAAGATTCCTAAGGGACCATTACGCCGAAATGCTGCTTCCGGTCGAGCTGCTCATTCGTATAGCATAGTAGATGATTTGGCACAATCTCCTGCTGCCATTTCCACACTAGAACTCCTCCAGTCATGCCCTTCCCAAAAGAAGGCTCTACTATCTGCCGTGGGCACTGTAGATCCTGCTGATGACCAAATGATTGTTTTCGACACCACTCAATCGGACCATCCTCCCCTTCCTCCTTCTATCGCCTTCCAAATCTCAGTCAAAATACGGAATGCCATCGTTTCCCGGTGTATAATTGACGAGGGGGCATCCACCTGCGTGATGTCCGCTTCGGTTTGGAAGCAACTCGGATCCCCTGAGCTGGCCCCTTCCACGATCACCCTTAGAGCGTGGGACGGTCATGCCTCCCAGCCCATTGGCTTGTTCCGTAATTGCCCTCTCACACTCGCCGGTAAGACTGTTTGCGTTGACGTCGAAGTCATTGACGCCCCACTAGACTACAACATTCTTTTGGGGCGAAGCTACACCTATGCTATGTCTGCTGTCCCATCTGCGGTCTTTCGCAAGATGTCTTTCCCCCATAATGGGAAGATAGTCACCATTGACCAGTTGACATATCATGAGCCAAAATCTCAGACCTCACCTGAGACGACCATCTCTTCTGTAGCCAACAAGCAAACCATCGATTCCTTGACCAGTGTCTCCCCCAGCATTTACAAAGATTCCTCCCTGCTTGGAACTTTTCCTAATCTTCCCCCCCCTCCTATCTCTGACCCCAACTCATCGAATGTTTGCATGATGCAATCGTCTCGGGCTGCTCTCAAGCAACCTGCTTCGGCTAGTCAGCAACCTTGCCCTCCGCAACCTGCTCCTAGCCCTTCACCTACAGTTGGTAGTCATGAGCCCCTTTATCCCCCTGGCACGGTTCCTCCAGGCCTTAGCCATTTAGGAGCCGTCCCACCTGGCCATTACCCCTCTGGTCAGATACCGTTCCTAGCTCCCCCACCAGGAGTGAACATGGTACCAGTCATGGCCACCCTCTCTCTTCCTAACTTAACCCTTGGGATTCCCGTTTGGTACCTTGATCCTCCAGCCCCCACCTTTCCTAGTCAGCCCAAACCTTATATAGCTTTGACCCCGGTTCAACCGGTCCCCATGACTTCTCCCGCCACATCAGTGCCTCAGTCACCTCAACAGGACCCACCTCCTGTTGCGACCGCGTCGGGTAAGAAGGGTAAAGCTCGCAAGAGGGCATCAAAGGACAAGGCTGCCTCGACAAACCCTTCTCCTTCTCCGCCTCCAAAGCATACCATCCAGTGTGCTTTGTGTGATGTTGTCGATCACGCCTCCCATACCTGTCCTGAATTGCTTCATCTCACGCCCATGGTTAATGTCTCGTTCCCTGAGTCCGCGGTCCCAGAAGCCTCTGTTCCTTCCACGACCGTGGCCACGAACCCCAAGAATATTCACACCAACCACCCCTGTGCTTTGTGTGATCTCCATGGCCATTACACCCATCTTTTTCCCCGCCTCGAGGACTTCCGCACCTCTATCGCCGCGGTCCATCAATTCGAGGCCAAGCGCAATGAGTCCACTTCTCCCCTATTTGCGCATTCTGCTTCAGCAGAACTACCAGATATGACTGCTCCCATTGACATTCTCCCTTCTGATGTCGAGATGACGGAGCCTTCGTCCAGCGTTTTCTACCTATCATCATCCATGAGACCCTCGGGGAACATTCCATCTGAATCCTCCCCTGTTGTTTCGCTTGACCTTCCTTCAGCGGTCATCTTGGGCTCAACATCGGTAGATCCTTTATCTACTTACTCTTCGGTCACCCCTTGTGACAATGCGCATGTGAACCTCTCTTCTCATGATGATGATTCAGGTCACTTCACCACGTCAGGTGGTCTTTCTTCCACCAGTCACCCCATCTTCTATCGCGATGATGACATTATGGAAAAAATCCCCACCCCTGACGTTATCTATTCCCCCTTACATCGAACCCATGTGTTCACACCACATCCACCTTGTGGCCATTACATCGAAACCCAATGTTTGGGTAAGGGGGCACCCACATTTGAGAGACCAAGAGAAGCCATTCTCCACCACTCTCCTAGTGTATCTAGTCGTGTTGACTCTAGACCCAGTATTCTTCCACATTTAGAAGAACCTCTAGAGTCCCATATCACTTTAGATCACTCTCGGGACGATACCCCTTATCGTTCCCTCATCTTACATTAGCAACCCAGTCTCTTAGACATTATTGTTGACCAACCTATAGCTTTTCTACGAGAGCATCAGTTCATTATCTCCAAATCCTCCTTTTGGGATAGTGACACCAGGTATGCCAATTCAGAAACTTAAAGTCCATTTGATCCCTATATGTAGTACCAAAAGAGATTGTTAATCCTCCATTTCCTTTCTCAAACTGCATAACCATAACCAGAACAAATGGCACACCACATCATTAAAATGTGTTTAGATTCCCATTTTTCTAAATACATTTTGGCATGACCACATCATGCTTGGGGGCACCTCTGCCCCCCAACCGTAACCCTCCTCACCTCATTTTTGGAGAGGAGGTTGTCTTACCAATCGAATGTGAAATCCCTTCCCTACAACTCGCCGTTGAACTTCTCCCTGACACCCAACATCTAGAACAACGACTTATCATGCTTGAGCATGCTTCCAAAGACCGCCGTGTTGCCTTGCAAACCATAGAAGCGGCCAAAAAACGCACCAAAGCTCAGTATGACCGAAAAGTCCAGCCTCGCACTTTTCACGACGGGGACCTTGTTCTAGTATATGACCAGGCCCATGATGTCCTGGGTCATGGGAAGTTTGACTCATTACGGCTAGGCCCTTACATCATCAGTAAGGATCTTGGTCAAGGGGAATACCTTTTAGAGGATTTCGAAGGCCATTCCCTTCCTAACCCTCGCCATGCACTCTATCTTAAGAAATATTACCCTGAGCATTTCCCTTCTGAGATGCGTGTTTTATTTTCTATTAGATAGCCAGAATCCTTTTTGTACTTTCATCCTTCACCAGGACCTATTTTGTCCAAGAAGGATCACCTCACACCTCCTTAAAATCGAATTTCCTCACTTACGCCACTTGTACTTGGGGCACCATATTTCCCCCTTACTTGTCCATGTTCGTGCCGATTTTCGTCATGAGTTCCCACATTGTACTCATGCTTCCATCGTCCCCCATTGGGGCCTTTACTGTGTGGTAGCACCATCGAGTCGCCCTTGTTTAGAGCATCCAAGTTGAGTCATCATTGCATCCATGGAGTCTATACCACGTCCCTTTGCACCCCACTATAGCTCTCCATCCTTCCTTTCTTGGTCTCTCTCTTGTGTCGCCCATTATGACCTTCAGTCTCACTGTCCCCTATCCCTCATGATCTTGTGTCAGTCGCTGCCATGTCATCTATGCTCTTTATGCTCTACCAAGGGAAGTCGTCCATTCGCTACTCAGTCCCTTCCATTTCACCATCATCATTTGTGTCAGTCTGTCCGTCGCTCTATTGTTTTCTCTCGTTCCTTAGTTGAGGATCTCTCATTGCCTCACCTATGGCGGACCTCCTTCTGTCGACATCAGCACATTCATTCCAGAAGCAAGGTCTAGAGGGCGGTGTACCTTGGTTTCAGCTTCCAATCTTGTTCGGTGCCTCGGATCAAGCAGGGGGATCTCTCATTTCCCTTTGACTTGATTGTTTCTCCAGCTCCTTTCAGCATGATCGAGATTCGTATACTTAACGGTCCAGTGACCCAGCAGCAGCTCTTGATGATTCCCGGGTGTGTGTGAGATGTCTCAACCCTCATGAGGGGGTGGCCCTGCAGGTAGCCCCCCACATGCCCGGATGATCTCTTCTTTGCAGCCTTTGATGCTGCTCCAGATTTTGATGATGTTGGCCTTAGCCACTTGCAGCACCTCTTTGATTTGCATGTATCAGTCAGATTTTGTGAGCCCTTCCCCATTTACAGGGGACATTTGGGTTGTATTTATCTCATGTACTCAGATATTATTGTACTAGTCCTGGCTGTTATCCCAGGCACAGCATGTATGTGAGACTCTTCATTGTATTCTTATCTGGCTCCTGATTATGCCAGCTGTACTTTATGGTTCGGTCCCTTGTTTATTGGACACACTATTCTTTTGTACTTTGTCTCGGCGGGCATAGGTATGCCTCCCCCGCCGCCTTCAGCACAGGTACCCTCTCATAAAAAGAGACTTGTTGCACCTGCGAGTCTCGTCTCCTCAGGGTCTAGTCCTTCAGCACACTACCTACCTCACATTTCTCTCTCTGACATCCCCTTTTGTTGTCTAGTGATTGTATTCTTACAACGTAATTCGGTCATATGATTTTCTCCTGACACTCGCACGCTGGGGGGCAATCTGTTACACCATTTTTTGGTCATCTAACCTTTTATCATTAGATGGACCCAAGTACACCATGTAAGACCAGTTTTACCCTAAGTAAAACTACTTTCACTATGTTAAAATAGGAAACCCCAAAAGGAAATATTAAACAAACCTATATTTGTTTGTTTTTCCTCATGGAATAATTAATTAAACCATAATTTAATTATTATTCCGAGTCATGTTTAACCCAAAAACAAAGAAATTAATGAGATAAACCCTTAGTTATCTTGTTATTTTCTAGGAATAATTATTTAAATCTTATTTAGATAATATTCCTTATTAAATATGACCAAATCACCCACCATTAATCAAATAAATCATTATTTATTTGATTATCTCCCAACCACTTCCTTAAAAAGATAAATAAATCATTTATTTATTTATTTTCACTAATCAAGGGATTTGACCCAAGTCAAACACCCTTTCCCTCCAACAAATATAATAAAATATTCCATAGAGGTGGATCTAGATTTGGTTAACATTATTTTAATCATGCACCAAGATCTAGAATGACCCAATATTTTGTTATAAATAAGAGGGTTTCCCCCATCATTCTTCACCTTTTGTTGCCTACTAGATCACTCTGGATCTATACACTTGGTCTCATTTCTATCATTTGCTCCCATTGAGCTCTATTTTCTGCATTGGGTTTTCTACACCTACAAGAGAGAGAAAGCTTAGATCTAAAGTGCTGAGGACTACAAAGAACCCATCCCATTGAGGAGAGCTGGATACACCTTCTTGTTTTCCTCCCAGGTGCCCTGTAATATAAAATTCTTTCAAAAAATCGTGTTCTTGTCTTGTCTGTTGGATGCATGGAGCAAACCCTTTATTTTACTGCTTAATGTCTTTCCATATATAGATCTGGTATTTTGCAGCTATTTTCTTGTCTAACCAATTGCAGATCTGAAGATATTGGCAGTCACTTTTGTTGTTAGGGCTATTAGTTATGCGTAGCTAAAGTGGTCCTTTTTCGTACACTTCGACGAAGGATTCATACTAACATAAAGCACTGGACTTAAAGCTGTAACTGGTTTGGAGCATCAATACAAGTTGATTTATGGGATCCTGGTCTATGTTGATGGTGATGTTTCTCTAATTGTTACTTGTTATTTTGTTTATGTTTTCACTGTGTTTCATATTCTCTTATAAATAATAGCATGCATAGAGTTAGCACCTACTTTATATCAGTAACCTTCTCTGACGGAAAATCTTTATATATATGTTTTCTTCCAATCTGTGTTATTTAGGAATGATTTAATTCAGTTTAAGCATAGGAATGTTGGTGTTCCCTCATCTTATTGTCTTAGCTGAATATTATTCGTAAATGTTATTCGTAAATGTGAAGATGAACTGAGGAAGATATGGTGAGCCCTTGTCCCAGTTTTGTCCCCACAACTATCTGGATGTTTCCCTTGGAATGTGTTAAAAGCTGGCTAGTTTAAAAGTACTTACCAGATCTTAGGCCATTATGTGTTATCTTTGTGTTTGTGTTGAAAGTAACTAAGTAAATTAGAACTAGGAGAGGATTTGTGGTGAGCCCGGCCCGCTAGTTTCTACTCCAAAAGTTGCCTCCAAGTTTCCCTTTGTTTTAAAATATTTTCTATTGAAAGTGTATCAAAGGCTAGCTAGTTTAAAATTACTTACCAGTTCCTAGTTTACTTTTATGTTTTTTTTGAGTCCATGTCAAAGGATGACTAGTTTAAAAGTACTTATCAGATCCTAGGCTGCTCTTGTTCTGCATCCGTCTACCTCTCTTTCTTATTGTATCATTTCATTCCATAAATCAAACTTAAAAGAGATCCTTAGACATAGATGACTTGCCTCATAGACCACTCTTGCCTCTTGCTATTTCAATTAAATCCTATTATGACTCCATAGCCCAATGGACTAAAACCTGCAATTATCTATCTTTTTGGCCGAAGCTTACTCTCATTGCTTGCAACTTATCACCTTTGAAACTTTTGGCATTTGGGACTTTCAACCTCAAACAGTAATCATGCTCAACCATCCAAAAACAAACAAACCCTTGGCCTTCATAACTAGCCTAATATCATAAACCCTAAACTTCAAAGACAAATCCATATTTGCACTTATTGGAGAGATCCCTCTCAGGATTCAGGAGGGCTAGATCCTAGAATCCCAAAGTTGGTTGAAACGATTTTGCTTCTACAGTTTTAGTCTTACCAATCTGCTAAAATTACAGATTCCTAACATTTCTGGCGACTCCACTGGGGACTGAATCCAGAATCATATTTTATTTTTATAAAACCTTGTGAGTTAAAAGCAGCCTTTTCAAGCACTACCAAAGAGTGGTAATCATGGTAAAAATTGTTTGAATCAGTGACAAGCTAGGTAAAACCTAGGATTCTCTTAAGAATTTATCTAACCTTGAAAGATTAGCTGGCTTATCCATAAGAGTAAAATGTCTTTGTCTCATAACCATAGCTAATTTTTGAAACAAAGTAAGGATATTCTTAAAAACCATACAACTAAAAAATAACTTATAAAAACCTAAAAAATATTTCGGATTGGTATCCAATAAACATGGTGGTGGACCATAAAACCTTTTACCTCATTAGGAGCTAAAAAATTTCACTTGGCAACTCCACAATCCTTAGCAGACCTTAAGACTCCACTGGGAAGAACCCTCATCATTATAACATCATTCAAACTCAGTTAGAGGACTGTGGGATTAAGATTTGTGTAAACATATTAGTTAACCTCTCAAAGACTGTCATACCTGGTTGAACTTTTCTTGTTTATTTGGGTCTAATAACACAGCATAGTGGCTCCCAGAAAGATTCACATTAGACCCTATCCTGACCCAGACCCACCTGAAGTAGTTGATAACCCAGAAGGTATCCTTAGGAAATCTCCTAAGATTAAATTTTCAACTGTTTTCAGGCCACCCTTGAGAGCTAGTTCAGTTCCTGAAAATCTTTCAGCTCTACAACAATCTCAAGTTGACTTAGTAAATCCATTTATAACTAGGTCTCTTGGTGAGTTAGATCAGTTAGATTCTGAGTCTTCACTATCATCTCCTGAAACAAGTGAACCTCTTGGTAGCAGAGAAACAACACCTCCTGATTTACATTTCCTTCGCAGCTTAGGTGTCTCTCATCCAAGTGTTTGGTCAATTTAGTGTGTCCTAAATTGCTAACATAAATTATCAACCAGGGATTTGTAAGCTGACGAAGTGTGGCGCACTATATGTGCAAGATAACCTATCTCTTACTTTTGTCATTTTTGGATTTTTATTGATCTTGGTTGGTTTCCTAATGTGAGATGGAAATTCTAAAAGACAAGTATGGTTATGAATATTCAAGGCAATGATGTCCTTTATAATGATTTACCAAAATTCAAACTTCAAAAGGAATTTGAAACATACAATGACAAAACTTGAAAGGAAATGAAAATGTGCTGCTAGCCTAATAAATCAAACAGTGAACTATTGAGCATGAAAACCAAATTATCATTTCTCTGTCTAAACACAAAAGAAACTATGCTTAAAGAAATCCAAGAATTGCAACAAAGTAAATCTAAATCAAATTACATCAACTTATATCCTGATCCCTCACCATTAGTCCAGCTATGGCTTTCGGAGGTAACCATAAACAACTTGAGCAATCTGATATCTAATTTGTAAAAAAAAAAACTAATATCAAACTACACACTCATACTTCAATCCCTCACCATCAGTCCAGCTGTGGCTTTCGGAGGTAACTGAAAATGACATGAGCAATTTAATATATCTAACTTACAGAAAATAAACTAATATCAAACTACACACTCATACTTCAATCCCTCACCATCATTCCAGCTGTGGCTTTCGGAGGTAACTGAAAATGACATGAGCAATTTAATATATCTAACTTGCAGAAAGTAAACTAATATCAAACTACACACTCATACTTCAATCCCTCACCATCAGTCCAGTTGTGGCTTTCGAAGGTAACTGAAAATGACATGAGCAGCTTAATATATCTAAATCTAACTACTGAAACAAATGTGCAAGACTAAAATAAACAAAGAAGTGCTGGAATTAAACAAAAAGTAAATTAGCAGCAGAACAATATTGATTCCATGTCATTAGTCAAAAGATATGCAAATGCCCGGGCTGCCATGAAAAATTATGCTAAAAGCTATGATTTCAAAAAGCAATCTAAGTAAGGAAATATGAAAAAACAGAATTGAAAGCAATTTATCTAGAAAACATGTAAACCTCCTTGGATAGCAGGGGCCCTCTGCTACCAATTTGGTGAAGTCCTTCAGCTCCTTAAAGTTGTAATCAAAACAGCATCAAAGAATTGAATTTCTCTATTAAAAATAACTCACAAATCTACATCCCATTCCATCTTGAACTTTGCTACAAAAGACTTCTCTACTACTTTTTCATTACTTCCTCATTACTTCCTCATTACCTATGATAGGAGAAAGCTTCTCCTATTTATACAAAATATGAGGAGTCATCTCATTAATGGGAGTCCATGAATCTCTCCCTCCATCTCTAGAGTTACAATCAAAATAGGAAATGATAAGACATGTCTTTCTAGAGTTTCAACACAACTAAGAAATGAGACACATATCCTCTTAGAGTTTCAATACAACAAGGAAGTGAGACACATATCCTCTTGATCCCATAATCTTCTCCAACCAAATTCGAATTTTTCCTTAGAGTGCCACATAAGGGTCTTCTAGAAGTCTCCTTTTGACCTACACATGTCACAAAACTCATAACACATATATAGATATATGAAACTATGTTAATTTTCTAGTTTCTAATCATAAATTCACTTAAAATATATAAAATAAATAACTTTGGAAAACAAGGATCCTAACCCATATATTTATGAAAATGGTTACTTGATGTAGGGTTTTAGGTCAAATGGCTATGAAATAAGAGCTAAATGGTTATGACATAATGGAAATATGTATGAATATGGAGAACACTTTTGAGACTCAACACCAAGATCAGCTCAGCAGTCTATTCCTGGTCCATCCACTTCTGCTCACCCTACATCCACTATTCAAACCACTCCATTTCAGCCCACTATTCCTGTCGTTAATCCACTCCTTGTAAATCCTCCCCCACCACCTATCATGGCAGCATGGTATGCTCCCCTAGTCCTTCCTATACCATTAGTCAATCTTCCACAGGACTATCAGTCCAAAATTCCATTGTATGATGCCAACAATGCTACAACTGCATCACAACATGTGGATAAGATGAATGACTATTTTGACAGAAATGAAATTGATGATGATTCTGTCAAGCTTAGGTTATTTTCTCAGAGCTTAGGGGGAGAAGTGAGAAAGTGGTTCAAAGTTTTAGCCCCCCATAGTATTAATGATCTCCAAGCCTTCCATCAAACATTATTAAACAAATGGGAAGTAAAGAAGAACCCTCTCCAAGTCCTTTCTGACTACAAGAACCTCCATAGAAACATTGGGGAAAGTGTGCAAGCTTATTGCACTAGATTCAATAGTGTGTATAACGCACTTTCCTCGGAACTAAAACCTCCACAAGGCTCAGCTTTAAACAAGTTTCCTGAAGTATTTGACTCTGACACGACCTATCAGCTGAGAGAGAGAGAGACTTTGCAACTCTTGAAGATATGCAAAGAGGTGCTCTTTCTGTGGAAGACAACTTAATGGAGAAGAGAGCAAGAATGAAAAATGAAAAGAGAGTGTCCTTTAGAGAGGAATCTGCACCCTCTACCTCCAACTCAAAAATGGAGAAAATGATGGAAGAAATGAGCATAATTAAGAGAGCACAAACAAGCCTAAACCAAAATGCTCCTCAAAATAGGAATCAGAACCAGAATCAAAATTTTAGAAGGAACCAACCTCAGAACAGACCTAGGGAAGATGATCAACAGATCACTCCTCCCTTTCATCAAAATTATGTAAGTGAGGTTGAGGAAACATATGAGATAACAGAGGGAGATGATGTCAATATGTTTGGGGTATAATATGATGACTTTGAGATTCATTATGATAGGAAACAAGGTCTATACACACCTTATGATGACAAAAGAGACGATGATAAAAATTGTTATCAAGACATGGAAAATGTCATCATAGAGTCTCAAAAAGAATATGACCTTAGAAGAAAAACCAGTCAACATACCCCCAACAACAAAACCTCTGACAAATATTCACAAAACAGCACTACAACCAAGCCTAAAATTGTCAAACAAAAGGATAAAACAGTGGCTGTAAATTCTGATAAAGGTAAAGAGAAAGGCACTCAAAATAATGAAAAACAGAGTGCAGACCTTAGTAGTACTAACACTTCAGCTAGTACTCATATGAAAACAATTATGTCAAGTGTAAATAGAACAAATCAGCAAGCTGATGTTGCTGATAAAGGGACAGCTAATAAAGCTGAGACAAGTGCTTTAAAGAGTCAAATTCCTTTCAGCCTGGAGCAGAAAATTTCAAAAATCAAGATCTCTATTCCCCTGATTGAGTTCACTGCCCAACATGTATTTAGAACCCAAATTTTGAAGGCTTTAAATATAGAAGAGAGTAATGATACATTCAATCTTAATGATGACCAGCTAGAGCTTATTTTTGGTCCTAAGATTGAAGGTAAATATCAAGAGGGACATGTTCCTCCCTTTTATGTAAGTTTAAACGTTCATGACAAAATTTTGCACAATGATATGCATGATTCCGGGGCTTCTCATAATTTAATGCCTAAAGCTATGATGGAGAGCCTTGGTTTGGAAATTACCAGATCATATAAAGACCTGTATTCCTTTGATTCCAACAGAGTAAGGTGTTTACGATTGATCAAAGACCTCTGTGTTAACTTAGCCCAGATTCCAGCCAAATGCCTAGTTATGGATATTGCTGTGGCTGATGTCCCCCCCAAGTATGGAATGTTATTATCAAGGTCTTGGGGGGCTAAGTTATAGGGGACTATGCAAATGGACATGACTTATGCGACTATCCCTATTTTCAATCAGAATAGAAAATTTTACAGGGAGTCTCATATGAAATACACGGTTACAAGTCAAGACAGACCGCAAAACTCCCCTTTATACTCTGTAGATACCAGCCTTGATTTATTTATCCTTTTTAACGAAGAAACATTAGATAAACAAGTGACTTTAATAGAGTTGATGACTAATAGGGAAGAGGAAGAAAATACCACAAAGTTGTCAAAGAAGTTTGTTGAACCGTTGAACATTAGAAAACTAAACAAAGGTTTTGAACTAAAAGTCATGCATCCATTGCTTTTAAACCTTGACACTCAAGAAAGCATGCCTCCACTTAACGAAAAACCTGAAGAGTCAAAACAAATTCAATTAAGTGCTGCTAATCATGAAAATCTAGAAAGCGCAGTAGCTAAAGAGGACGTTAACCAGGATGAAACCAAAAACAGTCCTCTGTGGAGTATGTATTTTGATGGATCCTACACTAGAACCAACGCTGGTGCAAGTGTCTGGATTTCCAACACTGAAAATAACCACACAGAAAGCATTTCCTGCAAGTTAAACTTTCAGTGTTCCAATAACATAGCAGAATATGAATCCCTTCTCTTAGGCTTACATCTATTGAAAAAGTTAGGAGCCACAAGAATCAATGTGTATGGGGATTCAGAGTTAGTCATTAGGCAAGTCAATGGGGAGTATAACGCAAATCATCCCAGACTTAGAGCCTACCGAAATGATGTCATGGACCTCTTGAAAACCTTTGACGAGTCCAAATTGATTTTTGTCCCAAGAAAGAAAAACATTGCAGCCCACAATTTAGCCTTTGCAGCTAGGACATGCTTGACGCCATATGAAACCAAAGACTGCACAACTGAGATAAAATTTAGACCAGCTGTGCCTGATAATGAAAAGTATTGGTAGGTGTTTGACAATGATAAACAAATAGAAGACTTCATGCAATTCAGAAATGAATTTGAACGACATAGTTCGGACTCAGAGTATGATACAGACCGTAGTGAAGAAAATTTCCTTGGTGAAGAGGAACTGTCTCCTGAACCTGTTAATATCAACTTGCTGTCAAGAAAACTAAAAAACAAAACAGAATTGGATGCAGAGTTCAAAACAGATGAGTTAGAAACTCTGCACTCTAAAGAGGAAAGTTTGCCAAGTGGTCTGGCGCCTTTAAAAGAATTGTTTGATCTTAACGATGTGGCCAAAAAGCCAAAACTGGAACCTGTAAAGGCTGAAGTAGAAGAGTGCAATATAGGCAATGAACTTAAACCTATGATGATTAAATTGTCTAAAATTTACCAGATCACATTAAAATTAAATACATAGAGCTGTTTAAAGAATTTTCTGATGTTTTTGCGTGGAGTTACGAAGATCTTAAGTCCTATGACACTAAAATAATATAGCACAAAATTCCCCTCAAAGAAAACCAAAAACCATTCAAACAGAAACTGCGCAGAATAAACCCTGTTCAGTTGCCATTGGTTCAGAAGGAGATCATAAAAATGTATGATGCTGGTATTATTGTCCCTATTAGATATTCTGAGTGGGTGTCTAATCTAGTGTATATTAGGAAGAAAACTGGAGAGATCAGGCTTTGTATAGACTTTAGAAACTTAAAAAAAGCTTCATTAAAAGACAATTACCCTTTACCAAAGATGGATCACATTTTACAAAGAGTGGTAGGGTCTAGAAGAATCTCTTTGCTGGATGGCTATTCAGGGTACAATCAGATCTTAGTTCACCCTGCTGATCAATTAAAGACAACCTTTACTACACCATGGGGCACTTTCATGTATGTGAAAATTCCCTATGGTATAATGAATGCTGGAGCAAATTTTCAAAGAGCCATGGACATAGCATTCTCGGAGGAACCGGGCTTCTTCATCATTATATACCTTGATGATGTCACTGTGTTTTAAAAAACAGATGAAGAGCACTTAGAACATTTAAGAAAAGTTTTCGAGAAATGCAGAAAGTTTGGAATATCTTTGAACCCTAAGAAAACACTATTTGGTCTCCAAGAAGGTAAACTTCTTGGGCACATTATTTCTGAGGAGGGTATAAAGATAGATCCAAAGAGGATTGAGGCCATATTGCAAATCTCTCACCCTTGAAACATCAAAGAGTTGCAATATTTCATTGGAAAGATTAAATTTTTGAGAAGGTTCATCCCCAACTTGGCTGAGCTCCTTAGGAATATCACAAACATGTTAAAGAAGGAGCAAGGGATAAAGTGGACCTTGGAAGCAAGGAAGTCCTTTGAGCTAGTGAAACAAGCCTTAACCAAAACACCAGTTCTAATAAGTTTTGATTTTTCATAATATTTTTATATTTTTTCATTTGTATCAGAACATACCATAAGCGCTATCCTTTTACAGAAAAATCCACAAGGAAAATAGCAACCTATTGCATTCTTTAGCAAGGCATTGAGGGATGCCCCTCTGAAGTATAACATTATGGAAAAGCAAGCTTTTGCTTTGGTTAAAGCTTTGAAAGACTTCAGAGTGTACATCCTTCACTCACACATCATTGCCTTTGTCCCAAACTCAGTTGTTAAAGACATTCTAACACAGGACCTAGATGGTAAGAGAGGTAAGTGGATTGCTATTATCCTTGAGTATGATTTAGAGATAAAACCCACTAAGCTCATCAAAGGCCAAGGTATAGCTAGATTAATGGCTGAATCAAATTTTGAAGTTCTGGATATTAATATGATTAATGCTTTGGATGACCAAGAAGAATTCTCAACTCCTATTGTTGAAGATCATTTTATGAATTCTCCTTGGTATGCTGATATTATTTATGTTTTGCTTAAATTGAATACACCTCCTGGTTTGACAAAAACAAAGGCAAGATTCCTTAAATTGAAAGCTGTAAACTATTGCATTATAGATAGATGTCTTTATTGGAAAAATGCATGTGGTCTATTTCTTAAATTTTTGCTTGAGTTTGATGCAGAAAAGGTTAAGCACTAGTTCCATGAAGGAGAGTGTGGAGGTCATTTGTACTGGAAGACAACAGCCAACAAAATTTTGAGGGCTAGTTTCTATTGGCCTACTCTTTTTCATGATGTGCATAGAATGATCATAGCCTGTCATAAGTGTCAACTTTTTGAAGGAAAAAGAAAACTGTTACCCCTACCTCTGCATCCAATCACTGTTGAGGCCCCATTTCAACAGTGGGGACTTGACTTCATAGGAGAAATCCATCCCCCGTCTTCTTCCCAACATAGATTGATTCTCACTACCACAGACTATTTCACTAAGTGGATAGAAGCCATACCTTGTAGACAGGCCAATGTTTCAGTTATCATAAAATTTATGGAGACTAACATTCTCTCCAGATTTGGCTATCCTACCAATATTATCACTGATAATGCAGTAGCATTCAAATCAAACAATATTTTTGATTTCTATCACAGATACCAGATAACATTGGGGCATTCCACGGCCTATTACCCTCAAGGTAATGGACTTGCAGAATCCTCAAACAAAATTTTAGTGAACATAATCAAGAAATTGTTGGAGGAAAATAAGAAGTCTTGGCACACAAAGCTGGTTCATGCACTTTGGGCTGACAAATTGACTTTGAAGAAATCCATTGGTATGTCACCTTTCCAGCTTGTGTATGGTACTGATGCATTTTTTCCAAAAAGCCTTGGTGTTCCAGTGATGAAGTTGATTCAAGAGTTACAAACTAAAGAAAATGACATGATCAGAAGAGTGAACCAGACCATTCATCTTCAGCAAACCAGAGAGGAAGTGTATAGCAAAGCATTGCAGAAGCAGGACAACATTAAAAAGCTTTTTGACAGAAGAACAAAGGCCAACAATTTCAAGATTGGAGACAAAGTTCTAAAGTGGAATTCAAAAAGGGAAGAGAAGGGCAAGCATGGAAAATTTGACAACTTATGGCTTGGCCCTTACTCTATTCACTCAACTGCCGGTAACAATGCATTTTTCTTGCAGGTGTTGAATGGAGCAGAACTATTTGGGGGTCCTGTCAATGGCAGGATGCTTAAACATTACTTCTCTTGATCCATGTTATGTTCCAAAAGCCTTTTTATTTTTTTTTCACTATAAATATTTCATCCACCATTGCATTCAAAGTTGTAAAAATCAAAAATACAAAAACAAAAGAAAAAGGAAAAGAAAAGAGGGCAGATTGTGAAAACAAGAAAGGTACGGCCCCATACCAAAAAAAAAGAAAAACAAATATGAAAGTGTGCAAGCTTAAATGCCACTCCTACAAAACACACTTCTAGTTAGTCAAACAGCCTAATCTTAACTAATCAGTTTTAAATTTTCTGCTGATAGGATAGTGAATTCAATTTTCCAAACTGTTTAATCTTGGCTTACCAATAGATAGATTAGGATAGAAATGAAAGGTTCAAACATGTTCAAAACCTGAACCTAAGTTTCCAAAAAGAGATGACTCAAATCTGTTTCTTTTTCTGACTCGAAAACATGTAAATCTGGTTCTAATTAACTCAAAATCTGAACCAGATAAACAAAGAAGGAACAACTCAAACAAAGGTCAAAATAGAGCTGTAAAAAGAGAAGGCAGTACTTTGAACTTTCAGATCCTAAGCCTTCCATTTTGTTTTAAATTTTCTGCGAAATAAATGTCTAGGTGTAGCTTGTTTTTATGCCATAGATCATAGCAAGTCAAACAGCTTAATCTTGACTTTACTATTTTAAATTTATATTTTAGAATTTAGAGAATAAAATCTGTTGGACAGTTTAATCCCAGCAGATTGATAGAATAGGTAGAGAATCATATGGGCTCAACTATTTAATCTGAGTCCATGGAGAAATAAGGAGTAGAAATAGATTAGATTTCCTGCTTTCAAAAGAATAAAATGTTGTGAAAAGATTTTTCCAAGCCAAGTGCACTCTAATGAAGAAAAAATGTTAGATCAGTAGGATTAGGTAGGTAGAAAGTTTGTATTGATGAAGATCCATAATTTTTATGGTTGCTAATATGTTTTCAGAGAAAGTCATCTCAGCAAAGGAAAAGCAGCCTAATGGATTAGGCACAGGTCAACCTACCAGAGAACATTATGGATGTGGCACAGGTTAGCCTCCCAGAGAATGTAGGTCTGAAGTTCTTGATGCCTTCAAGAAGGCACCATCCCCAAGTGGAGCCACTATTAGCCACCTATAATAGTTGTTATAGCAAAAGGTGGCTAAGACTGTTTGAGCCTTCAAGGAAAAAATTTTATTACTGAAAGTGTTGGCTCTTGAAGACTCTTGAAGGCCTCATGCCTTTCCTCTGTCCAAAACTTCATTTCTTTTTCCGTTCAGAACTCAGAAATCCTGCTGATTTCCAAGCCAGATTACTGCTGCAAAGGCCTTTTTTCCCTCCTCCCACTTAAAAACTAACCTTCATTTGCCTCCCTATTTCTCCATAAAAATCCTCTATTTTTCATGATTTCCCTTCTTCCATTCATGAAAATCCATTTTTATAAGGTTTAAAACCCACTTTTAAGCCTTATCGGAACCCTCAATTTCCCTTGAAAACCATTGGAAAACCATAAAAAAACCCACATTTTGTACATATATGGGTATTAGCCCCTTCCCGCATAAACCCTTGGTCGTATGACCCTTCATATGACCCTCGGCCCTACAATCGGGCGTTGAGCCATTTTAAATATTAAACGCACCCACCCAAAGTTTTAAAACCTTTGGTTTTGTTAAAATTTCGATTTTTATTATATTACAAAGTTTCCACCGGTCCGAATTTCAAATTAATCTCCATCTTCGATCTGATCTACAGATCAACGGTGCGAAGTCCATCTCCCTGTGGTCCCCGCCGTCCATAAGCCGATTGCCCAAAATCAGCGGTATCCATCGCACCGCCTTTGGACGAAAGCTGTTTTCCTTCGATTTCCAGTGATTCCATACATCGCATGACACACGTCCCTGTACTTTTTTGAAAACCGCTTTCCCATAGCGCGTTATTGTTCGGACGTGGATGCCCAGCGATATCGCTGTGCACTGTCCGATCTAGGGCAGGTCATCCAACGACTATCGCTCGCCGAAGATACCCGATGCTTAACGTGGTCTCGACGCGCCATCTATTTAATCTCTGTTGTCGATCTGATCTGTAGATCGACGGTCCATATTCCATCGCCTTGATTCCATCGCCCAGTCAACGATTCTCCGTTTTTTATTTTACCCCTCGCTCTCGACCGTCGATCTCTGCGCGATCGAAGACTCTGATTTAATCTTTCTTCTGCCTTCTCCGATCAATCCTGACCATTGGATGATGCCATCCAACGGCCACACTTCCTCCGCATGGCTCCGCAGCAATAAACCTATAAATGCATGGATTTTATAAAAAGTTGTTTGTATTTTGCAGGGTTTCAAGGTTTTATCGCCATTTTTCGAGGAAAATTTGAAGGCGGAGGATGACAATCCTCCCGCCTTCGATTCACCAAAGAAAATCATCACAGGGTGTTGACAACACGTTTCATCAGTGTTACTTCAGGCATTGATGCCATATTGCCCCTGCGCAGCCCTGTACACCAGAAAAAACTGTGAATCGGGCACAAACAGAGAGTATCAGTGACGAAGACCAAATTTATCAAGGCAGAGGATTAAAGGACAGACTTTGCAGTGATCACGGCTAAGAATGTTTATCAAAAGCCTAATCCCCAATTTAAAACACAGGTTAAAGAAGATCTGAAGTGTTTTAACCGACAGGAAACCCTCCACCACCACAAATTGAGGCAAATTGATTCCTCTAGCTACCATGATGCCACCTGTGCCTCAAAGTATTCAATCAGAGGTCGAATTTATTGATCAAGACCAGATGTCTGCCTCGCAAAGCAGCCAAAGAGTAAATTCTGCCAAGGAACTTAATGACAGACACCCGCAGAGTTACTTCGACACCACACAAAGCCTCAAAGGTAAAACAAAAGCTCCCACCGAGCTTAATCATTATGTAAAACATTTAATACAGAGGATGTGTATGTAAGTTTCTTCATTGAGCCCCTCAGAGGCCAAGAAGCTATTAAGTCTGTATTAATTGTAATTGAGATCTTTTATCAGATCTCACCTCCTCATCCTTCTATAAATACTTCTGCAGAAGATGAGTGAGGGGTTGGTTGTAGAACTTTGATATACACTTGAGCTTAAACTTCTGATTGTACATAGTATTCACTGGCTCTTGGAGCTCTGCTGGTGATAGATAGGTTAGGCTGAGATGTGTAGATGGTTGCTAAACTAAAGCACTGGAATTAAAGCTGTAACTAGTTTGGAGCATCAATACAAGCTGATTTATGGGATCCTGGTCTATGTTGATGGTGATGTTTCTCTAATTGTAACTTGTTATTTTGTTTCTGTTTTCACTGTGTTTCATATTCTCTTTTAAAGAACAACATGCATAGAGTTAGAACCTACTGTACATCAGTAACCTTCTCTGACTAAAAATCTGTATCTGAACGTTTTCTTCCAATCTGTGTTATTTAGGAATGATTTAATTCAGTTCGAGCATAGGAATGTTGGTGTTCCCTCGTCTTATTGTCTTAGCTGAATGTTATTCTTAAATTTTATTTTCAGTATATGTTTTGTGAAGATGAACTGAGGAAGATATGGTGAGCCCTGGTCCCAATTTTTTCCCCACTACTGTCTGAATATTTCCCTTGGAATGTGTTAAAAGCTGGCTAGTTTAAAAGTACTTACCAGATCTTAGGCCATTCTGTGTTATCTTTGTGTTTGTCTTGAAAGTAACTAAGTAAAGAAGAGCTAGGAGAGGATTTGTGGTGAGCTCGGCCCGCTAGTTTCTACTCCAAAAGTTGCCTCCAAGTTTCCCTTTGTTTTAAAATGTTTTCTATTGAAAGTGTATCAAAGGCTGGCTAGTTTAAAAGTACTTACCAGATCCTAGTTTACTTTTATGTTTTTCTTGAGTCCATGTTAAAGGCTGACTAGTTTAAAAGTACTTATCAGATCCTGGGCTGCTCTTGTTCTGCATCCGTTTACCTCTCTTTCTTATTGTATCATTTCATTCCATAAATCAAACTTTAAAGAGATCCTTAGACATAGATGACTTGCCCCATATACCACTCTTGCCTCTTGCTGTTTCAATTAAATCCTATGATGACTCCATAGCCCAATGGACTAAAACCTGCAATTATCTATATTTTTGGCCGAATCTTACTCTCATTTCTTGCAACTTCTCACGTTTGAAACTTTTTGCATTTTGGACTTTCAACCTCAAACAGTAATCATGCTTAGCCATCCAAAAACAAACAAACCCTTGGCCTTCATAACTAGCCTAATATCATAAACCCTAAACTTCAAAGACAAATCCATCTTTGCACTTATTGGAGAGATCCCTCTCCAGATTCAGGAGGGCTAGATCCTAGAATTCCAAATTTGGTTGAAACGATGTTGCTTCTGCAGTTTTAGTCTTACCAATCTGCTAAAATTACAGATTCCTAACAGAACTTGTGGATGTCTTGACATGTTTATTGATGAATAAGACTCTATCATTGGATCCTTGAGCTTGGCTATTGGTGAAGTACTCTAAATATTTTATTGTTATTTCCTATTTCATTATCTTTCATCATTCTCTGTTGCAGTAGAATAAATGTTTTAGGCTAAGAAATGTCTTTTGAAAGCACCTTAGTTTTGTTTACTCTTCATTGTCTTAATGTTTTCTTCTGCTAAGATATTCTAGAGAATTCTTAATTGTTCTCTAGAACCCTTATTCTTGTTTATTTCTTAAATAGTTCAATACAGTTGGTCTCAAGGATTATTTATGGTTTTCCCTGCTTACTTTCTGCCACTTAAAAACTGTTTCTGAAGTCTCCCTTCAAAGTACTATTGTTTAAAGTCTGCCAAAGAGGTTTTTTTCCGATCATACCCTTTGTAATTGCTTAAATAATTGTTTTGAAGGTCTTTATAGATGTAATTAAATATGTCTAGGAGTTCCCTCTTCTATGAATACAACTATGTGTGAATCTTGAATGTTTTCTTATCCTTGAAGGTGAAATCACTAGAAGTTAAATGAGTTTCTCGCCTTCTATATTTCATTGGAGAAGTTTGTCTTGAAATTACTATTTGCTAAAGTTTGGTTTGTAGAATTTATGGTTAGCCCTATCTATTGAATGCCTCTTTATGTTCAGATAATGTTTTAAGTCCCTTTGTTGAGAAGTAGATATAATTAAGGATTCTTAATTGCGCTTAGTTTTACTTTTCATTCTAAAACCATTGATGTCCATTTCATTTCACCTGAAAGACCTTGAAGATCCACTGGCCAAGTTATATTTCCCCTTTGATACTCCTGATCTATTTGTGAACTTGTTACAACTTCCACTTGACTCCATTGCCCAATAACTAGGAGATTTCCTCATTCTATCTATACTGCCTAGATAATCATGTCCAACCAAAAAATCAAACAAATGCATGCTTAATAAATAGCCTAAAATCAACCTTTTACAAGCAAACAAGTCATAAATTTACAAACAACTGAGAGATCCCTCTCTGAGATTAGGAAGGCTACGTCCTAGAGCTCTAAAGACTATTTTTTATGCCTTGTCACTTCGTATGCCAATCTGCCAAATCACAGGACTACAACAAGAGTTTTCCCCCCTTTCTATGTTAGCTTAAACATTCATGACAAAATCTTGCACAATGCTATGCTAGACTCTGGTGCCTCACACAATCTCATGCCCAAGGTGGTGATGGAGAGATTAGGCCTTGAAATAACCAAACCTTACAAAGAAATATACTCTTTCGATTCAAGAAGAGTCAAATGTTTGGGTCTAATCAAGGATATTTGTGTCAATCTGACACAAATACCTGCCAAAAGCCTAGTCATGGACATTGTAGTGGCTGAAATTCCCCCAAAGTATGGAATTATTTTATCTAGATCATGGGGAGCCAAACTCGAAGGAAACCTCCAAATGGACATGTCCTATGCTACCATCTTGGTCTTTAACCAAACAAGGAGATTGTACCGGGAATCTCACATGAAATACATGGTTAGTAACCAAGATAGGCCAAACAAAACCCCTTTCTAATCTACCCATTCAGAAATTGAATCATTTATCTTGTACAATGAAGATGACATTAATGAACAAGTAAATGAAAATGAGAAAGAGCTAGGCCTACCAGAATAGTCAAACCGTACACCAAATGAAGAACTTGACAACCAAAACTCTAGTAGCCCTGAACAACAACATAATGGCGAATCTGAACTTGAGACACTTTGGAACATGAGCTTTGATGGCTCTTGTGGAAAGTTTGGTTTAAGAGCATGTCTTTGGAGACATAACACCAATGAAGGCCACTCCTACAAATTAGATTTTCAATGCACGAACAATATTGCAGAGTATGAGGCTCTTCTCCTAGGATTACACTTATTGAAAGACATAGGAGACAAGAATATTTCTGTTCAAGGGGATTCCGAGCTAATCATTAGACAAATCAAGGGAGAATATTTAGCCAAGAATCCTAGGCTAAGAGAATATAGAAATGATGCTTATACCTCCTGAAATTTTTTGAGAAGTATGAACTTACCTCTATCCGTAGAGCTTAGAACAACCTTGCCAATGAACTTTCCTTTTCTGCTAGCACTTTCCAAATACCTAATGCCAATGAACAATACATAGTAAAGGTCAAGTGCAGACCAACAGTCCTTGATAACATAGATTATTGGCAAGTATTTGAAAATGACAAACAGATTGAATACTTCTTGCAGCCCAAAACCAATTTTGAAATGTCAAAGTCAGCCTTAAACCATCAAGAGGATTGTTTTGATGAAGGACAAACCCAAAAAATAGAGTTTCCTTGTAATGATGATATAAATCTGCTAGAACACTTTCATGAGGAAAAATTTTCTAGGGACCCGGATCAAAAAGACCTTGAGGTGTTTCAATGCAAAGATAACTCATTACCAAGAGGTCTTACCCACTTAGAAGAGTTTTTTGACTTCAATGATGTTGCTAGGAAGCCAAAAATGGAAACCACTGAAACTAATGTGGAAGAATGCAACATAGGAAGTGTAGGAGAACCCAAAATGATCAAGCCATCAAAAAATCTGCCACCTCACATAAAACAGAAATATATTGAGCTGTTTAAAGAGTTTAAAGATGTTTTTGCATGGGTTTATGAGGAATTGAAGTCCTATGACACAAACATTATTCAACATAAGATTCCTCTCAAGGAAAGAATAAACCCCATCTTAGTGCCTCTAGTTGAGAAGTAAATAAAGAAGATGTATGATGCTGGAATCATAGTCCCTCTCAGGTACTCAGAATGGGTTTCGAACCTTGTGTTAGTAAGAAATAAAACAGGGGAAATTAGGCTATACATAGACTTTAGAAACTTGAACAAAGCCTCCTTGAAGGAAAACTACCCTTTACCTAAGATGGATCATATAATGAAAAGGGTGGTAGGTTCTAAGAGAATATCATTGCTTGATGGCTTTTCAGGGTACAATCAGGTACTAGTACTTCTAAGTGATCAACACAAAACCACTTTCACAACACCTTGGGGCACATTCATGTATGTTAAAATTCCTTTTGAGTTGATGAATGCAGGGGCCACTTTTCAAAGAGCCATGGACATAGCTTTGTCCGAAGACATAGGTTACTTCATAGTGATATACCTTGATGACATCACTGTCTATTCTAAAACTGATGAAGAACACTTAGTTCACTTGAGAAATGTCTTTTAGAAATGCAGGAAGTATAGCCTATCTTTGAATCCCAAGAAAACACTATTTGGTCTTCAAGAAGGAAAACGCATAGGCCACATCATTTATGAAGAAGGGATAAAGATAGACCCAAAAGGATTTAAGGTATATTACAAATCAATCACCCTAGGAACATTAAAGAGCTGCAATCTTTCGTTGGAAAGATCAAATTCCTAAGAAGGTTCATACCAAACCTCGCTGAAATCCTAAGAAACATCAAAACATGCTGAAAAGAGAAGTAGGAGTCAAGTGGACCATGGAAGCCAAACAATCCTTTGAACTGGTAAAATAAGCACTTACCCAAACACCAATTCTAATTAGCCCCAACTTTACAAATGATTTCTTCATTTTCTCCTTTGCATTAGAACACACTATTGCTGCAACATTGCTTCAAAAGAACATGATGGGACACGAACAACCCATAGCTTTCTTTAGCAATGAATTAAGGGATGCACCTATAAAATATAACATCATGGAGAAACAAGCCTTTGCCTTGATCAAAGCATTGAAAGACTTCAGAGTTTACATTTTTCACTCCCATGTCATTGCTTTTGTTCCACATAGAGTTGTTAAAGAAATTATAAATAAGGACCCTGATGGTAAAAGGGTTAGTGGATTGCTATCATCTTAGAATATGATTTAGAAATGAGACCCACTAAACTGATTAAAGGACAAGGACTTTCCAAACTCATGGCTGAAGAAAATTTGAAGCGCTAGACATAAACATGTTACATTATTTGGATGAAAAAGAGGAACTGGCGACTCCACCCATCAAAGAAGCATTCTTGAACTCACTATGGTATGCTGATATATTGTATGTACTTATTAATCTAAATGATCCTCCTGCTTTGTTAAAAAAAAAATCTAGATTCTTGAAACAAAAGGATTTAATTTTTTTCATTCTAGATAGAGCTTTGTATTGGAAAAATTCAGTTGGTATCTTGATTAAATGTTTATTTGAAGATGATGCAGATAGAATCATGCATGAGTTTCATGAAGGAGAGTGTGGAGGTCATCTCTACTAGAAAACCATAGGAAAAAAAATCCTTAGAGTTGGTTACTATTGGCCCATTCTTTTCCCTGACATACACAAACTAGTAGCCACTTTCCATAAATGCCAAATCTTTGATGGCAAGAGAAAGCTTTTGCCTTTACCTTTTCATCCTATCAGTGTTGAAACTCCTTTTCAACACTGGGGTTTAGACTTCATAGGCGAAATCCACCCTGCCTCATCTTCCCAACACAAGTGGATCCTCATTGCATTTAACTATTTCACCAAGTGGATAAAATCCATCCCCTAAAGGAAGGCCACTGACTTAGTCATCATCAAATTCCTTGAAACCAGCATCTTGTCCAAATTTGGTTGTCCTAAGAAGATCATCACCGATAATGCTTCTACATTTAAGTCCAAGGGAATGGTGGAATTTTGCTACAAATATCATATCACAGTAGGGCACTCTACAACTTATTACCCTGAAGGTAATGGGTTGGTTGAGTCCTCTTACAAAAGTTTGGTGAATAAAATCAAGAAGTTATTGGAAGAGAACAAAAAATCATGGAATAGCAAATTAGTGCATCCACTATGGGCTAATAGATTAACAACCAAGAAATCTATCAATATGTCTCCCTATTAGCTAGTGTATGGCATGGATTCAGTTTTTTGGACATCCTTGGGAGTTCCAGTTATGAAGCTTCTTGAAGAGAAACAATTAGAAGAGAATGATATGGAAAGGAGGCTGAACCAAACCATTCATTTGCAACAGTAAAGGGAAGAAGTTTACAAAAGAACACAAGGAGTGCAAGAGAACATCATGAAGATCTTTGACAGAAGGACCAAAGCCAATGATTTCCAGATCGAAGACAAAGTTCTGAAATGGGATTCAAGGAGAGAAGACAAAGGCAAGCATGGAAAATTTAAAAATTTGTGGAAGGGTCCATACATCATCCATTCAGTTAGAGGTAACAATGCTTTCTTTTTACAAGGGTTGGATGGAACAGAATTATTTGGAGGTCTTGTCAATGGTAGGATGCTCAAGCACTATTTTTGTCAAAATTCCTAGTTTGAAGCTTTCATCCATTTTACATAACATTGTTTGATGAAAAATCATAAAAATGAAATACAAAAATAGAGAAAAGAAGAAAAATAGGGCTGGAAAAAAGAAGAGGTACAACCCTCTACCAAAAAAGAGTTTTGTTGAAAGTGTGCAAGCCTAAATGCCACTACTGTTGAGAAAGGAGAGTCTTGTTCAGTCATCTAGCCTAATAATGACTGAACATGTTTTAAATTTCTGCTGATAGGTTAGTGAAAGAAGACTTGTCAAATCATTGAAGCTTGACTTGTCAGTATATTAGATTAGGAAAAGATGTTTGTTCCCAAAGCATAAATCTGAACCAAAGAAAATGAGAGGGATGCATAACCAATTCTGAATCACAACCCTCATATTTTCTAGTTTTTGAATGTACAAAAATAAAGTCTGTGTGTGTTGAGGTATAAAAGGCGTCTTTTTAACTCCTATTTATCCTACATTAATTATCAATCCAGGTTTATCTCAAGAGTGTACTCAATTTGAGGTGGAAATTTAATCTAAGAGCAATGCTTCTCAATTTGCAGTACAGTGTTTCAAATAAAAGAGTAAATAGATGCTTGAAAATGAAATATAATTGCAATTTCATGAAACTTAAAGCTCTAAAATCCAATCACTCACTCGAAAGTCATCAGTCAAGGATGCATTAGTAATAAATCTTTCCTTTTTCAACTGATGTAAATGAAATCAAGCATAAACAAGATCCTCAATATGAGAACTTAGATAGTAATAGCCAATGTCCTTTGATGTTGTCTCATCTTTTGGTATTTCCAATCTAGCTAAAACATGGGAACCCCAACATAATGGCGACTCCGCTGGGGAACATCTGAGTGCGTTACACCTTAAATATTCTAAGCATTCAAAAACCTACAATCTATGGTTAGTTTGGAAGTTAAACATTCCTATTCACACATCAACCCCTATACCATTTGTTGTGATTTCCCATACTCTTGGACAGAGTCTGGAAAGGGCTAGGTAGCCTCTGGATCTCACACTATTTAGAGGTGACATATTTGGTAAATTCCTTCCCAGTCAATCTCTGGTTAGATTTTGCTGTGTTTGGGAGATCTCCTTGAAAAAGGGACATCTCATAAGCACTGTGGTGGACAGTGTACACTCCAAAAACATCCTAAACCTTCCACCTAACGACTCCATATTCCCTAAACGTTTCAAAGACTCGACTGGTGATTAGTAGGCCTGCTGATTGTCTTGGTTTCACATAAGAATCCACTGGAAGACCAGTCCCCCATCACAACATCAACCAAGGTAGAAGCAACCAGTAGAGTAAGCTGCTTGGTCAGAAAACAACATTCTAGCTTCTAGAACCATTCATAAAAGAGCTTACCCTAACCCAGACCCACCTGAAATAGTTGACAACCCTAAGAGTATCCTCAAGGGAGCTCCTACTCCTAAAATACCAACTATTTCCAACCCCATCTGTAGAGCTAACTCTGCACCAGAAGATCTTACAGCTCTATCACACTTTCACCTTGACCTAGACCTACCTGATAGATTACCTAGAACTAGGTCATTCAGTATCTTAGACCAGCCAAACCCCGAGCTTCTTGATTCACCACAGAAAAGTGGTAGACACCTAGGGAATAGACATACCCCTTCCTCTACAACTCTTGATATACATTTCATACAAAACTCGGGGCTCAGTCACCCTAGATCTGCTCATCAGTCTACTGTTGGTCACAATATCCCTGTCATCCAAATACCAGCTGCTCAAGTCAACCCTTTACCTCATCAAAACATCACCATGGCAGCCTGGTATGCACCTCTGGTTTTACCTCAGCCTCTAGTACCCTTACCAAATGATTATCAGTCAAAGATCCCACACTTCACTGCAAAAGAGTCCATCACAACCCAACATCATGTAGATAAGATGGAAGATTCTTTTGACTACATGGAAATAGATGATAATACAGTCAAAATGAGAATCTTTGCCCAGAGATTAGGGGGTGATGTGAAGAAATGGTTTAAAGTCCTACCTCCAGGTAGCATCAGTGATCTTCTAGCCTTATATCAGACTTTCATAAACAAATGGGAAGCTAGGGAAAATCCTCGGCAACTCCTAGCAGAATACATGACCCTCAAAAGGAACGTAGGAGTGAGTGTCCATGAATACACAACAAGGTTTAACAACATTTACAACGCCCTCCTTCCACATATGAAACCTCCACAAGGCATGGCCCTAGCAAAATACCCCGAAGGATTTGATGCTGACATGGCCTATGAGCTTAGGGATAAGGAGTACAACACATTAGAGGACATGTAGAAAGGAGCAGTGAACATAGAGGAAAATCTGATTGAGAAAATAGCAAGACTGAGATCTGAGAAGAGGGTAACATATAAAGATGACCATGTAGCTTCCACATCTGACCTAAATTATGATAAGTTGTCTAAAAATGTGGAAAGGTTATAGCAAATGATGGAAAAAATGGTTGTCACAGTCAGTAACCAAAATAGAAACCAAAACCATAACCATAACTTTAGAAGGAACAATAACACTCCCAACAGACAAAGAGAGTCAGATCAACAAGTTATTCCTCCATTCCAAGAGAAATTTCTTGATGAAGATGAGGGAATCATAGAAGAGTCTGAGGGAAACACAATAAACATGTTTGAAACAGAATATTCAATCCATAACTGTTACTCATAAGAAGATCAACCCTCACCCTCTGGTTGGGAGGAGGAATGGTTAGAATCTGAATATTATAGGTTAGGGTTTGAAAATTCCATGATGCAGGTCAGGGAGCAATATGAACTTAGAAGCAAGAAGAGTCAAGAAATTGCCAAACCAAAAGCGTCTGAGGTCACCATCAAGAAAATACCTGAGAAAAATTCTAAAGCAACCGCTGAAGGTCACAAGTCAACAACTGAGAGTTCTGGAAAGAACAAAGAAAAGGACAACAAAAACACTGATACACAAGGTAAACCAGCTAGCAGCACTAGCACTGCAGTTAGTGTTCCTAATAAAACTGTCACTAACACTGTACATAGTGAGAATCAACACACTGATTCAGCCACTAAGGCAGTGGCTAACAAAATAGAGTTGAACATTCCAAAGAGTCAGTCCACTTTCAATTTGGAGAGTGATATTGCAAAAATTAACATCTCTGTCCCACTCTCTGACATGGCCACTCAGGATGTATATAAAGGCCAAATTTTGAAAGCATTAAATTTAGGTGAGAACATTGACACTGTAAACCTGAGTGATGATCAGCCTGCCCTTATGTTTTGTCCAAAGATAGAAGGAAAGTTTCAGGAAGGGGTAGTGCCCCCTTTTTATATCAGTCTTAATATCCATGATAAGATCCTCCACAACGCAATGCATGATTCTGGAGTGTCACACAACCTAATGCCTAAAGTGGTGATGGAAAGATTAGGCCTAGAGATAACCCATTCATATAAAGACCTATACTCTTTTGACTCTAGTAGAGTCAAGTGTCTTGGCCTGATCAAATATTTGTGTGTGAGCCTTACCTAGATTCCAGCAAAATGCATGGTCATGGATGTTGTGGTGGCAGATGTGCCACCCAAGTATGGCATGTTATTATCAAGATAATGGGGAGCCAAGCTGCAGGGAACGATGCAGATGGATGGGGCTTATGCCACAATCCCAATCTTTGGCCAAATTAGAAGACTGTACAGGGAAGCACAAATGAAATTCCTGGTAAGTAGCCCTGAAAAGGTTGAAAAATCTCCTCTATACTCAGTACATACAGACCTGGATTCCTTTATCTTCTGCAGCGATGAATCTTTGGAGGGACTAGAATCTGAAAACGTAGATATGAGCAAAGGTACACAGGATGAAACAGAGGCCATGGAATTTAACATAATGGCTACCCTTGACTCAGAGGAAGAAGACGTAGAAAACCTCGAACAATGCACTGGAAAAGCAACTCAAAGCGAACCAGAAATAGAACACAATTCGCCAACGAGTCACCTCTCTGACTTCCACACACACAATGAAAAACTAAGCAGTCCACAGCCTAGTGCATACCCTATAATGTGAAATAATGGTGAGCCCAGCTGTAGGGAAATTAACAATAACAAAAACGAGAGTGAACCCCTGTGGGAAATGAGTTTCGATGGGTCCTGCACAAGAATAATTGTTGGGGCAGGAGTGTGGATACATAACACAGAGAGTAATTATGTAGAGAGCCATGCCTGCAACTTGCATTTCAAATGTACAAACAATGTTGCAGAATACGAGGCCCTTATCCTAGGCTTGAACCTGCTGAAAAAACTAGGAGCCCATAGGATAGTCGTGCATGGAGACTTTGAGTTGATTATTAAACAGGTGAATGGTGAATACACAGTGAAACATCCTAGACTGAGAGCATATAGGAATGACACTATGGATCTACTGAAAATGTTTGTTGAATACGAATTAGTGTTCGTTCCTAGGGGTCAAAATGTCATTGCAAACGGATTAGCTTGCCTAGCCAGTTCCTACCCCAAGACTCCCAGTGACCAACAGATCATCATTCAGACCAAATTCAGACCTGTTGTGCCAGACAACGAAAAATATTGGTAGGTTTTTGATGGTGATAAAAAAATTGAAGACTTCCTGGTAGGCATAAACGAGTTTGAATTTTCTGATTCAGACTCCGAATATGACAGTAGCTACCTAATTGAAGAATCCTCAGACGAAGAAAAACCACCCTATAATATAGAAATAAACACTCTAGCTAAAGAAACTAGAAATTCAAACGGAAAATGTAAAAATGCAGATAGTGAAGAAGTGGAGGCACTGCAAGCCGCAGATAATAATATACCTAGAGGCCTGGCACCCTTAGAGGACCTCTTTGACTTCGACGATGTAGCTAAAAATCCTACCATAGAACATGCAGACTCTGACGTGGAATAATTCAACATAGGCGCTGAAGATAAGCCCAAAATGATTAAACTGGCTAAGTCTTTACCTGTAGACATGAAGAAAAAATACATTGACCTTTTCAAAAAATTCATTGATGTGTTTGCCTGGAGTTATGAAGACTTAAAGGCCTATGACACAAAAATCATTCAGCACAAAATACCCTTGAAAGAAAATCAGAAACCCTTTAGACAAAAACTTCACAGAATCAATCCAAAACAATTGCCTGCAGTTGAAAAAGAGATTAAAAAGATGTATGAGGCAGGCTTAATAGTTCCTGTGAGGTTCTCTGATTGGGTGTCAAACTTAGTGGCTGTGAGAAAGAAAACAGGGGAAATCAGGCTGTGTATAGATTTCAGGAATCTTAATAGAGCCTCACTCAAAGACAATTACCCTTTGCCAAAAATGGAACATATTCTCCAGAGGGTAGTAGGCTCTAGAAGGATCTCCATGCTGGATGGTTTTTCAGGTTACAACCAAGTCTTAGTAATCCCAGAAGACCAACTCAAAACATCCTTTACGCACCTTTATGTATGTAAAAATTCCTTTTGGACTGATGAACGCTAGAGCAACCTTCGAAAGAGCAATGGATATAGCTTTTTCAGATGAGATAGGACACTTCATTGTTATTTAATTGGATGATATAATAGTTTATTCTAAGACTGAAGAAGAACACTTGAAACATCTGAGAAAAGTGTTTGAAAAGTGTAGAAGGTTTGGTCTGTCACTAACTCCTAAAAAGACAGTTTTTGGGCTGCAAGAAGGAAAGCTTCTTGGCCACATTATATCCGAAAAGGGGATTAGGATAGACCCACAGAGAGTTGAGGGAATACTACAGATCACACACCCAAGAAACATCAAAGAGTTACAGTCCTTCATTGGGAAAATCAACTTCCTTAAGAGATTTATCCCAAACCTGGCTGAACACCTTAGAAAAATGACTAACATGCTAAAGAAAGGCGAGGGGGTTAAATGGACTGTTGGAGCTAAAAAATATTTTGAATCAGTAAAACTTGCACTCACCCAAGCTCCTGTTCTGATTAGCCCATATTTCTCTAACTATTTCCTGATCTTTTCATTTTCCTCCAAGCATACCATAGCTGCAGTCTTGCTGCAGAAAAACACCGAAGGAATGGAACAGCCAATAGCCTTTTTTAGCAAAGCACTGAGAGATGCACCCTTGAAATACAACATAATGGAAAAACATGCCTATGCTCTGATTAAGGCCTTGAAAGACTTCAGGGTGTACATATTGCATTCTCACACCATAGCTTATGTGCCTAACATCATATTCAAAGATATATTGTCCCAAGACCTAGATGGGAAAAGGGGAAAATGGATTGCTGTGATCTTAGAATACGACCTTGAGATAAAACCCACCAAACTAATTAAAGGTCAGGGCTTAGCTCGACTAATGGTTGAATCAAACTTACAAGCCCTAGACATTAACATGATAAATACCTTGGATGAGCAACAAGAATTGCCCGATCCCAATGTTGAGGAAAATTTTCAGAGCTCTCCTTGGTATTCTGACATTCTGTATGTGCTTACACACCTCAACACCCCACCCGAACTGTCAAAGACTAAGGCCAGATTCTTAAAAATAAAAGCCAGAAATTACTGCATTTTGAATGAAAACTTGTACTGGAAGAATCCAAATGGCCTATTGCTTAAATGTTTGCTTGAAAACGAGGTAGAGAGGATTAAACAAGAATTCCATGCTGGAGAATGTGGAGGTCACCTGAGTTGGAAAGCCACTGCAAACAAAATACTCAGAGCTGGCTACTATTGGCCCACCCTCTTCAATGATATCCATAAGATGATAATTGCCTGCCACAAATGCCATATTTTTGAAGGCAAGAGAAAACTCCTTCCCTTACCTCTACAACCCATCACTGTTGAAGGTCCCTTTCTGCAATGGGGCCTAGATTTCATAGGGGAGATTCACCCTACTTCTTCTGCACAACAAAAATGGATCCTAACAGCCACATACTACTTCACTAAGTGGATAGAGGCCATACCCACTAGGAATACCACAGATTCAGTCATCATTAGTTTCGTAGAAGGTCACATCCTCTCTCGGTTTGGCTGCCCAAGGAAAATAATCACTGATAATGCTACTGCTTTCAGATCCAAGAAAATGGTTGAATTTTGTCACAGGTATCAAATAGAACTCGGTCATTCAACTGCCTACTACCCTCAAGGTAATGGATTGGCTGAATCATCAAACAAGAGCCTGGTGATCATCATCAAGAAGCTGTTGGAAGAGAACAAAAAGTCATGGCATAACAAGCTAGTACATGCTTTGTGGGCTGACAGACTCACAACAAAGAAGTCCATTGGCATGTCTCCATTTCAGCTTGTCTATGGTACAGAAGCAGTATTTCCTACCAGCCTTGGGGTACCAGTGATCAAGCTGGTTCAAGAGATTCAAACAGAAGAAGACAGTATGGTGAGAAGGATAAACTAGACAATTCACCTCCAGCAAACAAGGGAAGAGGTCTACAATAGGGCAGTGAAATTTCAGGAAAATATAAAGAAATTGTTTGACAAAAGAACCAAAGCTGCTGATTTCAAAATTGGGGATAAAGTTCTGAAATGGGACTCAAGGAGGGAGGATAAAGGAAAGCACAGCAAGTTTGACAGTTTGTGGCAAGGTCCATACATCATCCAGGCCACTGTGGGTCCAAATGCCTTCTTCCTACAAGAATTAGATGGTAGAGAGCTGTTTGGGGGTCCTGTCAATGGCAGGATGCTCAAACACTACTCCTACTGATTTACAATTTCCTGTTTCCACTCCCATTGTACATACCATTTGCAGTTTTTATTTTCAAGAAAAAATAAAAATGCTTCAAAAAATAGAGGAAAGGGAGAGGTTCAGACATGCTCAAAACATGAACCTCAGAAGTGCAAAATGTTGGCTCTAATAAGCTCAAAAATTGAGCCAAAGAAAGTAAAAACAGTTGGTCCTAACATGCCCAAAATCTGGACTAGCAATGAAGAAAGAAGAAACAACTCTAACATGCCCAAAACCGGAGCTGAAATGAAGAAAAGAAGTGACTCTAACATGCTCAAAACTTGAGTCACAAAGAGAAGAAGGATACTTCAAGTTTCAGATCTCAAGCCTTCACAATTTTGTTTTCAGTGTTCTGCAATTTTCTGTCCATGTGCAACTGCCTTTATGCCTTGGACACACAGCAAGTCAGACAGTCTAATCATGGCTTGATTGTTTTTCAATATTTGTCATAGAATATAGAGAAGAAATCTGTTGGATAGTTTAATCCCAGCAGATATTAGATTAGGCAGAGAAACATATGAGACCAACAGTCTAATCTGGTCTCATGGAGCAATAAGGGTAGATTTAGAATAGGTTTATTTTCTGTTTGTAAAAATAAATGATGTAAAGGGTGTGCTAGCTCAAATGCACCATAGAAGAAGAACATGCTAGGACTATAGTGTGAATAGGTAGTTTGTTGGAAGAGTTTTTTTGCTGATGTAATGTCTTCATACTGTGGCAGCTGAGCTAAAGAAAGAAAGAGATGTGTAAAGCAGAAGGCACCTAGCCTACACCAAAGATCTATTCTCCGAATTCTTGACTCCTTCAAGAAGAATCCATCCCCATGTGGAGCCACTGTTAGCCCCTTATAAATTCCTTGACAAGCAAGCAAGGGGCTAATTTTTTTTTTAAGCCTGCAAGGAATGCATTTCCCTTGAAAACACATCATCCTTGTAGCCTTTTCATGTCCCCTGCCTTGTGTCTGTTTCCCTCTGCTGATCTGAGTCAATAGGCCTTGCTGATAAAGAATTATGCTCCAAAAGGCTTTATTCTGCCCTTCATACCCTTGCAAAGTGCTTCGTTTTCACCCCCTTGTTCCTTTTGTCAAAGTCCCCTTTCCTCCCCCTAAATTTCGCTTTCTCTCCTAAAAACTTCCCAAAATACCCGTAAAACTCCACCCACTCCCTTTGTTTATGCCCAAATCCCCCTCATTCCGATATCGTTACCCTTGGTTGGCCTCAAAATGCTTTAAAACGAGCCAAAAATCATATTTTATTCATAGTCTAGGCCTAGCCCCTTTCGGCCTGGCCCCCACACCTTTTCCTCCCACAGAACCTTGCGCTATAACCAAACGCTGGCCTGAAATGCCCTAATCTCCAATGTACATCAAGAGCACTCCTGGCCATTGATATTTGTAGGTTGGATGGCGATCGTTAAAACCTGCAGCGTTCGTGTTCCCCCATTCAAACCCCCGATCGCGCCATCTCCATTCATTTTCCCGCCAGATCGACGGTTCAGAGTGTACCGGCCCCTGTGGTCCCCGCCGCGCACTATCCATAAAACCGGTGGTATCTATCGCACCGCTTTTGGGCGGTAGGTGGTTTTCTCCCATTTCCCAGCGATTCCATACAACGTTCGATGCGTGGCTCCTGTACGATGGCAAAACCACCCTCTCATCGCGCATTAAGGCCAGTCCATGGATGTGGAGCGATATGCGTAATAGCCATCAGATCTGCCCTGGCCCATCCAACGGTCGCCATTCCATGAAGTCGCACGGGGTTTAACCCATAGTCTCCGTACCCCTGGCCCACCGTTCGTCATCCTCCGCCGCATGTTCAACCGTCGATCTCCTCTCATATCTAACAGTCCAGCTTGTCCCCCCGCTGTTTACCTTTCCATCGTCGTTCGACTCCTCCACGTCACCTCCACGTGTCTTACCGTCCCTCTGCCATCCCATTGCATAAATTCATTCAAAGGTCGATGTTTATAAGTTTTTCACGTATAATTTTTCCGCATACGACCAACCTTTCGCCATCTCTGTTCTCCACCAATCCACAACATTTTCCGCCATTCCTCCACATTCCCACTATCATCCACATCATCCAGCTCCATCCATGGATTTCATAACAGGTTTCGTGTTTTTGCAGGGCTTCAGAAAGGAAGAAAACCGCCACGGCTCAGATATACTACTTCAATGGCATGCTGGGCAGACAGAATTAAATCTGGAAGCTGGTACTACAATAGAAAAACTCAGAAAGGTAGCGGCGTCATAAATATTACCCAGGGACAATTCAACCCCCGCGAAGAAAACTATCCAGCGCCATTAAAGCCCAGATTCTACAACCAGAATTTGAATTAAGAAGTAGAGAGTTTAAGGCATGTAAATGAGGATATCTAAGCCTTATGTTCAGAGTTTTAGATGGCAGAGCACCAGATCTGTTATCCCACGGATCATGCAGAAAGGTACATCATGCAGAAATTCATATATCAGGGTTCCACATCAGCAGATTGTCCCAAAGGACGAAGAGCCCATATCAGTTTCATTATTTACCATGTTCCTAAGGGTTTCCGCCTCAACCACAGTCCAAAGCTATCAGAAGCATTTGTTTCACAAGCATGGCAGTCCATTCAGTCATTTTGTTTATACACCAGAGTACTACACAGTACTGCAGTCAGAGTACATCAGAGTCCTATCAGAGTAACCTGAAGTCTGAAGAAGACCATTCGTTCACCCAAAGAACACCAGAGATTAATGCACTGGATTTAAACAGAATGGGCTTCAACCCTCTTTCTTTTCAAAGGTTTTAAATGCTGCATTTAGTTCTTCACCTACCTCCTCTGCTCCTCCGGAGCTATAAATTCATGGAGAAAATATTGTAAAGGTTGTTGATCAGTTATCAGAGAATTGCAAGTAGTTTCTTTTGAGACACAGTCTCTGTGTAAAGTTGTATGATAGGTTGAAGGAGATTTTTTCAGACTGAGTATTCAACTATTGGCAATGTTGTACTTGATTGGTATTGCTATTTAATATGACAAGCACATTTCTTTGGATCTTGATCTGAAGCAGCGGTGATGTTTTCCTATCTTTGTGTTTACATTCATTTCATTTCGTTTCTACTGGCTTGCATCAGAATATTGGCATAGTATTTACCCTTGTTAGGTACCCTATGTTTCTACTCTCCTTGCCATTAATGTTTCTCTTTTGAATGTATTATCTAAGAAATGATTTCAGTTGGTTTAACCAGTGTAGTGGAAGATATTTCCTACTCTCTGATGTATGAATTAATTGAATTCAGTTCTTAGATGTTTCTTGTTATAGATTTGGTTGGAATATTTGCGAACACTGGGGATTAGAGTTAGCCTTGTCCACTGGGATCCTTGTGTGACCAGATGGTCTGTAAATTTGTGCTCTGAATTTGTGTTATCTCCTCCCATCCTACTCTCCATGTCACACAATCATCTTTAAGATCCTATGTCTCAGATGACTAGCCCAATTGAAAGCCTGCCTATTGAGTAGCAAGAAAATCCTTTCCTGACTCCATTGCCCAATGGTTTTGAATATTTCCTAGAATACTTCACCTCTGCCCTTATTCCTCTTTTCTCATTTTGGTCTTACACTGAATCCTTCTTTCCTGATAACCAACAACCAAACAAACAAATCAAACAAACAAACCTTGTGCCTATAACTAGCCTAATATCTTAACATTTGAGCTTCAAAGACAAATATAATTTGACTATTATAAAGAGATCCCTATTTGGACCCAGGAGGGATAGATCCTAAGGTCTGAAAGTGGTTTGATGTTGTCTCATCTTTTGGTCTTGCCAATCTGGCCAAAACATGGGAACCCCAACAGGTAGAAAGCTTGTATTGATGAAGATCCATTGTTTTTGTGACTGCTAATATGTTTTCAAAACAAAGAAGATCATCCACATAAAGAAAGGCAACCCAATGGATGAGGAAAATGATCAGACTCCCAGAGAATGCAAGTCTAAAGTTCTTGATGCCTTCAAGAAGGCATCATCCCCAAGTGGAGCCACTGTTAGCCAGCTATAAAATTTGTTATACCAAATGCTGGCTAAAAACTCTTTGGAGCCTTCAAGGAACAAATTTTATTAATAAAAAGTGTTGGCTCTTGAAGAATCTTGAAGGCCTCATGCCTCTATCCCAATCTTCACTACTGTGCCTATTCTACATTCAGAAATCTTGCTGTTTTCCAAGCCAAAATACTGCTGCAAATATCATTTTTCCCCCTCCACCCCCTTCCAATACTAACCTCACTTTTATCCCTACATTTCCTATAAAAATCCCTCATTTTCATGATTTCCCCCTTTTTCCCTTCATCAAAACCCCTTTGATAAATTTTAAAGACTCTTTTCTTGCCTTATCGGAACCCTCAGATTCCCTTGAAAACCATTGAAAAACCATAAAAATCACATTGTTTATATATTGTAGACTTAAGCCCCCTTGGGCTAAGTCTCTAACCCTTCCCTTCCATACGCCCTGGTGCTGTAACCAAGCACCAGCCTTCCAAACATTTATCGTGTCCTTCAATGCTGATTACCCCTTCCTCCAAAAGCCTCCAGTCATATTATCTTCCACTTGCCCAAAGGCCCCGCAGTCGGGGGCTAAGCCATATTGTCAATTAATGTTTTAAACCTTCATGTATATATAAAATTTTCGATTTTTTGTTATATCATAAGGTTTACCACCAGTGAAAATTTTGAATCATTCTCATCCGTCGATCTGATCTTCAGATCGTTGGTGTGCAATCCATTGCCCCGGTGGTCCCCGCCATCCATTCACCATTGCAAAACCACGCGGTATACATCACACCGCTTATGAGAGCGGGGTGGTTTTTCTTATTTTGCAGTGATTCCATACACCGTTTGATGCATGGCCTAAGCACTGTTCACTAAACCACCGTTCATCACGCGTTAAAGTTCGGATGTGGACCCAGCGCGATATTGGCGTCCACCATCCGATCTAAGGTTGCTCATCGGACGGTGATCGCTCACCAAAGAAGTCCAGCAGTTAACCAGGTCACGTCATGGTCATTAAAGCATCTCCATCATCGATCTAATCTGTAGATCGACGGCCCATAATTCATCACCCTGATTCCCCCGCTTTGACTTTTCATCTCCGCTCCCGACCGTCGATCTCTGCACGATCGACGACTTTGATTCAAATTCCTTTTTCGCTCTCCTCCGACTTCTTCTAATCAATCTTGACCGTTGGATGATGCCATCCAATGGCTACGCTCCCCCCACATGTCCTCTAAAGTGATATAACCTATACATGTAGGATTTTCTAATATTTTTCATATTTTGCAGGGTTCAAAGGTTTTTCCACTATGTCTGAAGAAAATTCGAAGGTAGAGGGTGACGATCCTCCCACCTTCGATTTGTCAAAGGAAAACACTTGCAGGTTTTAAATCCACGTTTCATCAATCATCCATGAAGCATTGATGCTACATAACCCCTGCATAGCCCTGCACACCAGCAAAGCACAGTCAAAGAGTATCAGTGCAGAAAACCAAAGATACGTCAGAGCAGAAGACTGAAGACAGGCCTTCGGGGATTACGTCTAAGATGGATTATCAAAAGCCTAATCCCCGATTAAAATACAGTTAAAGGAAGAAATCATAAAGGTGCATCGGACAGAAGGCCTCCACCGCTACATTTGAGGCAAATTGATTCCTCCCAGCTACCATAAGTGCCACCTGAGAAGTTCACTGGCCCTTGGAGCTCTACTTGTGATAGATAAGTTAGGCTGAGATGAGTAGATGATTGCTAAAATAAAGCATTGGACTTAAACCTGTAGCTAGTTTGGAGCATCAATACAAGTTGATTTATGGGATCCTAGTCTTTGTTGACGGTGATGTTTTTTCTCATTGTAACTTGTCATTCTGTTTCTATTTTCACTGTGTTTCATCTTCTCTTATAAAGAACAGAATGCATAGAGTTAGGACCTACTGTATATCAGTAACCTTCTCTGACTGAAAATCTTTATTTACATGTTTTCTTCCAATATGTGTTATTTAGGAATGATTTAATTCAGTTTAAGCATAGGAATGATGGCGTTCCCGTGTCTTATTGCCTTAGCTGAATATTATTCTTGAATGTTATGTTCAGTATTAGTTAAGTAGAGATGAACTATGGAAGATATGGTGTGCCCTGGTCCTATTTTTATCCCCAAAGGCTGTCTAAATATTTCCCTTGGAATGTGTTAAAAGCTAGCTAGTTTAGAAGTACTTACCAGATCTTATGCCATTCTGTGTTATCTTTGTGTTGGTCTTGAAAGTAACCAAGTAAAGAAGATCTAGGAGAGGATTTGTGGTGAGCCCGACCCGCTAGTTTCTATTCCAATAGCTACCTTCAAGTTTCCCTTTGTTTTAAAATTTTTTCTATTGAAAGTGTATCAAAGGATGGCTAGTGTAAAAGTACTTACCAGATCCTGTTTTTCTTTTATGTTCTTCTTAAGTGTTTGTCAAAGGCTGGCTAGTTTAAAATTACTTACCAGATCTTGTGCTGCCCTTTGTTCTGCATCTGTTTAAATTTCCTTCTTGTTGTATCATTTCATTCCATAAATCAAACTTTAAAGAGATCCTTAGACATAGATGACTTTCTCCATGGACCACTCTTGCCTCCTTCTGTTCCAATTAAACCCTATTATGACTCCATAGCCCAATGGACTAAAACCTGCAATTATCTATCTTCCTGGCCAAAGCTTACTCTCATTTCTTGCAACTTCTCACCTTTGAAACTATTTCCATTCAGGATTTTCCCTCATACAGTAATCAAGCTCAACCATCCAAAAACAAAACAAACCCTTGACCTTCATAACTAGCCTAATATCATTACCCCAAAATTCAAAGACAAATCCATCTTTGCACCTATTGGAGAGATCCCTCTCCGGATTCAGGAGGGCTAGATCCTAGAATCCCAAAGTGGTTGAAACGATGTTGTTTCTGTGATTAGACTTTGCCAATCTTTCTAATTACAGATTCCTAACAGAACTCACCTCCAACTACCAGAGTAGAGGAAGTACAGGTGAATCAAGAGGAAGTAGAGTTGGACGGGTTGCGTAGACCCCCTATCAAGCAAAGATATCAGCATCGGTTCAAGGAAAACATGCGGTTGAAAATTGAAGTGAGGAGTCTAAGGAGAAAAGCATACAAGATGCAGAAGAAGATAAATAAGTATAGACAGCGAGCCAAGAGACCTAGGGTTGATAGAGTCGAAGTGTAAACCGAGACAGAACCAATTGAACATTTGTTCGAGGCCAGAGAATATACCCTAATGGTCAAGCTACAAACATGGAAGTCTACTGCGGCCCAGTACAAAAATTAAATCAAAAGAACCGAAGAGAAAGCCTCTGCAACCATCTTCAGATATGTGGAGCGTATGGATATTATGAAGTTAAGGCATGCCAAGCAGCAGCTCAAGATGGAGCAACTGGTGTTAGTATGAATCTTTTGTCGAAGTGTACGAAAAAGGACCACTTTAGCTACGCATAACTTATAGCCCTAACATAAAATGTGGCTGCCAATATCTTCAGATCTGTAGTTAGTTGATCAAGACAAGTGCTGCAGAAAACCAGATCTATGCATAGAGAGACATTAAGAAGTAAAAATAAGGTTTTTCTCCATACATCCAATAGACAAGACAAGAACAATATTTTTTTGAAAGAATTTTTGTATTAAGGGCACCTGGGAGGAAAACAAGAAGGTGTTTCCAATTCTCCTCAATGGGATGGGTTCTTGGAAATCCTCAGCACTTCAGATCTAGTATTTCTCTCTCTTGTTGGTGTAGAAAACCCATACAAAGATATAACTCAAAGGGAGCTCACAAGAAAATAATGGAAAATGTGACCAAGTGTATAGATCCAGAGTGATCTAATAGGCAACAAAAGGTGAAGAATGATAGGAAAAACCCTCCTATTTATAACAAAATATTGGGTCATTCTAGATCTTGGTGCATGATTAACCAAATCTAGATCCACCATTTATGGACTATTTTATTATATTTGTTGGAGGGAAAAGGTATTTGACTTGGGTCAAATCCCTTTATTTGTGAATAATAAATAAATAAATGATTTATTTATCATTTTAAGGAAGTGGTTTAAGGATAATCAAATAAATAATGATTTATTTAATTATTTATGGGTGATTTAGTCATATTTAACAAGGAATATTATTTAAATAAGATTTAAATAATTATTCCTAGAAAATAATAGGATAAATAAAGATTTATCTAATTAATTGCTTTGTTTTGGGTTAAACATGACCAGAAAAATCAAACAAATATAGGTTTGTTTAATATTTCCTTTTGGGGTTTCCTATTTATACCATAAACAACCTAATAAATGTGTTTTATTAAGTTATTTTACATAGTGAAAGCAATTTTACTTAGGGTAAAATTGGTCTTACGTGGTGTACTTGGGTCCATCTAATGATAGTAGGTTAGATGACCAAAAAATGGTGTAACAACTGGAAAAGAAAGTGGCTGAGCTGAAAAATGATAAGGAACAAATTTTCAATCTGGTGCAGGAGGTGATGGCATGTTGACCCCCTGCTTCTTTCTATTCTTTATTTTTGCATGAACGTTTTCTTTTATTTTTCATGGAAAGCATTAAGAATGAGGTCAATTATGAGATCGAGGATGGTGTACAATTCCTCCGGATCATGAGGAATCATGATGTGCCAACTCAGCACTTGATGTGTGAGTTTTATTTGCATGGGTATTTTCTACGGTTGTACAGAGACTTTAATCCAGTCCCATATGTGGGGGACATTCATCTGAGGGCCCTCACCTCTTATGCTCTCAATCAAATTCATTGGCGGAAGGCTTGTGAAACTTTTGAGTCTAACCAAGTCACTAAGCCATTTATAATAAGGGCAGAGCATGAGACGTCAGACATCATGTTTAAAAAACACTATGCATTTTTGAAGTTTGAGGAAAACAAAGCCAGAATGTTGAGGACACAAAGGTGGTGTCTTGACCTTTGTGTCAACCAAATAACTATTTTCTAGAAGGAAGCTCTGGATGCTTGTCAGAGGAGATGGATGATGTCACCAACAGCTATCAGAAGTAGGGAGCCTTTTGGGGCACCTAATTTTTCATAGGTACTCACTCCAGTACCAAGATATGTGGCATGTATCCAAACGTGTGGCACCCAGTGGATGGGGCTTCGATTTCAATATCCTGTTCTTTGGCTGCCGACAGAATTCTATACTCCAGCATATAACGTTCCGGTAGACTGGTGGAAGGAGGTCCTCCTTTCAGATGGGTTTAAAGTTCCAGGGACATAAATGACTCTGGAGTATGATCTTGCCAGGCTTCATGAAGCTCACAGGTTGGAGAACCCAGATCTGCGTGGGCGACAGGTTGCATGAGGGCATGCAGAAGGCTAGCTAGGGGGAGATGTTGGGCACTGAATTCGGCTATTTCATTGCCCACTTTTGTTATCCTTTTTTACCCTTTTTTCTTAATTTACCAACATTTTCCATGACAAACTCCTGAGGTAAATACCCTTGACTTGTCCAATTGGGATATTTTTATTAATGAAGTAAAATCATAAGGTTTTACCTAATTTTGGCACTAAGGTTTGTGTTTGGCTGCAGATTGAAAGATAGGAACCCTCGCTCCAACAAATCGCAACAAGAATCGGTAATGGCTAGCCAAAGGGAGAGCGCGCAACTGGACCACGACTCCCTGGGCCCATTCTTGGCCTTTGCTCCATCCAGAATATCTGTTGTTCATTCCATTTCAACCAGAGTCCATTTCTGAACATGCGGTTATCATGTTCCGGGGAAATCTGTTATTCCCTTGTACTGTGTATAAAATGGACATTGTTCCTATAATTTGGGGTTACAAAGATAAGACTGTAATCACATTTTGTATATCAATAAAATACATCTGGTTTTACTGTTCCAAAGCATTTTGTAATCAACGCAGCCCTGATCAGAGAGCTGGGCCCGCTCTTCTGATCAGGTGATGTGTCTATGTATATGTGTGGATTAATTTTTGTTGTGCTATGGTTATTTTTATTTCTCGCTGATTAATATTGTTGAATGTTCTGCATTAACTTTATTTCACGGAAATTTTTAGAGTTTTAATTGTAAACCTTTGGTTGAATGGATTATGTGTTTGTTCCTGCATATACCTTGCGCATTGCCTTGAAATTATACGCTCCCAGATTGATAAGATTAATGTCGGATTAGGGTGGATAAATCATCCCTACCTGAACACCAACAAGCTACATAATTATACATCAGCTTTAGCCATACCTTCTTATCTATTTTTTTGCAGCAAACCTTCAGCCCTAGGGCTGTATCTCACTTAGTATATTTTGTGTGAAACACTCTTGGGTTTTCATGGAAAGGTGATATAGTGCCTGGATCTTTATGTATAACATCTTTTAAGGCATATATCAGTATTATTATATCATTGCATGATATATTTCTGTAGCTATTCTCATCATGACTGTGTTGTAGCAACTCTCCATCATTTTGTATATTAGCAATACCTCACTTTTGAAGGGGTTTATTCATTGGAGGCTTGTTGGCTCATGTTGTATGATTTTTTCCTCATTATATTGTACTATTTTTCTGCTTATATGACTAATAAAATGGCTCCATATTGGTCTCATATGTTTATGCATTAATTTACACTTCTACTTTCCATTTTTGTGTTGAAATATTGTTGCTTCCCTATTTGGGAATATTACAGTGGGATCAGAGCATAATCTTGGCTCAGCTTATGAGTTTTAGCCAATATGCTATCAGAAGAATAAGAAGAAGAGGAAGATATGTACAAATATGGAAGGAATGAGTTTTGTCTCATATATTTTGAGATCCATGAAGAGCCTCTGCAAGGAGGTCAAGCAAATGAGAGAGGAGAGATGCAATGAGACCTCTAGAGGGTTTCAAGATGAGGAAGGTCCATGCACTTCCTATCAGCAGAAGAGAAAATCAGTATTGTATAGAGCTCCAAAGAAATACACTATGTCCACTTTCTTGGAAGAGGAAGGTGAAATACATGGAGGGAAATTAGATCATGAGATTATAAGTGAGTATCTTACAGAATATACGTCTCAATTAAGGGATTTCAAGGAGAATCTAACTCTCCAACAGTTTACTAAAATTGAATAAGAGAGGATACCTTGCAGCTATAGAAGAATAAAGCACAATATATTTATATTGTCTACATTTGATGGGTCATCCACATGCATAGCAAGGGCTTGGAGAAGGGAGTTGGATGAATTCTTCCTGCTACATCCAGTAGTAGAAAGATAATTTTTTGAGATTGTAGCACTGCACCTTATGAGTGAAGCAAACATTTGGTGGTTCAGCCATTTGAGTAATGCAAGAGAGACTGCTTATGAAAATTTTACTAAAAGGTTAATCAAGAAGTTTGATAATAAGAAACTAGAGGAAAAGAAACTTCCACCACCACTTGCTGCAGGGATACTTACATCAGGAGAAGGAACACTTTCACCTTTGCAAATTGGTCTATATCTCTTGAAATTTAGAGTCCCATGCATTGTTCAGGAGATGCATGAGGAAGATGAGAATCATACCAGCGCTGGTGTAGTCATAGAGGAGCAGCCATCATCACCAGCAGTTGAGGAAGTCATCACACCGATGGGAGGAACCCTTGTAGCAGTACAAGATGTTCCCAAGCTAAACCAATGTATGCAAATGTTTCCACTTCCTATTATTTCAGCACATCATATGGAAGGTTGTGGGGACATGCCATTGCATTACCTAGGGTCAAGAAACACTGCTGATTTGGAGCAGTGGACTATCATTGTGCAGATGACCCTTGACATGATCAAGGAGGAGATATACATTCATCCTAGTATGTCATTGTTGAGCTACACACAACACTTGGGGGTGGAGTGTAGATTTTTCGAGGAGAGGATGAGTATTGTCCCAGTCAATCCAGTGCAGAACATTATGTTCAGCCTTGTGCATGATCATGAGATAGTAGATGCACCATCATGGATATCAGCAGTGCTCTCATTGAGCATTAGTGATGAGTTGGGGGAACAACCATTATTGAAGCATTCCAATGACCATTCTACATGTGTAGCAGGGGATAGGCAGATGGTTGATGAGAGACATCTTATATCCCATTACTATGATGGATCTTTATTGATGAGCACTTCACAGCTCAATGAGAAGACTTTTCCTTCAACATACTTGGATCCTTATAGGTTCAACATGGTCAATGATGAGTGGCCTTCATGTGCGAATCTCCAGGAGGTTTCATTTCAACATCCCATGAAATGCAAAGAGAGTGAGGTGCTTTGGGAGGATGGTATTCTCCATGAGGTGGATACCAATTTGGAGCATGATGGAAGACACCCATAGTTGGATGGATGGGTGTGGATGGTGAGAAAGGGGTTGGTGAACCACTTGCATAGCTATGATACAAGGTGGAAGGAGGCATGGCTGCATTGGATACTCTTGAAATAGTTTGGCCATCATATGACATATCCCATTTCAAAAGGTATGTTATGGTTTGAGTCTTTTCATAGCACTCGTATGATATGGCAACAAAATATTTGGTTGTATGGGGCATTCTACAAGTCAATCATCTTGGTGTTACTTCATGACTTGTATGATGACGATGAGATGAGAAGGCGACAACGGTCTTTCTTGCTTTGGTTACTCTTGAAGAATTATGGTTTTATTTTATCCTATACCTTGCATGATGTTGCAAGAGTAGATGGTGGCACAATCATGGTGCAAAGGGGATACTCAGTTTTTGAAAATCAGGACGTACTTCCACATAGGAAAGAGTCTCCCACATATATAAACATTATGGTGGATGACTTTGGCATGTGGCATGTCAAGGAATGGATTCATGAGATGAAAAGAGCCTTATCACAAAGGCCAAAAACATTGTCACTTGGGAGTATGTATCTATTGATGGAGTGTTCCAAGGGAAGTATGCATCCCTTCACTTTTCAGACCACTATGAGGGGATTCTCATGGGAGGGCTCATCCATGGACCTCATTTTCATCCTACTCACAATGCATGATAATAATGGTATTTTTGTACTTATTTTTCATCTAACAAAGTATTTTCATTCTCTTTCCATTTATATACAGTGTAGTGCTCCACAAGAGGGCAAGATAATATTTGGGCTTCATGGTCTTTCTAGGACCAAAATTTGCGATGGAGATAGCCATTTCTTGATCTGGATTTATGCAGGAACGCAACAGAATAAACACATAACCATAAATATAGAGATGCAGCAGAAATAACACTTCATTTCATTAATATCAAAGAACTGAAATTTGCTTACAGACAGAATGGAAATAAAACTAGCTAGGGCACTGGTAGCTATCTCTGAGAAGACATGTGGTGGCTACAGGCCTCTAAACTGAGTTAAAATGAGGCTAGAGGGCCTATTTATTATTGAGAAACAATGGAGAACTCTAAACATCCAAAAACCTAACCCTAGGAGATGAAGCACCAAAACTATGGGCCCCTTTTGGGTAAATTGGTGTTTCAACTTCCTAGGGACGTAACTTTGGCATACTATCTCTGTTTGACGCACATGATAAATCATTAGAAAGATCTATCTAAGGACTACAAATTTCACCTAAAATATCCATTCTAAAACGGAATGATAGTTGCTGGATGCACGATGCCCCAAAAAACATCGTTTAGGGCCTCAAAACGGCTCCAGAAGTTCAGGACCCGAAAAACTGCTAAAAATAGTAAGTTGTGCCAAAACTGAAAAACTGAAAGAGAAAATGGTGGGGCCCCAAGTGGAATAGGCGGGTGGCCCCCAATATCCACTGGATCATTCCTTCCCCCTTAGGAAGCGATGGTCCCCATTGCGTTGAGTTCCTCCATGAGATGAGGAAACTTCTGCTAAACTTGGTCCCTGGTGAACCACTTGCCTTGGTGCAGGAGTTGGCCAGCTTTGACAAATAAATATAGTTGGATATTCTATTGGTGAGTGATTTTTATTTTCATGTCCCTGATACAATCTATGGTGGCTTGTTCTATGTAATTTGGGTTTAACTCTATTGGTGTGAGTTGTTCTGCAATGTCTGAGGTGTCCAGTAGAGGTGGGAAGTAAGGATGAAGGCAATCCACATTGAAGACTGGGTGCAGACCAAGGAATGGTGGAATACTGAGCTCGAAGGAATTGTTCCCTACAGCCTTGGTGATGGTGTATGGCCCATATCGGAGTGGGCGAAGCTTGCGGTGGGGTCCAGTGAAGCGCTCCTTCTGCAAATGTAGCCATACTTTATCACCCACCTAGAAGTTGTGTGGCACCCGGTGTTGATCATGGCATTGCTTGTACTTGGTATTGGCTCTGTCCAACATATCATGAACCTGTTGGCGGATGTGTTGAATGTGCTCGATGAAGCTACTTTTTTTGTCAACTTCAGACTGGACATGAGCTGAATTGGCCTGAGCAGCTGCAAATGGTATGGCTACGTCAATAGGACATAGTGGATGGAATCCCAAAGCCCACCTGAAAGGGGATATGGCCGATTGAACTGTGGAGGGCCCGATTATAACTATGTTGTACATATGGGAGGCTCTCGTCCCATGTGCGTGGATGCTTTGAATTGTACATGCGCAGAATGTGTACAATCATTCTGTTGACGACCTCTATCTGGCCATCTGTTTGGGGATGGAAAGTTGTGGACTTGGTGAGCTTGGTATCCAACATTGACCAGAGGCTAGACCAAAATGTGCTGAGGAACTTGCTATCCCGATCTGATAGGATAGACTATGGGATCCTAAAGTGCACCCATACTCATTCAAAGAAGAGTTTAGCAGTGGCTTCTGCTCTGATATTCTTCTTTCAGGTCGCCATGATGGCCATCTTCGAGAATCTGTCGATGACCATGAAAACACAGTGATTTCCCTGCTTAGTAGAAGGCAGGCTTGACATGTAATCCATGGAGATGGATTCCCAAGGTCGACTAGGGGTAGGTAGCAGAGTATATAGGCCTTGCTTCTTGATGGTCGGTTTGGCAATGGCACAAGCAGTGCAGGATCTGATGTGCTTCTCGACATCCTTTAGAAGGTTCGGCCAATAGAAATACTTCTGTAGGATTTCTACTGTTTTCTCAACCCCGAAATGCCCAGCGACTCGACTGTAGTGTGCTTCCCATATCATCTTGGCACACTCGCTTTAAGGAACACAAAGGTGTCCTAGGTGACATAAAAGTGCATCTTGGAGGTGAAAATTTGGAACTTGCATACCCCCCAAGAGTGCCTTGTAAGTGTGGCCAAATTCTGGGTCACTCTTATAGAGAAGCGGCCAATCAGAAGTCTCGTGCCCACAAGCGTTGAGTACAGTGGTGAGCGCCACGATCGGTGGTCGGCTGAGGTAGTCTGCAACATGATTGGTGCTACCCTTCTTATACTTGATGTTCAAATGAAACTGTTGCAGATATGTAGACCACTTCTGATGGCGATCATTCCGCAACTTCCCTTGTGTCTGTATGAACTGCAGGGGCCTGTGGTCTGTGTGGATGATTGTTTCCTTCCCCAAAATGTAATGCTTCCACTGTTTGACAAGCTCGCGACAATGGAATACATTTCTTTGTCATAAGTGGGATACTTGTGAACTGTGTCAGACAATTTCTCACTGTGATATGCCACTGGATGTCCCTGTTGAGTAAGAACTACCCCAATAGCATAGTCAGAGGCATCTGTCTCGATCTCAAATGGCTGTTGTAAGTCTAGTAAAGTGAGCACTGGGGCAAAACAAAGGCGATTTTTCAATTCTGTGAACACCTTCTATTGAGGTTCCGAGCAAAAGAATTTTTCTCTCACTCCTCCCTTGGTGACTTGACTCAAGGGCCAAGTGATATGAGAGAATCCCAACATGAACCTCCAGTAGAAATTAGCAAGACCTATAAAGCTACGAAGCTCTGTTATAGTAGTTGGGGCTGGCAAATCCCGAATGACTTGGATCTTGGCTGGATCCACATTCACCCCCCTTTCATCAATAATTTATCCCAGATATTGAACCTGGGTCATGCCAAAAGTTCACTTCTCCAGATTGGCACACAACTTGTGTTGCCGCAGTGTTTGGAGGACTTGTCGAATGTGGTGAAGGTGCTCTTCCCAAGACTGGCTGAAGATCAGAATGTCATCCAAGTACACCACTACAAATGAGTTGGTGAATGGCCGCAAGATGTCGTCCAGCATCCTCATGAAGGTTGTGGAGCATTCGTCAACTCAAAAGGCATGACCAACCATTCAAAAAGGCCTTCCTTAGCTTTGAAGTCAGTCATCCACACATTGGAGGGTTCAATCGGTACCTAGTGATACCCCGACTTCAAGTCAATCTTGCTGAAATATTTTGCACCTTTGAGTTGGTCCAGAAGGTCATAAATCCATGGGATCGGGTACCTATTCTGGATAGTGATCTTGTTCAGCACCCGATAGTCAATACAGAGTCTCCACGTCCCGTCCTTCTTCTGTACCAACACGATCGGGTTCCCACAGGGCGATGAACTTGGTTGGATTTGACCTTTCTGTAGCAGCTCCCGAATCTGCCTCTTGATTTCATCGTTCTCCAAAACAGAGGGATGATAGATCGGTCCATTGGGTAGTGACGCACCTGGGGTCAAATCAATTGGGTGCTTGACCTGACAGTGCAGAGTAACCCCAGTGGGTGAGGTGAAGATGTCCCCGTATTCCTCCACAACCTTATCCATTTGTTGTTGTCGTGTAGAGGAGCCTTGTCTGGAGGTCATGGCCACAGTCTTCTTCTTGCCCTGGGGGTGGATCATCAGAAAAATGAATTTCCTAGTTTGGGAAATGAGCTTACTGCATTGTTTTGCAGTAACCAAAGAGATAGCAGCAGGAGGTGGTACCTCTGGTATCCTATACAACTTATTTCCCAAAGTAGCAATAACGACGTGAGGCCGAGACTCATACACAGCATGATGCTTCCACAAGTATGGTTGTCCTAATAATACATCAGAAACATCAATAGGAGAAACGTCACATAATACCTCATCCGTGAAGGGCTTGATGCTATAGGGAAGGCAACATTGTTGGCTGACGCGGAGATCTCATCCTTGGTGAAGGCACCCGATGGTGTATGGATGTGGGTGAGCTGTGGTCGGCAAACCCAACTGCTTCACGGCATCTACCGAAATGAGGTTCTTTTGGCTCCCATTGTCGACAATGACCTTTACTAGGGATCCCTTTACCCACATCTGGGAGTGGAAGAGACATTCCTCCTCCTCTGGATCTTCCAGTTCCTCCTTCTGGATCTTCGTAGTGGCAACAGTGGCATTAGGCTCCGCATCAATAATATGTTTCTCTTTGTCATTCCCCTTGTCAGGTTCTGATTCAGAGTCAGAGCATGCATTTGACTTAGAAGCCCGCATCTCAGCCACCAGCGACTGCTTGGCCTGACACTCACTTGTGTTGTGAGTGGAGCTCTTATGGAACTCACACCACTTTCCCATGTCCTTCTTTGGCTTTGCGGTGTTGTTCTTTGCTTGTGGCTTTGACAGGTTGTCTTGAGTCACCATGCCTTGGCTTTGTCCTTTGTTCTATGGTTTGGGAGCACCATTCCCTTGCTTTTGATTCACAGATCCAAAGTCTCGCTTCTTCTGTTTGAATTTCTGCTCAATCTTGGCAGCATATCGGTATTCCGTACCAAGCGAGGAGATGTCGAGGAGCTCCATTTCCTCCTGAATGTATCTGTGCAGAAAAATATGATACTTTAGCACCAGTTGTTTCTCTGAATCTTTGATACCCAACTTGGTGTGCAGGGTATGGAACAGATTCATCAGCTCATGCACATCTTGATCCCTTTGTTGCCGCAGCGTGGTCCATTGTATGTACTTGTCCTCATAGCTCCCCACGGGATAATATTGTTCCTTGAAGGCATCTCGGAAATAATTACAAGTGGGTATGGCTAAGAACAGAGAGGGTTTTGTCTCGTCCTTTTTCTCACAATGGTTTTCCCACCAGTCCTTGACATGGGGGGAAGCTTTGAGGAGTGCAAAAATAATCTTCTCCCTGTCGGAAAAGTCATGAACCGAGAAATATCCTTCTAATAGATTCAACCATATATCTACGACATATGCATCTATTTGACCCTCAAATATGGGAATGTCAAAATTTACTTGTACCTTAAAAGGAGTCGCACCTCCAGAGTGACTGCTGGATGTAGATGCGCTGCCGGTGGGCAGCCGTTGAAGGATCTGGGCAAAGTTATCCATCATCCTGTTCCTTTGTTTTTCGAGGGCCTCCTTGAGCAATATTTTGATAGGATCTCCTTCTCCCTCATCTTTCTTTTCTTCCCCCATGGGTGTCTGTCGAGGTTTGTGAGGTTGATATTGCAAAGGTTCCACCATATCGAGCCCTAAATCCTTATACCCCGACCTCGTTGGGGACATGCAAAGAAGGATCGAGAAAAAGAAGACCGCTCTGATACCACTGATCCAGATTTATGCAAGAACGCAATAGAATAAACACATAACCATAAATATAGATATGCAGCGGAAATAACACTTAATTTCATTAATATCAAAGAACTGAAATTTGCTTACAGAAAAAATGGAAATAAAACTAGCTAGGGCGCTGGTAGCTATCTCTGAGAAGAGATGTGGTGGCTACAGGCCTCTGAACTGAGTTACAATGAGGCTCGAGGGCCTATTTATTATTGAGAAATAATGGAGAACTCTAAACATCCAAAAACCTAACCCTAGGAGATGAAGCGCCAAAACTATGGGCCCCGTTAGGGTAAATTGGTGTTTCAACTTCCCAGGGACATAACTTTGGCATACTATCTCCGTTTGACGCACATGATACATCATTAGAAAGATCTATCCAAGGAATTCAAATTTCTCCGTGAATATCCATTTTGGATTGGAATGATATTTTCTGGAGGCGCGATGCCCAAAAAACTTCATTTAGGGCCTCAAAACGGCTCCAGAAGTTCAGGACCTGAAAAACTGCTAAAAATAGTAAGTTGTGCCGAAACTGAAAAACTGAAAGAGACAATGGTGGGGCCCCAAATGGAATAGGCGGGTGGCCACCAATATCCACCTGGATCATTTCTTGTATGGATTTGGGCAAGTGTTGTGTTATTCTTGCTATGCTCAATTGATATATAATTCCATTTACTACTTCCTAGTAGATGAAAAACATGCACAACTAGAAAATTGTTGGGAGACAACTTGCCACATGATGTTTTGAAATAGCAGTTAGAAAAAATACGTAGTATCCACTAGATAAACCATTGGTACCATCCAGAATTACACATAACACTCAGTATCTTTCTGATTTGGATACCATATGGTGATGATGTGCTATTCACTTTGTATGGGATGGTTTTGGAAATCAAGATTCATGAAACTAGAGAAGGGGTCTTTAAAGATCAAGTTGTCCTTTTGTCTCTTAAGGGAAACATCATTGCAGCCAAAATTTAGCGGCATCTCTACACTTATCATAAGTGGAGAGAGAGACAGTGTGGGGTATACAATTTTGTCTATCAAGTTAAATTATGCAGCCCACCTACATTGCAGGAGCCAAAGGTGGAAGAGTTTTTCCATGAGTTACCATTTTGGAGGATGATTCACTTTGTGTGGATGATAGCTTGGGATTTGGAGCTTCACACGGGAATGAAGGTTCCCAACCTTTTTCTGATTCCATGCCTCAAGAAGGCCTCTAGAAAAAATATAGTTTCCTCCATGGTTATCCCACTTTTCATGATGAGAGCCATTTGGATTTATCACCAAAGGCTTACTTATACACTTGGGAGGATAAACTTGGAAACATATTGATGAGAAAGCATATTTTTCATTGGAGGGACTTATCATATGAGGATGATACAGGAGGAGGAGAGGAGGCTCTTCAATTCTATCCTTACAGTTTCTTGAGGACGAGCAACATTTGGGAGCGGAGGATTGTAATATTACTAGATTAGCATGTAGCTAATTGGAATATTATTTTTTGATTTTGTCCTTTAGATAGAAGAATAAGTGGGTAGAGAGGCCCATAAATCTCTTTAGTAGGAATAAAATCACTCCAAATGTGAATCAAGGTCTTCTAAGTAGTTGGATTAAGCAACCTTATGTGTGAAAAGTGAATGGAGCATATAAGTTGAGCAACAACGTTGGTAGTAGTGGACATTCATTGAGGGACAACGCAGTTTTGGAGGGAGACTCCATGCATTGAAGTAGTGGCTTTAATGAGTGGGGCCCAAGGTGAGGAAGCTCACCAAGCTTACAAGGAAGGGGATTGAAGCCATAGAAGGTAGGATTTGATTTTTATTTTGTCTATGGTCTATATTACTTGTTTCTCTCTTCAGCTGTTTAGCAGAGACTGTAGTGTTCTTTAGCACAAGGGTGTTCCCGAGCAGGAATCCCACCTTCATCCTCAAGGGACTTTGAGTGCCTACTCAGGAGAAGTATTTGGGCTACATTTCCACATTTCAGCATTAGGCCAAGCTCCATCTTACTTCTACAACACAGTTTCTGCTGAGGGTTGTGCTGTGTTGTAGGGTGCAGCAATGGAGGTTTGAATTGGGTGATTTTTGAGCTAGTTTTAAATGGAGGAAAGTTTCCTTCCATTTGGGAGGCCAGAAAATAAGTCCCTTGAGCTTAATTTCTACATTTGGCACCAGGCCAAGGTGATATTGTCCCCTACAATGCAGTTTCAATCTGGATCTGTGTTATTTTAGGGAGGAGTTGCAGGGGTGGTTACAGTGCATGATTTGGGGAGTGATTTATTCAGTGAAGGGGTCAGCCATTCATCTGGAGGATTTATTGGATAAGAGCTACATAATTCTACATTAGCTTCAGCCATATCTTCTTATCTATGTTGTTGCAGAAAACCTTTAGCCCTAGGGCTGCAACTCACTTTGTATATTTTGTGTGTTTTTCGGAAACCCCCTTGGATTTTCATGGAAAGGTGATATAGTACCTAGATCTTTATGTATAACATATTTTAAGGCATATATCAGTATTATTATATCATTACATGATCTATTTTTGTAGCTGTTCTCATCATGACTGCGTTGTAGCAGCTCTCAGACATTTTGTATATTAGCAACACCTCACTTTTGACAAGGTTTATTCATTGGAGGCTTGTTGGCTCATGTTGTATGATTTTCACCTCATTATATTGTACTATTTTGCTGCTATTATGACTAATAAAATGGCTCTGTATTGGTTTCATATGTTTATGCATTGATTTACACTACTACTTTCCATTTTTGTGTTCAAATATTGATGCTTCCCTATTTGGGAATATTACAGCCAGTGTGAAGGCCATGCATCTTGAAAACAAGGAGACATATGGACATAATGACCAACCAAAGAGAGCCAAAACATGAAATAGAAGAGGAGAAAATCTTTCTTGTACACATTTTGAGAAACAGGGACATGACGAAGAAAGCTGCTAGAAGCTACACCCTGAGTTGAGACCTGAGAGGAATGACAGAAAGGGGAGGCATAAGACCGCTACCACCATGCAAAAAAACCAAGATTATGAGTCCAAGGAAGATGAGAAGGTCACAACTACAGTATCTGCATAGGGTATACCAATTGACCTCGGGTCTTATTTTGGAGATGAAATGAAGCTTTCAGCCCCGGGGATCGCAGTAGGGGGGACCCATAGACTTGGGTTCTGATTCGGGTGATGAACAAAAATTTCAACAGACATTGTACCAAAGATGAAAAGGACACTCACTGTGGCATGGATCCAAGAACTTGAGAAGATCATCCAAAGTATTCAAGCATATAATACTGAGTTAAGGAGGCTCCTACAAGAAGAAAAGGAAGAAAAACAAAGGTTACTACACCAGTTCTGAACTAAGGATGTGGCCTTGGAAAATTTGTAACATAAACAATCCGAGGTAAAAATAAACCCTTCAATTTTGTGTACTTTTCATGATGATGATTTCACTGCTTTTGAAAAACATACTATAGTAATCGGGACCAAACTTCTAAAGAAAATGGGATATCAGGGGAAGGGCCTTAGCATCAGCAGACAAGGCATCGTAAAGCCCATCAAAGTAGAGGAATTGTCTCATCATGCAGGACTCAGACATGTTAGGAAGGAAGTTGGAGAATGATCCAAAACAACCAACGATCCACCAAAAACTGATGATGAGAGCACCTCACATTTCAGCGACAGTGAGGGATTCCTAGGAACTTATCAGAGGCACATCATGAAGAGGCATTCCAAGACAATCCAGAAAGTTTGGAATAAGAAGAATCATTGCAACGAGGATGAACACCAAAAAACTGTGTGTCAAACACTTCAGGACCCAAAAGCACCTTTGGAGAATCCAGTCCTCGAAAATATTCCAGAAGAAAATCTGCCACAGGAGGATGAGCCATTTACTCTATTAATTAAAAGATGGTTTTTTTTGAGGTAGTACCCTGTTATGGCCACAGTTTGTAAATCATGCATCGCAAGTAAATGTAAAAGTGATGATGTGTTTTCCATCACTTCAAAATGCAACAATGATGTTTTTGCCTATAAGTAGTTGAGGTATTGGTTTTCATTATGTAATCCTTGACCAATCAGTGTGTGCTATAAACTCATGGCAAGTAGGAGGTCATGTGTGTGTTAGCTCTCTGTAATTAACAAGATTGGAAAAGTCCAACTACAGCGAGAAACACTATTTCAACCACTTTGGGATTCTAGGATCTAGCCCTCTTGAATTCGAAGAGGGATCTCTCCAATAAAGTGCAAAGATGGATTTATCTTTAAAGGTTTTGGGTAATGATATTAGGCTAGTTATGAAGAGCAAGGGTTTTGTTTTGTTTTTGGATGGTTGAGCATGATTATTATTTGAGTGGAAAGTTCTAAATGGAAAGAGTTTCAAAGGTGTGAAGTTGCAAGAAATCAGAACAAGTTTTGGCCAAAAAGATAGATATAACGCTGGTTTTTAGTCCATTGGGGTATGGAGTCATAATAGGGTTTAATTGAAACAACAAGGTTCAAGAGTGGTCCATAGGGCAAGTCCTCTATGTCTAAGGATCTCTTTAAAGTTTATTTTATGGAATGAAATGATACAACAAGAAGGGGAATTTAAACAAGTGAAGAACAAAGAGCAGCATAAGATCAGGTAAGTACTTTGAAACTATCTTTCTTTTGGCATACACTTAAGAAAGACATAAAAGTAATCTAAGATCTGGTAAGTACTTTGAAACTAGCCAGATTTTGATGCACCTTCAATAGAAAACATATTAAACACCAAGGGAAACTTTAAAAGCAATTGTTGGAGGAGAAACTAGAGGACATGGCTCACCATAAACTTCCCTAGCTTTGCTTTACTTAGTAAACTTTCAATATAAACACATAAGATAACAAATAATGGTCTAAGATTAGGTAAGGACTTTTAACCTAGCCTGCTTTCAACACACTCTTAGGGAAACTTTCAACTAGATTTTGGGGATAAAACTAAAGGACAGGGCTCACCATTACTTCCTTAGTTCATCTCTACTAAACATAAATTGAAAATAACATTCAAGAACAACATTCAGCTTTCACAGTAGGACAAGGGAATGCCAACATTCATAACTGCTAAAATTGAATGAAATCATTCCTAAACAACACAATTTGGAAGAAAACATTTAGATACAGCTTATCAGTCAGAGAAGGGTACTGATATATAGTAAATCCTAACTCTATGTGTGTTGTTTTTTATTAGAGAAGTTGGACAAAGTGAAAACAGAAATAAAATAACAATTTACAATATGAAATAACATCACCGTCGACATAGACCAAGATCCCATAAATCAGCTTGTATTGATGCTTCAAACCAGTTACAGCTTTAATTCCAATGTTTCAGTTCAGCAATCATCTTCACTTCTCAGCCTAACTTATTTAATCACAAGCAGAGCTTCAAGAGATCGTGAACACTATTTACAAGTGGAAGTTTTGAGCACAAGTATATTTCAAAGTTCTGCAACCAACATTTTCTCATCTTCTACAGCAGTATTTATAGAAGGAATGAGGAGGTGGGAGGGGATAAAATATCTCCCAGGTCAATTAATACAGACTTAATGCTTCTCAGCCTTTGAGGGGCTCGATGGAGAAGTTTACAGATGTGCTCTCTGTATTAATTGTTTTACATTTAAGAATTAAGCTCGATGAGAGCTTTTATTGACTTTTAGGCTCTGTTTTATGTTGTAATAACTCTGCTGATATTTTTTGCATTAAGTTATTTTAGCAGAATTAACTATTCGGCTACATTGAGGAAAATATCTTCTATTCTGATAATAACTCGGCCTCTGTTGAATTCTTTGAGGCTACATGTGTCATTGGGTAGCTGAGAGGAATCAATTAGCCTCTGACGTGGCGGTGGAGGCTCTTTCTGACTGATAAAACTTTTGATTTGTCTTTAATTTTCATTAATTTAATGGATTAGGATTTTGATAATCAATCTTAGTCTTAATCCATTAAACTGTAGAATTAATCTTCAATCTTCAGTTCTGCTGTGGTAGGTCTTCAACACTGATACTCTTTTGATTATTTTATGCATTGTTGTGTCTTGTTGATGTGCAGGTAATATGGGGTTCATATGGCATCAATACTCATGATGTATTGACGAAACGTGGTACATAACCCCACAAAATGATCTTCTTCGAACGAATGAAAACCTATAGGATCGTCATCCTTGGCTTCAATTTTCCTTTTATATAATGGAAGAACCATTAAAACCTACAAAATAGAAAAAACATTATAAAATCCTGCGTTATTGGGGCAAAAAATGCTTTAGAGGTTGTGGGGAGGAGCGTGACCGTTGGATGGCAGCATCCAACGGTGGAGATTTGTTCGTGGGAGGTCAAAGAGGAAAGCGGGGGAAGAATTAAGTCAGATTCGTCGATCTGCAGAGATCGACGGTCAAGATTAATTAGGAGGAACATAACGCAAATGGTCACATTATGGAGATTCGGAAGTGAAAAAAAGGAAATAGATGAAAATTACTTTGGTGGAGGTAAAAATGCATAAGAATTGAAAATGGGGTTTCGGGATGATCGTGGGCCATCAGATGAGACCAGGCCATGAGATCAACGGTGGAGGTTGAACGCTAAAAACCCTTTGGAAGAAGCGAAGGGCGATAGTGTATGGCCAGATTAGATCTGAGCCATTGATCTACAAAGATCAATGGTTGGAAGTGCGCGCAATAAAACACAATGTAAATGGGATAAGTGGTTTTGGAGAAGAAAACCACGGGTTTCGCGTGGCGAAAGGGCAGGGAGGCAGTTTTGCCTTTTTGAACGTGATATGCGTTCTCGCCTGACATGTGGCATCTGAATACCACCCATTTCACGTGATTTTGGAGAATTATCACATGTGATTAAATTTACGCGATATGGCACATCAGTCGTTATATCTGGTGCCTCGATCTAACAGTGGGGAGCGAGCACAATATAGGAAATATGCGTGGGAAGAACGGGGTGGGGACAGAGAAAAATGGTTTTAATCTAAGCCGTTAGATCTGAAATTGGACGGCAGAGATCAGATCTAGAGGGAAGCAGGACCCACAGGGGGCAGGCCTGTCGGGGTTAATATGAGCCGTTGGATGTGCAGGATCAATGGTGGATATTGCATCTAGGGTTGAATGAAAATAACACAAAGGTGGAGAAAGGTTTAATAAGGACCGTTGATCTGCAGAGATCAACGGCTGCGACGGGCCGAAAAACATTATGAAGTGAGACACATGATTGAAACCAAAGTTGGGAGATGTAATCTGGATCGTCCAATCTGGACACATGGACAGCCCAGATGCAATCGGAGAAATTCGATGGCGGGGAAGAAATTTTAATGGTGCCGATGCAATTGAGCGCTGGCCATTGATGTGAGGATCAAATTGACGGTGGAGAGTGAATCGGAGGGGCTCAAAAGGTGGAGGAAGGGTTTATGATCGGAGAAAATGAGGGTCGTCAGATCTGAGAAGGCGGGGAGGAGATCAATGGCTCATGATTGATCGGGAGATCGCCAATCGGGGAGAGGTAAATACAACATGAAATGTGCCCCTTGAATTTTTCCGATGCGATTCTATGCGGCCCATTGATCATTTCAGATCAACGATGGATATTTTTTCAGAACATGCACCAACGGAAACCCTTTAATACTTATGAAAACCCAAAATTTTTATGAAATGCAAAGGTTTTATGGCTCGGGGTGAGTTATATATATGTGGATTGGCACCCGGTTGCAGGGCCTATGGTTCATATGGGAAAAAAAAAGGCCCAGGGCTTATACATAGAAAGGGCCAATTGGGATCGGGCCTTCGAGCTTTTCAATATACCCATTCAAATTTCTCTGATTCGATTAGTGCTTCGGGACTTTAACTCTTGGTCCCGGGCGTAGGTTTATATGGATTAAAGTGGAGGGCGGGGGTTTATACAATGGGACTCAATTGCATCGAAAAAATGATACGGGGCTTTTCAACCTACCCATTTATATTAAAAAACATTGCTCTGGCGGGTTTAGACCAAAACTTAGGAAAAGTGGGTTTATGAATTTACAAAGGAAAATATGCATCGGAAATGGTTTATTAACAAAGTTTAAGTTCCGGATGCGGGCCCAAGGGTTATATGAAGCGGTGATTGAATCGGGGCTATGTAATAAGGGGCCAATCACATCGGAGGTCTCAACAAAGCAAAAAGACTTGTGCATTGTGTTTTGTTCCGATGCGATAAGCGCTTGGGACCATTAGCGCTCGGTTCCGGCACCGAGGCATATGGTGGGGAAGTGATTAGGACTTAGCCCAAAGGGGCTTAAGCCTTAATACAAAAAAGTGTATTTTTATGATTTTTTTAGGGTTTTTTGATGGATTTGGGGGTTTCGGCAAAGTTTAAAATTGAGTTTTAAACTTTGTAAAGAGGACTTAGGAAGGGGAAAAGGAGAGAAATGGAAAATAGAGGAATTTTAGGAAATGAATGGGTAAAAATGAAGGTTAGTTTGAAGTGAAAGGAAGGGGGAAAATGGTGATTTTGCAACCGTCTTTTCTCTATGAAAATAACATATTTTCAGAGTTTAAAATGGAAATAGCAGTGAAGGTTAAATAAAGGGCATGATGTCTTCATGAGGCTTCAAGAGATAAGATTTTTTGTAATAAAACTTGTTCCTTGAAGGCTCCAAAAATGTTTTATCCACATTTTGATATAACAAATTTTATAGGTGGCTAACAGTGGCTCCACTTGGGGATGGTGCCTTCTTGAAGGCATCAAGAACTTCAGACTTGCATTCTCTGGGAGGCTGATCAGTGCCTTATCCATTGGACAACCCTTCTTACTTGGATGATCTTCTTTTGCTCTGAAAACATGTTAGCAGCCATGGAAAATAATGGATCTTCATCAACAAGCTTTCTACCTACCCAATCCTACTGATCTAACATTTTTTCTTCTTTTTAGAGTGCACTTGGATTGGAAAACTCTTTTTACAACATTTTATTCCTTTGAAAGCATAAAAATAATATAATTCTACTCCTTATTTCTCCATGAACTCAGATTAAACAGTTGAGTCCATATGCTTCTCTACCTAATCTACCAATCTGTTAGGATTAAACAGTATAACAGATTGTTATTCTCTAATTTCTAAATCAGAAATTTAAAAGCATTCAAGTCAGGATTGAACAGTCTAACTTGATTGTTGATCTATGGCATAAAAAACAAGCTGCACATAGATATTATTTTTCAGAAAATTAAATCAAAATGGAAGGCTTAAGATCTGAAAATCCTAAGCACTTCCTTCATCTTTTTACAGCTCTGTTTTTGCTTCTTTTTGAGCTGTTCTTTGCTTGTTCTCTAGTTCAGATTTTCAGTTGATTAGAACCAGTTTTACCTCTGTTTTGACTCAGAAATTTAAACAGATTTGAGTCACTTTTCTTTTGGATACTTAGGTTCAGATTTTGAGCATGTTTGAATCTTTAATTTCTAGCCTAATCTACCTACTAATAAGCGAAGATTAAACTGTTTGGAAAATCGAATTCACTATCCTATCAGCAGTAAAGTTAAAACTAATTAGTCAAGATTAGGCTGTATGACTAACTAGAAGTGTGTTTTTCAGGAGTGGCATTTAAGCTTGCACACTTTCAGATTTGTTTCTCTTTTTGTTGTTATGGGGCTGCACCTTTATTGTTTTTACAATCTGCCCTCTTTTCTTTCTTCTATTGTTTTTTGATTTTTTGATTTTTCTAACTTTGAATGCAATGATGGGAAAAATATTTATAATGAGAAAAAAAATAAAAATAAAAATGCTTTCAAAACATGGCATTGTTTAAGAGAAGTAATGCTTAAGCATCCTGCCATTGACATGACCCCAAACAACTCTGCTCCATTCAACTCTTGTAAGAAAAAGACATTATTACTAGCAACTGAATGAATGAAGTAACGACCAAGCCATAAGTTGTAAAATTTTACATGCTTGCCCTTGTCTTCTCTCCTTGAGTCCCACTTTAAAACTTTGTCCCCAACATTAAAATTGATGGCCTTTGTTCTTCTGTCAAAAATCTTTTTGATGTTGTCTTGCTTTTGTAATGCTTTGTTATAAACCTCCTCTTTGGTTTGCTGAAGGTGAATAGTCTAATTTATCCTTATGATCATGTCATTATCTTGAGTTTGCAACTCTTGAATCAACTTCATAACTGGTACACCAAGGCTTGTAGGAAAAATTTCATTTGTACCATACACAAGCTGGTAGGGTGACATACTAATAGATTTTTTCAATGTCAATCTATGAGCCCAAAGTGCATGAACAAGATTTGTGTGCCAAGACTTCTTGTTGTCCTCCAACAACTTCTTGATTATGTTCACCAAAATTTTGTTTAAGGATTCTGGAAGTCCATTACCTTGAGGGTAATAGGCCGTGGAATGCCCCAATGTTATCTGATATTTGTAACAGAACTCAACCATCTTCTTGGATCCAAATGCTGTTGCATTATCAGTGATGATCTTGGTAGGACAACCAAATCTAGCAAGAATATTAGTCTCCATGAATTTTATAATAATATAATCATTGGCTTGCCTACAAGGGATGGCTTCTATCCATTTGGTGAAGTAATCTGTGGCAGTGAGAATCCATCTATGTTGGGCAGAGGGTGGTGGATGGATTTCTCCTATGAAGTGAAGTCCCCACTGTTGAAAAGGAGCTTCAACAGTGATTGGATGCAGAGGTAGGGGTAACAGCTTCCTTTTGCCTTCAAAAAGTTGGCATTTATGACAGGCAATTATCATCTTGTGTATATCAAGAAAGAGAGTAGGCCAATAGTAACCAACCCTCAATATTTTGTTGGTTGTTGTATTCCAATATAAGTGGCCTCCACACTCTCATTCATGGAACTCGTGCTTAACCTTCTCTGCATCATACTCAGGAAAACATTTAAGAAATATCCCACTTGCATTTTTCCAATAAAGACTTTTATCTATAATGCAATAGTTTACAACTTTTAACTTCAAAAACCTTGCCTTTGTTTGTGTCAAACCAGGAGGTGTATTCAAATTAAACAAAACATAAATAATATCAGCATACCAAGAGGAATTCATAAAATGTTCTTCAACAATGGGAGTTGAGATTTCCTCTTGATCATCCAAAGCATTTATCATATTAATATCAAGAACTTCAAAATTCTATTCAGCCATTAACCTAGCTAGACCTTGGCCTTTGACGAGTTTAGTGGGCTTTATCTCTAAATCATATTCAAGAATAACAGCTATCCACTTACCTCTCTTACCATCTAGGTCCTGTGTTAGAATGTCTTTCACAACTGAATTTGGGACAAAGGTAATGATGTGTGAGTGCAAGATGTATACTCTGAAGTCTTTTAAAGCCTTAACCAAAGCAAAATATTGATTTTCCATAATGTTATACTTTAGAGGGGCATCCTTCAAAGCCTTGATAAAGAATGCAATAGGTTGTTCTTTTCCTTGTGAATTTTTCTGTAAAAGGACAGCAGCTATTATATGTTCTGATGCAAATGAAAAAATATAAAAATATTTTGAAAAATCAGGACTTATAAGAATCGGTGTTTTGTTCAACGCTTGTTTCACCAGCTCAAAGGACTTATTTGCTTCCAAGGTCCATTTTATCCCTTGCTCCTTCTTTATCATTTTTGTAATGTTTCTAAGGATCTCAGCCAAGTTGGGGATGAACCTTCTCAAGAAATTAATATTTCCAATGAAATATTGCAGTTCCTTGATGTTTCGAGGATGAGAGATCTGCAATATGGCCTTAATCCTCTTTGGATCTATCTTAATACCCTCTTCTGAAATAATGTGCCCAAGAATTTTACCTTCTTGGAGACCAAATAGTGTTTTCTTAGGGTTTAAAGATATACCAAACTTCCTACATTTCTATAAAACGTTTCTCAAATGTTCCAAGTGCTCTTCATCTGTCTTTGAAAAAAATGTAACATAATCAAGGTAAATAATGATGAAGTAGCCTAATTCTTCCGAGAATGATATGTCCATGCCTCTCTGAAAAGTTGCTCCAACATTCATTAGACCAAAGGGAATTTTCACATACATAAAAGTGCCCCATGGTGTAGTAAAAGTTGTCTTTAATTGATCATCAGGGTGAACTAAAATCTGATTATACCCTGAGTAACCATCAAGCAAAGAAATTCTTTTAGACCCTACCACCCTTTGTAAAATATGATCCATATTAGGTAAATGGTAGTTGTCTTTCAATGAAGCTTTTTTTAAGTCTCTAAAGTCTATACAAAGCCTAATCTCTCCTGTTTTATTCCTAATCGACACCAGATTAGACACCCACTCAGAATATCTAATAGGGAAAATAATACCAGCTTCATACATTTTCTTGATTTCCTTCTCAACCAAAGGCAGCTGAACAGGGTTTATTCTGCTTAGCTTCTGTTTGAATGGCTTTTGGTTTTCCTTGAGTGGAATTTTGTGTTGTATTATTTCAGTGTCATAGGATTTAAGATCTTCGTAACTCCATGCAAAAACATCAGAAAATTCTTTAAACAACTCTATGTATTTGAGTTTAATGTGAGCTGGTAAAGTCTTAGACAGTTTTATCATCATTGGTTTTATTTTACTACCTATATTGCACTCTTCCACTTCGGTCTCTACACGCTCCAGTTTTGGCTTCTTGGCCACATCGTTAAAATCAAACAACTTTTCTAAAGGGGCCAGACCCCTTGGCAAACTCTGATATTTAGAGTGCAGGGTTTCTAACTCCTCTGTTTCTAATGCTACAGTCACTTCTGTTTTGTTTTCAAGTTTGCTTGACAACATATTTATATTAGCAAGCTCAGGAGATGGTTCTTCTTCACCAAGAAAATTTTCTTCACTATTATGGCTCCATTTACAATCCGAATCGAACACACTTGCCAAAATTTTTCATTATCAGGAACGACTGGTCTAAATTTAATCTAAGTTGTGCATTCTTTGGTTTCGTATGGCGTTAAGTGTGTTCTAGCTGCATAAGCTAAGCTATGGGCCACGATGTTTCTTTTTCTTGGGAAAAAAATTAATTGGGACTCCTAAAAAGTTTTCGAAATATCCATGACATCATTTCGAAAGGCCCTAAGTCTTGGGTGATTTACATAGTACTCCCCGTTGACTTGCCTAATTATTAATTCTGAATCCCCATGAACTTTAATTCTTTTGGCTCCTAACTTTTTCAACAAATGTAAGCCTAAAAGCAGGGATTCATATTCTGCTATGTTATTCAAACACTGAAAGTTTAGCCTCCAGGAAAGGCTCTGTGTGTGGTTGTTCTCATTGTTGCATATCGAGACACATGCACCAGCGTTAGTTCTAGTGCACGACCCATCAAAGTTCATACTCCAGAGAGGATTAATTTTGGTTTCATCTTGGTTACTGTCCTCTTCAACTGTAGTGCTTTTGTTTCATTCTTGAATATCAGTACTTAATCGAATTTGTTCTAACCCCTCAGGTTTTTCACTGTTTTGAGGGTTACTTTCTTTATCGTCAAGGTTTAAAAGCAAAGGACGCATGACCTACAGCTCAAGACCCGGGTTTAGTTTGATAAAGTTTAAAGGTTCAAAAAACTGCTTAAACCATTCTATGTTGTGCTCTTCTTCCTCTCTATCGGCCATCAGTTCAGTTAAAGTGACTTGTTCACTGAATGTTTCATCGTTAAACAAGATAAAAGAATCGAGGCCTGTATTTACAGAATACAGAGGAGAGTTTTGAGGTATGTATTGACTAGTCACCATGTACTGCATATGGGACTCCCTATAAAGTTTTCTTGTCTGATTAAACACATGAATGGTCGCATAGGTCATGTCCATCTGCATATTTCCTTCTAACTTAGCCTCCCAAGAACTAGATTACAACATTCCATACTTTGGGGGCACATCAGCCACAACAATATCCATGACCAAACATTTGGCTGGAATCTGGGCTAAGTTAACGCAGAGGTCTTTGACTAATCCTAAACATTTTACTCGGCTTGAGTCGAAGGAGTAAAGGTCTTTATAAGGTTTGGTTATTTCTAGACCCAGGCTCTCCATCACAACTTTAGGCATTAAATTATGAGAGGCCCCTGAATCATGCATAGCATTATGCAAAATCTTTTCATGAACGTTTAAACTTACATAAAAGGGAGGAACAGGTCCCTCTTGATATCTACCTTTAATATTTGGACCAAAAATAAGCTCAAGCTGGTCATCATTAAGATTGAATGTGTCATTATCCTCTTCTATGTTTAAAGCCTTCAAAATTTGGGTCCTATATACATTCTGGGCAGCTAACGCAATAAGAGGAATAGAGATTTTAATCTTTGAAATTTCTAGCTCCATACTGAAAGTTATTTGATTCTTTGAAGTGCTTGCCTCAACCTTATTAGTTGCCACCTTGTCAGCAAAATCTGTTTGCTGACTAGCTCTATTTACATTTGACAAAATGGTTTTAACAGGAGTACTAGCTGAAGTGTTAGTACTGCTAAGGCCTGCACTCTATTTTTCATTGTTTTGAGTGCCTTTCTCTTTACCTTTATCAGAATTTGCAGCCACTATTTTGTCCTTTTGTTTCACAATTTTGGGCTTGTTTACAGTGCTGTTTTTTGAAGATTTTTCAGAGTTTTTGTTGTTGGGAGTTTTTTGATTGGTTTTACTTCTAAGGTCATATTCCCTTTGAGATTCTATGATGACATTCTCCATGTCTTGATAATAGCTTTCATCATCATCTCTTTTGTCATCATAAGGTGTGTAAAGACCTTGTTTTCTATCATAGTGAACCTCAAAGTCATCATTATCTACTCCCAGCATATTGATATCATCTTCCTCTATTTTCTCATCTGTTTCATGAACCTCACTCACATAGTTTTTATGAAAGGGAGTAGTGATCTGTTTATCATCTTCCCTTGGTCTATTTGGAGTCCGGTTCCTTCTGAAATTCTGATTTTGGTTCTGGTTTCTGTTTTGAGGAGCAGTTTGGTTTTGACTTGCTTGTGCTCTCTCAAAGATGCTCATTTTCTTCATAATCTCCTCCATCATTCTTTCCATATTTGAGCTCGAAGTAGAAGGTGTGGATTCCTCTCTAAAGGATACTCTCTTCTCATTCTTCATTCTTTCTCTTTTCTCCATCAAGTTAACTTCCATAGTAAGAGCCCATTTTTGCATATCTTCAAGGGTTAAAGGGTCTCTCTCTCTCAGCTGATAGGCCATTTCAGGTTCAAACACTTCAGGAAAATTTTTTAACGTTGAGCCTTGTGGAGGTTTTAGATTTGCGGGAAGTGAATTATACACACTGTTAAATCTAGTGCAATAAGCTTGTACACTTTCCCCAGTGTTTCTGTGGAGGTTCTTGTAATTAGAAAGTATTTGGAGGGGATTCTTATTCACTTCCCATTTTTTTAAGAATGTCCGATGGAAGGCTTGGAGATCATTGATATTATGGGGGGCTAGGCCTTTAAACCATTTTCTTACTTCTACCCCTAGACTCTGAGCAAATAGTCTTAGTTTGACAAATTCATCATCAATTTCATTTCTGTCAAAGTAGTCATTCATCTTATCCACATGTTGTGATGCAGCGGTAGCATTTCTAGCATCATTTAATGGAATTTTGGACTGATAGTCCTGTGGAAGATTGAATAATGGTACAGGATGAACTAAGGGAGCATACCTGCGTCCATGATATGAGGTGGAGGTGGATTTACAAGAGGTGGATTAAAAAAAGTAAAAGTGTGATGAAGTGGAGTGGTTTGGACAATGAATGTAGGATGAACAGATGTGGATGGACCAGGGATAGATTGCTGAGCTGATCTTGGGTGAGAGACACCTTAATTGTGAAGGAAATGTAAATCAGGTGGTGTTGTTTCTCTACTATCAGGATGTTCACTTGTTTCTGGTGATGAAAGTGAAGACTCAGAGTCTATCTGAACTATATCATCAAGTGATCTAGTTCTAAATGGATTCACTAAGTCAATTTGTAATTTTTGTAGAGCTGAAAGATTTTCAGGAATTGAATTAGCTCTCAAGGGTGATCTGAAAACAATTGAACATTTTATCTTAGGAGACTTCCTAAGGATACTTTCTGGGTTATCATCTATCTCAAGTGGGTTTGGGTAAGGGTGGGCTCTAGTATGAATCTTTCTAGTAGCCACTATGATGTGTTTTTTAGAGCAAACTAATTTTTTTTTTTTTAACCATATATGACAGTATTTAAGAGGTCAACTGATCTGTTTTACACAAATTTTAATCCTACAGTCCTCTAACTGAGTTTAAATGATGTTACAAAGATTATGGGTCTTCCCAATGGAGTCTTAAGGTCTGTTTTAGGATTTTGGAGTCGCCAAGTGGAATTTTTTAGCTCTTTTGAAGGTAAAAGGTTTTATGGTCCACCACCATGTTTATTGAATGCCAATCTGAAATATTTTTGGGTTTTCTAAGTTATTTTTCAGTTCTGTGGTTTCTAAGAGTGTCCTAAATTTGTTTCAAAAATTAGCTACGGTTATGAGACAAAAACAGTCTACTCTTATGGCTAAGCTAGCTGATCCTTCAAGGTTAGATAAACTCTTATGAGAATCCTAGGGTTTACCTAGTTTGTCACTGATTCAAACAAGTTTCATCATGATTACCATTTGTTTGGTAGTGCGTGAAGAGGGCTGCTTTTACTCACCGCACCATGTTTCTTGAATCAAGGGTTTTCCTGAGTGCTAAGATGTACTTAGACTCTGATTAACTCATAAATCCCCAGCAAAGTCACCAGAAGATGTTAGCTCCCTGTAATTAGAAAGATTGGCAAAGTCCAACTGCACGGAGAAACACTATTTCAACCACTTTGGGATTCTAGGATCTAGCCCTCCTGAATCTGGAGAGGGATCTCTCCAATAAAGTGCAAAGATGGATTTATTTTTAAAGGTTTTGGGTAATGATATTAGGCTAGTTATGAAGAGCAGGGGTTTTGTTTTGTTTTTGGATGGTTGAACATGATTATTATTTGAGTGGAAAGTTCTAAATGGAAAGAGTTTCAAAGGTGTGAAGTTGCAAGAAATTAGAACAAGTTTTGGCCAAAAAGATAGATATAATGCTGGTTTTTATTCCATTGGGCTATGGAGTCATAATAGGGTTTAATTGAAACAACAAGGTTCAAGAGTGGTCCATGGGGCAAGTCATCTATGTCTAAGGATCTCTTTAAAGTTGATTTTATGGAATGAAATGATACAACAAGAAGAGGAATTTAAACAAGTGAAGAACAAAGAGCAGCCTAAGATCAGGTAAGTACTTTGAAACTATCCTGCTTTTGGAATACACTTAAGAAGGACATAAAAGTAATCTAAGATTTGGCAAGTACTTTGAAACTAGCCAGATTTTGATGCACCTTCAATAGAAAACATAGGGAAACTTTAAAAGCAATTGTTGGAGGAGAAAATAGAGGACAGGGCTCACCATAAACTTCCCTAGCTCTGCTTTACTTAGTAAACTTTCAAGATCAACACATAAGATAACAAAGAATGCTCTATGATTAGGTAAGGACTTTTAACCTAGCCTGCTTTCAACACACTCTTAGGGAAACTTTCAACTAGCTTTTGGGGATAAAACTAAAGAACAGGGCTCACCATTACCTCCTTATTTCATCTCTACTAAACATAAATTGAAAATAACATTCAAGAACAAAATTCAGCTTTGACAGTAGGACGAGGGAATTCCAACATTCATAACTGCTAAAATTGAATTAAATCCCTCCTAAACAACACAATTTGGAAGAAAACATTTAGATAAAGCTTACCAGTGAGAGAAGGGTACTAATATACAGTTTATCCTAACTCTATGCTTGTTTTTCTTTATCAGAGAAGATGGACAAACTGAAAACAGAAATAAAATAACAATTTACAATATGAAATAACATCACTGCCGAAATAGACCAGGATCCCATAAATTAGCTTGTATTGATGCTTCAAACCAGTTACAGCTTTAATTCCAATGTTTCAATTCAGCAATCATCTTCACTTCTCAGCCTAACTTATTTAATCACAAGCAGAGCTTCAAGAGCCCGTGAACACTATTTACAAGTGGAATTTTCGAGCACAAGTATATTTCAAAGTTCTGCCACCAACATTTTCTCATCTTCTAGAGTAGTATTTATAGAAGGAATGAGGAGGTGGGAGGGGATAAAATATCTCCGAGGTCAATTAATATAGACTTAATGCTTCTCAACCATTGAGGGGCTCGATGGAGAAGTTTACAGATGTTCTATCTGTATTAATTGTTTTACATTTAATAATTAAGCTTGGTGAGAGCTTTTGCTGACTTTTAGGCTCTTTTTTACGTTGTAATAACTCTGCTAATATTTTTTTCATTGAGTTATTTTAGCAGAATTAACTATCCAGCTGCGTTGAGGCAAATATCTTCTGTTATGATAATAACTCGGCCTCTGTTGAATGCTTTGAGGCTACAGGTGTCATTGGGTAGCTAAGAGGAATCAATTAGCCTCTGATGTGGCAGTGGAGGCTCTTTCTGACTGATAAAACTTTTGATTTGTATTTAACTGTGTTTAATTTAATGGATTATGCTTTTGATAATCGATCTTAGCCATAATCCATTAAACTGTAGAATTAATCTTCAATCTTCAGTTCTACTGTGGTAGGTCTTCAACACTGATACTCTTTTGATTATTTTATGCATTATTGTGTCTTGTTGATGTGTAGGTAATACAGCGTTCATATGGCATCAATAATCATGATGTATTGACAAAATGTGGTACAGAACCCCGCAGAACGATCTTCTTCGAACGAATGAAAACCTAGAGGATCATCATCCTCGGCTTCAATTTTCCTTTTATATAATGGAAGGATCATTAAAACCTGCAAAATAGAAAAAAAATTATAAAATCCTGCGTTATTGGGGTAAAAACTACTTCAGAGGTTGTGGGGAGGAGCGTGGCCATTGGATGGCAGCATCCAACGATGGAGATTTTTTCACGGGAGGTCAAAGAGGAAAGAAGGGAAAGAATTAAGTCAGATCCGTTGATCTGTAGAGATCGATGGTCAAGATTAATTGGGAGGAACATAATGCAAATGGTCACATTATGGAGATTCGGAAGAGAAACAAAGGAAATAGATGAAATTTCCTTCGGCGGAGGTAAAAATGCATAAGAATTGAAAATGGGGTTTCGGGATGGTCGTGGGCCGTCGGATGAGACCAGGCCACGAGATCAACGATGGAGGTTGCATGCTAAAAACCCTTTGGAAGAAGCGAAGGGCAGTAGTGTATGGCCAGATTATATCTGAGTTGTTGATCTACAGAGATCAACGGTGGGAAGCGCGTGAGATAACACACAATGTGAATGGGATAAGTGATTTCGGAGAAGAAAACCACGGGTTTCGCGTGGCGAAAGGGCGGGGAGGCGGTTTTTCCTTTTTGAACACGATATGCGTTCTTGCCCGACAACATCTGAATACCACTCATTTCGCGTGATTTTGGAGAATTATCACGCATGCTTAATGTACGCGATATGACACGTCAGTTGTTAGATTTGGGGCCTCAGATATAACGGTGGGGAGCAAGCACAATATAGGCAAGATGTGCGGGCGAAACAGGGTGGGGACAGAGAAAAGCAGTTTTAGTCTGAGCCGTTAGATCTGAAATTGGATGGCGAAGATTAGATCTGGATGGAAGTAGGACCCACAGGGGGCAGGCCTGTTGGGGTTAATATGAGCCGTTGGATGTGTAGGATCAATAGAGGAGATTGCATCTGGGGTTGAATGAAAATAATACAAAGGAAAAGAAAGGTTTAATAAGGACTATTGATCTACAGATATCAACGGTTGTGACGGGTCAAAAATCATTATGAAGCGGGACACATGATTGAAACCAAAGTCGGGAGATGCAATCTGGACCGTCTGATCTGGACACGTGGATGGCCCAGATGCAATCAGAGGAATGTGATTGGCAGGGAAGAAATTTGAATGGCACTAATGCGATTGAGCACTGGCCGTTGATTTTAGGATTAGATCGACAGTGGGGAGTGAATCGGAGGGGCTCAAAAGGCGGAGGAAGGGTTTATGATCAGAGAAAATGAGGGCCGTCGAATCTGAGAACGCGGGGAGGAGATCAACAACTCATGATTGATCGGGAGATCGCCAATCAGGGAGAGGTAAATACAACATGAAATACGCCCCTTGAATTTTTTCGATGCGGTACTGCGCGGCCCGTTGATCATTTCAGATCAACGGTGGATATTGTTTCAGAACATGCACCAGCGGAAACCCTTTAATACTATGAAAACCCAAAATTTTTATGAAATGCAAAGGTTTTATGGCTCGGGGAGGGTTATATATATGTGGATTGGCGCTCAGTTGCGGGGTCTATGGTTCATATGGAAAAAAAAAAGGCCTGGGGCTTATACATAGAAAGGGCCAATCGGGATCAGGCCTTCGGGCTTTTCAATCTACCCATTCAAATTTCTCTGATGCGATTAGTGCTTTAGGACTTTAACTCTTGGTCCCAAGCGTAGGTTTATATGGAGTAAAGCGGAGGGCAGGGGTTTATACAATGGGACTCAATCGCATCGAAAAAATGATGCGGGGCTTTTCAACCTACCCATTTATATTAAAAAACATTGCTCTAGCGGGTTTAGACCAAAACTTAGGAAAATTGGGTTTATGAATTTACAAAGGAAAATATTCTTCGGAAATGGTTTATTAACAAGGATTAAGCACCGGATGTGGGCCCAAAGGTTATATGAAGCAGTGATTGAATCGGGGCTATGCAATAAGGGGCCAATCGCATCGGAGGTCTCAACAAAGAAAAAAGACTTGCGCGTTGTGTTTTGTTCTGATGCGATAAGCGCTTGGGACCATTAGCGCCCGGTTCCAACACCAAGGCATATGGTGGGGAAGTGGTTAGGACTTAGCCCAAAGGGGCTTAAGCCTTAATATAAAAAAGTGTATTTTATTATTTTTTCAGGGTTTTCTGTTGGATTTGGGGGTTTTGGCAAAGTTTAAAAATGAGTTTTAAACTTTGTAAAGAGGACTTAGGAAGGGGAAAAGGAGAGAAATGGAAAATAGAGGAATTTTTGGAAATGAAGGGGTAAACATGAAGGTTAGTTTGAAGTGAAAGGAAGGGAAAAAATGTTGATTTTGTAGCAGTCTTTTCTCTATGAAAATAACAGATTTTCAGAGTTTAAAATGGAAATAGCAATGAAGGTTAAAAAAAGGGCATGATGTCTTCATGAGGCTTCAAGAGATAACATTTTTTGTAATAAAACTTGTTCCTTGAAGGCTCCAAAAATGTTTTAGCCACCTTTTGATATAACAAATTTTATAGGTGGCTAAAAGTGTGGTTTATATATGATCACAAAGGATGTACCACATTTGTGTGCAGGTGATTGGAACTATGGTTTGGTGAGGACACAAGCAAATTGCTAGATGTGTTAATGCTTTTGGTGGTCCAAAATATATTCAATGGGGAGGATTGATCCAGGTGGATCTACACACACTAGTGGCAAGTACAAAGACTCAAAAATAAAAGCAGCTAAAATGTGGCAAACTCAGTGTTAAGTTGAAGATCTCTTCATTCTGGTTGCAACAGTGTGGATGATTCATCAAACCGAGTTTTTATGTGAAAGTTAGAGCTAGTGAAAGTTTTTCGGTTGACTGGGTGATGTGGCAGGTTAAGGAGGAAGAAATTTGGAAAAATTGTGGGATTGTTTGTTTGTCTTCTTCGGCCTTAAAACCGAATTTTATTAAAAACAAAAATAAAATAAAAATAAAAAAATGGGTGGTGGCTACTAACCTCGCCACCCCACCATCCGAAATGTTAAATATATGTGATATAGTTTGGGGGCGGGTGGTCAACCCCGCCACCCCCGTGGATCCCACTCTATGTATACAAAGCTATTTATTGGTTGGTTCGAGCTACGTGGAATTGGACCCGCCCACCACAACCAACAACCATCTGTTTATGTTAAACAGCGCTGAGGTCGGGTCGGGTCGGGCCGCATGGAGCAGACCCGCTCGCCCACCATAACAAACTTTAAACGTACTCCATGTTAAAAAGCGAAGGGCGTAATTTGATCCCTCCTCCTCAAATCGCGTGACTTACTAATCCTCTAACCACCTTGGCATTGGCAAGTTCACCTAGCTTTTATATAAAAACTCTGTATTTCACAAATGCGCCAAGCAGACCAGGAGCGGCACAGAGTTCAGGGCGCACGGCAGAACCCTGAGCCTTTTTCAGGGGCAGTGGAAGCATGATCTGAGCCAATTTCCAGAGGGCCCAAAATTGTCCAGAGTCCAAATTGGACATATTTTTATGGATTCTACACCTCTTAGTGACAGGAATCTGATGGTGTTGTCTGTTTCTGCAACAGAGGTCTCCATTTTTCAGACATATTCCAGATCGGAGGTGTAAGGGTGCTTTATGTAATTTTTCTTGTACTTCTTCTTCTTCTCGCCACTTAATGAATGAAGGCCTCCCCACTATTGAGCAGGGCCCAGAGACTTAGTCCAAATTGGACAAACTCCATAATAAATTTTGGTGTCTTGGTCTTATGCGTGTCATGGTCCCTTTGTTCTTTGTTTTATGTGTTTATGTTTCATGGTTTTAGATGCTCCGTTGTATGTAATTATTTAATGCATCTTAAGAAAAATATATTGGATCAAAACCATAAGTCTAAGTGAAGGCCTTGGAGGGAGAATTCTAGAGGATTGGATCAGCATATATGGTTTCCTGGAGGATAGAACATTCCAGAAAGGAAAGGAACTAACAATATTTGAGGATGTGACAGGTATCCAAGATAAGAGTGGGTGAAGAGGACCAATATTATTTGAGGATTTAGGGCCAAGAATCCAAGATGAGAATAGTCCTAAAATGACATACTTTGTGGAAATATGGATGGGGTATGTTCCTTATACAGGTAGTACGGTATCACATGTAAAGCCTCCTACCATAATGGTCTTGAATGAAGGAGGTATTGTCTAGTTAGGCCTCAAAGACATAGTTGGTTGATCATAATATTGATGCTTACAATTGGATTATCAATCTGAGTCTTCTTATGAGAACTTTTCAAAGGGAGTATTGTCCTTGTACCAGTTGGACAATTATGAATACCTCCCTAGTTAAGAGGTATTTTTCAATAATGTAACTAGTTTTGGTCTTCATAATTTTCATTTGACTAATATAATGATGTAAATATTATTTTGAGAAAGAAAATAATGTAAAGAATTAAGAAGAAAATTATTTTTGGAGCCTTGGGTTTCATGCTCAAGTAATTTTGTCATTAGTTCTAGCATCCATTGAATTCTACTAGGATTTTTCATGAGTCAAGAGTCATTGTCACTTTGTAAAATACCCTTATGGGCACTTGTATCAAGAAAAATATAATTTATTTTGTATTTGGTAGTGTATAGAGGGATCCCAAGAACAAGTTGGCCAGTCAAGTAAAGTCGGCCTAGAGTGGGATTAAAGAGCCACTTGAAAGCATATATAAAGGAAGAATTTTGACCTCCTTGGATAGATATCAAGCATCAAGTTTGGGTTCAATCTGAAATTAAGAAGAAATGAAAAAAATCCTAGAAAATAAGGAGAAGGAAAGTGAAGGAACGAAGAATATTTAGAAGAAATTGAAGGTACGAAATATGTCACTTGTTGACCACATCTGTGAGATCCCTAGGGTTTCTAGGTTCTGAAATAGTAGAGAAAGTTGCAGGTTAGTTGGTTAAGCACAAAAGGCTGGAAGATGTTTCTTTTCTATCTTGGAAGAGTCTTGTCTTGTTTTGTAGAAGAAAGGGTGGTTGGCTGACTTGGTTTTTAGTTGAAGCCCTAGTCTAGGGTTTGGTCTTGGAATTCCCCTTTGAAACTGATTCTATAAGAATAGAAGTTATATTTGGTTTTCCCCTTGGAGTAATTTGTCCCAGCTTGGCATCTATATCTTGTGTTCATGTGATCTTAATTTTTTTCCTTATGGAATTGATTTGATGATAAGAACATAAGCATAAACAAAAGAATAATAATATAATGTCAAAGCAAGGAAAGGTCAATAATATAATCGAGGATATGAAGGATATCAAAGCAAATATTTCTCTTTATGAAGTTAGCAAATTAAAACAACAACAGAAAATTTTATTGAAATAGTTGAATGCAGTGACAACATCCCCTCTTCCTCCAACTGTTGTAGCTAAAGCTACTAATGGAATAGGAAAACCTCTGATTGACAATTCAAACAAGGTAAATGCTTCAAACTCTATTTTGATTAGTGATATATCTAATTCTCATACTCCTCCTTATCTTTTAACTTTTGAAATCTACATTATAAATGTTCATAACTATTTGATCGATTCTGGGGATTCATCCAATATAATTCCATATTCAATTTGCGAAAAATTAAATATCGCACCCCATAATTCATCAGTTAGTATAGTTCAATTGGATAGAACAAATTATAAAGCCTTAGGAGAGATTAACTCGGTAATTATTATATTTTCATGAAATCCAAAAATTGCTTAGATTATTGATATACTAGTTGCAAACATCCCTAAATTTTATGGTTTATTTCTTAGTCGAGATTGGTCTGAAAAATTACATAGATATTTTGCAACAGACTAGTCTCGTATGTGGCTCCCATATAATGAAAATCCAAACCAAATTATAGTCAGTCATGAAAAACATATGAATTAATCAGTTACAGACCTTGGTGAAGAAAATGAGCCCATAACATTTTGGGAAATTATTCTATAGATTCATTCTTAGGAAATTTCAATGTGCAAAGTTCACCTTTTTCAGTCAAATCTGTTAAATCACAAGTTTAAATTTTTTCTCAGGATGATTCCATTAGATGCTTCAATTTCGAAGAGGAAAATATAGTCCAATCTTCGTTTTTCAAACATTATTTTGATGAATCAATATCCAATGATGGAGCAGGAGTAGGATGCACACTTATTAGCCCAAAAGGTGAGAAAACCATGCTAGCTTGTATGCTAGAGTTTGAATGCACTAACAATATTGTTAAATATGAGGCATTGATTCAAGGTCTTTGAAAAGAAATTAGTCTCGATATACAATATATTAAGGTGTTTAGAGATTCAGACATTGTGGTAAGACAAGTGTGAAATATTATTCACTAACTCTCAATTCACTTAAAACATTACCAATCTTTGGTTCAGGACCTCACATCACATTTTATTGCATTCAATATCTCTCATATTCCTAGATCACAGAACACCAATGCCGACCAATTAGCTAATGTTGCCTCCAAGCTTATTCCACCTGAAGATTTTAGTCCTGAAATATTCTCTATTAAATTAATTTTATGACCATCTATACTAGATAATGTTACTAGTTGGAAGGTTTTTAGTGACGATAGTGATATTTTAATTTTTCTTAATTCTAAGAAAACATATGATGATCAAATTATGGATGAAGATGAACATGATAATAAAATCAAGCAACACACTGATAAAAATATTTTTCCAAAATCCATGGTCAAGCTTGAAGATTTATATGATTTAAAATATAGATTCAAGAAAATCAACAATTCTAAACTACAAAGTTCTACTCTAAGGTATAATTTATTTAACTTAGGATTTATTGATTTACATCAATATATAAATATAGGGCTTAACCTTTGAGTGGAAGAAAGAATGTTTTCATTTCATTATTGAAAAGATACAAAGACATTTTTGCATGGGATTACCAAGAGCTTAAAACTTATAACCCATCAATCATTCAACATACTATTCCTATGGTACCTGATGTTAAACCTATTCAGAAAAAGCTCAAGAAAATTCATCTGAACTTGGAAACCCAAATAAAAAATGAATTAAACAAATTATTGAAAGCCAAGTTCATTTTTCCTGTTAGACATTCAAAATGGGTTTCTAATTTAGTACCTGTTAGGAAAAAGAGTGGAGATATTTACATTTGTATCGATTTCATAAATCTGAAGAAAGCATGTCAAAAGGACAATTTTCCTTTACCATCAATGGAACAAGTTTTAAAATTAGTGGCAGGTTCTGAATTAATGTCTTTTTTAGATGGAGTTTCAGGGTATAACTAGTCTTTGGTTCATCCAGAAGATCATTTGAAAACAACATTTCGAACCAAATGGGGAACTTGTGCATATCAGAAGATGCCCTTCAAGCTAATTAATGCAGGAGCCACATTCCAGAGAGCCATGGATTTTGCATTCAAAGTATTGATAAATAAAACAGTGGTAGTATACCTTGATGATATAACCATATATTCAAAAGATAGAAACAATCACTTGCATGACTTAAAGAAGATATTTGAAAGATGCAAGAGATTTGGGATCTCTCTTAATCCAAGGAAGTCAATTTTTCTTTAAGTGAAGGTAAAATCATAGGTTTTATTTTATCAAAGAATGGAATTTGTATTTATCGAGACATGACTAAAAAATTTTTAGAAATTCAACTACCACATAACAAGAAATCAATGGAATCCTTTTCAAGACAGATAATTTTTTTCAAAAGATTCATTCCATATTTTTCACATACATTTCTTCCACTACAAAAGATGATCAAGAAATATACATTGTTGGAATGGAGAGAAGAAGAAAACGAAGCTTTTCAAATCATCAAACAAGTAATTGTTGATGCTCCTTCTCCTTCAACTCCTAATTTTTCCAACGATTTCATTTTATACACCTTTGCCTTAGAACTATCATATGCAACAGTCTTAACTCAACTAGGTGATAAAAGAACTAGAAACCCCAATTGTTTTTTTCAGTTCTAATTTTCAAGGAGCTGAATTAAACTATTTAGGAGTCAAAAAATAGGCATTTGCAGTTTATAAAGCGGTCAAATATTTTCGACCATTTCTTTTGAAAACTCATGTGAAGGTAATAGTTCCTTTCTTATCAGTCAATCAAATTATTATACAGAAGGATCTAGGAGAAAAAAGGGCCAATTGTTTAAAATTAATGCAAGAATATGATTTAGAGATAAAACCCACTAAAATTGTAAGAGGTTGGGGATTTTGCAAGTTGATTACAGGAATGAATGACACATCACCAGATGAGGTAACAACTAGTATTGAACATTTTACAGAGGTACTCAATATTAACTCTCAATCTCAATATGTTGATTTAATCTTTTATTTAAAAAATGATCATGCTCCACAAAATTTGGATTTCAAAAGAAAACGAGCATTAATATTGAAAGCTAATCAGTATCAATTAGTCAATGATGTGTTATTCAAAAAAAATTTTGACTATGTCTTGCTCAGATGCTTAGAGAAAACATAAATACCTAATGTGCTCCAGGAACTTCATGATGGACCAACAAGTGGACACTTTGGTGGAGACATCACACACATAAAATTTTACAGGCAAGATTTTATTGGCCAACATTATTCAAATATGCACACAATTACGTCAGAAATTGTAAGATTTTTCAAACTGCAACAAGAAGAAAAAGAAAAGCCACAATGCCACTTCAACCAATATATATGGAAAAACCTTTTGAACAATGGGGACTTGACATAATAGGTGATATTATTCCTCATTATTATAAATAACACAAATATATATTGACTGCCACAAACTATTTTACAAAGTGGGTAGAAGAAATACTTCTTAAGATGTAATATCCAAAAATGAAATAATGCATCGATACAAAAACATAATATTTGTAACATAGAAAATGTACATGTAATTTTATGGTCAACACAGATATAGACAAAATAGCTGAGCCATTTTATTCATAGGATAAGATTCAGTTACAACAATGTACACAATATAAGGTAATCTAGCCAAAGAGATGGCCTAGAATAACCCTAAAAAGATGCCAAAGTAGGCACTGCGTAACTAGAGAGCTGTTGGAAGTAAATATTGTGTTGTCTTTTCAACAGATAATGAATATATGACTACGGGATGAAAAGGGAAATGCAGATCTACAGAAATCTGGAGCTCTGATGATGCCAAGATTCTAGATCTGGGGTTTATGATGTGTTGGGGTTCCTATGTTTTGTCCAGATTGGCTAAACCAAAAGATAAGACAACATCAAATCGCTTTGGGATTCAAGGATCTAGCCTTCCTGAATCCAGAGAGGGATCTCTCTATGAATGAGCTTAAAGATGTGATATTTAAAACCTGAAATGTGATATTAGGCTAGTTATGAAGAGATTGGGTTTTGTTTTGTTTGTTTTGGTTGGGCAAAGACATGATGAAGGTGAAGGCAGTTTCAAAATGAAGGGTGAAGGTGTCTGTAGGCGAAGGAATGATTTGGCTGACAGAAAGGCAAAGACAGTTTTAACCCATTGGGCTATGGAGTTATAGGAGGATTTTAATTGGACAGCAAGGTTCAAACAGGATGCATGGGGCAAGTCACTTATGTCAAGGGATCTCTTAAGGCGATTTTATGGAATGAAACAGATAGGAAATGAAGAACAAACAAATGAAAAAATAGTGAAACAACCTAAGATCAAGTAAGTTCTTTTAAAATATCTTGCTTCAGCATGTACTTAAAGAAAAACATAAGAGTATTATAAGATCAGGTTAGTACCTCTAAACTAGCCTGCATTGAAGTACTTTCAGTTAGAGAACATTAAAAAACAGTTTGAACAGCTTAAGATCAGGTAAGTGCCTCTAAACCACCCTGCTTTCAGCATATTCAAATAAGAAAAACATAAAAGTATTCTGAGATCAGGTTAGTTCCTTCAAACTGGCGTGCATTGAAGTAATTTTAGTTAGAAAACATTAAAAAATAGTTTGAACAAATTAAGATCAGGTAAGTGCCTTTAAACTACCCTACTTTCAGCATATTCAAATAATAAAACCACAGATAACAGTGACAAAGAGAAATTTAGATCAGGCAAGTGCCTTTAAATCGACCTGCATTGATGTACTCTTCAAAGAGAACGTTCAAATGAAGAAAACATAGATAATAAAGCTTTCAGTAAGAGTAGGGTACTGTTGAAAGTAAATCCTAGCTCTATGTTTGCTGCTCTTTATCAGAGAAAGTGAGAAAAGTGAAAACATCAAGAAAAATAACAATTGATAGTGAGGAACACATCACCATTGACATAAATCAGGATCCCATAAATCAGCAGCTTGTATTTGATGTTTCAAACTAGTTACAACAAGCAAGCCCAGTGGGTCTCTACAACTTCAAACTTCTCATATCAGCTTCTGTATCTTCAAGTGGCAAACAGGGCATCAGGAGCTTCAGAGACTATTACATGCGTTCAGATGTCTAGAGACCAACATTTTCTCATCTTCTACAGAAGTATTTATAGACGAATGAGGAGGTAGGATCTGATAAAAGATCTCCTGGGTCAATTAATACAGATGGATGACTCTTCAGCCTTTGAAGGGCTTGATGAAGTAATTAACAGATAATCTGTCTGCATTAAATTGAGGTATATTTATGAATTGAGTTCGGTGGGAGCCTTTGTTGACTTTTGAGGCTCGGTGTCATGCTTGAAGTAACTCTGTTGCTGCTTCCTGAGGTCTAATGATCGAAAATATTAGCTTTCGGGCTGCTTTTAATCTTTAAAATAGTTTTGCCGACAATTAGAGATAAGATCCTTGAGTAATATTAATTTTTCGGCTATCTTTGGGAAAAACACCTCTTGTTTGTAATAATGACTAAGCCTTCTTTAATTACCATGAGGCTGCAGTTTCCCTTTGGGAGCTGGAGAGGTTTATTTACTTCAGTTCAGTGTTTTCAATCTTTTGTTCTGGTAAAAATTGATACTCTTTAACTGTGATTTAAAAACACAGTGTCTTGTTGATGTGCAAGCCGCGCAGGGGAAATATGGATCTTGAACCCTATGATCGACTTTCCTTTTATAAAGCAATGGTATGGGAATCGTCATCCCCAGCCCTCGGCCCTTTCTTTCAACATAATGGAAAACCTTCATTACCTGCAAAATCCAACAAATATATCATAAAATCCTACGTTTTTGGGTTTACTGCTTCAGAGGTGTAGGATGAGAGCAGAGCCGTTGGATGGCATCATCCAACAGTTGAGAATCATTTAGAAATAGTCAAAGGAGATTGGAGGAAAAGAATAGATCAGAACTGTCGATCGCGCGTAGATCAACTGTGGGGATTACGAGTTGGAATCCTCTTGGCGGAAGGTGGAAAGCGATGGTATGAAGCGAGATTAGATCTGGGCCGTCTGATATGGACACGTGGACAGTCCAGATCCAATCGAAGGATCGCAATCGGTGGGAGGAAAATAAGGGTGCGATGAAAATCTTCGATGCGATTGCGTGATCAGGAGGGCCAATGTGATTGAGCGATGACCGTTGATCTGAGGATCAGATCAATGGCGGGGAATGAATCAGAGGGATTGGTGATCGGGGGGACAAACATTGCGATGCGATTGAAACCTTGCGATTGAAACATTGCGATGTGATTGAAACATTACGATGCGATTTGCGCGGGCCGTTGATCAGCTTTAGATCAACGGTCAATATCTTTTGATTTTTTCGCACCGGTGGAAAACCTTTTAACACTTTATAAAACCCAAATTTTTTCGAATAATACAAAGTATTTGGTGGATCGGGCGGAATATATATATAAGGAAAATAGGCGTCCGTCTGCGGGGCCTTTGGGCTTTATGAACTGTGATATGGGCGTGGCGTATTAAAACAAGGGCCAATCACAATCGGGCCATCGGGCCGAGTCTTTCAATCAACCCATTAAAACATTTGCGATGCGATTGGCACCCGGGATCTTTAACACTTGGTCCCGGGGAAAAGTCACATTAAATGAAAAGGCGGGGAAAAAGTTTTATGAATAAGTCCTAATCACATCGGAAAGTTTCGATGCAACCTTTTCAATCAACCCATTGTGTACTCTCCGATTGCGATTGCACGATCGGTCTTTTTAATCTACCCATTTGAAATATTTCAACACGTGACTTTGATTTTTTAGTTAAAACTTTGGAAAAGTGGGTTTTGAGACTTTACAAAGGAAAAATGGATCGGGCATGAAATATTTACAAGGTTTAAACGTTGGGTTGGGCCCACATTTAATATCAAAAATCATATAATCAGAGGATAAAAGCACAAGGCTTAATTGCATTGGAAATTCGGAGGATGTGAAAACAAACTGGTGCGCTGAGTTTTTGCGATGCGATCGGGAAGGTTTATATAGAAGAGTTGATCGCATCGGGAAAAAAGGAACACAGGACTTGCGCACCATCGAAAGTTTTCGATGCGATAAGCACTATATGGGTTCAGCGCTTGGTTTTTATGACAAGTGCACACGGTGGGGAAGTGGTTGAGACTTGGCCCAAAGGGGCTTAACCTCTTAATACAAAAATAGGTTTTTCCATTATTTTTAATGGTTTTCAAAGGGTTTTGGGGTTTTCGCTATAGTTAAAAAAGGGGTTTTAAACTATGCAACAATGAGTTTCATGGATGGAATAAGGGGAAACATGAAAAAGAGGAATTTTACGGAGGAAAAGGGACACAAATGAAGGTTAGTTTCTGAATGGAAGAAGGGGAGGGAGGGGATTTTGCAGTAGTCTTTGTCATAGAATGTTTAGCAAAAATTTTGAGTTCTGGAGGGAATCAGCAGTGAAATTTTTTTAAACATGAGCATGAGATCTTCCACAGGCTTCAAGAGATAAAATTTTGGCCATGAAAGTGCTTCTTGAAGACTGAACAATGTTTTGGCCACCTTTTGATAGGACAAACTTTACAGATGGTCAACAGTGGCTCCACTTGGGGATGGTGCCTTCTTGAAGGCATCAAGAACTTCAGACCTGCATTCTCTGGGAGGCTGACCTGTGCCTGATCCATTGGGCTGCCCTTCCTTTGCTGGGATGATCTTCTCTGAAAACATATTAGCAGCTATGAAAAAGAATGGACCTTCATCAATACAAACTTTCTACTTACCCAATATTACTGATCTAGCATTTTTTCTTCATCAGAGTGCACTTGGATTGGAAAACTCTTTTCACATCATTTTATTCTTTTGAAAGCATGAAATCTAATCTATTTCTATTCCTTATTTTTCCATGGACTCAGATTAAATAGTTGATCCCATATGATTCTCTACCTATTCTATCAATATGTTAGGATTAAATAGTCTAACATATTTTTTATTCTCTAAGTTCTACAACATAAATTTAAAAAGCCTTCAAGTCAAGATTAAACAGTCTAACTTGATGCTATTCTATGGCATAAAAACAAGCTGCACATAGACATTTATTTTGTAGAAAATTTAAAACAAAATGGAAGGCTTAAGATATGAAAATTTCTTATCATGGCCTTCTCTTTTTACAGCTCTGTTTCGACTCTTGTTTGAGTTGTTTCTTCCTTTTTCTCTGGTTCAGATTTTGAGCTAATTCGAACCAGATTTACTTCTTTTTGACTCAGAAAAATAGAACAGATTTGAGTCATCTCTCTTTTGGAAACTTAGGTTCAGATTTTGAACATGTTTGAACCTTTAATTTCTATCCTAAACTATCTATTGATAAGCCAAGATTGAACAGTTTGGAAAATCGAATTCACTACCCTATCAACAGAAAATTTTAAAGCTAATCAATCAAGTTTAGGTCGTTTGACCAACTAGAAGTGTGTTATTTAGGAGTGGCATTTAAGCTTGCACACTTTCAGATTTGTTTCTCTTTTTTGGTATGGGGCTATACCTTTTTGTTTTCACAATCTGCCCTCTTTTCTTTCCTTTTTATTGTTTTTGTACTTTTTCTTTTATGAGACTGAATAAAGAAAATGTATTTATAATGGGAGTGAAAGCTTTAAAATCGAACTCAGCAGTAGTAATGCTTAAGGATCCTGCCATTGACAGGACCCCCAAACAAATCTGTGCCATCTAACTCTTGTAGAAAGAAGGCATTTGGACCAATGGTGGACTGAATGATGTAAGGACCTTGCCAAAAACTGTCAAATTTTCCATGTTTGCCCTTATCCTCTCTTCTGGAATCCCATTTGAGTACCTTATCTCCAGTGTTGAAAACACAAGCCTTTTTTCTTTTGTCAAACAACTTCTTTATGTTTTCTTGCACTTTCTAAGCCCTATTGTAAACCTCTTCCCTTGTCTGCTGGAGATGTATTGTCTGACTGATCCTCCTAATCATGTTGTCCTCTTCTGACTGTATATATTGGATTAATTTTATTACTGGTACACCTAGGCTGGTAGGAAACACTGCATCTACTCCATAAAAAAGCTGGTAAGGGGACATTCCAATGGACCTTTTTGTGGTCAATCTGTCTGCCCACAGAGAATGCACCAACTTGTTATGCCATGATTTTTTATTTTCTTCAAGAAGCTTCTTGATGATGGTCACCGAAATTTTATTTGATGATTCTTCTATCCCATTACCTTGAGGGTAGTAAGTAGTAGAATGACCAAGGGTAATTAGATACCTGTGACAAAAATCAATCATCTTTTTGGAACAAAAAGCAGCAGCATTATCAGTAATAATTTTCTTAGGGCATCCGAATCTAGACAAGATATGGTCTTCAAGGAATTTTATAATGACAGAATCTGTGGCATTCCTAGAAGGGATGGCTTCAATCCATTTCATGAAGTATTCAGTGGCTGTGAGAATACATTTGTGTTGGGCAGACAAAGCAGGATGGATTTCCCCTCTGAAATCTAGGCCCCACTGTTGAAAAGGAGCTTCAACAATGATAGGTTGTAATGGTAAAGGAAGAAGTTTTCCTTTGCCTTCAAAAAATTGGCATTTGTGACAGGCAACTATCATTTTATGGACATCCTGGAAGAGGGTGGGCCAGTAATAGCCAACTCTAAGGATTTTATTGGCTGTGGTTTTCTAGTAAAGATGACCTCCACACTCTCCTTCATGGAATTCATGTTTGATCTTTTCTGCATCAACTTCAGGAAAACATTTAAGCAATAAACCATCAACATTTTTCCAATATAAACATTCATTTAAAATGCAATAGTTCCTAGCTTTCAACTTTAAAAACCTTGCCTTTGTTTTTGATAAATCAGGAGGAGCATTAAGATTTGCAAGCACATACAAGATATCAGTGTACCAAGGTGAGTTTTGAAACTACTCTTCGACAGTGGCAGCAGGTAATTCTTCCTGTTCATCCAAGGCATCTACCATGTTAATGTTAAGGGCTTGTAGATTAGATTCAACCATTAATTGAGCTAAGCCCTGACCTTTAATAAGCTTGGTTGGTCTGATTTCCAAATCATACTCTAATATAGCAGTAATCCATTTGCCTCTCTTTCCATTTGGGTCTTGTGAAAATATGTCTTTTACCACTATATTAGGTACATAGGCAATGATGTGGGAATGTAGAATATACACCCTAAAGTCCTTTAAGGCTTTTACCAAAGCATAGGCCTATTTTTCCATTATGTTATATTTCAAGGGTGCATCCATTAAAGCCTTGCTAAAAAAAGCAATGGGTTGTTCCTGTCCCTCTGGGTTTTTCTGCAACAGGACTGCTTCCACAGTATGTTCTGAGGCAAAGGAGAAAATAAGGAACTCCTTTGAAAAGTCTGGGTTGATTAGGATTGGTGCCCGGGTGAGTGCATGTTTTACCAATTCGAAGGATTTTTTGGTTTCTACAGTCCACTTTACTCCTACTTATTTCTTGAGCATATTAGTCATGTTTCTAAGGAGCTCTGCTAAGTTGGGAATAAACCTCCTCAAGAAGTTAATCTTTCCAATAAAGGACTGCAATTCTTTTATGTTCCTTGGTTGGCTAATCTATAGTATTCCCTCAACTCTATTTGGATCTATTTTAATCCCTTCTTCTGATATGATATGGCCAAGGAGCTTACCTTCCTGAAGGCCAAACACTGTCTTTTTGGGATTTAAAGATAACCCAAACCTTCTCCACTTTTCAAGGACCTTTCTTAAATGTTTCAGGTGCTCCTTATCAGATTTGGAATAAAATGTTATGTCATCAAGGTAAATTACAATGAAGTTCCCTATCTCCTCTGAAAATGCAATGTCCATGGCCCTTTGGAAAGTGGCCCCAGCATTCATTAATCCAAAAGGAATTTTCACATACATGAAAGTGCCCCAAGGAGTGGTGAAAGATTTCTTGAGTTGGTCTTCTAGGAGTACTAAAATCTGTTTATACCTTGAAAAACCATCTAACAGAGAAATCCACTTCGAACCAACTACCCTTTGTAGAATGTGTTCCATTTTGGGTAAAGGGTAATTGTCTTTTAGGGAGGCTCTGTTAAGGTTTCTGAAATAAATGCACAATCTAATTTCTCCTGTATTTTTCCTCATGGCTACAAGGTTAGAAACCTAATCTGAAAATCTCATAGGAACAATGATTCCTGCCTCATACATTTTCTTGATTTCGTCTTCTACTAGAGGCAGTTGTATTGGATTAATTCTATGCAGTTTTTTCTTAAAGGGTTTTTGGTTTTCTTTCAAAGGGATCTTGTGCTGGATGATTTCTGTATCGTAGGCTTTCAAGTCTTCATAGCTCCAGGAAAACACATCGAAAAACTCTTTAAACAAGTCAACGTATTTCCTTTTCATGTCTGGTGGCAAGGACCTAGCTAATTTAATCATTTTAGGCTGATCCTTGGTGCCTATGTTGCATTCCTCAACCTCAGACTTTGTGTATTCTATGGTGGGCTTCTTTGCTACAACGTTAAAATCAAAGAGGTCTTCTAACAGTGCTAGCCCCCTAGGTATGTTCTTGTCCTTTGACGACAATACCTCAATGTATTCATTTTCTGTGTCCTTGTATTCTTCAGTATGAGTTTCAAGTTTTTTAGTTAACATGTTGATTTCTACGGGACCAGATGGTTTTTCCTTTTTAGGGGAATTTTTGTTTAGGAAATTTTCATCGGATTTAGAATCTGAATCAGATAACTCAAATTCATTCCTGCCCAGCAGAAAATCTTCTAGCTATTTGTCACCCTCAAAGACCTGCCAATATTTTTCATTATCCAGCACAGCTGGTCTAAACTTAATTTGAGTTGTACAATCTTTGGTTTCAAATGGTGTTAAGCATGTTCTAGCCACAAAAGCTAAATTGTGACGCCAATATTTCTTTTTCTTGGAACAAAAATCAATTTGGACTCCTCAAAAGTTTCTAAAAGGTCCATGACATCGTTTCGGTAAGCTCTAAGTCTGGGATGATTTGCGTTATATTCCCCATTGACTTGCTTAATGACAAGTTCTGAATCCCCATACACATTAATTCTTGTGGCTCCTAACTTTTTTAATAGATGTAAGCCTAAGAGAAGGGATTCATATTCTGCTATGTTATTGGAACACTGAAAGTTTAATTTGCAGGAAATGCTTTCTGTGCGGTTGTTTTCAGTGTTGGTAATCCAGGCACCTGCACCAGCATTGCTCTTAGTGCATGACCCATCAAAATACATACTCCACAGAGGACTATTTTCGATTTCCTCTTGTTTATTGTCTTCTTCAACCAACGTTCTCAACGGTTGTTGTGAAATCTCAGCACTTAGTTATATTTGTTTCACCTCCTCAAGTTTTTCATGGAGTTGAGAGTGAGGGGCAGTCTGTTGTTTTCCATCTTGGCTTTGTTCACTCTGGTCTATTGTTTCAATGCGTTGTTCCAAAGTTTCTCTCTCGTTTTATTCCATATCTAGAAATGTATTTATTTCTAGATTAGGGGTCTCTAACTGTTTGGCTAAGTCGTTGTCTTCTAGTTCTGGCTTATTCGAGGATTCATCATGGTAAAGGATAAATGAATCCAGGTCCGTATGGACAGAATAAATGGGGGAATTTTCAGGGTTTTCAAGGCTACTGACCATGAATTTCAAGTGTGCCTCTCTGTATAGCATTCTGAGCTGGCTAAAGACAGGGATACTGGCATATGTCCCATCCATCTGCATTGTACCTTGCAGCTTGGCACCCCATGACCTTAATAACAACATGCCATACTTAGGAGGCACATCGGCCACCACAACATCCATAGCCATGTACTTGGCTGGGATTTGAGTCAAACTTACACAAAGGTCTTTGATTAGGCCAAGGAATTTCACTCTATTAGAGTCAAAAGAATATAAATCCTTGTAAGGTCTAGTTATTTCTAGCCCTAGCCTTTCCATTATCACCTTTGGCATAAGGTTGTGTGAGGCTCCAGAGTCATGCATAGGATTATGCAGGATTTTGTCATGGATATTAAGGCTGACATAGAATGGAGGTACTATCCCTTCTTGAAATTTCCCTTCAATTTTAGGACCAAAAATGAGTTTTGGATGGTCATCATTAAAATTGACTGTGTCATTATTATCCTCAATTTTTAAAGCCTTCAAAATTTGGGCTCTATATACACAATGGGCAGCTAACTCATTCAAGGGAACAGAAATTTTGATTTTTGAAATTTCCTGCTCGAGGCTGAAAGGAATTTTGTTTTTTGAAAAACTTGCCTCAGCCTTACTAGCTGCTAGATTATCAACAACATCATCTCACTGATTTGTTCTATTTAAGTTTGATAGAATGGTTTTAACATGAGTACTAACTGAAGTGTTAGTACTATTAAGGTCTGCATTCTGTTTTTCACTTTTTTTAGTGCATTTCTCTCTACCACTATCAGAAGTCACAGCTACTGTTTTGTCCTTTTGTTTGACAACTTTAGGTTTGGTTGCAGTGCTATTTTGTGAAGGTTTGTCAGAGGTTTTGGTGTTGGCATTTTTTTGACTGGCTTTGCTTCTAAGGTCATATTCTTTTTGGGATTCTATGAGGAAATTTTCCATGTTGAGAAAATAACCTTCATCATCATCTCTGTTGTCATCATAAGGGTTATAAAGACCTTGTTTTCTATCATAATGAACCTCAAAGTCATCATTATCTACTCCCAACATGTTGATATCATCTTCTTCTGTTATCTCATCTATTTTTTCAACCTCGCTTATATAGTTTTGATGAAAGGGAGGAGCGATCTGTTGATCATCTTCCCTAGGTCTGTTTGGAGGTTGGTTCCTTCTAAAATTCTAATTCTGGTTCTGGTTTTTGTTTTGAGGAGCATTTTGGTTTTGAATTGCTTGTGCTCTCTGAAGGATGTTCATTTTCTTCATCATCTCCTCCATCATTATTTCCATATTTGAGTTGGAAGTAGAATGGGCATTTTCCTCTCTAAAGGACACTCTCTTTTCAATTTTAATTCTTGCTCTCTTCTCCATCAAGTTGACTTCCACAGAAAGAGCACCCTTTTGCATATCTTCAAGAGTTGCAAAATCTCTCTCTCTCAGCTGATAGGCCATCTCAGGGTCAAACCCTTCAGGAAAATTGTTTAAAGTTGAGCCTTGTGGAGGTTTTAGTTCTGGGGAAAGTGCATTATACACTATTGAATCTAGTGCAATAAGCTTGCACACTTTCCCCAGTGTCTCTATGGAGATTCTTATAGTCAGAAAGGACTTGGAGAGGGTTTTTCTTTACTTCCCATTTGTTTAAGAATGTTTGATGGAAGGCTTGTAGATCATGGATACTTGGGGGGTTAAACCTTTGAACCATTTCCTCACTTCTCCCCCTAAGCTCTGAGAAAATAACCTAAGCTTGAAAGAATCATCATCAATTTCATTTCTTTCAAAGTAGTCATTCATCTTATCCACATGTTGTGATGCAGTTGTAGCATTGCTAGCATCATATAATGGAATTTTGGACTGATAGTCCTGTAGAAGATTGACTAATGGTGCAGGAAGAACTAAGGGAGCATACCATGTTGCCATGATATGTGGTGGAGGTGGATTTACAAGAGGTGGATTAACAAAAGGGAAATTGGGCTGAAGTGGAGTGATTTGAACAGTGGGTGTAGGGTGAGTAGAAGTGGATGGAACAGGAATAGACTGCTGAGTTGATGTTGGATGAGAGACACCTAAGTTGTGAAGAAAATGAAAATCAGGAGGTGTTGTTTCTCTGCTACCAAGAGGTTCACTTGTTTCCGGGGATGATAGTGAAGACTCAGAATCTAACTGATCTAAATCACCAAGAGACCTAGTTCTAAATGGATTTACTAAGTCAACTTGAGATTTTTGTAGAGCTGAAATATTTTCAGGGACTGAATTAGCTCTCAAGGGTGATCTGAAAACAGTTGATAAATTAATCTTAAGAGTCTTCCTAAGGATACTTTCTGGGTTATCAACTATCTCAGGTGGAGAAGGGTCAGGATAGGCTCTAGTGTGAATATTTCTAGGAGCCACTATGTTGTGTTTCTCAGACCCAAATAAACAAGACAAGTTCAACTAGGTATGACAAATTTTAAGAGGTTAACCAGTCTGTTTTGCAAAAAAAAATTAATCCTGTAGTCTTCTGACTGAGTTTGAAAGATATTATAATGATAAGGGTTCTTCCCAGTGGAGTCTTAAGGTCTATTCAAAATTGTGGAGTCGCGAAGTGGAATTTTTTAGCCCCTAAGGAGGTAAAAGGTTTTATGGTCCACCACCATGTTTATTGGATACCAATCTGAAATATTTTTAGGTTTTTCTGAGTTATTTTTCAGTTGTGTGGTTTCTAAGAATATCCTAAATCTGTTTCACAACTTAGCTACGGTTACAAGACAAAGACAGTCTACTCTTATGGCAAAGTCAGCTGATATTTCAAGGTTAGATAAAGACTTAGGAGAATCCTAGGGTTTGCCTAGTTTGTCACTAATTCAACAAAAGTTTTACCATAATTACTATTACTTGGTAGTGCTCAGAAAGGCTGCTTTTACTCTCAAGTTTTTATGAAGTTTTAAGGGAACCTAAGGTGCAAATTCAACTGAGCTCCCCAGCGGAGTCTCCATATTGTTGGGGTTCCTATGTTTTGTCCAGATTGGCTAAACCAAAAGATAAGACAACATCAAACCGCTTTGGGATTCAAGGATCTAGCCCTCCTAAATCCAGAGAGGGATCTCTCTATGAATGAGCTTAAAGATGTGATCTTTAAAACCTGAAATGTGATATTAGGCTAGTTATGAAGAGCTTGGGTTTTGTTTTGTTTTTTTTGGTTGGGCAAAGACATGATGAAGGTGAAGGAAGTTTCAAAACGAAGGGTGAAGGTGTTTGCAGGCGAAGGAATGATTTGGCTGACAGAAAGGCAAAGACAGTTTTAACCCATTGGGCTATGGAGTTATAGGAGGATTTTAATTGGACAACAAGGTTCAAACAGGATCCATGGGGCAAGTCACTTATGTCAAAGGATCTCTTAAGGCGATTTTATGTAATGAAACAGATAGGAAATGAAGAACAAACAAATGAAAAATAGTGAAACAACCTAAGATCAAGTAAGTTCTTTTAAACTATCTTGCTTCAGCATGTACTTAAAGAAAAACATAAGAGTATTCTAAGATCAGGTTAGTACCTCTAAACTAGCCTGCATTGAAGTAATTTCAGTTAGAAAACATTAAAAAATAGTTTGAACAGCTTAAGATCAGGTAAGTGCCTCTAAACTACCCCGCTTTCAGCATATTCAAATAAGAAAAACATAAAAGTATTTTGAGATCAGATTAGTGCCTTCAAACCGGCCTGCATTGAAGTAATTTTAGTTAGAAAACATATAAAAATAGTTTAAACAACTTAAGATCAAGTAAGTGCCTTTAAACTACCCTGCTTTCATCATATTCAAATAAGAAAACCACAGATAATAGTGACAAAGAGAAATTTAGATCAGGCAAGTGCCTTTAAACCGACCTGCATTAATGTACTCTTCAAAGAGAACGTCCAGATGAAGAAAACATAGATAATAAATCTTTGAGTAAGAGTAGGATACTGTTGAAAGTAAATCCTAGCTCTATGTTTGCTGCTCTTTATCAGAGAAAGTGAACAAAGTGAAAACATCAAGCAAAATAACAATTGACAGTGAGGAACACATCACCATTGACATAAATCAGGATCCCATAAATCAGCAGCTTGTATTTGATGTTTCAAACCAGTTACAATCAGCAAGCCCGGTGGGTCTCTACAACTTCAAACTTCTCATATCAGCTTCTGTATCTTCAAGTGGAAAACAGGGCATTAGGAGCTTCAGAGACTATTACATGCGTTCAGATGTCAAGAGAACAAAATTTTCTCATCTTCTACAAAATTATTTATAGAAGAATGCTTTAGGGTAAACTGCTTGGGTGGTTGGTTTTCGTATATCCCTCTCAGGGCTTTCCGATGCCCGAGGCAGACAGTAAGATTAGCTATGTTGTTCACAAAGATGGCATGAGCATGTTCATATTAGCTTGAAATATCTTGAAGGAATACAATAGAGAATTACCTCCTTGACAAATTTAGAATCCTTTGGAGAGCGCTACGCAGCAAAGCAAGAGTCCTTCTTCACCGGCTCCAAATCTGAGTCCTGCAATCAGTCAAAGCACCCACGTAATTTCTAATATAACAAGTATTCTATCAATTAAATCAATAATAAACATCTAGATTATACACATCTGAGCCATTCATATCATACTAAGAAAATATTGAAACAACAATATAACATTAAGCATCGAATGGACAAAACAAACATAGTTCTATTGATTTTGAAAGAAGGAGGATTACAACCATCAGTTGTACCAAGCCCTCCTCAGTCTCCCAATCTCTCTTCTCTACCAAGTGAAGAAGTCCAAGCCAACAAGCTCTCTAAGAGCCTCTTTGACTCTTGGCCTTCACAATGTCACACTTTTCTCTATTCCACAAGTATGCAAGAACTTTTGAGCAATCCTTCGACCTTCAATTAAGAGCCTTCAGCTCCTTCTTATAGGAGAGGGAGAAAGCCATGGTTGCCCTTCTCTTTCCACTAGTTTGGAATGGAAAAGGCTTAGATGTTTCCTTGATCTCCATGCTTTTGCCTCTCTTGGAGTTCAGTCTTCTATGGCAATGACCAATAATGAACTGGTGCTTCTGCAGTTTCCTTTGTGCACTGACTCCTTTGTGAGGGAAATTCGGAGATTCAAATCTTTCTCTGCGCTCTTTTCCCAATTCAAACTTAAAACACGGGTAATGCGTCTCTCCAGTGTAAAAAGAGCGTTGCCCTAGCCACTAACGCGGCCAATGTATTTCTTGTCTGCGTTATAACGCTCTTGTTATGTTCTATATATGCATTACCCTGGCAGAAATAGGTTTAATTTAGGTCTTTGTACTTCTTCCATATTTGTCTTCCCCTCTGAGCTGATGAGGAGGTATTTTAACCTGTAACAAAGAATGAGGAGGTAGGATCTGATAAAACATCTCCTGGGTCAATTAATACAGATGGATGACTCTTCAGCCTTTGAAGGGCTTGATGAAGTAATTAACAGATAATATGTCTGCATTAAATTGAGGTACATTTATGAATTGAGTTCAGTGGGAGCTTTTTTTTACTTTTGAGGCTCAGTGTCATGCTTGAAGTAACTCTGTTGCTGCTTCCCGAGGTCTAATAATTGAAAAGATTAGCTTCTGGGTTGCTTTTAATCTTTAAAATAGTTTTGCCGACAATTAGAGATAAGATCCTTGAGTAATATTAATTGTTCGACTGTCTTTGGGCAAAACACCTCTTGTTTGTAATAATGACTAAGCCTTCTTTAATTACCATGAGGTTGCAGTTGCCCTTTGGGAGTTGGAGAGGTTTATTTACTTCAGTTCAGTGTTTTCAATCTTCTGTTCTGGTAAAAACTGATACTCTTTAACTGTGATTTAAAAACACAGTGTCTTGTTGATGTGCAGGCCGCGTAGGGGAAATATGGATCTTGAACCCTACGATCGAATTTCCTTTGATAAAGCAATGGTATGGGAATCGTCATTCCCAGCCCTTGGCCCTTTCTTTCAACATAATGGAAAACCTTCATTACCTGCAAAATCCAACAAATATATCATAAAATCCTCCGTTTTTGGGTTTACTGCTTCGGAGGCGTAGGATGAGAGCAGAGCTGTTGGATGGAATCATCCAAAGGTTGCGAATCATTTATAAATATTCAAAGGAAATTGGAGGAAAAGAATAGATCAGAACCGTCGATCGCGCGTAGATCAACGGTGGGGATTACGAGTTGGAATCCTCTTGGCGGAAGGTGGAAAGCGATGGTATGAAGCGAGATTAGTACTGGGCCATCCGATCTGGAAACGTGGACGGTCCAGATCCAATCGGAGGATCGCAATCGGCAGGAGGAAAATAAGGGTGCGATGAAAATCCCCGATGTGATTGCACGATCGGGAGGGCCAATGCGATTGAGCGATGACCATTGATCTGAGGATCAGATCAATAGCGGGGAATGAATCAGAGGGATGGGTGATCGGGGGGACAAAAATTGTGATGTGATTGAAACCTTGCGATTGAAAAATTGCAATGTGATTTGCACGGGCCGTTGATCAGCTTTAGATCAACGGTCAATATCTTTTGATTTTTTCGCACTGGCGGAAAACCTTTTAACACTTTATAAAACCCAATTTTTTTCGAATAATACAAAGTATTTGGTGGATCGGGCGGAATATATATATATAAGGCAAATAGGCACCCATCTGCAGGGCCTTTGGGCTTTATGAACTGTGATATGGGAAGGGCGTATTAAAACAAAGGCCAATCGCAATCGGGCCATCGGGCCGGGTCTTTCAATCAACCCATTAAAACATTTGCGATGCGATTGGCACCTGGGATCTTTAACACTTAGTCCTGGGGAAAAGTCACATGAAATGAAAAGGCGGGGAAAAAGTTTTATGAATAAGTCCTAATCGCATCAGAAAGTTTTGATGCAACCTTTTCAATCAACCCATTGTGTATTCTCCGATTGCGATTGCACGATTAGTCTTTTTAATCTACCCATTTGAAATATTTCAACACGTGACTTTGATTTTTTAGTTAAAACTTTGGAAAAGTGGGTTTTGAGACTTTACAAAGGAAAAATGGATCAGGCATGAAATATTTACAAGGTTTAAACGCCGAGTTGGGCCCACATTTAATATGAAAAATCATATAATCGGAGGATAAAAGCACAGGGCTTAATCGCATCAGAAATTTGGAGGATGTGAAAACAAACTGGTGCACTGAGTTTTTGCGATGAAATCGGGAAGGTTTATATAGTGTAGAAATTTTCTATTTTCCACCCCGGTTTTCAGTTTCACCTTATTTCTCCAAATAGTTAAATTCCCTTTCCCATATCCTTACATTCAACAAACTGGAAAATAATTTTTTGCTGAAAACACAAATTCTGGAAAATTTACAGAATGCTGGAAAATGAAGAAATAAAAATCAGCAAGCTCAATACAGTCATTCACAAATTTTAACACAGATATTTTTGGTCAACATGACCCTGGAAAAACCCCCTACAACTCTTGGGGAAAACAAGTTTGAGAGCTCCTTCTTATTTCTGGAAAATTCTTTTACAGAGAGGTGAAATATACAGAAAAAATTCCATCAAATTGATTACAGATTTATCTGGTTTTCTGTGCTTGTCTCTACTGAAATAGATTGAGATCTAGGGCTGAGATTGAGATATAGGGCTGAAATAGATTGAGATCTAGGGCTGAGATTAAATGTTCATTTAAATCTCACTTTCTATTTTTTTAATTCACCCCACTTTAATAAAGACCCACTTAGTCATTTATTTCCAAAGTCACTTTTCCTTTCTATTTTTACATTGACTTTATTAAAGTCACTTTAAAATTAGACTTTAGTAACTTTATCACTTAAAGTCACTTTTAAATTAGATTTGACTTTATAACTTTATAAAGTCACTTTAGTAACTTTATCACTTAAAGTCACTTTTTAAATTATATTTGACTTTATAACTTTATAAAGTCACTTTAGGAGAAAAATTAAATTCTTTTGGACACTTTTCCCTAGGCCAAAGATCAAAGCCTTAGGGAACCACCTGTCCTCTGGTAACCAAATTTAAACACTCCCTCTTACCGAGGAAGGTGTTCCTCACCACACCCATCTTGTCTCTGAAGTAGACATGCTTGCCCCATGGTAAGGCTTTGGTAAGAATATCTACAACCTGCTCATCAGTGGGAATATACTCAAGCTTCACAGCTCCTTTCTGAACATAGTCTCTGATGAAATGATATTTGATCCCGATATGCTTTGACATGTCATGAAATACTGGATTCTCCGTGAGTTTAATGCAACTCTGATTATCACAGTAAATCACTGAAGGTCTCAACGGCTGACCAAATAAGCCAAACAACATCTTGCGAAGCCAGATGGCCTCACAACTAGCTAGGCTGGCTGCCATATACTCTGCTTCCGCTGAACTCAATGCTACTGACTGCTGCTTTCGGCTGAACCATGACACTACTGCCGAACCCAACCCAAAATAGCACCCTGAAGTGCTCTTCCTATCAGAAGCACAACCTGCCCAATCAGAATCAGTGTAACCTGCCAATCTCACTCCATCCCCCTGCCTGTAGTCCAGACCATAATCCAATGTCCCCTGCAAGTACCGCAAAATGTGTTTTGCAGCCACCCAGTGAACCTTCCTAGGCTCACACATAAACTGACTCATCGTGTTGACTGCAAAACAAATATCTTGTCTAGTGTTGACCAAATACATCAAGGAACCAATCAGCTGTCTGTACAATGTGGGATCCACCAACTCGGAATCTGAAGCATGAAGCTTCTTCCAGTTGGTGATCATCGGTGTTAACATGGGTCTACAATCCTCCATGTGGAATCTACCAAGGATGTCCACAATATACTTCCCCTGCCCCAGGAAGAAATGCCCCTCCTCCTGCCACACCTCCAAACCCAAAAAGTAATGCATCAAGCCGATGTCCTTCATCTCAAACTCCGCCGCAAGATCTCTCTTGAAATGCTCTATGAGTCTCTCTGCACCTGTAATGACTAAGTTATCCACATACAGCACCAGAATGAGAGGCTCCTCACCAATCAAAATATAGTAAAGGTTCAGATCTGCCTCACTCTTTGTGAAACCCATCCCCTACAAGTATGTATCTATCCTGGAGTACCAAGCTCTGGGAGCTTGCTTCAAGCCATAAAGGGCCTTCTTCAGTCTGCACACATGGGAATCCTTCCCATGCACCTCAAAGCCCTGTGGCTGCTCAATGTACACCTCCTCCTGTATGAAGCCATTGAGAAATGCGGTCTTCACATCCATCTAGTGGATCTTCCAACCCATCTCTGCTGCTATCGATATAATGGAGCGGATCAAAGTATATCGAGCCATGGGAGCGAAGGTCTCCTCATAATCAACTCCCTCTACCTGGGAGAACCCTCTAGCCACAAACGTTGCTTTGAATTTCTCAATGCTGCCATCTGCAGTATGCTTTACCTTGTAAAGCCATCTGGAAGTAACCACGGATTTTCCCTCAGCCCTCGGCACCACTTCCCAAAAATCATTCTTCATGATAGAAGAATACTCCTCCTGCATGGCCTCTCTCCAGACCTACTGGCTAGCTGCCTCCTCATAGCTAGAAGGCTCAGAGTCAAGGATGCTGGTAGCCATTGCCTTATAGCTACAAAACCTCTCAGGTGGTCTGATCTCTCTAACTCGACTCTTAGGCGCAGCAACAGATGTGGCCTCTCTCAAGGTGTCCTGAAGCCACTTGGGCTTCCTCTTCCCTGAGCATACTTCTCCCATTGGAGAATGAAACTCCTCCTCATCATCATCATCAGGAGCCTAAACTCCTGACTGTCTGTATGTTGTCCTCCTTCTTGCACCTGAACCTGTAGAATCTGAGGTACCGTGTGAACTATCCATCAGTGGACTCCCTAGTGAACTGCTCTGCATGCTGCCCGAAGCACCACCCCTCTGACTCTGTGAGCCACTGCTCACTGACGGACCAGACATCGTCATAGATGTACCTCTGGATCCTCCTCATCCCTGCCCACTGGATCCCTGTGACTGACTCAGCTGCTGCTGAGGGTCTGGCTGATCCAGATACTCTAACTCCCGTGACCTCCTAAAGGCCCTATCCTCCTCGAAATTCACATCCCGCCTGACAAAAAATTTCCTCTGTGCAAGAATGTAAATCCGAAAGGCCTTTGAGGTCTCACTGTAGCCCACAAAGATACCCTTCTCTGCAGTGGGCTCTAGTTTGGTCCTCTTCTCCTTAGGTATGTAGGAGTATGTGATGCACCCAAAGATACGAAGATGACCAATAGCAGGCTTCTTCCCAGAAAAGGCCTCCTCTAGAGTCATGTGCCCCAAGGCACAATGCGGACTCATGTTCTGCAAATAAACAACTGTGTTGCAGGCCTCTGCCCACAAAAACAATAGCAACCCCTGATCATGTAACATGGCTTTGGCAGCCCCTTCGATGGATTTTTTCTTCCTCTCCACAACCTCGTTTTGCTGGGGGTTGTAAGGAATAGTGAACTCCCCCCTAATGCCTACCTCCACACAATAGTCAACAAACTCTCCAAGGGTGTACTCTCCTCCATTTTCTGACCTCAAGGAATTGATCTTCCGACATGTCTGTGTCTCCACAAGAGCTCTGAACTCCTGAAACCGCTTGAAGACCTCACTCTTGGTCTTCAAGAAATAAATCCAGGTCCTCCTAGAGTGATCATCAATGAATAAAACATAGTACTCATATCCACTCAAGGAAACATGAGACATCCAACCGCTCACATCGGAATGAATCAAATCAAGTATCCCAGTCGCTCTGCTGTCACTGCTAGGATAAGGGGATTTGGCAAACTTGCCCATCGCACATCCTCTGCAAGTATCAAAGTGATCAGTACTGAAATCTGGCACACCTATAGTGATCTCCCGCAAAGTCCTCAAGGCTCCATGATACATATGCCCCATCCTGCGGTGCCAAATCTCACACAGCTCAGAACTGCTAGCTCTGCTGTCAATGCTACTGCTCAATGCCAAAAGGGGCTGAAATGCAAACTTGTACACCTTTGCATGGCATACACCTATCACTCTAGTTGAATCAGCTGGAGCACCCCTGGGATACATCAGCACCTATCCACCCCTGAACAGTATCTCATATCCTCTGTCCTCCAAAGCTGAGACATATATGAGGTTCTTCCTCATCCCTGGCACATAAAGAACATCTGACACCTTCAAGGGAGGTTTAGACTCCCTCTGAAATGTCAGTGTTCCCACACCGACTGCTCTAACAACTCTGTCATCACCGAGTACTACCTCTATATCAGTGCCACTCTCTGAAAGCTCCGAGAAGTACTCACGGACTCCTGTCATATGACGTGAAGCCCCACTGTCCACATACCAGATACCCGAAGATGCTCCGCTAGTCGAGGGAAATGCATGCTCCCTCTAAACCTCTGTGGCAGGTAATCCTGCACTAGAGGACTCACACGCAATGAACCCAAACTCCCGGTCAAAGCGATCTGCAAAGTCCTCAACCTCTGCTGATGCTGCCATGCTCTGGTTCTTCCCCTTCTTCTTTTTCTTCTCCGGACACACAACTGCATAGTGTCCCATCTTCTGACAATTCCAACACTTCACCTTGGAATAGTCCTTTTGTGTGTTACCCTGTTTACCTTTACCTTTACCTTTGCCCCCACCATTGCTTGTGGAAGCCTGCTTCTTGCCTTTGCCTTTCTTGCCTCTTGCCAACAGTGCTACATCCTCATCCTGCTCAACTGGCTTGGCTGCCCCAAGCTGACCTTTCCTGATCTCTATCTGAATGCAATCATCCCAAAACCTCTCCCATGTGGGAAGGGTCTCACGTGCACAAACCCCATCAGCAAAGTTCATCCATGAACTAGGGAGGCCATTCATTGCTATCCGCACCAACTCAGTGGGTTGAATGAACTCTCCAATTGCTGCCAACTCATCTCTCACATTAGTAATCTTTGTGAGATATCCAGCTGCACTATCAATCTTACCCATCTTAATGGTTTTCAGCTTCTCCTTCAGGACCATTTTCCGGTTCTCATTGGTACTTTGGTAGAGATTGGACAATGTTGTCCACATCTCATGAGCATTTCTCTTTCCTCTCACATGAGGAATGTAATGGTCTTTGATTCCATCTAGAATCAATCTCTTACCCTTGTTGTTCTTCCTATTATATGCTGCCAACTGAGTAGCATCAATAGGCACATTAACAGGCTGTTGTGTGGTATGAACCATGATATCCCAGACTTATGCCTCCTCAAAGATACTCTGCATTCTCTCCTTCCAAATGCTGTAATTGGTATGCCCATCCAACCTATCCTCCACCCTCAATCCCAATGACATCCTGCTGTCCTAAAAATGAAAAATAACACTACTGCAGTAAAGATAAAAAATTTTGTTTGTGAAAAATCAGCTTGCTGGAATTTTCTGAGTGAAAAATCAGCAGGATGTATTTTTCTCCTTGCTGTCCCAAACTGCACTTTCAGCACTCAGCTCTAATACCATGTAGAAATTTTCTATTTTCCACCCCGGTTTTCAGTTTCACCTTATTTCTCCAAATAGTTAAATTCCCTTTCCCATATCCTTACATTCAACAAATAGGAAAATAATTTTTTGCTGAAAACACAAATTCTGGAAAATTTACAGAATGCTGGAAAATGCAGAAATAAAAATCAGGAAGCTCAAAACAGTCATTCACACATTTTAACACAGATATTTTTGGTCAACATCACCCTGGAAAAACCCCCTACAACTCTTGGGGAAAACCAGTTTGAGAGCTCCTTCTTATTTCTGGAAAATGCTTTTACAGAGAGGTGAAATATACAGAAAAAATTCCAGCAAATTAATTACAACTTATCTAGTTTTCCGTTCTTGCCTCTGCCTTGGAAAACGTGCCAAAACAATAAAATACTCAAAACAGAAATTTATTACAGAAAATGACAGTTCAAAAATTCGTGCCCAAAACTTAGCTGAACAGCCGTACGGATTGTACGAAATTTTCCAGCAAGCTGTCTTTCTCGAAAATAGTGCTGGCTGCCTCGATAAACATGCCCATCCACCTAGAAAATCGAGCCCCCTTGCTGTTGTACTATTCCTTGAAAAATGTGCTGCCTTTCCCCTTGAAAACCGTGCCTCAATGTCGCTGTACGAACAAATGTACATATTTCTGTGCTGCTGTACGGCCAAGCTGCCTCGGTATCTGTGCAATCTCTTACTGCCTCGAAAACCATGCCCTCCTTGCTGATGTATGGATTTGCTGAGTTTGCCTCTCCTTCACCTTCTCAAGCTCTCTTCAGAAAAAGTCTCCAGCTCTCCTTCTCTTCCTCTCTCAATCTGCTCATGAAAGAAAAAAATGACCTTTTCCTCCTTTTCCTCCTTTAACCTAATCCTAAGTGACTTTTGGGGAATCCCTAAATCCAATGGCTGAAATAGATTGAGATCTAGGGCTGAGATTAAATGCTCATTTAAATCTCACTTTCTATTTTTAATTCACCCCACTTTAATAAAGACCCACTTAGTCATTTATTTCCAAAGTCACTTTTCCTTTCTAATTTTACATTGACTTTATTAAAGTCACTTTAAAATTAGACTTTAGTAACTTTTTCACTTAAAGTCACTTTTAAATTAGATTTGACTTTATAACTTTATAAAGTCACTTTAGTAACTTTATCACTTAAAGTCACTTTTAAATTAGATTTGACTTTATAACTTTATAAAGTCACTTTAGGAGAAAAATTAAATTCTTTTGGACACTTTTCCCTAGGCCAAAGATCAAAGCCTTAGGGAACCACCTATCCTCCGGTAACCAAATTTCAACATATAGAAGAGTTGATTGCATCGGGAAAAAAAGAACACAGGACTTGCACACCATCGAAATTTTTCAATGCGATAAGCGATATATGGGTTCAGCGCTTGGTTTTTATGACAAGGGAACACGGTGGGGAAGTGGTTGAGACTTGGCCCAAAGGGGCTTAACCTCTTAATACAAAAATGGGTTTTTCCATGATTTTTAATGGTTTTCAAAGGGTTTTGGGGTGTTCTCTATAGTTAAAAAAGGGGTTTTAAACTATGCAACAATGAGTTTCATGGATGGAAGAAGGGGAAACATGAAAAAGAGGAATTTTACGGAGGAAAAGGGACACAAATGAAGGTTAGTTTCTGAATGGAAGAAGGGGAGGGAGGGGATTTTGCAGCAGTCTTTGTCATAGAATTTTTAGCAGAATTTTTGAGTTCTGGAGGGAATCAGCAGTGAAGAATTTCTAAACATGAGCATGAGATCTTCCACAGGCTTCAGAGATAACATTTTGGCCATGAAAGTGTTTCTTGAAGACTGAACAATGTTTTGGCCACCTTTTGATAGGAAAAATTTTACAGGTGGCCAACATGATAGTAACCCAAGATAACTTAGAAAGGATTTATCAGATCTATCAATCTAAGAGAATCACCCTCTTGGGGTTTCACTATACAACTACTAGGCATGTAGATCTAAAGCTGGATCTGACAAATAGATGGCTGCAATATGCCACGAGATCAGATCTAAGATTGAAGGGCTAATCCCTTCACTAGATCCTCAAGCTAGAAGCTCGAGATCTAGCTCCTCAATCCTCCTCTGAATATTATGGCTACTGCTACACAACTGCTCATAAAAATTGCGTTGTAAAGGAAGGAGGCTCTCTAGCTTACTGCTAAGATATGAAATGTAGCTCAGGAATTATGGAAATAATGTGTACAATGTGAAGGAATGGTCCTCCACTAGATTAATAGCTGAAATGCTAGCAACTTCCCTTCTCCATGGGATCTAAAAGAATCGACTATGTAATTCCTGATGGGATTGCTACTGCTAGGAGATAAATAATAGATGGCCTGATGCTTGATATAGATCTGAAGCACTGGAAGGATGATCTTGTAGCTCAAGGTGATATTATGAATCCTTCATCGATTCCTCAACTAAAATATTGAAGGACAACCTCCTCCTCTCAAACTAATCTTCAAAAATGTGCAATTTATGAATATGGATGTTCTGCAAAAATTAGGAAAAATATGGCACCAATGCCTGATGATGAATGAAGGACAATACTCTTTCAAGATCTACTCAATGAAATAGGTGGGATTCCTAACCAGGAACACCCAGTGCTAAACAGCACTTGCAATCTTAGCTAAACAACCAAAGAAAGCATGGAATGTTAAAGGACAACTCCAGATCTAAACAGATCATACAACAATAATAATCTCCAACATGGCTTCTATTTTTCCTTCATCTTCATTATATAGTTTTTTAACCTTCTCATGCCTTGGCCCACCTCATAAATTCATTGTACATGTGGACACAGGTCTCCATGTTGACTGCGTTGTCTCTTCATGATCTTCATCATGTGTGAATGTACTTATCACCCTCTCCATCATGTGTGCATTAATGCACCACTTCCTCCATCATCTCATCATAAATTCTCTTTGATATTACCTTTGATTCCTTCCAAGGTCTTAGTTGACTGCTTCAACCTCCATGATCTTTCTCATTAATAAGACATGATCTCCACTCCTTTCACATTAAGTAGTTGCTCCACTACTCCATTATTTAGATCTAGATATGAAATATCCACATACACACATAAAAAGTGGATTTTATTTATCTTTGGGGTTTGTGGGTCCCTGCACCCTCTTATTTACTTAATTAATTATGGAAATTAAGAACTCTAATATTCCAAATATCATGTGAGAATTTAGGAATATTACAGTCCTCCTCGGAAATTTTTTTCTTAAACTCAAGCAACTGCAAAAGTGGATGCTATAGCAAACATCCTCCATCCAAATGGCATCCTCATGTGGAAGTCCTTCCCATCTGTCACAATGCATGTGTCATGCATGTCCAGCTCCAAATCTGCTTCTCTAGAATGTTTAGAATGGCCTCCAACTGAAAATTTAGATACCCTTCCTCATCAATGAATCTCCAAGTGGCAACCATATGATGACCAAAGATCTTCTCTATACAAGAGATACATAAGATGAAGTGGTTTATTCCCAAAGTGGGAAGTCCCAACTCATGAACTACCTCTCCAACCCATGATACATAGAGTAGATTGCATCTATCAATGCTCACATCATTAGCCCCGTTGGCCATGTAGGAATCAAGCATAGCATTAACATAGTGAAAAACAAGAAATAGAGACATATGGGAAAACATAAACAATGTCAAACCATATTCTCCCAATAACAACCAATGTAGCAAGGCATTCTGCTACCATGCTAGATCATCATGAAAACAAACAAGAGAGCCATACTCTCTCAAAATAAGCCACCGCAAAAATGCTTCTTTTTGCCATACCAAATCTGCATCAATATAAAGGTGAGAGCCATACTCTCTCAAAAGAAGCCACCACAACAATGCCTCTTGTTGCCATACCTCATCATCATTGTACCGATTGTAGTGGTCATATTCTCTCAAGAGAAGCCACCTTAAAAAGGCATCTTGCTGCCCCATCACATCATCACTATACCACGTACAATGACCATAATCCCCCAACAGAAGCCAATGCTATAAGGCCTCCTGTTGCCATCCTCCAATAATTTCATGCAATGTATGGGAAGATTTCAGCCCATACTCTCCCAATAGTAACCATAGCAGCAAGGATTCTTGTTGCCTCCTTACATTATCATGGTGGAAGTCATGGAGCAACAATATAGTAGTGTGTTAGCCATCAATAATTTTTTATTGAGTAAATGATGGCTAAGAATAAGTCCTAAGCCTTCAAGAGATTGTTTTCATGAAAAAATGCTCATTCTTGAAGTCTTCTTATGTTGTTTGAACTTTGTAAGTAATATTCACTGCTATTTCATTGAAAGAAAACCAAGTTAAACCTACAACCCCTTGCAAAATTTTCCCCTAAACACCCCTCTTTCATCATTTCATTCACTCATTTTGACCCTTTTTATCCTCCATTTACCTCTGAAAAAACCTCTTTTACCCTTCATTTCTCCCTTCAAAACTAATAAATTTTCTTTATCAATTTTGAAAAACCCCCTTTCCCTCCTGTCGGAACCCCTGAAAAGCCTAAAAACCCAACTTTTAGGCTAAAAACCCATTCTTCGAACAAACAAGACTTAGGCACTTTTTGGCTTAGCCCTCAACCTCTGCTCTCCATAGAACCTCAGTGCTATAACCAAGCACTTTAAAAAAAAACCCTCTAACCCTATTGCATCTTTTTTTTTCCCTGAAAATACCACATTTTCGTTATTAAATTTTCCCCCGATGTGATAAGCCCCTTTTCCCTTGACCCTGGTTCCATGTTCTCCTATGGAACCTCGCCTTTTGCTTCCTCTTTTTCCATTTCTCCTTACCCCCGCATTGCCACTTTGCGAAATAATCCCAACCATTGATTTATAAGATCAACGGCTATCGCGCCCTTTCCCCTATCCTTCTTCCGCCCAAATCCTACCCTCCTTTCACCTTTGCGAATAAATCTCCTCCATCGATCTATTTGATCTGACGGTCCTCAGTAACCTCGATGACCCAACCCCACCGGGGCCTACCATCCACCACATAAAAATGCTCGCCCAATCTTACTTTGACACCTGGCCTCCATTTAAACAACTCATCATGCAACTCTTTCATTGCACTCATTCCGCATCGTTGGATATGGAGCCTTCGATCCGACGGTTGACAATGCAAATCACATAATTTTTTGCCCGGATTTTAACACTCCAAAATTTTGCGATACCGGCGGTATCAAAAGAGCCACGTGGCGAGCGATGAATGGAATCGCATTGTCTCCAGGAAAAACCATTTGCCGCCCGAGGGTCATTTGATAACCACTCGTGGTATTGTGAAAACCACTATTTTCCAAGATCACACCAAATACAATTTAAACTACATTTTCGCCCATTTTTATCCATAGGATTCCTCTGCCTCCATAATCACCCCTCCTCTGCATTCCTCCTCCACTCCACCCATCCTTTGAAAGAAGTTTAACCTCTAAACACAAGATTTATCTAAATGTTTGTTTTATGTTGCAGGTTGCATGGAAAATGAGCTCAAAGGCCATCCCACAATCATGATAAGGTGACCAAGGGCCAACGATGACGATCCTCAGGCCAATATTCACGAAGAAAAGGGGAATCCACAGGGTTTAAAATCAAGGTTTGACCCATGTCTGATGAGCATTGGTTATACCATGAAACCCTCGACGTACCCATACACCTGTACACCAACAAACATAGTGACAAAGGATTAAAGAGTATCAATGAGCGAATAAAGTTAATAGGTTAATGCATAAAGACTAAAGATCAAAAGAGCTTAGCCCGATAGATAAAGATAAAGCATAGAAGAAGACAGATCAACAAAGGAGCCTCCGCATGCCAAATGAGAGAGGCTAGTTACTTCCTCATCAACCTATTCTACCACCTACAGTCCTAATTACATCAAAACAAGACACAGTTAAGGCATAGTCAGAGATATTTTGCCAAAGACAGCTCAGAATTTATGATCAACCTTCTAAAGGCCCCAAAGTCAACAAAAGTAAATAAGGTTGATGAAATATTAATGCAAAATCATTAAAACAGAAATGAGCACTCGAAAAATTGTCCCTTAGACCTCCCAAAGGTCAACGCACCATTACTTTTTATTAATTGAACTAATGAACCCTCCTTACACTCCACCTTCTCATTCTTCTATAAATACTACTATGGAAGACAGTATGGAGGTTGGTATTTGGATATCTGTTTCATGTAAATAGCTTTTGAAGTTGTTGTAGCTCTATTTATAATGGAAGACACATAAGCTGAGATGAGAATTTATAATCTGTAGAGGCCCATTGGACTTTAATATTGTAACTGGTTTGAACATCAAATACAAATAGCTTATTTATGGGATCCTGGTCTATGTCAATGTGAAAGTGTTTCTCACTGTAAATTGCTATTTTCTATTTGTTTCCATTTTTCCACTTTTCTCTCATAAAGAAAAGCAAATATAGATTAGGATTTACATCTGAAGTACCCTAAATCTCACTGAAAATCTTTATCCTTTATGTTTTCTGCTGATTGTAAATTTAAAGGTAATTAAATAGAGTATAACCGGTGAAGTGCTGGTAAGCCCATGTTTCATGAGTACAACTTGAGATTTAATCTTTGAATGTTCTTGAGAATTCTGCTAATTAAAGTTTAGCTAGAGAATTTTATGGTTAGCCCTGTCCTCTGGTTTATCTCCAACAGTTTCTTGGAAAAGTTCCCTTAAGAGTATGTTAAAAGCAGGCTAGTTTAAAATTACTTCCCTGATATTAGACTACTTTTTATGTTATCATGAATTTTTTCCTTTAAGAATATGCTGAAAGCAGGCTAAGTTAAAATTCTTTACTTGATCTTAAGCTATTCTATGTTTTTAAATGTTTTCTCTTGAAAGTACATCAAAAGCAGGCTAGTTTAAAATTACTTACCTAATCTTTGATTACTTTGTGTCTTTCTTTAAGTGCATGCCAAAAGCAGGATAGTTTCAAAGTACTTACTTGATCTTAGGCTGCTCTTTGTTCCTTCATGTGTTTTATTTCTTTCACTACATTTCTTATTGTTTCACCCCATAACATTAATTTAAAGAGATCCTTTGACATAGATGAATTTCCCCATGGACCCCTCTTGAACCTGGGTGTGCAATTAAATCCTCTTATGACTCCATAGCCCAATGGATTGCTGCTGCTCCTTGCCTATCTTATCAGCTGAAACATTCTTTCGCTTACTTTCACCTTCACCCTTCATATAGACTTCCTTCACCTTCATTATATCCTTGCCCAACCAAACAAACAAAAACTATGTTCTTCATAACTAGCCTAAAATCACACTTCAAGCCTTAAAGATCATATCTTTAAATACATACATAGAGAGATCCCTCTCTAAATCTAGGATGGCTAGGTCCTGAGATTCCAAAGCGGTTTTGATGTAGGCTCTGCTGCGTTTGTACTTTCCAATCTTGCAAACTACGGAGACCTAACATACTGGCGACCATACTGGGGACTCTGCTGGGTAGACTTTAAGTAAAATCCTTAAAACTAAACACTCAGTATTTAGTGCAGTATAAGTATCTTTCTTCAAGCACTACCAAGCATCTTGGTAATCATGATAGGACTTGTCTAAATCAGTGGCAAACTAAGTTCTTCTTAGGATTCTAAAAAACCCTTATTAAACCTTGAATAAATCAGCTAGCTAAGCCATAGAGTGAACTCTGTTTGTCTCATCACCGTAGATAAGTGCTGAAATAGATTTAGGACACTCTCATAAACCATTAGACTGTAAAAACTCAGAAAACCCAAAAATATTTCAGATTGGTATTCGAACTTATTAATGGTGGTGGACCATAAAACATTTTACCTTCTAAAAGCTAAAAATATCCACCTGGAGACTCCACAATATTGAATAGACCTAAAGACTCCATTAGGAAACCTTATACAAACATAACATCATACAAACTCAGTTAAGGAAACTTTTGATGATTAAGTTTCCTTGTTTGAAAGATTAGTTAGCCTAGCAAAGATTGTCATATTTGGGTAAAATTTTCTTATCATTGGGTCTGAAAGCATAGCATAGTGGATTCTAGAAGAGTTCATACTAGAGCCTATCCTAACCCAAACCCTCCTGAGATAGTTGATAATCCAGAAAGTATACTTAGGAAATCTCCTAAGGCTAAAAATTAAACTGTTGTTAAGCCAGTCCATAGAGATAATTTTGTTCCTGAAAAACTTACAGCTCTACAAGATTCACAAGTTGACTTAAGAAACCCATTCAGAACTAGGTCACTTGATGATATATATCTAATAGGCTGTGAGTCCCCACCTTCATCCCAAGATAAAGGTGAACATCCTGGTAGCAGAGAAACTACCCCTCCTGATTTCCATATTATTCACATTTTTGGTTTCTCTCATTCAAGATCTGCTCAACAGTCTCTTGTTGATCCATCCACTTATTTTATCCATACATCCATTGTTCAAACTACCCTATTCCATCAACGCCCTCCCTTCTTACATCCTCCATCTGTAAACCCCCCATTTTCCCACAACCTCCTATCATGGCAACATGGTATGCCCCTCTAGTCCTTCCTTTACCTTTAGTCAATCTGCCATAGGAAAATCAGTCCAAGATACCATTATATGATGCCAGTGGTGCTACTACTGCTTCACAACATGTGGACAAGATGAATGACTATTTTTATAGAAATGAGATTGATGATGAAATTGTCAAACTCAGACTGTTTTCTCAAAGTTTAGGGGGAGAAGCAAGAAAGTGGTTTAAAATCTTAACCCCTAATAGTATTAATGACCTCCAAGCCCTCCATAATTTATTCCTAAACAAATGGGAAGTTAGAAAAAACCCTCTCCAAATACTTTTAGATTACAACAATCTCAAAAGAAACACTGGGGAAAGTGTTCAAAATTATTGCACTAGGTTCAATAGTGTTTATAATGCCCTACCCCCAGACTTGAAACCTCCACAAGGCTCAGCCTTGGCCAAATTTCCGGAAGGATTTGATCCTGAAATGGCCTATTAGCTAAGAGAAAGAGACCCCTTGACTTTAGAAGACATGCAGAAGGGAGCTCTGGCAGTGGAAGTAAATCTGATTGAAAAAAGAGCTAGGATGAGGAATGAAAAGAAAGTATCATTTAAGGAGGAATCTTCACCCTCCACATCTAGATCAAAAATGGAGAGGATGATGGAGGAAATGATGAAGAAGATGAGCATACTTGATAAATCACAAGCTAGAGAAAATCAGTCAGCTCCGCAAAACAGAAATCAGTCAGCTCCGCAAAACAGAAATCAATCTCAAAATCAAAATCAAAACTTTGGGAGAAATCAACCTCAAAACAGAAAAAGAGAGGATGCTCAACAAATCAGACCTCCATTCCAATAAAATTATGTAAATGAGGATGAAGAAAACAATGAAAAAACATAGGATGACAACATGAATATGATGCGAGTAATTAATGAAGATTCTGATCTCATTTTTAAAAGAAAACAAGGTCTATACACACCTTATGATGACAGAAGACCAAAAACTGATTATTATGAAAAATAATCTGAAAATGCCATCATAGGATCACCTAAACAGGATGACCTCATAATTAAAAAGAATCAAGATACTCCCAGAAACAAAACCTCTGATAAATCTGCCAAAAAACAGCCATGAAAATACACCAACAAAGACAATTGAAAATCACAAAACAATGGCTGTAAATTCTGATTTAAACAAAGGACAAAACACTCACTCCAATGAAAAACAGAGTGTTAACCCTAGTAGCACTAGCACTTCAGCTAATGCTCCTGAAAAAGCTATTCTAACAGCCGTAAGTAATAAAAATCAGCATGTTGATTTTTCTGACGAGATAGTGACTAAGAAGGTTGAACTAAACATGTTGAAAAACCAAATTCCTTTCAGCCTAGACAATGAAATATCTAAAATCAAAATCTCTGTCCCAGTCACTGAATTAGTCACTCATAATGTATATAGGGGTCAGATTTTGAAAGATTTAAACATAGAAGACATTCATGACGCAGTTAACTTAAATGATGATACCCCAGAGCTCATTTTTTGACCGAAAATTGAAGGAAAGTTTCAAGAAGGAACAACCCCTCCATTCTACATCAGTTTAAAGATTCATGACAATATCTTGCACAATGCCATGCTTGATTCAGGAGCATCACACAACCTCATTCTCAAGGTGATTATGGAAAGATTAGGCTTAGATGTGACTAGACCCTACAAAGATTTATATTCTTTCGATTCAAGTAGGGTGAGATGCCTAGGTTTAATAAAAGATCTGTGTGTTAATTTAGCCCAAATATCAGCTAAGAGTTTAGTGATGGACATTGTAGTGGCTGATATACCCCCCAAATATGGCATGCTCCTTTCAAGATCATGGGGAGCTAAGTTACAAGGCACAATGCATATGGGTATGACTTATGCCACCATCCCTGTCTTCAGTCAACCTAGAAGACTCTATAGGGAAACCCACATGAAATACATGGTGAGTAGCCAAGAAAGACCGAAAAAATCTCCTCTTTACTCCATACACACTGACATTGACTCTTTTATTCTTTTTAATGATGATATTCATAAAGAGCAAGAGCTAATCAATGAAAAAACAACAAATGATGTGATCACTTCACATTCAAACATAGCTACAGTCATGGATGAAGAGGAGAATAGAGAGGAAATTAAAAAAAAAAATTGACGATTTAGAAATTCACAGCAAACAAATTAGGGGAATTCCTACAAAGTAAACTTTCAATGTACCAACAACATAGCTGAGTATGAAGCTCTGCTTTTAGGCCTGCATTTATTGAAAAAACTAGGGGCCAAAAGGATAAAAGTTAATGGGGATTCTGAGTTGATTATTAGGAAAATAAATGGGGAATATAATGCTAATCATCCCAGACTTAGAGCCTATAGAAATGATGCCATGGACTTGCTAAAAACATTTGATGAATTCCAACTTCTCTTTGTCCCATGAAATCAAAATGTCCTTGCCAACGGTTTAGCCTTTGCTGCTAGAACTTGTCTTACACCTTATGCAACCAAGAAATGCACCACCCAAGTCAAATTTAGGCTAGTTGTCCCAGATAATGAAAAATACTGGCAATTTTTTGAGGGAGATAAACAAATAGAAGACTTCTTACAGTCCAAAAATGAATTTGAGACATCAAACCTAGATTCTGATTATGATAAAGACTGTCCTATTGAAGAAAATCCACTTACTAAAGAAGAAAACTTTCCTGAGATTGTTGAAATAAATATATTAACCTATGAAACCAATCCTAAAACAGAGAATAGCACAGATTTAGAAAAAGAAGACTTAGAAGTGCTGCAATCTAAAGATCAAAGCTTTCCAAAAGGACTAGTCCCTTTAGAAGAACTATTTGACTTGAATGATGTGGCCAAGAAGCCAAAATTGGAACCCATAGAATCTGAAGTGGAAGAATGCAATATAGGCAGTGAGGAAAAGCCCAAATTAATCAAATTGTCTAAAACCTTGCCAGCTCACATAATCGAAATATTTTGAGTTGTTTAAATAATTTTCTGATGTGTTTTCCTGGAGCTATGAAGATCTAAAGTCCTATGATACAAAAATAACTCAGCATAAGATACCCCTCAAAGAAAACCAAAAACCTTTTAAACAGAAATTGCGCAGAATCAACCCTGTTCAATTACCTCTGGTAGAGAAATAAATCAGAAAAATGTATGATGTTGGAATTATTTTCCCTGTTAGATAATCAGAGTGGGTGTCTAATCTTGTATTAGTTAGGAATAAAACAGGAGAGATAAGGCTTTGTATTGATTTTAGAAACTTGAAAAAAGCCTCACTGAAGGACAACTATCCTCTACCCAAAATGGATCATATTTTACAAAAGGTAGTTGGTTCCAAAAGAATTTCTTTGCTAGATGGCTTCTCTGGTTATAATAAAATATTGGTACATCCTGATGATCAACTTAAAACATCTTTCACTACACCTTGGGGTACTTTCATGTATTTTAAAATGCCTTTTCGTTTAATGAATGCTGGTGCCACATTTCAGAGAGCCATGGACATTTCATTTTCAAAAGAAATAGGTTACTTCATTGTGATTTACCTTGATGATATAATGGTTTATTCTAAAACAGATGAAGAGCACCTAATACATTTGAGAAAAGTCTTTGAAAAATTCAAAAAATTTGGACTGTCCTTAAACCCAAAGAAAACATTGTTTGGTCTCCAAGAAGGTAAAATTCTTGGACATATCATATCAGAAGAAGGTATAAGGATAGACCCAAAAAGGATTGATGGCATATTGCAAATCAGCCATCCTAGAAACATCAAGGAACTTCAATCTTTCATTGGAAATATTAATTTCTTGAGAAGGTTCATACCCAATCTAGCTGAACTCCTTAGAAACATAACAAACATGCTTAAGAAACAAGAGGAAGTTAAATGGACCTTAGAAGCAAAAAAATCATTTGAACTGGTAAAACAAGCACTCACCAAAACACCAGTTCTTATTAGTCCTGATTTTTCAAAATATTTCTTCATTTTTTCATTTTCATCAGAACACACAGTAGTTGTTGTCCTATTACAGAAAAAATTGAATGGACAAGAGCAGCCCATTGCATTTTTTAGCAAGGCTTTAAGAGATGCACCGTTGAAGTATAACATAATGGAAAAACAAGCCTTTTCCTTAGTCAAAGCCTTAAAAGACTTCAGAGTTTACATTCTACATTCCCACATCATAGCATTTATGCCTCATTTAATGGTGAAAGACATATTAACCCAAGATCTAGATGGAAAGAGAGGAAAGGGGATTGTTGTGATTTTAGAGTATGACTTAGAAATCAAGCCCACCAGACTCATATAGGGTCAAGGACTAGAAAAACTTATGGCTAAATCCAACTTTCAAGCTCTTGATATAAACATGTTTAATGCATTAGATGAACAAGAGGAGTTGTCAACTCCGATTACTGAAGATAATTTTCTAAATTCATCTTGGTATGATGATATTTTATATGTTTTGCTCAATCTTAATGTTCCTCCTGGTTTGTTTAAAACAAAGGAAAGATTTTTAAATTTAAAAGCTGTAAATTACTGCATTTTGAATAAATGTTTATATTGAAAAAATGCTAGTGGATTATTACTTAAATGTTTGCCTAAGAATGATGTAGATAAGATCAAGCATGAGTTTCACGAAGGAGAATGTGGAGGCCACCTCTACTGGAAATCAACTGCCAACAAAATCCTTAGAGCTGGTTATTACTAGCCCACTCTCTTTCAAGATGTCCATAAAATGATTATTTCCTGTCATAAGTGTCAAATCTTTGAAGGCAAAAGGAAACTGCTTTCCTTACCTCTGGAACCAATCACTGTTGAAGCTCCTTTTTAGCAGTGGGTTCTAGACTTCATTGGGGAAATCCATCCTCCCTCATCTGCCCAACATAGATGGATTCTCATAGCAACAGATTATTTTACCAAGTGGATAGAAGCCATCCCCTCTAGGAATGCCACAGATTCAGTGATCATTTCAATCCTTGAAAACCATATACTTTCCATATTTGGCTGTCCTAGGAAGATCATAACTGATAACACTGTTGCATTTGGGTCTAAGAAAATGGTAGAATTCTATCACAAATATCATATTATATTGGGTCATTCCACAGCTTATTACCCTCAAGGTAATGGGCTGGTAGAGTCCTCAAATAAAAGTCTGGTAAACATTATCAAGAAGTTGCTGGAAGATAACAAAAAATTATGACACAATAAGCTAGTACATGCCTTATGGGTAGACAGATTGACAGTGAAAAATTCAATTGGGATGTCTACCTACCAGCTAGTTTATGGAACTGATGTAATATTTCCAACCAATTTAGGAGTGCAGGTCATGAAGTTGATCCAGGAAGTACAGTCTGAATATGATGATGTGACAAGAAGAATAAACCAGACTATGCATCTACAACAAACCAGAGAGGAAGTGTACATTAGAGCACAACAACTACAAGAAAACATCAAGAAGTTGTTTGACAAAAGAACCAAGGCAAGTGATTTCAAAATTGGTGATAAAGTTTTGAAATGGGATTCAAGAAGAAAAGATAAGGGCAAACATGGAAAATTTGACAACTTATGGCAAGGCCCTTATCTTATCCAATCTGCTATTGGAAACAATGCATTTTTTCTGCAAGAATTGGATGGAGCTTAATAATTTGGAGGTCTAGTTAATGGCAGGGTTCTCAAACGTTATTTCTGTTGACTAATATTTGTAGTTTTAAGGCTTTTTATTCATTGTATATAACACTGTTTTTCAATTTGAAAAAAGAGAAAAGGAAAAAACAATAGAAAGAGAAAAAGAGGGCAGAAATAAAACAAGGTATATCCCCATACCAAAAAAGAGAAATTCTGAAAGTCTGCAAGCTTAAATGGCACTACCAAAAACAACACTGCTATTTTAGTCATACAGCCTAATCATGACTAAGATAGATTTCAATTTTCTGCTGATAGGTTAGTGAAGAATATTTTCCAAACTGTCCAATCTTGGCTTATCAGTAGATTAGATTAGGATAGAAAATAATGGTTCAAACAAGCTTAAATCCTGAACTAGGAATATTGATGAAAGATTGGTTCTAAAATGTTCAAAACATGAACCAAGAAAAAAAAGAAGAACAACTCAGAAAGATCAAAACCAGAGCTGCAAAAAGAATGAAGGATGTTGTAAATAATTTCAGGTCATAAGCCTTCACAGTTTTGTTTCAAATTTCTCTAAATAAATTCTATGAGCAGCTTGTACATACAACCATAGACATCATGGAAAATTATAAAATCTAATCCTGATTTGACTGTGTTTAAATTTTTGTTTTAGAAAATAGAGAATAAAATTTTCCAGACAGTATAATCCTGGCAGATGATAGTTCATGTAGAGAATTTATGAGTTCAACAGTCTAATCTGAACTCATGGAAGAAATAAGGGTAGACTTAGATTATTTTTTTCCTGCTTTCAAAAAAGAATAAAATGTTGATGTTTAAGGTCTGCAAGTCCAAATGCACCTGCTGAAGAAAAAATGTTAGGAAGTAGGCTAAGTAGGTAGTTGTTTGGGAATAACTATGTTTGATATAAATACTGGTCATCTTTTCTAAAGTAGCATAATCAATTAAGAATAGGTTGTCAAATGGATAAAGGCACAGGTCTATATCCCAGAGATCAAATTCTGAATATTCTTGACACCTCCAAGGAGCTGCCATTCCCAAGTGGAGCCACTGTTAGCCATCAATAATTTTTTATTGAGTAAATGATGGCTAAGTATAAGTCCTAAGCCTTCAAGAGATTGTTTTCATGAAAAAATGCTCATTCTTGAAGTCTTCTTGTGCTATTTGAACTTTGCAAGTAATCTTCACTGTTGTTTCATTGAAAGAAAACCAAGTTAAACCTGCTGCCCCCTACAAAATTTTCCCCTAAACACCCCTCTCTCATCATTTCATTCACTCATTTTGACCCTTTTTATCCTCCATTTAACTCTGAAAAAACCTCTTTTATCCTTCATTTCTCCCTTCAAAACTAATAAATTTACTTTATCAGTTTTGAAAAACCCCCTTTCCCTCCTATCGGAACCCCTGAAAAGCCTAAAAACCCAACTTTTATGCTAAAAACCCATTCTTCGAACAAACAGGGCTTAGGCACTTTTCGGCTTAGCCCTTATAACCAAGCACTTTAACAAAAACCCCTCTAACCCTATCACATCTATTTTTTTCTCTGAAAATACTGCATTTTCATTGTAAAATTTTCCCCCGATGTGATAAGCCCCTCTTCCCTTGACCCCAGTTCTGTGTTCTGCCATGGAACCTTGCCTTTTCCTTCCTCTTTTTCCCTTACTCCTTACCCCCGCCTTGCCAATTTGTGAAATAATCCCAACCGTTGATCTATAATATCAACGGCTATCGCGCCCTTTCCCCTATCCTTCTTCCGCCCAAATCCTACCCTCCTTTCACCTTTGCGAATAAATCTCCTCCATCGGTCCATTTGATCTGACAGTCCTCAGTAACCTCGATGACCCAACCCCGTCAGGTCCTACCATCCACCACATACAAACGCCCGCCCGATCTTACTATGACACTTGGCCTCCGCTTAAATGACTCATTGTGCAACTCTTTCCTCGTGCTCATTCCGCATCGTTGGATTTGGAGCCTTTGATCCGACGGTTGATGACACAAATCACATAATTTTGCGCCCGGTGTGATACCGGCGGTATCAAAAGAGCCACGTGGCGAGCGAAGAATGGAATCGCATTATTTCCAAGAAAAACCATTTACTGCCTAAGGGTCGTGCGATAACCACTTGTGGTATTGTAAAAACCACTGTTTTCCAAGATCGCGCCAAATACAGTTTAAATTTTATTTTCACCCATTTTTCTCCATAGGATTCCCCCTCCTGCATAATCACCCCTCCTCTGCATTTCTCCTCTGCACAGCCCAGACTCTGAAAGAAGTTTAACCTCTAAACACAGGATTTATCTAAATGTTTGTTTTATGTTGCAGGTTTCATGGAAAATGAGCTGAAAGGCCATCCCACAGTCATGATAAGGTGACCAAGGGCCAAGGATGACGATCCTTAGGCCAGTATTCATGAAGAGAAGGGGAATCCACAAGGTTTAAAATCAAGGTTTGACCATGTCTGATGAGCATTGGTTATACCATGAAACCCTCGACGTACCCATACACCTGTACACCAGCAAACACAGTGACGAAGGATTAAAGAGTATCAGTGAGCCAATAAAGTTAATAGGTTAATGCATAAAGACTAAAGATTAAAAGAGCTTAACCCGATAGATAAAGATAAAGCACAGAAGAAGACAAATCAACAAAGGAGCCTCTGCATGCCAAATCAGAGAGGCTAGTTACTTCCTCATCAACCTATTCTACCACCTACAGTCCTAATTACATCAAAACAAGACACATTTAAGGCACATTTAGAGATATTTTTCCAAAGACAGCTCGGACCTTATGATCAACCTTATAAAGCCCCCAGAGTCAAAAAAAGTAAATAAGGTTGATGAAATATTAATGCAAAATCATTAAAACAGAGATGAGCACTCGAAATCTTCTCCCTTAGACCTCCCAAAGGTCAAGGCACCATTACTCTATATTAATTTAACTAATGAACCCTACTTACACTCCACCTCCTCATTCTTCTATAAATACTACTATGGAATATAGTATGGAGGTTGGTATCTGGATATCTGTTGCATGTAAATAGATTTTGAAGCTGCTGTAGCTTTGTTTTTAATGGAAGACACATAAGCCGAGATGATAATTTTGAAGCTGTAGAGGCCCATTGGACTTGAATATTGTAACTAGTTTGAACATCAAATACAAATAGCTGATTTATGGGATCCTGGTCTATGTCAATGGTGAATTTGTTTCTCACTGTAAATTGTTATTTTCTGTTTGTTTCCATTTTGTCCACTTTTATCTGATAAAGAACAACAAATATAGATTAGGATTTACTTCTGAAGTACCCTAAATATCACGAAAAATCTTTATCCTTATGTTTTCTGCTCATTGTAAATTTAAAGGTAATTAAATAGAGTATAACCAGTGAAGTGTTGGTAAGCCCATGTTTCCTGAGTACAACTTGAGATTTTATCTTTGAGTGTTCTTGAGAAGTCTGCTAATTAAATATGAGCTAGAGAAGTTTATGGTTAGCCCTATCCTCTCGTTTATCTCCAATAGTTGCTTGGAAAATTTCCCTTAATATTATGTTGAAAGCAAGCTATTTTAAAAGTACTTACCTGATCTTAGACTAATTTTTATGTTATCATGAATGTTTTCCTTTAAGAATATGCTGAAAGTAGGCTAAGTTAAAAGTATTTACTGGATCTTAAGCTATTCTATGTTTTTAAATGTTTTCTCTTGAAATTACATCAAAATCAGGCTAGTTTAAAAGTACTTACCTGATCTTTGATTACTTTGTGTCTTTCTTTAAGTGCATGCCAAAAGAAGGATAGTTTCAAAGTACTTACTTGATCTTAGGCTGCTCTTTGTTCCTTCATGTGTTTTATTTCTTTCACTAAATTTCTTATTGTTTCACCCCATAACATCAACTTAAAGAGATCCTTTGACATATATGACTTGCCCCATGGACCACTCTTGAACCTGATTATGCAATTAAATCCTCCTATGACTCCATAGCCCAATGGATTGATGCTACTCCTTACCTATCTTATCAGATGAAACATTCTTTCACTTAAATTCACCTTCACCCTTCATATAGACTTCCTTCACCTTCATTATATCCTTGCCCAACCAAACAAACAAAAACTATGTTCTTCATAACTAGCCTAAAATCACACTTCAAGCCTTAAAGATCATATCTTTAAATACATACATTGAGAGATCCCTCTCTGAATCTAGGATGGCTAGGTCCTCAGATTCCAAAGAGGTTTTGATGTAGGATCTGCAGCGTTTGTACTTGCCACTCTTGCAAAATACGGAGACCTAACATAGTGGACATGTGAAATGTCTCATCAACATGATACAAACAAGCTCCCTTATGCCACATCAGGTGAGAGTTATGATTTCTCCTAAACCCAAGTACATACATGAACATGAGATACATCCCAAAACGGAAATGCATGTAAATACATAATACATATCCAAAACAAGAGTAAATACATGGACATAAGATATATCATGAGATTTCCAAATTCTCTCATCAACAACCAAAGTAACTGTAATATTCCAAAAATTTAGACTTCATATAAATGGAATATTATAGTTTGTTTTATCACTAGGTAGGTGAATAAGTGGGTGGGGAGACTCATAAAACCCCTTTAGGAGGAATAATAACACTCCTAATGTGAAAGGAGGAATAATAAGCGGCTGGATTAAGCACCTTTGGGTGTGAACAGGGATTGGATCATGTTGATTCAATCAAATTTGACCAAATCAACAACACTCTCATGGAGGAGTGGTCTTTATGATAAGACAGTGCAGTTTTAGTGGAGGACAACTTGCATGAGCTTGGTGCAAGTATGGATGGGGCCCAATGTGAGGAGGCTCTCATGCTATATATGGAGGTGATAGAAACCATTTTTATTCATGTTTTAGATTATCATTTGATATTTGTCTGTTTAGACTTTTCTACCTCTTGCTGTTTAGCAGGGTTGTTGTGCTATTTAGCACAAGGGTGTTCTTGATCGGGAATCCCTACCTCATCCTCAGGGAAGGAGAGGTTCTTTGAGCTGCATTTCCTCATTCTGGCATTCTAGCCAAGCTACCACCTTTAGCTACAGTGCAATTTCTGTTTAGAGCTAGGTTGTGTTGCGGGGTGCAACAAAGGAGGATCACATAGAGCTATTTCTGGGCTTATTTTTCAGTGGAGAGGTAGCCTAGCCATTGGAGGATCAGCAAGGAGGGCTCCTGGGCATATTTTCACACCTTTGGCATCAAGCCAATCATCTACCATCCCTCATAGTGCAGTCACAATTCTAAACTACGTTATTTTTGGAGGCAATTGCTAGGAGGGTTCATTGAGCTCATCAAGAAGGTATATTTCTTAGTAGAGGGATCAGCCTTCTATTTAGAAATACTATTGGAGGATTACATCATAATTTTTGATCTGTCATAGCATCATTTTATTCAGATCTAGTTTTCAGTGACATCCCAACCCCGGGGTTATTTGTCACATTGTTTATTTCTTGATATTTCTAGCAATATTTTCTGGGTTGGCTAGAAATCATGTATTAGAGCCCACATCTTCTTTCTTGGGAATTTATTTTGTTTCTATCAGCCATATTCCATCTATGTATGTTTATAGCAGCAGCTACATTGATGTCACTACTCTCCGACATTCTATATAGTTGCAGCAACTCATGTGTTGGTTGTTCTGTTCATTGGAGGATTGTTCTTATTGCCTGAGTGGCTTTGTTCCTCAAGGTATTTTTGTATATTGTTGTTGATATATTAATAAAAATGGCTGCATATTGATCCCTCTCTTGTCATGATCATATTTTTTGTGTTTTACATTATTATATCTTGTATTGCTGCTATTTCCAATTTGGAATATTACAGTGGTATCAGAGCGTAATCTTGGCTCAGCTTGTGCATCCAAGACATTATGTCATTAGAAGGAGAGCTTATTCTCACAAAAAAGATAATTTTTATAGAAGAAACAAAGACAAGACTCCATTATTTGGAGAAATGAAGGAAGATAGGATCTCCCAACTTCTTTTCCAAACTATGAAAAATATCAAAGAAAATCTCAAGGAGATGAAAGGGGAGAGGTGTAGAAAAATTCCAAGAGGGTTTGAAAGTGAAGCAAGCCCTAGATATTCACATGATGGGTGTGAGCATTCAGCCACACATGCAGATCCACAACGTATTTTATTTCCCACATTCATTGCAATAAGGATGGAGGAATAAGATGCACCAAGGGAGGAGACCTTGAGTGGCTATCTTCAGGAGTATGAATCTCAATCATGGAGATTCAAAGAGCACTTGGACTTCCAAGTGTTTTTCCAACTCAAGGAAGACAGAAAATCCAATAGCCATAATAGAAGCAAGAGAGGTAGAATCTTTCTATCTAATTTTGATGGATCAACAAAGTGCACAGCCAAAGCCTGGGTGGAGTAGCTAGATACCTATTTCCAACTACACCAAGTTTCTAAAAAGGAGGCCATTAGAGTAGCAGCGCTACACCTCAAAGGTATGGCCCATGATTGGTGGTTTTGTAGTTCTACTTCATGTTATCATGCAAATGTAACACTTATGTAGGGTTCAATAAGAAATTGGTGAGAATATTTGGTATCAAACATTGTAAAACATCATTTGTTGAACCCAAAAACTCAAAACCTTTGCATGAGTTGGAGAGATCTATTCTTCCAACTCCACTCCTTATTTCGGTTAAAGGGGATAAAAACATGCATGATACCTTTCTAAGGGCAAGATCAATACTTCTTGAAGAGCCCTCTTCTATAGATGAAGACATGGAGGTTCCTCCTTCAAGGGAAGACCAAGGTCAAGGGTCTCTCATTGATGATGAGGCATTTTAAAATATTGACGAAGAGGATGAGCAGAGAAGAGATAACGGAGTTGTACTATCAGGAGGAGATCCATCACCACATGGATATGGGAAGGAAGCCATTGCTTCCATTAAAGGAGACCTTGTGTCTTTGCAAGGAGTTCCAAATGATCCAACATGTGGGAACCAAAACACAATTCTGGAGCAGCATGCATCAGTTATTATGGGTTGTGAATCTTGTGAGATGGAATAAGAAAAGGATCAAAATCAAGGGATGATGAGAATTCACCATTATTTATTTCAGGAGGTTTCTGCACAAAAGAAGGAGATTGTATTTCACAATGAAGAGAGGGACAAATCAGTCCACTCATATATACAGTCCACTTCAAATTTTGATGTCTCACTACATGGGGGCATTCCACCAGGGAGGCCACCAGATATAGAGTTGGAGAGAAACATCTTTCCATTTGGTTCACCACTCTTAGATTCCAGAGGGGTGAAGACCTTGGAGGATTCTGATACAATGCAGAGAGTTTGGGATAGACTCAAGGAGGAGGGAGACATTCTCCCATTTTCAGCATAACCCACTCTCACTACATATACTGCACTGATAGAAGTTTTTGCATTGATGGAGGATGGCACCTTCATGGTGCAAGGGAGCTAATCCATGGATTTTGAGAAAAAAAGGGTAATTCCTTTGAGGAAGTAATCCTTCATACATTGGAGTATATGGAGGCCACTCATGCTTACATTGGCTAAGATCAGGAGGTTCTATTTGGATGGTAGCTTCTCATGGGAGGCCAACTTCCAAAATACACCCCTTTTATTTAGGCATAAGCAGCTGCATGATAGGTATGGTAGCATTTTGGAGGATTAATTTGGCATGAGGGATGTCAAAGGAGAAGATATCAGCATGTGGGGTGCTTCACATTTCAGATCTTCAACATTGTCTCTTAGGAGGATTGATCCATATTGCAGATCTCAACTCTTGGTAGAGTACTCCAAGGATCTTGGTGCTTGCATGATTCTTGATGACCCAGAGGGAGATGGTATATACATGGTAGTAGGAGAGGTCATCTATTCTTATGTCAGTGTCTTCTTGACTAGAGTTTCTGAGCTCAAAATGAAGCTACTACATGCAGCACATGTGGACTTTCTTTCCATGCACTTTGATGCATTTCATTCTTTGATGGAGGAGTTCACTTGGGAGGGCATCCAGTAGGATGTATATTAGCATAGGGAGATATGCATAGCCCAGATGGTGATGAAAAGGTTTTCACAACCACTTCCCTACTCATTGAGAGTGAGGGAGAATTTTCAGTTGAGCCATTTCAGCTCAAGGTCCAAAGTACATGGTAGAGAAGGTACAATTTTGCATTATGATTTGTACTTCTTTACTTTATATTAGAAGCATGTTTTACCAAGGAGGATTATCTCTTCTTTCACATTATATTATGATGTACTTAAGTACCATTGCAGCATTGAAGTTGGCTATTCCATTGGTGGTTTGTGAGGGAGGCCACATGATTCTTGGTGTGCACCATTGGCACCACATTTTACATTCATGATCATTTCTTGTAGGATGATTGTGGCAGCAAAAAAGTGGTTGTAAGGGAACTTGTTATTCTTTTTTTTGAGGTAGGAAATGGATGCACGACACTGGTTCCATGTGTGGAACTATGATCCACTTTCCAGTTGTCATATGGATGGCAGCTTGTTTTCATTGGTTTTTGCTTCCATCTATTGCTGATATTATTATGTTCATGGGGAGCTTTGTTTGGAGAGTGGGACAAGATTTGGAGTTTCCCATTGGGAGTATGATTCTCCCTACTTTACATGTTGTATGTTTCAGGGGAAACAATGGGAAAACCATGATTTCCATACTACATCTCTTTTCTTCATTTGGGAGGATCTATTTGGAGAACTTGAGTTCTTGGAGGAGGCACTTCATGGCTGATTTTTTTGGTGGGGTAACTTGGGCCATTCTTGGAGGCCATGAAATTTCAGTCCAAGATCAGAAAAAGCCCCATAATTACCATAAATAGAGAGAGAAACAACTTGGATGGGAAAATCTAAACTCTCCATGCAACCCCAACACATTGCACAAACCAGGGGTTGAGGATTTCTTTGATGAGCTACCTAAAATGGCTCATTTCATTTGGATGATAGCATGGGTATGGGAGACTCTAATTGGGGATGAGATTCCATATGTTTATCATCACTCCTACCTTTAGGAGGCCATTTTAAAACATGAAGGTTTCCACTTGCACCTTCCACTTTCTCATGATGTACACCATTTGGTTTTGCATACATGGGAGGAACCATTGAAGGGTAGATTTATTGAATATTATGTTGAGATGTGGTGGGAACTGTTGATGAGGAGGCCACAAGAAGAGGAAGGAAGGAATTTTCCTCCACATATACAGTATCTTGAGGACAAGCAACATTTTGAAGGGGAGGACTGTAATATTCCAAAAATTTAGACTTCATCTAAATGGAATATTATAGTTTTTTTTATCACTAGGTGGGTGAATAAGTGGTTGGAGAGACTCGTAAAACCCCTTTAGGAGGAATAATAACACTCCTAATATGAAAGGAGGAAGAATAAGCAGTTGGATTAAGCACCTTTGGGTGTGAACAGGGATTGGATCATGTTGATTCAGTCAACTTTGACCAAATCAACAACGTTGTCTTGGAGGAGTGGTCTTTATGATAAGACATCGCAGTTTTAGTGGAGGACAACTTACATGGGCTTGGTGGAAAGTATGGATGGGGCCCAATGTGAGGAGGCTCTCATGAAATATATGGAGGGGATAGAAACCATTTTTATTCATGTTTTATATTATCATTTGATATTGGTATGTTTGGACTTTGCTACCTCTTGTTGTTTAGCAGGGTTGCTGTGTTGTTTAGCACAAGGGTGTTCCTAATCAGGAATACCTACCTCATCCTCATGGAAGGAGAGGTTATTTGAGCTGAATTTCCTCATTCTAGAATTTTTTCCAAGCTACCTCCTTCATCTACAATGTAGTTTCTGTTTAGAGTTGGGTTGTGTTGCAAGGTGTAGCAAAGGAGGATCACATAGAGCTATTTCTGGGGTTATTTTTTAGTGGAGAGGTAGCTTATCCATTGGAGGATCAGCAAGGAGGGCTCCTGGGAAAATTTTCACACCTTTGGAATTAGGCCAACCATTTACCATCCCTCACAGTGCAGTCACAATTCTGAACAACGTTATTTTTGGAGGCAATTGCTGGGAGGGTTCAATGAGCTCATCAGGAGGGTCTATTTCTGAGTAGAGGGATCAAAATTCTATTTATAAATACTATTGGAGGAGGAAATCATCATTTAAGATATGTCATAGCCTCATTTTATTTAGATATAGTTTGCAGTGACATCCCAACCCCAGGGTTATTTGTCACATTGTTTATTTCTTGATATTTCTAGCAATATTTTCCGGGTTGGCTAGAAATCATGTATTAGAGCCCACATCTTCTTTCTTCGGAATTTATTTTGTTTCTATCAGCCATATTCAATCTATGTATGTTTATAGCAGTAGCTACACTGATATAGAAAGCATTTTGACTGCTCTTCGGCATTCTATACAGTTGCAGCAACTCATGTGTTGATTGTTCTGATCATTGGAGGATTGTTCTTATTGCTTGAGTGGCTTGTTCCTCAAGATATTTTTTTATATTGTTGCTGATATATTAATAAAAATGGCTGCATATTGATCCCTCTCATGTCATGATCATATTTTTTGTATTTTACATTATTATGTCTTGTATTTCTGCTATTTCCAATTTGGAATATTACAACATTCATGCCTTTTTATTCTTCATTATTCCAATGATGTTCAAGGCATGAATCAGAAAAATATGACCCATTGCATGGTAACTATACTCATCCAAGAGCAATCAACGTAGCCATGCTTCTTGTTGCCATGTATCATAGATCTACAAGTGGTTTGGAAACCCCTTGTTCCACATCATCAACCATTCATCCCAATGATGATGATGGATCTCATTCTGCAAAAACTTGGTATCCTCCCATTGTAGGACACCAACCTCCTCAAACTGTTGAAGAAATTTTCACTCCATGATATGTTGAAGTGCACCTCCAAAGAGATCCTTCCATGAGACCTTCTTCTCATCAATGGCCCTCCAAAACCAATAAGATTCTAGACCTGCTGTAGGTAGAAGTTTCTCTTTGAGTTGTGAGATGCTCATTGAGAAAGTGTCATCTAGAAAGGAGAAAAGATTCCTCATCTCAAGATGTCTACCATGGCTACTAATTAGAAAAATTCAATGTAACTATTTCAAACCAATCTTGTGACTGAGGCTTAGCCTCCTCAGCCTAAGAGGTCTCTCAAGGGTTAATTATATGGGATATAGATAGTTGGCTAACTCTATTATTTGTGTTTTGGTTCAGGTTGAGAAGATGAATGCTTGCTACCATTAGGATATGGAGTCAGTGATAGGGCTCTCAATAATAAAGGCTTTCCTTGTGGAAGCTGAGGCTTGTATATACTTAAATGAAAGGGTAACACATTCAGGAAAATCCCAATAACTTGAAGTTCAAAGGAAGTCAGAGCATGTAATAAATGAATTCTAAGTAATGAGATATCAAAGCTATGGAAGAGAAACATTTCAAAGATAGGACATAAAACTCATTGAAAATACATTAAGAATCTCAGGTGAAGAAAATTTGTATATTACCGTATATATAATTCAATCCAAAGCTTTACAAAGTGGTCTGCTTAGATAACATTTTCCAACCTGTAGGTTGAAACCAACATCAACATGTATACATTGGGCTTATGGAGTCAAAGCAATCTCAAAAAATCAGTGAATCTAATTGACATGGGAGTTGACGCATATCAGGGTTTTTAGCCATAAGACATACACTTGAAACATGTAAAAACACGATCAATCCATTTATAAAGGAAGTCAGAGCATCTAAAGATGAGTTCTGAGTAATATAGACGAACACCACTGCAAATAAGATATATAAGAAATAATGTTAGAATAGGAAAACACTAAAAACCCCTTCTCAATCTCAAGTTTTTCAAGTAGAAGCTCTTTGCATTAGCTAAAACAGTCTTTTTACAATATGCACCAGTTTTGCCAAAAATTCTCCAACCCTTTGCTAATTCGACCTCTTGGCCTTTAATAGACCATTACAACATGAGATGAAATCATCTTCTGCTAGATACTTCAAATTCCTAACTCTTAACACCTTGAATTGATCCAGGTGGATATTGGTGGTCACCAGCCTATTCCACTTGGGGCCCCACCATTGTCTCTTTCAGTTTTTCAATTTTGGCACAACTTACTATTTTTAGCAGTTTTTCAGGTCCTGAACTTACGGATCCGTTTTAAGGCCCTAAACAACATTTTTTGGGAAAAATGGGAGCAACATGGGTCCATGGACTGATGTTACTCACTCAAAATTTTTAGTCCTCAGATATATCTTTCTAACGAGGTATGGTTCACATCAAACGAAGATCGTATGTAATGTTCCAAATCTGGAAATTTCTGCTCCATCGGGAATATCTTGAGATTTTCAAATTTCTTCTTCAGTGAGCTATCACAAGTCCATTTCAGAGATTGAATGATGGGGAATTTATAGGATATGACTCCTTCCAAAGAAGGGATAAATCCTGAGGCTAGCTGGCCCTTCTCAGACTCTACTTATGGATATGCAATATTCCACCTCGGGAATTTCTGCTGCTAGGTCCTTGAGGACGCTGTATAAGGAAGCTATTACATTAATAAGGAAAAATAGCACTGGGATGCCCTATAAAAACTCTGATAAAAATCCCCTACAGAAAATGAGCTCAAATAAATCACTCTAGATGGGTTATTCAGATCTCCCCAATCTAGGTGTCTAAAACAATGTTCAATGAGAGAGCTTACAACAACATAAGAACATGAACACTGAAATCTGCAAATCTGAACATACCATAAGATGGAAATGATACAGCCATCAATATGTTATGATTTATCAGCAGAAATATACAAATAATAGATGAGGGACAAGCCACTCAAACTTTAAGAACCAACCCTCAATGAATAAGCAATGTAATACAAGAATTGCTGAAACTCCATAAAATGCCAGAGTAGCTGCAACTACGCTGATTAAATGAAGGAATAAGCTACTGAATATGAAATAAATACATATATGGCTGAAGGAATACAAGAAATAAACCCAAGAACAAGAGATGGGTTGAAATACAAGATTTCTAGCCAATCTATGAAGATTGCTAGAAATGCCGGAGAAAATACAAAATGTGCCAACAGAGTTGTCACTGCAACTAAACCCAGAAATGAATGAGGCTGTGGCTGATCTGAAATCTGATTTCCCTCCTCTGATAATGTCTCCAATACAAAGGGTTGATCCCTTTGTCTCAAAAACATCCTCCTTGAAGCTCCAGAAACCCCTCTCTCACTGCCTCCTCCAAAATAACGCAGGTTTTCTCATGGACTGCACAGTGGGAGATGATAGAAGTGTGGCCTCATGCCATTGATATGAAATTAAGCCCAGGAATCCTCCTTGCATCTCCTCCAATGATTGGATCCCTCCTCCACTGAAGAAAACAAGACAAGAGAAACTCCATGAGTTCCTCTCTAGCTGCACCCAGCTACACAACGTCCTCTCTGCTGCAGAGCTAACGCTGTAGGAGATGAATGAAGCTATGGAAAATGCTGGATTGAGGAAAATAAGCTCAATCCTCATCCTTCCTTGAGGAAGAGGTAGGGATTCCCGACCGGGAACACCCTAGTGCTTGAGGGCACCATCACCCTGCTAAACAGCCCGGGGATGCAAGCTTTGCAGACCCAAGTCTGAAACTCCAAAACATAACATAACAAAAATGGGCTTCCATATCCTCCATATAAAGTGAGATAACTCTTCTCCACCATGGTCCCACCAATTAGGGTTTCCACCCTTGCATGAATGTCTTCCCTCCAAAACTGTGCAGCTTCTCTAGGAAGCCTCTTCCTCCTTGGGCAACGCTGTTGACTTTAGTCAATGGTGACTAATCAAGTGAGATGGGTTCCATTCACACCCTTGGTGTTTATTTCAGTTGCTTTATTCACTCCCTTTTCACATTAGGAGTGTTATTTCTTCATCTAAAAGGGGCTAAGGTGTCTCCTTCCCCATTTTATTAAACAAAAATAAAATGTGAAACTATAATGTTCCATTTTAGTTTGAGGCTGAAATTGGGAACATTATAGTCCTCCCCTCCCACATGTTTCTTTCCCTCAAGAAACTGCATAGAGAGAAAAAAATTTTCTCCCCCTTCTTCTCTTATGGCCTCCTCATCAATGGTCCCACCACTGCTCAAGTATGCTGCAATGAATCTATCTTCCAATGCTCTCTCCCAAGTATGCAAGCTGACAACAATGCTCCTCATGGAAATATAGAAGGTGTAGTGGAATCCTTCTTGCTATGCCAAGGACTCCTTAAGGTAGGAGTGATGATATGCATGGGAAAAATTTTCTCCCAATTATGATCCTCTCATCCATGCAACCATCCAAATACAAATATCAACCCCTAATTTCTGCAATATGTTGGGGCTGAATGGAGAGTGTGCTTTTCTTCTCATGATGGCCCTTTCTCCATTTGCTGCACATATGGGGCTGCCTCAGTCCTTGGGATGAAATGTATGGCCTCCAAGAATGGCCCAAGCTACCCCATCAAGAAAAATCAGCCGTGAAATGCGTCTGCAACTTCTCCAAGTGGTTCCTCCCACAAGAAGAGACAAGTAGAAATGTGGCAATCATGGTTTGCCCACGATATCTCCTACAAGATAAAACATATACAATGGGGAGAATCATGCTCCCAATGGGCTGTACATACAATAATCTCCAAATAATTCTCCTCAATGAGTGTACAACATCAGAAATATACAAGGAGCAATATGAAATAAAAATAAGTTGTCATAGGACAACTGGAGAGTGGTTTATAGTTCCACTCATGGAACTTGCACAGTGCCTTCTTGGCCTGCCTCCAAATCAAAAGTAACAAGTGTTGTACCAGCCACTTGTTTTCTACCACAACATCTCCTCATAAGATGAAACATGGAATCAATTTGGTGCCAATGGTGCACACCAAGAGGTATGTGGGTTCCCCCACAACCATCATAAGAATGGCCACTCCCATTGCTGTAATGGGCCAAAAGTACATCACAATATGGAGCATAAGGAGATGTGATCATCCTTATCTCATCAAGCTATCCATAAAAGTGAAGGAAGGAAAATCAAAATGAAGATCTATACCTCCTATACCATGTACTCTTATCCTTGAGCTGAAATGGCTCATCTAAATGCTCTCCCTCTCCTCCAATGAGTAAGGGAATGGTTGTGATGACCTCTTCAAAAGAAATCCTCACTCTGAATCTATCCATATGCTGATGTAGATCATGCTGAATTCCCTCCAAGTGAACTCCCCTATCAAGGCAAAGTATGCATCCAAGTGCATAGCTAGGAAGTCTGCATGTGCTGCATGCAAAAGTTTCTCCTTGAGACTAGAAACTCTAGTCAAGAAGAGTCTGTCATGATGATAGATGCTCATATCATCCACTAAGTTTCCTCCATCTCCATCAAGGCCATCCAAGAATCATGCATGCACCAATATCCTGGGACCTCTCAACCAGAAGCTGAGTCCTCCAACATGGATCAATCCTCCACATAGGCAACGCTAGTAATCTACAATAAAGTGTTCCCATCACACTGCTGCCTGCTACCTTGACATCTCCTCATGCCAAAGTCACCCTCCAATTTTCTTCCATGCCATCATGTGGCTACTCATGCTCAAATAAATGATGATCTCTGAAATGAGTCTCTCAAGAGAGACTATCACCTCCAAGAATCTCCTGATCCTGGGTAATATAAGCATGAGTTGCCTCCCTCTACTCCAAAGCATGAAAGAGTTCTTCCCCAAAGGAAGTGACCTCTCTATCACCAGATCCATGGAGTAGCCATCCTGCATCATGAAGATGCCATCCTCCATTCATGCAGCAACTCCATCTGCGCAGTAATATTGATGAGAATGGGTGGAATTGAAAGTGAGAGAGTGTATCCCTCCTCCTTGTGCTTATCCCCAAACTCTCTGTGCTGTGATGGATTCCTCCAATGTGTCCAACTCTTCGGAATCCAAGTGTGGTGAACCAATATGACATGATTCCTCTCATAATCTCAAGATCATGTGGCCTCCCAAGTGGAATGCCCCCATAAGTGAGACATTAAGATAGGAAGTGGATTGGGTATATGAGAGGAATGGAAAATCCCTCTATCTCTACTGCGTAGTGCAGTCCTTCTCCCATGTGAAGAAAATCTCTAAAAATAGATAGGGGTGAATTTCCATCATCCCTTCATGCTGATCCTTCTTCTCTTCTTCTTCTTCTAATGGTGCAACGCTGTATATTCTTCTATGCACCTCATCTCTACCAACATGTGAGTGTGTCTCCTCTTCAATGAGAGGCGTTGGCCTTCCTTAGAGAGAAATATCTCCACACCCTAAAAAATGGAAGAGTGCCCTTCATACAATGGGGGTCTTGTCTCTAGCAAGTCATTCACCTGATTTCTCCCCCTCTAGAAAGATGGAATGATATTTTGTTCCATGGTTCCCCTTCATGCATGCAAAGTGTTTGTAGATTTTTCACACCATTATTCTCATTGGTTTTCACCAATCCCCTTTGAAAAAATCTATGTGACTTTAACATATGATCTCTCATTCGCATAAGAACATGAAATAGAACTCTGAAATCAATTATCATGAATCATACCTTTGAGTTGCAGCGCTGCTCCTCCAAAGGCCTCAACTTTTTCCATCCATCCTTCTTGCAGTAGCTATGGGAAATGTACTATGCTATGGATTTGCATGTGTGGCTGAATTCTCACACCCTTCATGAAAATAGCTAGGGCTTGCTCCATCCACAAACCCCTTTCAGAAAATTCCTCCAAATTTTCCCTTTCATCAGATCTTCAATGGTGTTCCTAATGGTCTGGAAAAGAAGAAGGGAAACCTCCTCTTCCTTCATTCCTTCTCCTTGTTTCCTTTGTCAATCTCCTCTCCTTGGAGAGAAGCTCCTATTGCTGATGGAAATAGATATTGGGCACAGGTTGAGCCAAGATCATGCTCTGATACCACTGTAATGTTCCAAATCTGGAAATTTCTGCTCCATCAGGAATATCTTGAGATATTCCAATTCCTTCTTCAGTGAGCTATCACAAGTCCATTTTAGAGATTTAATGATGGGGAATTTATAGCATATGACTCCTTCCAAAGAAGGGAGAAATCCTGAGGCTAGTTGGCCCTTCTTAGACTCTACCTATGGATATGCAATATTCCACCTCGGGAATTTCGGCTCTAGGGTCCTTGAGGACGCTGTATAAGGAAGCTGCTGAATAAATCAGGAAAACCAGCACTGGGATGCCCTATAAAAACTCTAATACAACTCCCCTATATAAAATGAGCTCAAATAAATCACTCTATATGGGTTATTCAGATCTTCCCAATCTAGGTGTCTAAAGCAATGCTCAATGAGACAGCTTACATCAACATAAGAACATGAACACTGGATTGTTCAAATCTGAACATACCATAATAGGGAAATGCTATAGCCATCAATATATTATGATTTATCAGCAGAAATATATAAATAATAGTTTAGGGACAAACCACTCAAACTTTAAGAACCAGCCCTCAATGAATAAGCAATGTAATACAAGAATTGTTGAAACTCTATAAAATGCCGGAGTAGCTGCAAATACGCTAAGTACATGAAGGAATAAGCTACTGAATATGAAATAAATAAATATATGGCTGAAGGAATACAAGAAATAAGCCCAAGAACAAGATATGGGCTGAAATACAAGATTTCTAGCCAATCTATGAAGATTGCTAGAAATGCAGGAGAAAATACAAAATGTGACAACAAAGTTGTCACTGCAACTGAACCCAAAAATGAATAAGGTTGTGTCTGATATAAAATCTGATTGCCCTCCTCTGATAATGTCTCCAATACAAAGGGTTGATCCCTTTGTCTCAAAGACATCCTCCTTGAAGCTCCAGAAACCCCTCTCTCATTGCCTCCTCCAAAATAATGCAGTTTCTCTCATGGACTGCGCAGTGGGAGATGATAGAAGTGTGGCCTCATGCCATTGATATGAAATGAAGCCTGGTAATCCTCCTTGCATCTCCTCCAATGAGTGGATCACTCCTCTACTAAAGAAAACAAGACAAGAGATACTCCATGAGTTCCTCTCTAGCTACACCTAGCTACACAACGTCCTCTCTGCTGTAGAGCTAACGCTGTAAGAGATGAATGAAGATGTGGCCAATGTTGGATTGAGGAAAATCAGCTCAATCCTCATCCTTCCTTGAGGAAGAGGTATGGATTCCTGACCAGGAACACCCTAGTGCCTGAGGGCACCATCACCCTACTAAACAACCCAAGGATGCAAGCTTTGTAGACCCAAGTCTGAAACTCCAAGACATAACATAACGAAAATGGGCTGCCATCTCCTCCATATAAAGTGAGAGAAATATTCTCCACCATGGTCCCACCAATTAGGGTTTCCACCCTTGCATGAATGTCTTCCCTCCAAAACTGTGCAACTTCTCTAGGAAGCCTCTTCCTCCTTGGGCGGCGCTGTTGAATTTAGTCAATGGTGACTAATCAAGTGAGCTGGGTTCCATTCACACCCTTGGTGTTTATTTCATCTGCTTTATTCACTCCCTTTTCACATTAGGAGTGTTATTTCTTCATATAAAAGGGGCTAAGGTGTCTCCTTCCCCACTTTATTAAACAAAAATAAAATGTGCAACTATAATGTTGCATTTTAGCTTGAGGCTAAAATTGGGAACATTACATCGTATGCCAAAGTTACATCCCTTGGAAGTTGAAACACCAATTTACCTACACGGGGCCCATAGTTTTGGCGCTTCATCTCATAGGGTTAGGGTTTTGGATGTTTATGCTTTTCCATTATTTCTAAATAATAAATAGGCCCTCAAGCCTCATTGTAACTCAGTTCAGAGGCCTGTAGCCGCCACAACTCTTCTCAGAGATAGCTACCATCACCCTAGATAGTTTATTTCTATTATGTCTGTAAGCAAATTTCAATTATTTGTTATTAATGAAATGAAGTGATTTTTCCACTACATCTTTGTATTTATGGTTATATGTTTATTTTTTGCGTTCCTGCATAAATCCGGATCAGTGGTATCAGAGCAGTCTGTTTTTTCTCGATCCTTTTTTGCATGTCCCCAACGAGGTCGGGGTATAAGCAGTTAGGGCTCGATCTGGTGGAAACTTTACAAGATCAGCCTCACAAACCTCTATGGACACCCATGGGGGATGAAAAGAAAGATGAGGGAGAAGGAGATCCTATCAAATTATTGCTTGAGGAGGCCCTCGAAAAACAAAGGAACACGATGATGGATAACTTTGCCCAGATCATTCAACGACTGCCCACCGGTGGCACATCTGCATCCAACAGCCACTCTGGAGGTGCGAATCCTTTTAAGGTACAAGTAAATTTTGACATTCCCATATTTTAGGGTCAAATAGATGCGGATGCCATAGATAGATGGTTGAATCTATTAGAAGGATATTTCTCGATTCATGACTTTTCGGACCAAGAGAAGATTATTTTTGCACTCCTCAAAGCTACCCCCCCATGTCAAGGACTGGTGGGAAAACTACTGTGAGAACAAGGACCAGATAGAACCATCTATGTTCTCGGCCGTACCAACTTGGAATTATTTCCAAGACGCCATCAAGGAATAGTACTATCCTGTGGGGAGCTATGAGGACAAGTACATACAATGAACCACGTTGTGACAACAAAGGGATCAAGATGTGCATGAGCTGACGAATCTGTTCCATACCCTGCGCCCAAAGTTGGGTATCAAATATTTCGAGAAACATCTGGTGCTAAAGTATTGTAGTTGTCTGCACAGATACATTTAGGAGTAAATGGAGTTCCTCGACATCTCCTCGCTCGGTACAGCATACCGGTATGCTGCCAAGATTGAGCAGAAATTCAAATAGAAGAAGAGAGACTTTGGATCTACAAATCAAAAGCAAGGGAAAGGTGCTCCCAAACTACAGAACAAAGGACAGAGCCAAGGCATGGTGGCTCAAGACAACCTGTCGAAGCCACAAGCAAATAACAACACCGCAAAGCCAAAGAAGGACACGGGAAATTTGTGTGAGTTCCATAAGAGCTCCACTCACAACACAAGTGAGTGTCAGGCCAAGCAGTCGCTATTGGCTGAGATGAGGGCTTTTGAGTCAGATGCATGCTCCAAATCTGAATCAAAACCTGAAAAGGGGAATGAAAAAGGGAAACATATTATTGATGCAGATCCCAACGCCACTGTTGCCATTATGAAGATCCAGAAGGAGGAACCGGAAGATCCAGAGGAGGAGGAACGTCTCTTCCACTCCTAGATGTGGGTAAAGGGCTCCCCAGTATAGTTCATTGTTGAAAATGGGAAACAAAAGAACCTCATTTCAGTAGAAACCGTGAAGCGGTTGGGCTTTCCGACCACAACTCACTGTAATAGTCCTAATTTTTGCAGCTCATGGGAATATTGCATTTTATTTTCAGTTTGCTTTTTTCATGAATAAAGTTATGAGAAGGAGGTTTAATAAAATCCTAATTTGAGAATAAATACATGCCCAATGTGAAAGGGGAAAAATCTAGGGTATTATATTAAACACCCCTAAATGTAAAAAGGGGAAATTCATTTGAATGGGTCAAACTTGGCCCAACCTACAACATAGATTGGAGGGAAGCTTATCCATCAAGCACAACGTAATTCTAGAAGAGGATATCATGTGTGAAAGAGGATAAGTTGAAGAAGGTGGTTTAGGGTTTTGGAAAGCCCTCATGTTATAAAAATAAGGAGAGGCGGCAAGTAAAGGTTGTTGAAGAATTTTGAGAAGTTGCTGCAGCAACTCAAGTCTCTTGGCTGTTTAGTATCTCTTTGGAGGGGATTGTGATGCATATCTCCACTATCTGGCATTATGGTGAAGCTTCATCTCTATAGCAGGGCTGGTACTGTTGAGGGTTTTGCAGTTGCTTGTGAGTTGGAGCAAGTGGGGGAACTAGATCTGCAAGATCTAGTTGTTTAGAGGAGATTTCTCTCAGGGAGGGTGTCTTGTGACCACCTGAAAGAGGGTCTTACTCTCATTTCACTTTCAGATCTATAATTATTATCTTTTGTATCAGTTTGTTCCAGCTACTGCGCAGTCTCTTCCATAAACTGCGTTATTTTCAAGTACATGTTTAACTACTATTTGTATCTCTTATTGTCCTTGCTCTCTGCTGATTGAGGGTTGCCTCTCCCTTTGAGATTTGTAAAGTAGCTTGCTGATATATTCATGTTAAGATCTGATATGTAATGTAATGAAATCCATCTTCAGAAATCTCTGAATTTTTCTACAGTTCAGTGTATTAAAAGCTAGATCTACACTTTGTTATGCAATATTTTGATAAAACGCCAAGGGGATCTTGTTAAGAAGGCTGAGTAGTTTCTAGATCTGGTATGGATCTTATGTTTCAGCCATTTATCAGTTTTATATCTAAGTTTTAACCTACAGCAGCTAAAGCTCCTCATATAGGACGTTGTCAAGTCTTTCTACAGCTTTTCCATGTGTTTTAGCTATAATTTCTGGAGGATTCTTGCTCTTTCTTCATGTAAATTCTAATTCTTCTACAAGGGAACTTGATTATGGATCTGATTTCTTGCTGCCATACTATAATATGAGTTTAATGTCTTATTTCCAGTGACTCCCAGCAGAAACTGCGCAATTCCCGAAGGAGGGTTTCTCTATTAATTCAGCTCTCACCTTTAGCTGATTTTCAACTAGTGTTGATTGTGGGAGATCTATTTAAGCTCTCTAAACTCAATTTTTTTTGCTGAAAATCTGCATGGAGTTACCAAATAGCCTAAAATAAGGTAAACCAGCCTTTTTTTGTGTTATTTTTACATTGTATTTCTTATACAACGTCCCCCTTGAGCCTATTGCAGATTGTCCTGAGGGTGGAATTTCCCGCTTCTCCCTTGTTTGGTTTTTGCTCCTCTTTTGGATCCATTATTAGATCTGTAGATCTAAGGTTCCTAAGGGCATAAAATTCTAATAGGATTTTTTCATTCCCACACTTTCTGTGTTTCACCAATCTTCTATAGACAGAGTTTGGAATGCGCCAGGAAGCCTCTGGATTTCACCCTTCCTTGTGAAGGTGATGCATCCGGTAAATGCCCTACCAGTCTATCTCTGGTATTTGCATATTGTTGTAGGTAAATATGCAACCCTATTGCTGGATTTCACCCTTCCTTGTGAAGGTGATGCATCCGGTAAATGCCCTACCAGTCTATCTCTCACCTTTAGCTGATTTTCAACTAGTGTTGATTGCATATTGCTGTGATTCCATAGTGGAATATCTTAATATATTCCCTATTGAGCTTTTTTTTCCCCATTTGGAATATTATAGTGGTATCAGAGCATGATCTCTGGCACAGCCTGTGAGATCAAGCTACCAATGAATTTAAGAGTAGAATAAGAGAACAACTGGATGGAGAAGATGAGATTATTCTCATCATTTTTCAGATCTAAGAAGGGTCTCTCCCAAGAGGTAAATTAGAAGAGAGAAAGTAGAAGCACCGAGACTCCTAGAGGGTTTTGAAAAGAAGCAAGCTGTAGTAAGAGCTGCATGAGATTTCAAGGAGAAGAAGGAAGCCCTAGCACTTCCTATTAGAAAAGTAGAAGACCAGAGGATCCTGTTAGCCACCCATAATAATTTTTCAAAGAAAAATGTGGCTAAATATGTTTCTAAGCCTTCAAGAGAAACATTTCCTTTGTAAATCTATCACCCTTGAAGTCCCATATTTCTCCTATCCTTCAGAAAACCTTCACTGTTGTTTCCATAAAAAGAACCTCTAAACCCTACTATTTACTAAGAGAAAAACTTATCATAAGGTCTCGATTTCCCTCATTTTCCTTTATTCCCTTCATAAATTCCCTTTGATAAGGTTTAAAACCTCTTTTTTAACCTTATCGGAACCCTCAAAATCCTCTGAAAAACCCTCATTTTGACCTAAGAACCTTCATTTTTCTATAAGGCCTTAAGTCACTTTTGGCCTTAAGCCCCAGCCCCTTTCTGCATATAACCCACACTATGACCGAGTGCGAAGCACTTAATCGCATCGCAAATCTTTATCGCATCGCAAGTATAAATCGCATCGCATATATTAATTTTACTCATTTTACATGGTTAATTGCCTTCCGACGATGAGATCCCGTGATCAATTCTCTGCCGTTGATCTGATCCACTATGCCCAGATCTAATGGCCCATATCTCTCCCCATTCCAAACTCGACATTCTGCCTTTTTCTTCATGATTAAATCCTGACCGTCGATCTAGTTTTCAGATCGACGGCTCTCGCTCCATCGCAACTTGGCAATCGCAAATCCCTTTATCCTTTTCCTTTTTCCTTTTCCGATGTCAATCCTCCAATATAATCTCAGCCGTTGAATCCACAAGAACCAATGGCTCATATTAAATCATGCTCCACCCATAGCCTCTGACATCATGCCCGCCGATTAAATCATGACCGTCAATCATCCTTCAGATCAGACGGTCCTCGCATAATCGCATATCGCAAAGGCTTAGTCCCTTACCCTTTGACCTCCACCGATGCGATGCTCCGATGAGATCTCAGCCGTTGAATCCATAAGAACCAACTGCTTATATTCAATCGCACTCCTCCATCGCCTTCCGCTGATGCCTTGCGCCGATTTAATCCTAACCGTTGATCTCTCATCCCGATCTGACGGCCAACGCTTAATCGCGCATCGCAAAAAGAAAAACCCCGGTTTTATGGACTCTTTCCAAACCCCACCCTTCTTTTTATCCTCCATCGACAAATCTTGGCCGTCGATCCTCATGATCTGACGGCTCCCATTGATCCTTCCTTCCACCCTTTAAAAAAAAGTGGGCCCTCCCTTTTCCTTGTTTCTCCACCAAATTCTTTCAAAACCTTACCTTTTCCATATTTTTTTTGTTTCCCGACAGAAATAGTTTTAAATGAATCCTGAACGTCAATCTACAAAGATCAAAGGCCATCTAGCCCCTTTCTTCCGCCCGTTCCATTTCCCTTCATTTCTTCATATATGCTTCTTCTTTTAATCGTAGCCATCCATCAAAGAAAACCTACGACCAGGACTTAACCCGATAGCCTTTTACACCCTTCCACTGCGCGCCAATTTTGCTGATGTCACCATAGACCTCGCATACACTTTACCCCGCAGATCTTCATCCATCATGCTCAACCCGCACCATTGGATCTGGAGCCTCCAATCCAACGGCCTAGAATCAATTTCGTGTAATTTTTGAGCCCTTCCCACGATGCGCAAATTTTACGAGATAAAAGTGGTTTTATAAATCCACGTGTCAAACGCTAACCTATATCATGTTCCAAAATCCAAAACCACATTACCACCCAAACGCAACGTGAAAACCGCTGCCGGTTTTCTGCTATACCGCTCCCTCCACCAACGTTGCTTTTTCATCTTTTAATCCTGGTCGTCGATCTCTGAGATCATACGGCCCTATTTTAATCTCGCCCCCATTCAATTTTCACCCAACTCACTCCCCAAATAAATTCACCAAGCAATCTCGACCATTGATTATTCTAATCCAACGGCTCCTGTTTTCCCCCGCACCCAAAACCTCCAAAGCAGTTATAAACCTATTTTGGTAGGATTTTCATAATATTTGTTTGTTTTGTGCAGGTTATATGGGTTTTTCCCATAGTTTTAAAAAATAAGGCAAAGACCAGGGATGACGATCCACATGCCATTATTCATGAAGAAAGGGAATCTACAGGGTTCAAATTATGTTTTTACCCGTGCCTCATGAGCATTGGTGATATCATGAAACTATTTGACCTACAAATAGCATAAATAGTCAGAATCAATTAATGAAAGAGTATCAACGTTAAAGATGAAGATTATGGTTTAATCAAGCCTGAACATATATGTAAAGATAAATCACTGTGTTTATAGAATCAGATCGGTCGAAGAAACGTCCTCTACCACATCAAAGGGGCTAATTGAATCCCCAACTACTAAAGTGCCACCTGCAGCCTCAAATAATCAAAGAAGGCATAGTTATTGCCTTAGCCAGTTATATTTTGTTTAAAGTAGCCAGAGTTATTGCAAGCTTGCTTAAAGAGTTTTTAAAGTCAACAAAATCTTCTAAGCGGCTAAATACTTAATGAAAACCAATTAATACAGAGAAAACATCAGAAAACTTCTCTGTTGAGCCCCTCAAAAGCCGAGAAGCACTAACTCTGCATTGATTGAATAGTTAAACCCTTCTTACACTCCACCTCCTCATTCTTCTATAAATACTACTATAGAAGATAGTATAAAGGTTGGTCTCTGAATATCTGTCGCATGTAAATAGTTTTCTAGAGTTGTTGTAACCCTGTTTGTAATTGAAGATACATATGTTGAGATGAGAAGTTTGAAGCTGTAGAGACCCATTGGACTTGAAGATTGTAACTGGTTTTAACATCAAATACAAATAGCTAATTTATGGGATCCTGGTCTATGTCAATGGTGATGTGTTTCTCACTGTAATTGTTATTTTCTTGTTGTTTCCATTCTGTCCACTTTTTATGATAAATAATAGCAAATATAGATTAGGATTTACTTCTGAAGTACCCTAAATCTCACTGGAAATCTTTATCCTTTACGTTTTCTGCTGATTGTTTATTTAAAGATCATTCAATAGAGTGTGATCAGTCAAGGAATGTTGGTTAGCCCATGTTTTGCTGAGTGTAGCTTGAAATATTGTCTTTGAATATTCTTGAGAAGTTTGCTAATTAAAGTTGAGCTAGGGAAGTTTATGGTTAGCCCTGTCCTCTGGTTTATCTCCAACAGTTGCTTTGAAAATTTACCTTAAGAGTATGTTGAAAGCAGGCTAGTTTCAAAGTACTTACCTGATCTTAGACTACTTTTTATGTTTATCATGAATGTTTTCCTTTGAATATGCCGAAAGCAGGCTAAGTTAAAAGTCTTTACTTGATCTTAAGCTATTCTATGTGTTTTAAATGTTTTTCTATTGAAAGTACATCAAAATCAGGCTAGTTTAGAAGTACTTATAACCTGATCTTAGATTACTTTTATGTCTTTCCTTAAGTGCATGCCAAAAGCAGGATAGTTTCAAATTACTTACTTGATCTTAGGCTGTCCTTTGTTCCTTCATTTGTTTTATTTCCCTCACTCCATTTCTTATTGTCTCATTCCATAAAATCAACTTAAAGAGATCCTTTGACATAGATGACTTGCCCCATGGACCACTTTTGAACCTTGTTGTTTCAATTAAATCCTCTTATGACTCCATAGCCCAATGGATTGAAGCTGCCCCTTGCCTATCTTACTAACTGAACCATTCTTTCACCTACTTACACCTTCACCCTTCATTTAGACTTCCTTCACCTTCATTATATCTTTGCCCAGCGAAAATAAACAAAAACCCCTGTTCTTCATAACTAGCCTAATATCACACTTAAAACCTTAAAATATAAATCAATCTTTGCACTTATAGAGAGATCCCTCCCTGGATTCAAGAGGGCTGGATCCTAGAATCCCAAAGTGGTTCAAATGTAGTCTTTGCATCATTTAGTCTTACCAATCTACTAAATTACAGGGAACTAATAGATCCTAGATCTCCTCATAGATCCACTATGCCCACTTTCCTTGAAGGAGGTGAGAGGTATAGCAATGAAGAAAAGAGATGAAAAGAAACTCCTAAAGTGTTTCAAGATGAAGAGGAAGAACTATACACTTCCTTTTATCACAAGGCAAAGAGAATGATTGAAGAAGAGATCTGATTGCTTCTTTTTCAAGCATTGAAGAACATTGAAGAAAATCTCAAGGAGTTTGAGGAGAAGAGGAAAAGAAGAGCTACAAAGGGACATCTCCCAAGGAAACAAAGGAGAATGTCAAATCTTGTCACTTTGGGCAAAATATCTCCATTTTCATTACCTGTTGCTAAGGATATTGCATCTAGAGAAGGGGCACTTGCATCTTCGCAAGGTAGTCTTGAGTCCTTATCATATGGGATCCCATGCATGAATCAAGATATGCATGAGGAGGAGAAGAAATATTCCAGCACTGGTATACTTGAAGAAAGGAGGCCATCATTCTTACCAGCAGTTGGAGGCATCATTGATCCAGATGGAGGAACTCTTGTGTTCTGCTAAGAGGTTCCCACATATCAGTTGATCCAAGGTATGCATGAGATTTCAGCACATATTATCTCAAGATCCATGCATAGCCAAGGGTTATATCAAAGTTCTGATTTGAAGCAAAGGTATATCACAACGCTGTCACATAGTGGCTGTGACAAAGAGGCTTCATCATTCTTGGAGCATGTTGGAGGTTTTGCAGATCCAAAGCTTCACTGGTTTTGGAAGACCATACATGAGAAGAAGGTCTCACTAAGAGATCACAACAGAGATGCATTTCAGTATTCCATGAAATGAAAATTTCTTCAGTGGGTTAAAGGAGATGGTATTCTGCAAATGGAGAATGCCATGATTTTGCAGCACATCACTCAACTTCCATATTTGAGTGAGTGGATGAGGATGGTGAGAAAGTGGTCACATTATCACTTGCAGACATATATGGACCAGCAAGCTTGGTTACGCTGCTTGCCTTTGGGAGAATCCTATCACTCTCCAAAGGTGCCTATCTTTTTTATCTATGCCTTGAAGAGCAGCTATGAAAAGTATAAGGAGGCATGGCAGCACTGGTTTCTTTGGGGGTAAGCATGACCACTACCCCAAGAGATTCTCATTCTCTTATCTCATGCTTGGTACATCATTAGTAGATTATATGAAGAGGAAGCATGGATGATGTGATATTTAGAAGAAGAGTTGGGCATCACAAGCTAAATTTTATGTCCATGTATTCACCTATGCTTGAAGTATGTCTCATATTTCCCCATGCATTTCTGTTGGAGGTATATTTCATGCATGAACTTTGGCTTGGGAGGAGGGATGACTCCCACATGATGTGGTATAAGGGGCTTGCATGTATTGTGTTGATGAGGCATTTTACATGTTCATCATTGTGTTGTTTCTCCAAGATCCACATGTTGATGAGGCAAGAAGGCTGCAAAGTCCTTGTTGCTATGGATGCTTTTGGGTGAGTGTGGTTGCTACCCAATAGCTCATTATTTTCTGAATCATGCCTTGGACTTCATTTTTATGTTGCATCAAAAGAAGGCATGTACAATTTTGTTTCACTTGAGAAGGTATGGCCACCACATGACAACTCCTATGTCTATTTGTTTTGCATGGTGTGAAACTTGGCATGATCATCTCAAGATGTGCATTGATGATGGTACTTTGTATTGGGCTGATGTGACATATCATATGTCCATTAGCATGGTTTGGTTTCATGATGCACATGAGGAGGAAAGAGGGCAGCAAGATCCCTTTTTTCTTTGATTATTTTTGAATGAGTATGGTGACAACCCCATGACTCATAATTTTCTGGTTCATGCCTTATGTATCACAGATAACTTGCAGCAGAGAAAGGCATGCACAACATCTTTTGGGAAGCATGGATTCTCCATCTTACATGGAGGAGATGGAGGATGGCAGCAAAGGGCCTTGCTCAGGTGGTTGATTTTGGGAGAATATGGCTTGACATATTTTTTTTACCCATATTACTCCTTCCCTTCTTCTTTGCATAACTCTGAAATGATGAAGTTTGGATCCAACAAGGCCGACAGGGCTAAGAATGGAGGCATAAAAATGCTTATTCAAGTTCACAAAAATTGGATGGAGGAATGTTCTACATGATGAGGCTTTTCCTTTATGGGAGGAGCTACCTTACTTTATGTCTCTCATATTTTTGTGATGGTGTTGGACATCATGTATTTGTCATCTTGTGCTTCATGGTAAGAAGAGGACACCTAACCTCACAGTTGTAAGTCATCTCATGCATTGGTAGAAGACAAATTTGGAACCAAACATACATGACCTATTGCAGAAAATAGAGGAAGCCTTCCTTATGTGGATGCCATTTGTAGGGAATAGTTGGTTTGCATCTACAATAAGAGTTGCTTGAGGGCAAGAAAATTTTTGTCTGGGGAGACTGTAATATTCCCAAATTTTGTAGCTCATGGGAATATTGCATTTTATTTTCAGTTTTCTTTGTTCATGAATAAAGTTATGAAAAGGAGGTTTAATAAACTCCTAATTTGAGAATAAATACATGCCCAATGTGAAAGGGGAAAAATCTGGGATATTATATTAAACACCCCTAAGTGTGAAAAGGGGAAATTCATTTGAATGGGTCAAACTTGGCCCTACCTATAGCGCAGATTGGAGGGAATCTTATCCATCAAGCACAACGTACGTCTAGAAGAGGATCTCATGTGTGAAAGAGGATAAGTTGAAGAAGGTGGTTTAGGGTTTTGGCAAGCCCTCATGTTATAAAAATAAGGAGAGGCAGCAAGTAAAGGTTGTTGAAGAATTTTGAGAAGTTGCTGCAGCAACTCAAGTCTCTTGGTTGTTTAGCCTAAGGGAAGAGGATTTCCTATTTAGGAATCCTCTCTCCTTCCATGGAGTATCTCTTTGGAAGGGATTGTGATGCATATCTCCACTATCCAGAATGATGGCCAAGCTTCATCTCTATATTAGCGTTGGTCCTGTTGAGGGTTTTGTAGCTGTTTGTGAGTTGCAGCAAGTGGGGGAACTAGATCTGAAAGATCTAGTTGTTTAGAAGAGATTTCTCTCAGGGAAGGTGTCTTGTGACCACCCAGAAGAGGATCTTACTCTCATTTCACTTTCAGATATGTAATTCTTATTTGTTGTATCATTTTTTTCCAGCTACTGCGCAGTCTCTTCCATAAACTACATTATTTTCATGTACATGTTTCACTACTGTTTTTATCTCTTATTTTACTTGCTCTCTGGTGATTGAGGGTTCCTCTCCCTTTGAGATTTTTAAAGTAGCTTGCTGATATATTCATGTTCATATCTGATATGTAATATAATGAAATCCATATTCAGAAATCTCTGAAGTTTTATGTAGGTCAGTGTATTAAAAGCTAGATCTACACTTTGTTATGCAATATTTTGATAAAACCCCAAGGGGATCTTGTTAAGAAGGCTGAGTAGTTTCTAGATATGGTATGGATCTGATGTTTCAGCCATTTATCAATTTTAAATCTGAGTTTTAACCTACATCAGATGAAGCTCCTCATATAGGACACTGTCAAGTCTTTCTGCAGCTTTTCCATGTGTTTCAACTATAATTTATGAAGGATTCTTGCTCTTTCTTCATGTAAATTCTAATGCTTCTACAAGGGAACTTCATTATGGATCTGATTTATTGCTGCCATATTGTAATATGAGATTAATGTCTTATTTCCAGTGACTCCTAGAAGAAACTACACAATTGCTGAAGGAGGGTTTCTCTATTAATTTAGCTCTCACCTTTAGCTGATTTTCAGCTAGTGTTGATTATGGGAGATTTGTTTAAGCTCTCTAAACTCATTTGTTTTTGCTGAAACTCTACATGGAGGTCAAAATTTTCCTAAAATAATGGAAACGATCCCTGTTCTATGTTATTTTTACACTATATTTCTTATACAGCGTCCACCTTGAGCCTATTTCAAATTTTCCTGAGGGTGGAATTTCCCGCTTCTCCCTTGTTTGGTTTTTTCTCCTCTTTTGGATCCATTATTAGATCTGTAGATCTAAGGTTCCTAAGGGTAGAAAAATCTAAGAGGAGTGTGTTATTTCCACACTTGTTGTGTTTCACCAATCTTCTATAGACAGAGTCTGCAATGGGCCAGGAAGCCTTTGGATTTCACCCTTTCTTGTGAAGGTGATGCATCTGGTAAATGCCCTACCAGTCTATCTCTGGTTTAGATCTATTGGTTTGATTGCATATTTTTGTGATTCCATAGTGGAATATCTTAATATATTCCCTACTAAGCTTGTGTTTCCCAATTTGGAATATTACACTCACCCACATCCATATACCATTGGGTGGCTTCACCAAGGACGAGATCTCCGTGTCAGCCAACATTGCCACCTTCCCTATAGCATCAAGCCCTTCACAGATGAGGTATTATGTGAAATTTCTCCTATTGATGTTTCTGATGTATTATTAGGACAACCATACTTGTGGAAGCATCATGCTGTGTATGAGTCTTAGCCTCGCGCTGTTATTGTACTTTCGGAAATAAGTTGTACAGGATACTAGAGGTACCACCTCCTACCGCTATCTCTTTGGTTACTGCAAAAAAATGCAATAAGATCATTTCCCAAACCAGGAAATTCATTTTCTTGATGATCCACCCCCAGGGAAAGAAGAAGACTGTGGCCACGACCTCCAGACAGAGCTCCTCTGCACGACAACAAAAAATGGACAAGGTTGTGGAGGAGTACGAGGACATATTCACCTCACCCATAGGGGTTCCTCTGCACTGTCAGGTCAAGCACCCGATTGATCTGACCTCAGGTGCACCGCTACCCAATGGACTGATTTATCGGCACTCTGTTCTGGAGAACGATGAAATCAAGAGGTAGATTCAGGAGCTACTACAGAAAGGTCACATCCGACCAAGTTCATCGCCCTGTGGGAGCCCGATCGTGTTGGTACAGAAGAAGGATGGGACATGGAGACTATGTATTGACTATCAGGTGCTGAACAAGATCACTGTCCAGAATAGATACCCGATCCCACGGATTGATGAACTTCTAGACCAACTCAAAGGGGCGAAATATTTCAACAAGATTGACTTGAAGTTTGGGTATCACCAGGTACCAATTGAACCCTCTGATGAGTGGAAGACTACCTTCAAAGCCAAGGAAGGCCTTTTTGAATGGCTGGTCATGCCTTTCGGGTTGATGAATGCTCCTGCAACCTTCATGAGGTTGATGAATGACATCTTGCGGCAATTCACCAACTCATTTGTAGTGGTGTGCTTGGATGACATTCTGATCTTCAGCTAGACTTGGGAAGAGCACCTCCATCACATCCGACAAGTCCTCCAAACACTGTAGCAACACAATTTGTGTGCCAATTTGGAGAAGTGCACTTTTGGAATGACCCAAGTTCAATATCTTTTATACAGTATTGATGAAAGGTGGGTGCATGTGGATCCAACCAAGATCCAAGTCATTCGAGATTGGCCAGCCCCAACCACTATAATAGAGCTTCGCAGCTTATGGGTCTTGCTAATTTCTACCATAGGTTCATGTTGGGATTCTCTCATATCACTTGGCCCTTGAGTCAAGACACCAAGGGAGGAGCGAGAGAAAAATTATTTTGGCCAGAATCTCAACAGAAGGCATTTACAGAATTGAAAAATTGCCTTTGTTTTGCCCCAGTGCTCACATTAGCAGACTTGAAATAGCCATTTGAGATCAAGACAGATGCCTCTAATTTTTCTATTGGGGCAGTTCTTACTCAACAGGGACATCTAGTGGCTTATCACAGTGAGACATTGTCTGACACAGTTCACAAGTATCCCAGTTATGACAAAGAAATGTATTCCATTGTGCAAGCTTGTTGACAATGGAAGCATTAAATTTTGGAGAAGGAAACAATCATCCACACAAACCACCGGCCCCTGAAGTTCATACAAACACAAGGGAAGTTGCAGAGTGATTGCCATTAGAAGTGGTCCACATATCTGCAACAGTTTCATTTGAACATCAAGTACAAGAAGGGTAGCACCAATAATGTTGTAGACTATCTCAGTCAACCACCGATCGTGGTGCTCACCACCATTTTCAACTCTTGCAGGCACGAGACTTCTGATTGGCTGCTTCTCTATGAGAGAGACCCAGAATTTGGCCACACATACAAGGCACTCTTGGGGGGTACGCAAGTTCCAAATTTTCACCTCCAAGATGCACTTTTATGTCACCTGGGACACCTTTGTGTTCCTTCAAGAGAGTGCACCAAGATGATATGGGAAGCACACTACAGTTGATTTGCAGGGAATTTCGGGGTCAAGAAAAAAATATCAATACTACAGAAGTATTTCTATTGGCCAAACCTTCGAAAGGATGTCGGGAAGCACATCATATCCTGCACTGCTTGTGCCATTGCCAAACCAACCATTAAGAAGTAAGGCCTATATACTCCGCTACCTACCCCTACTTGATCTTGGGAATCCATCTCCATGGATTACATGTTGGGCCTACCTTCTACTAAGCATGGAAATGACATTGTTTTCGTGGTCGTCGACAAATTCTCGAAGATGGCCATTATGGCGGCCTGCAAGAAGAATATCATAGCAGAAGCCACTGCCAAACTCTTCTTTGAACAAGTGTGGGTGCACTTTGGGATCCCACAATCTATCATATCAGATCAAGATAGAAAGTTCCTCAGCACATTTTGGTCCAAACTTTGGTCAATGCTAGACACCAAGCTCACCAATTCCACAGCTTTCCATCCCCAAACAGATGGCCAGATGGAGGTCATCAACAAAATGATTGTACACATTCTGTGCATGTACAATTCCAAGCATCCACGCACATCGGACAAGAGCCTTCCCTATGCAAAACACAATTATAACCAGTCTCTCCACAGCTCAATCAGACACAAACCCTTTCAGGGGGGCTTGGGATTCCAGCCACTATGTCCCATTGATGTAGCCATGCCATTTGCGGCTACTCAAGCCGATTCGGCTCATGTCCATTCGGAAGTTGACAAAGAAAATAGCTTCATAGAGCGCTTTCAACACATTCGCCAACAGGTTCATGACATATTGGACAGAGCTAATGCTAAGTACCAACAATTCCATGATCAACATCGGGTGCCACACAACTTCCAAGTGGGCGACAAAGTGTGGCTAAATTTGTAGAAGGAACGCCTCATTGGACCCCACCGCAAGCTTCACCCGCTCTGATACGGGCCATACACCATCATCAAGGCTATAGGGAACAATTACTTTGAGCTCATTATTCCACCATTCCTTGGTCTGCACCCAGTATTCAATGTGGACCGCCTTCGTCCTTACTTCCCACCTCTACTGGACACCTCTGACATTGCAGAACAACTCACACCAATAGATTTAAACCCAGACTGCATGGAACAAGCCACCACATATTGTATCATGGAAATGAAAATCAAGAAAACTTGCCAACAGAAGATGCAACTATATCAGGTTGTCAAAGCTGGCCAACTCCTACACCAAAGAAAGTGGTTCACCAGGGACCAAGTTCAACAAAAGTTTCCTCATCTCATGGAGGACCTTACGCAATGGGGACCATTGCTTCCTAAGGGGGAAGGAATGATCTAGGTGGATATTGGTGGTCACCTACCTATTCCACTTGGGGCCCCACCATTGTCTCTTTTAGTTTTTCAGTTTCGGCACAACTTACGTTTTTTAGCAGTTTTTCGGGTCCTGAACATTAGGAGCCATTTTGAGGCCCTAAACGACGTTTTTGGGGAAAACTGAGAGCAACATGGGTTCATGGACCAATTTCTCTCACTCAAAATTTCTATTCCTCAGATAGATATTTCTAACAAGGTATGGTTCATGTTGTGTAACCAGCTCCAAAAATAGAAGAAAAGAGATATCAATGCCTTAGAAATAAGCCACTTCGAGGGGGCAACCTCCAATACATTACATGAATGAACAATTATTGGATGCTACAATTTACAAAACCTCATTTATATATATAGGAGTCCATGTGGCCATAATGTAATCCTAGTGGGCCACAATGTAATCCTAGCCGACCTAACAATAATAATTTAAGGGCACAATAATAACAAAATGGGGGTTACAAGGGTACAATAATAACAATAAGGGGATTACACTAATAACAATAAGGGACTATACTAGTAATATAGGGACCTAACATGCCCCTCTCCTTCAAAAAAGTGTTGTCCTCAACACTTGAGTAGCTCTGGGTGCTTCTGTATAAAATTCTCATCCTCCCATGTAGAATCTTCGGTGGGTAAGTTCTTCCACTTGATGAGATACTCTAAAATTGATCGATTTCGTAGCTATAGAGTTCTTGTTTCCGTGACCGCTTCAGGTTCCAATATGATTTTTCCTTCCTCATCAAGTTCTGGAAATATTGTTTGAACTGGAAGATTTTCACCTATAACCTTCTTTAAGCATGAAACATGGAAAACTGGATGTACTCGCGAAGAAGCGGGAAGCTCCAATTTGTATGCCATAGAACCAATCTTTTGCAACACCTTGTAAGGACCATAGTACTTTGGTGATAATTTATTATCCTTCTTAGCTTGCTTGAGGGACATTTGTTTGTATGGTTGTAGACGTAAAAATACCCAATCTCCTACATCAAAACTTCTCTCGCTGCGATGTTGATCTGCCTGTTGTTTCATTCGATTTTGTGCCAAATTTAGGTTATCCTTTAAGAGTTAGAGAACTTCTTGCTGATGCTCGATGTGATCTTCCACTGCTTGAACCTTCAAAGTTTCCCTTAAAGATGATGTGATAGATGGTGGATGATATCCATAAAGTGCCATAAATGGGGTCATCTTTGCTGCAATATGGAAGGAATTGTTATACCACCATTCAGCGAGAGGTAAACACTTGACCCATTGTGCTTGTTTATCAGATACAAAAAAATGAAGATATCCTTCCAAACATTTATTTACTATCTCAGTTTGACCATCAGATTGAGGATGATAAGATGAGCTATGAGCTAATTGAGTACCCAAACAAGAAAATAACTCCGTCCAAAAATTTCCAGTAAAAATGGGATCTCTGTCACTCAAAATAACCCTTGGGCTTCCATGTAGCTTTTGAATTCTGTCCATAAATGTAGTAGCAACTGTACTTGCTTTAAATGGATGAGATAATGTGCAAAAGTGTGCATACTTGGTAAGTCTATCAACTACCACCATGATGACACTCTTTCCTTCGGACTTAGGTAAACTTGTGATAAAATCCATTGAAATCTCCTCCCAACGTTGACTTGGAATGGATAAAGGTTGTAGAAGTCCCAGGGTCTTAATTGTCTCAACTTTATTCTGCTGGCAAACCAAACATTCCGCTACAAACTTTTGAATATCAGATTTAAGGCCATCCCAAAAAAATTCTTTCTTCACCCTGTGGTAAGTTTTTAAAAATCCTGAGTGTCCTCCTAAAGGAGAAGTGTGCAATTCCAGAAGAATCTTTTGTTTTTAGTTGGGAATTCTTACAAAGATATAAGCGATCTTTGTACCATAAGGAATCATTTTTCCAACTAAATGTATCAGATGTACTAGGATCTTGCTACAACTTTTGAATGAGTATCCATACATCTTTGTCCTTCTTCCATTCATCTCTTGCTTCGGTTATCCAATCTGGTTGGATAATAGAAATGGCACAAAGCAATGCTTCCACCTCTTCATTCTTTCTTGAGAGTGAATCTGCAACAAAATTAAGCTTTCCTTTTTTGTAGATTATTTCAAAGTCATAACCCAACATCTTTGTGACCCATTTTTGCTGCTCTTCTGAAGATAGTCTTTGTTCCAAAAGTGTTTAAGACTATCATGATCAGTTTTTACCTTGAAGTGTCTTCCCATTAGGTAAGTTCGCCATTTCTTTAGTGCATGTAGTATTGCTAACATTTCCTTCTCATAAATAGGTTTCCGTAAATACTTTCCTTTGATTGGACGACTTTCAAAAGCAATGGGTCTTCCTTCCTGCATTAAAACTGCACCAATTCCATTTCCTGAGGCATCACATTCCACAATAAAGGTTTTTGTGAAGTCGGGTGTAGCTAAGACCGGTGCTAGGCACATTGCCTCTTTAAGACGTTCAAAGGCCTTAGTTGCTTCAGGAGTCCATGAAAATGCATCTTTCTTCAATAATGTTGTTAGAGGTGCTGCTATTCTCCCATAATTCTTAACAAACTTGCGATAATACCCTGTTAACCCGAGAAATCCTCGCAGCTGCTTTATGGTTGTGGGGACTTTCCATTCCTTAATGGCTTTAATTTTGTTAGGGTCTACTTTAACACCCTCGTGAGATACAATATGACCCAGATATTCCACCTCTTGTACTCAAAGAAACATTTGGATGTTTTTGCATATAATTGTTTCTCCTGCAATAGTTTGAGCACCCTGTCAACATGTTCAACATGATCCTTCCAAGACCTGCTGTAGATTAGTATATCATCAAAAAATACTAGCACAAATTTTCTAAGGAAGGTTTTGAAAATGGAATTCATCAACCCTTGAAATGTAGAAGGTGCATTGGTAAGGCCAAAAGACATGACCAAAAATTCATAATGACCCTCATGAGTTTGAAATGTTGTTTTTGGAATATCTTTAGTCTTCATTTTAATTTGATGATATCCTGAATGAAGATCCAACTTGGTAAAATAAATTGCTCCATGTAATTCATCCAATAATTCATCAATCACAGGAATGGGAAATTTATCTTTAATGGTGAGCTTATTGAGCTCCCTATAATCCGGACACCTTCGCCATGATCCATCCTTCTTGTGTACCAATACTATAGGAGCAGACAAAAAACTTTGACTAGGTTGAATTATACCCGCCTCTAACATTTCTGCAATCATACGTTCAATTTCTCTCTTTTGGACGTAAGGATCTCTATAAGGACTGATGTTTGGAGGAACACTTCCTGGAATCAAATGAATAGCTGATCATGATCAAGAATAGGTGGGAGTCCTTTGGAAGTTTCAAACACCTTGGAATGATTGTCCAAGACTTGTTGGAGATCTGCAGAAATAGATGATTTTGAGGTTGGAACTTCTAGTGAGCATAATTGTGCAATTACACCTCGTTGTTCTTTATTTGGAAGCTTTTTCATGACATTAGAGCTTATTATCTTTCCCGACTTCCTTGCAATACCCCGTAATTTGAATTCCTTTCCTTCTGAAAAAAAATTCAAGAAAAGTTCTTGAAAAGTAAAAGCTACCGTCCCCAAAGATTGTAACCATTATACTCCTAGTACAACATCAGCACCTCCTATAGGAATGGAAAGAATTGGAATATTAAATACATATTCCCCCATGGTTAGCTTGATATTATGGCATTTTCCAGAGCAATTTATAGTTCCTCCATTTGCCACCATCACTTGACATTCTGGTGCTAGGTATAGGAAACAATTTAATTCCTTGGCTACCTTACAATGAATAAAATTATGGGTGCTACCTGAATCAATCAACACTATTACCTTTTTCTTCTTGATTTGTCCTTGTATCTTGAGAGTTTGAGGAGTGGTAATTCCTGCCATTGCATTACACGATATGGTTGGATTCATTTCTTCCTCTTCTAGGGTTGGTTCCTGGTGTATATTCTCTTCTTGTTCATTTTCTTCTTCCTCTTCACAATCTATGTAAAATAATTTCTTCTCAGCACACTTATGACCTTTAGTGTATTTGCTATCACAACTGTAGCAAAGCCCTTTTGCTCTTTTTTCTTCCAAATTTTGTGGTGTCAACCTTGTAGGTTGTGGAAATCTAGGAGTAGCAACACTTCCCTCTTTATAGAAGTGAGTGGTAGGCTTCCTTGTCGCCATAATTTTACATTCAATTTTTCTTGCCAACCTGAATGCCTTCTCCAATGAATCAGGTTCCAAAACACAAACTTCATGTTGGATTTTATCCTTTAAAGCTCCTAAGAATAGATCAATCCTGTGTTCCTTTGGAAAATCAGTTACCCTTATATTCAATTTTTGGAAGTCCTCAATGTGCTCCCCCACAAAACCCTTTTGTTTGAGATTTATCAATTGGTTAAAGAAGGTGTTGCTCTTTGTATCCTCATAATGTGCTATCATTTCCTACGTAAAAATTGACCAAGTGACAAATTTTTTGTGGGATCAAATCCATCGATACCATACAAATGCAATTTGTTATAAATGTAAAGTTGCAATGCGTACCTTTTGTGTGTTTTGCACATTATGGAGATCAAAATATTTCTCCATCTGTAGTATCCATGTTACAAGATCATTTCCATCAAACTTCCTCATATCCATTTTTGGAATATGGTGGTTCTTCCCGCAAACATTAGAGTTTATGAAATCACAATTAACATTTATTTTTTTCTCATCATGAGTTTCCTCTACTATCTTTTCACCATTAGGAAACATTTCTTGTATCAACTTTGTCAAACCTTCTATGTCTGCTTTTAGATCATTCTTCATGTTTTCCATTTTAGATTCCATGCCATATTCCATGTCATATATCTTATATTCCACGTCTTTCTTCAAAAATTCCATTTCATTTTTTGCTGCTCTTTGTGAGAGCGAAATTTGGTGCATTTTCTCTTGTAATTTTGATAGATCATGTTGCAATTCTTCATCTTCATGAGTCATAGTAGAGCCTTCTGAAGGCTTAATGGGTGTTGAATTATTTTTACGGGGCATTTTTTAGAACCCAATACTGATATCTATTCTACAATATGCCATTGGAATCAATTCAAATTGATTTTTCAAACAAGACTTATGCAATTCTGAAAAAAAATACACACCTTTTTCTTGCTTTTGAGGAGCTCGATACTGAAATTTGATTATCTCTGTGATTGCAGCTCTTTGATATCTAAAATTCAGCACTAAAGTAGCCCTATGAATTCTCTTTTGAATGCCACAGTTCTGACCTGATTTGGATTCTCCAAGACAAATTTATGTCCAATCTCCCACAATGACCTAATTATGGACTGGTTCAGTAGAGTGAAATTGTATGACTTGAAACGTGTCACTGTTTCATCCTTCTCCTCTGAAATTGATAGCCAAGAAACTAAAGTCCATTTAATTACGACCACTTTTTATGGCACTCCAATCCGATGCTCAGAGAGAGAGTTATTGAACTTTTCCCACGATCACCTCTTTGAGATGAAATTCAGGAGCCTGAAAAAGCACCACGTTCCACAGATCATATCTCCAACAATATTATGAATCAAGATCTGAAATTTTTTGAAGATTTTCCTAAGGATTTCAGCTTTGCACCCTAAACATTTCAGATTCTGAACCTTCGTAGAAAAATAGTTATAGCGAAAATTCCACGATGACCTGTTTAAGAGCCTGACAAAAGACCTAACTTCCACAGATCATATCTCCAAAAATGTGGCGAAAAAAGCTCTGAAATTTTTAGAAGATCTTCCTTATGATTTCGGCTTCGCACCCTAGAAATTTCAGCTTCTGAAACTTCGTAGAAAAAAATTTATAGCGAAAATTCCACGATGACCTGTTTGGAGCAGCGAAACGCTAGAATCCAAAGCTCTGATACCAAATGTTGTGTAACCAGCTCCAAAAATAGAAGAAAAGAGATATCAACGCCTTAGAAATAAGCCACTTCGAGGGGGCAACCTCCAATACATTACATAAATGAACAATTCTTGGATGATGCAATTTACAAAACCTCCTTTCTATATATAGGAGTCCATGTGGCCATAATGTAATCCTAGTGGGCCACAATGTAATCCTAGCCGACCTAACAATAATAATTTAAGGGCACAATAATAACAAAATGGGGGTTACAAGGGTACAATAATAACAATAAAAGGGTTACACTAATAACAATAAGGGACTATACTGGTAATATAGGGACCTAACATTTCATGTCAAACAGAGATCATATGCCAAAGTTACGTCCCCGGAAGTTGAAACACCAATTTACCCAAACGGGGCCCATAGTTTTGGCGCTTCATCTCCTAGGGTTATGGTTTTGGATGTTTAGGCTTTTCCATTGTTTCTAAATAATAAATAGGCCCTTGAGCCTCATTGTAAATCAGTTCAAAGGCCTGTAGCCACCACATATCTTCTTAGAGATAGCTACCAACGCCCTATCTAGTTTATTTCCATTATGTCTGTAAGAAAATTTTAGTTATTTGATATTAATGAAATGAAGTGATTTTTCCACTTCATCTTTGTATTTATGGTTATATGTTTATTCTTTTGCGTTCCTGCATAAATCCGGATCATGCATAACCATAAAACATCAAATTTATGGCAAATAGACACCTATCCTACTTGACAGTCCTATTTCAACTAGGACTCAAACTCTTCATTACTATCTTTAAAAACCTTATCCTAACAACCCTATCTATTTTAAATTACACCATTGACAAGTGTATCATCACATGGTCGAATTTGGATGATGGGCTTGAGCTCTTCATGACCACTTTGTTGACCTCCACATAGGAAGGAAACCAAATCTTGTTTTTTAGGCATATGGTCTTTTGCATTCATTGAAAATTTTGACCATCAATTACTCTTCATTTTGTGGTCATTTACTGTTTGAAGTTGAAGTAACACATTCCAAAACTCCTCCCTAGGCTCCAGTTGTCCATAACCATCATCAAACTATTCAAATGAGCTTAAAATAGACTATGCTACGAAAACAAGACAGTTTCGTAGCACTTCCCTTTAACACTTTTTTCTTCAAATCCTTGACTTATTTCCTTAAAAATCATCTTCATTACCTTTATATATATCCTCTATAGAAATTTAAAACCTTAATTCATATTTTTACCCCCCAAAATGTGATGAAAAGGGGCAAGAAAAGCTGCTACAGCAGTTACGTAGTGCTTTTTGCCTTTTTTACATTGTTTGAACTACGAAACTGCTGAGTGAGCAGTTTTGTCCAAAATTTTCCAAAATGAAAATTGTAAATGTGATAAAAAATCAAAATCAATTTGATTTCATCATATCACTTGAAAAACAGAGTCATTCCAGCCTTCTTGAGGTCCCTTCTTCATTTGCAATAGGTTGGCCTATTGGTTTTTCTTGTTTTTTCCTGAAAAATAGGTCTTAGGACAGAGCCTATATCTCCTACTACATGATTTATTTTGAGAAAATTAAGGAGTTTTTTCTAGGAAATTATGTCTTGAATAAAAACATCACTTGGTTTTTTGAAACACATCTCCTCCTGTCGAGAGACGTCCTTTGTAAAACATGTGTAAAACAGGAGAACTCTATTTCTGAAAATAGGGCTTCAAAGAAAGCCTTTTAGCTCCAAACTTATAACACTTGTGAGAAACATGAGAGAGGCTTTTGTATCTGGGGGTGTGATGAAGATAAACCTCGTTCATAATTACAAAATACTTTTTCATTTGGCCAGAAACAGAACTTGAAGTTGACTGCTAAACAATCATATACAGGACATTTTGTAAATCAGTTTCGTAGCACTTTTTAATTTATCAATTTCTCCCACATCCTAATTAATTTGAGGAAACTAAGAGAAATTTATGTATTTAAGTCATTTAGGAAGAAAATCCTCTTTCCATTTTCCTAAATTTATTTTTCGTTGCTCAGAAAACGCCTTGGAAGTTGACTAGTCAAAACCCAAAAATAGAGTTTTTGCTTCATATTGCGCTACGAAAAGACAACGCTTTCATAGCGCAAAACGACTTTTTTGAACTAGTGGTGCTACAAAAGTAATTTTTCTTATCTAATTAGCCATTTTTGATGAAAAAATTAGGGGAATGAAATTAATTATGAAATGATGAATGACTTGACATAAAAAACCTTTAAAATGGATTTGTTAAACACTAAGGAAGGTTCAAACCTAAAAATCTAATACTCCCTTTTGGTCAAATTCATGAAATGACTCCTAAGACCCTATTTTGACCCATGATCAAAAGAAAACTTGAAACAATGATGTTTTGAGAATTTTTGAGTGATAACAGTGACTCCACTTGGGATAGTGTGCCCCTGTGTTACACTAAGAACCAATAGCTCTAGTGCTGCTATCCATTTCCTTAACCAAATACGAAATAACTTTGAAATTGCTAAGCTTCTCCTCAAGCTTAGATGGCCTTCACCTCATGCTCAAGCTTTATGATCACTGCATAAGAACCAACTTTGTACCTACTAAAAATATGCTCATTCACTTTTGAGCTTATTCACACACTCCTACCTACCCTAGCAGCTGCAATCTCCATTTGTAATTCAAGGAACATGAAACTTCCAATGAAGCCAGTCATTGATCTGATTTGACGCTTGAACCTATTTACTGCGCTTGAACTAAAATTAAACATGATACTAATATGACCAAGGCAAAAAGAGATGTAACTGATCTTCAAAATGAAAATATAACTGGAAATATGGACTGTAGAACTCTTCCATGTATTCAAATATTGGATCAAAGAAGACATGATATATTTGATGCTTCTCATGAAATTCTGCAACTTTGGGAAACTCATCCATGCTTTGATCAACCACATAAGACTTCAGTTGTGTACTCTCAAACTGTTGTTCAAACTGATTTTCAAAAACAATGTATTTTTCCTCAATCTCAAAAAAGAAAGGAAGCAACACCTTCTCTTTGTGTTCTAGCATGGAAAGCTTTTGAAAAGACTGATATTGACCTTGAAGCCTATAAGATTGAATTTTACCCTCTAAAACTTCAATGTCCTTTTCAATTTTCCTAGTAACTTCATCCACAAACTGAATCTTATCTTCTGACTTGTACTCAAATGATTTCAGATTAGAAGACAAGGATAAAGAAAATTTTTCACCCACTTCTTCATTAATGTAATCATCATTTGATGTAGGCTAATGCAAGAAATGACATGAAGACTCAAATTTTTCTTGTACCTAAGGATTTTAGCAAGCATTTTCCAATATTTCCTCTTACTATTTGAAATGATTCTCATACTCCTGATGATCAAAAGACTGACAAGTCTGCTGCAACCTTTCATCAAACTCAGAGGATGTATCATAATTTACATAAATAAACTCTTGCTGGGTTTAATTTTCATCTAAGAAAGAGGCTATCCTTTCTTCTTGGTGATGAAAGGGATTGTCATGAAGGGCTTCTAAAATTTCCTCATCCTTGAACGCATCATCTTCATTACAATTCTCCAAATATTCAATAAAACTCACACAATGTTTACAACAGCCTTTGACCAGCAATAAGGAGGGATGCCACTCTTCATACATCTCATAAAATGCAACATGGAAATCAGCAAGAAAATATAATGAACCATTTGGCAAGTTTTCATACCAAGACCGTGCTTTTCCTTCCAAAGTGACCATGAACATCATCATGAGACAATCCTCAGGGAACTGAACCTTAAGACTGTGTACATGCATATGGAATCTAACCAAATGAAGAGCAACATTGTCTTTCTTTTCATCTTTGAATATACGAAGATCATTTAACCATTCAACCTTTGGCATAGGATTTTGAAAACCAGGGATATGAGAGAAATTCATAGGGCCATACCCAACATTTATTCTTTCAATGGAACTCGTTTCGAAACTTCTTCAAGCTACTGATATTCAAGCAGTGGAGTCACCTTCCAATTGATTATTTGATGTTTAGAGTCGCCAAGGTAGATGCAACCTTGAAAATATTCTCGTGCTCCTGCTACCTTTATAATTTTAGCTTCAAAATCTCGGGAAGGTATAATCTTCTAACTCTCGGTAGACGCACCAAAATGCTATCATCAAAATCATACCTAATTGGCTGCTGATCAGACAACTTCAATGTAACTATTTCAAACCAATCTTGTGACTGAGGCTTAGCCTTCTCAGCCTAAAAGTGCTCTCTCAAGGGTTAATGATATGGGATATAGATATATGGCTAACTCTATTATTTTTGTTTTGGTTCAGGTTGAGAAGATGAATGCTTTCTGTTAGCCCCCCTATGAGATTTTTGACAAGCAAAACAGGGGGCTAAGTTTGTTGTTGAGCCTTCAAGGAATGCATTTCCTCTGAAAACACAGTCTCCTTGAAGCCTCCATGTGTCTTTTATCCTTTGATAAATTCCCCTCTGCTGATTCCTATTATTAAGCCTCTCTGTTTGTGAATAAATTCCCAAAGGCTCCCTTTTCCCTCTTATTTCAACCCCCACTTAGCTTCTACTTGTTTCCCCTTCTATTTCCCTTCTTACCTTTTCGAATTCCCTTTAATTTCTTCCCTTGCCCTTTGTTGGCCATCATTCCCATTTATTCCTCTATCGTACCCCTTCTTGCCTTTAAATCCGTTGAAATGGGCTTAAAACCCACTTTTAACTTTACCATAGGCCTAAACCACTTCCCCTTTTTCTATACCCCGCAAATACATTCTATATAGAAATTCATTATAAAGTTTTTATATATTAACCCACCGCTTATAGCGCAGATCGAAAATCGCATTTTCATTGTTTGTGTTCGACCAATCCATCGCAAATATTTGCGATGCAATGGATCACGCCATCGCACTTTCCACCCATCGCATTTTCCCCCGATCGCATTTTCCCTTCGTCGCAAGTTCTCGCATCGCAACTCCGCCCGATCGCATCTATCGCAGATCGCATTCTCGCGCATTATGATCGTTAGATCCATCGAAAATATTTGCGATGCGATCTGATCACGTCGCAAATATTTGCGATGCGATCGTAGATCGCTCCATCGCATTCTTCCTCTCCATCGCAATATCGCAAGTGCACGGTTTCTGTTTGACGCCACTTTCTGCCATCGCACTTTCCGCCTTTGCAATTTGCGATGTGCTCCCCGAGTCCCACATCCACGACTCCTCTCCATTGTTTTTCCAGTCATTTCCTGTGTATTTCCCCCCGAGCGTTAACCTTTGGGTTTTACACTAATAGCCTTTTCCTCCACCATTATCCATTATTTCTGCTGTTTTCACTGTCTCGCCACCGTCCCTCCGGGCCTCTATGCATTTCCCCACTACCACTGCCCCAATTCATGACAGGTTTATTTTATTGAGCAGGTAGCACAGAGAGGCCGTTACAGCCGCCATCGAAGCAGCAGAGACAGTTTTTGAAGGGATTCAGGCCGGTTAATTGAATATTAACAATTATGATCACGTGGTCAAAGAATCGAGGCACATTTTGAATATTTAAGAACGCCATCAAAAGCTTACCCGTGTTTAATATTAGTAGGGTACTCTTCTCCAAACGTACACCTTCCTACAAGAAAGAATCCATGCCTCCTCGAGCCCTGAAACGATTAATTACACCAACTGAAGCTCATTTAAGACAGTCAGGCAGCAGTTATGGAGGTATGGAGCGGCCCTGCAGATCTTTCAGCCAGTTCATTTATTCCAGAAGGCAACACATAGCTCGAGACGCCATAAGGACTTGAAGAACATATCAGAGGTCAATCTCAACCTGACAGAGGCTACCAAACAGTCTACAAAGTACACACAGTGACGCAGATTGCCATTAAGCAGAGTGGGCATGAACTCTTTCTCCACTCTGTCTTAATGAAATTCATTTAATGTTCATCTACTTCTATTTTTCTCTTCTCCTATAAGAATCCTAAAGAACGTATTGTAAAAGGTTTTTGTTGTTGCCTTGCTATGGCAGTTGCTATTAGAGGGATTCATCCTTGACTGTTAGAACAGTCGTGGGAGGGAGTAGCAGAGTATTTGTATGTAATAGGCTGGGAGGAGAAATTCTGGACTGTATTAGCCATTGAGCTCAGTGTACATGACTGGTTTTGCATCAATCAATCAAAGCACATTTCACAGGATCCTGGTCTATTACTATTGGTGATGTTTTTCTAACTCTGTATATCACATTTTCATACTGTTTCATGTTCTTTTGGTAGGCAACAAAATTATAACATAGGATTCACCCTTGTTAGGTGCCCTATGGTTCCTGCTCTCCCTACCTTTAATGTTTTCTACCTTATGTGCTATCTAAGAGTTTATTTCAGTTGATTTAACCAGTGTAGTGGATGTTATTGCCTACTCTTTGATGTATGAATTGGTTGAATCAGTTCTTAGATGTTCTTGCTGGGTTTAAGCTGGAAGGTTTGGGAACACTGGGGATGAGTGTTAGCCCTGTCCACTAGGATCCTTGCGCGACCAGCTGGCCTTTCTAAGATCCCTTCTGTTAACTTATCTCTGTTTTTCCTCTAGAGTTGCTAAAGCAGACCTGGAGTTAAATGACCTCTGGTCTGATCTATAAGCTGCCCCTTCGTCCCTTTTTGAGAGCTACCTTTGAGTATGTACAAGCAGGTCTGGAGTTAAATGACCTCTGACTTGATCTATTGACAGAAAATTGGTTGTCTTTCCTTCTTCCACTTTCTCTCCTTAATGTTCCATTCCACCATCTGCCTAAAATATCCTTTAGTGTAGATGACTTGCCCTTTGAAAGCCTTGGCTAGTGGATGCAAGTAATTTCCTTTCATGACTCCATAGCCCAATGGATGGCACTGTCTTGGCCTATCCTCTTTGCTGAAGCCTCCTGCTGTTTTGTTTCCTTTATCCCATTACTTTCTCAGTCTGTGATCTCCTGACCAACCCAGCAACCAACCAACCAAATCACTTAAACCCCCCATTCGTGCTTCATACCTAGCCTAATATCTCAATTTGAGCCTTCAAAGATATATCATTCTTGCTCTATTTGGAGAGATCCCTCTCCGGGTCCAGGAGGGCTAGATCCTAGGGCCCCAAAGTGGTTTGATGTTGTCTCATCTTTTAGTATTGCCAAATATTTCAAAACATGGGAACCCCAACACTTTCTACCATTGGGCTATGGAGTTAGTGATAGGGCTCTTAATAACAGAGGCTTTCCTTGTGGAAGTTGAGGCTTGTATATACTTCAATGAAAGGGTAACACATTCAGGAAAATCCCAATAACTTGAAGTTCAAAGGAAGTCAAAGCATGTAATACATGAATTCTGAGTAATGAGATATCAAAGCTATGGAAGAGAAACATTTCAAAGATAGGACATAAAACTCATTGAAAATACACTAAGAATCTCAGGTGAAGAAAAGTTGTATGTTACTGTATATATCAGTCAATCCAAAGCTTTAAAAAGTGGTCTACTTAGATAACATTTTCAAACCTGTAGGTTGAAACCAACAACGACATGTATACATTGGGATTATGGAGTCAAATAAATCTTATAAAATCAGTGAATCTAATTGACATGGAAGTTGAGGCTTACCAGGCTTTTTAGTCATAAGACATACACTTGAAACATGTAAAAACACAGTCAGTCCATTTATAAAGGAAGTCAGAGCATCTAAAGATGATTTATGAGTAATATAGATGAACACCACTGTAAATAAGATATATAAGAAACACTGATAGAATAGGAAAACACTAAAAACCTCTTCTAAATCTCAAGTTGGTTAAGTAGAAGCTCTCTGCATTAGCTAAAACAATCTTTTTACAATATGCACCAGTTTTGCCAAAAAGTCTCCAACCCTTTGCTAATTTGACCTATTGGCCTTTAATAGACCATTACAACATGATATGAACTCATATTCTGCTAGATAATTCGAATTCCTAACTCTTGACACCTTGCATAACCATAAAACATCAAATTTATGACAAACAGACACCTATCCTACTTGACAGTCCTATTTCAACTAGGAATCAAACTCTTCATTACTATCTTTAACAACCTTATCTATTTGAAATTACATCATTGAAAATTTTATCATCACATGGTTGAATTTGGATGATGGGCTTGAGCTCTTCATGACCACTTTGCTAACCTCCAAATAAGCAGGAAAACAAACCATGTTTTTTAGGCATATGGTCTTTTGCATTCATTGAACATTCTAACCATCAATTACTCTTCATTTAGTGGTCCTTTGCTATTTTAAGTTTAAGTAACACATGAAAAAACTCCTCCATAGGCTCCATCTATCCATAACCATCATCAAACTGTTCAAATGAGCTGAAAATAGACTGCGCTACGAAAACAAGATAGTTTCATAGCGCTTTTCGTAGCGCTGCCCTTTAACCCTTTTTTCTTCAAATTCTTGAGTTCTTTCCTTAAAATTCATCTTCAATACCTTTATATATATCCTCCATAGCAATTTCAAACCTTAACGCATATTTTTACCCCCCTAAAATGTGATGAAAAAGGGTAAGAAAAGATGCTACAACAGTTTCTTAGCGCTTTTTGCCTTTTTTACACTGTTTGCGCTACGAAACTGCTGAGTGAGCAGTTTTGTCCAAAATTTTCCAAAATGAAAATTGTAAATGTGCTAAAAACTCAAAATCAATTTTATTTCATCATATCACTTGAAAAACAAAGTCATTCCAGCCTTCTTGAGGTCCCTTCTTCATTTGCAATAGGTTGGCCTATTGGTTTTTCCTGTTTTCTCCTAAAACATAGGTATTGGTACAGAGCCTATATCTCTGAATAAATGATTTATTTTTCGAACATAAAGGAGGTTTTTGTAGGCCATGCTGTCTTTAATAAAAACCTCTCTTGGTTGTTTTAAAAACATCTCTTGCTGTCCAGAAACTACCTTTGAAAAACATGTGTAAAACAGGAAAACTCTGTTTTCTAAAAATAGGACTTCAAAGAAAGCCTTGTATATCCAAACTGATAAAACTTGTGAGAAACGTAAGAGATTTTTTTTTATCTAGGGATGTGATTAAAATAAACCTCTTTCATAATTCCAAGATACGTTTGAATTTGGCCAGAATCTGAACTTGAAGTTGACTACTAAACAATCATGTACAGGACATTTTGTAATAACAGTTTCGTAGTGCATTTTAATTTATCAATTTCTCTCACCTCCTAATGAATTTATGAAAACTGAGAGATTTTTATGTATTTAAGTTTTTTAGGAAGAAAATCCTATTTTATTTTGCCTAAATGCGTTTTCCATTGCTCAGAAAACACTTTGGAATTTGACTACTCAAAACTAGAAAATAGATTTTTTGCTTCATATTGTGCTACGAAAAGACAGCACTTTCGTAGTGCAAAATGACTTTTTTGAACTAGTGGTGCTACGAAAGTAAGGTCTCTTAGCTAATTGGCTAGTTTTGATAAAAAAATTATGGAAATGAAATGAATGATGAAATGATGAATGAATTGACATAAAAAAACCTTTAAAATGGATTTGTTTAACACTAAGGAAGGTTCAAACCTAAAAATCTAATACTCCCTTTTGGTAAAATTCAAGAAATGACTCCTAAGACCCTATTTTGACCCATGATCAAAAGAAAACTTGAAAAAATGATGTTTTGAGAATTTTTGAGTGATAACAGTGGCTCCACTTTGGATAGGGTGTCCCTGTGGTACACTAAGAACTAGCAGCTCTAGTGCTGCTATCCATTTTCTTGACCAAATCAGAAAGAACTTTGAAAATGCTAAGCTTCTCCTCAAGCTTAAATGGCCTTCAACTCGAGCTCGGGATTGATGATCACTGCATAAGAACCAAATTTGTACCTACTGAAAAGATGCTCATTCATTTTTGAGCTTATTCACACACTCCTACCTACCCTAGCAGCTGCAATCTCCATTTGTAATTTAGGGAACATGAAACTTCCAATGAAGCTATTCATTGATCTGATCTGACGCTTGAACCTCTTGAATATTCTTTAACAAAAAGTAAACATGATACCGAGATGACCAAGGGAACATGAGATGTAACTGATCTTCAAAATGAAAATATAACTAGAAATATGGACTGTAGAACTCTTCCATGTATTCAACTTTGATCAACCACATAAGACTTCTGTTGTGTACTCTCAAACTATTTTTCAAACTGATTTTCAAAAACAGTGTATTTTTCCTCAATCTCAAAAAAGAAAGGAAGCAACACCTTCTCTTTGTGTTCTAGCATGGAAAGCTTTTGAAAATACTAATCTTGATATTGAAGCCTATAAGATTGAATTTTACCCTCTAAAACTTCAATTTCCTTTTCAATGTTCCTAGTAACTTCATCCCCAAACTGAATCTTATCTTCTCACTTGCACTCAAATGATTTCAGATTAGAAAACAAGGATAAAGAAAAAATTTCACCCACTTCTTCATTAATGTAATCATCATTTGATGTAGGCCGATGCAAGAAATGACATGAAGACTCAAGTTTTTCCTATAACTGAGGATTGTAGCAAGAATTTTCCAATATTTCCTCTTGCTATTTGAAATGATTCTCATAATACTGATGATCAAAATACTGACAAGTCTGTTGCAACCTTTCGTCAAACTCAGAGGATGTATCATAATTTTCATAAATAAACTCTTGTTGGGTTTCATTTTCATCTAAGAAAGAGGCTATCCTTTCTTCTTGGTCGTGAAAGGGATTGTCATGAAGGGCTTCTAAAATTTCCTCATCCATGAACTCATCATCTTCATAACAATTCTCCAAATATTCAATAAAACTCACACAGTGTTTACAGAAGTATTTTACCAGCAATAGAGACGGATGAAACTCTTTATACATCTCATAAAATGCAACATGGAAATCAGCAAGAGAATATAATGAACCGTTTGGCAAGCTTTCATACCAAGACCGTGTTTTTCCTTCCAAAGTGGCCATAAACATCCTAATGAGACAATCCTCAGGGAATTGAACCTTAAGACTGTGTACATGCATATGGAATCTAACCAAATGAAGAGCAGCATTGTCTTTATTTTCATATTTGAATATAGGAAGAACAGTTAACCATTCAACCTTTGGCATAGGATTTTGAAAACCAGGGATATGAGATCGATTCATAGGGCCATACCTGGAATTTATTCTTGCAATGGAACTCATTCTAAAACTTCATCAAGCTACTGATCTTCAAGTAGTGGAGTCACCTTCCAATTGATTATTTGATGTGTGGAGTCGCCAAGGTAGATGCAGCCTCGAAAATCTTCCTGAGCTCCTAATACCTTCAAAATTTCAGCTTCAAAATCTCAGGAAAGTATAATCTTCAAACTCCCGGCAGACGCACCAAAATGTTATGGCTACTGATCAGACAACTTCAATGTAACTATTTCAAACCAATCTTGTGACTGAGGCTTAGCCTCCGCAACCTGATAGGATTCTCTCAAGGGTTAATGATATGGGATATAGATAGATGGCTAACTATATTATTTGTTTTTTGGTTCAGGTTGAGAAGATGAATGCTTGCTACCATTGGGCTATGGAGTCAGTGATAGGGCTCTCAATAACAAAGGATTTCCTTGTGGAATTTGAGGCTTGTATATACTTCAATGAAAGAGTAACGCATTCAGGAAAATCAAAATAACTTGAAGTTAAAAGGAAGTCAGAGCATGTAATACACGAATTCTGAGTAATGAGATATCAAAGCTATGGAAGAGAAACATTTCAAATATAGGACATAAAACTCATTGAAAATACACTAAGAATCTCAGGTGAAGAAAAGTTGTATGTTACTATATATATCAGTCAATCCAAAGCTTCACAAAGTGGTCTACTTAGATAACATTTTCCAACTTGTAGGTTGAAACCAACATCAGCATGTATACATTGGGCTTATGGAGTCAAATAAATCTCATAAAATTAGTGAATCTAATTGACATGGAAGTTGAGGCATATCAGGGTTTTTAGTCATAAGACATACACTTGAAACATGTAAAAACACAGTCAGTCCATTTATAAAGAAAGTCAGAGAATATAAAGACGAGTTATGAGTAATATATATGAACACCACTACAAATAAGATATACAAGAAACATTAATAGAACAGGAAAACACTAAAAACCCCTTCTGAATCTCAAGTTGGTCAAGTAGAAGCTCTTTGCATTAGCTAAAATAGTCTTTTTACAATATGCACCAGTTTTTCCAAAATGTCTCCAACCCTTTGCTAATTCGACCTCTTGGCCTTTAATAGACCATTACAACATGATATGAACTCATATTCTAGTATATACTTCTAATTCCTAACTCTTAACACCTTGCATAACCATAAAACATCAAATTTATGACAAACAAACAACTATCCTACTTAACAGTCCTATTTCAACTAGGACTCAAACTCATCATTACTATCTTTAAAAACCTTATCCTAACAACCTTATATATTTGAAATTACATCATTGACAAGTGTATCATCACATGGTCGAATTTGGATGATGGACTTGATCTCTTCATGACCACTTTGCTGACCTCCACATAAGCAGGAAACCAAACCCTATTTTTTAGGCATATGATCTTTTTCATTCATTGAACATTATGACCATCAAGTACTCTTCATTTCGTGGTCCTTTGATGTTTTAAGTTGATGTAACACATTCCAAAACTCCTCCCTAGGCTCCATCTGTCCATAACCATCATCAAACTGTTCAAATGAGCTGAAAATAGACTGCGCTACGAAAACAAGACAGTTTCGTAGCGCTTTTTGTAGCGTTTCCCTTTAACCCTTTTTTCTTCAAATTATTGACTTATTTCCTTAAAAGTAATCTTCATTACCTTTAGGTATATCCTCCATATAAATTTCAAACCTTAATTCATATTCCCCCCCCCCCAAAAAAAAATGTGATGAAAATGGCAAGAAAAGCTGCTACAGCAATTTCGTAGCGCTTTTTGCCTTTTTCACACTGTTTGCGCTACAAAATTGTTGAATGAGCAGCTTTGTCCAAAATTTTCCAAAATTAAAATTTTAAATGTGCCAAAAACTCAAAATCAATCTTATTTCATCATATCACTTGAAAAACATAGTCATTCCAACCTTCTTGAGGTCGCTTCTTCATTTGCAATAGGTTGGCCTATTTTTTCTTGTTTTTTCCTGAAAAATAGGTCTTGGGATAGAGCCTATATCTCCTACTACATGATTTAATTTGAAAAACTGAAGGATTTATTTATAGGCCATTATTTATTGAATAAAAAAATCTCTTGGTTTTTTGAAACTCATCTCTTGCTGTCCAGAAACTGCCTTTGAAAAACATGTGTAAAAGAGGAAAACTCTGTTTCTGAAAATATGGCTTCAAAGAAAGCCTTGTATCTCCAAACTGATAAAAATTTGGATAAAAGTGAGAGAGGTTTTTGTATCTATGGGTGTGATGAAAACAATCTTCTATCATAATTCCAAAAGACGATTGCATTGGGCCAGAAACTGAACTTGAATTTGAATTCCAAACAATCATGTACAGGACATTTTGTAACAGCAGTTTCATAGCTCATTTTAATTTATCAATTTCTCTCACCTCCTAATGAATTATGAGGAAAATGAGAGATTTTTATGTAGCTAAGTATGTTAGGAATAAAATCCTCTTTCATTTTTCATAAATTTGTTTTCCGTTGCTCAGGAAACTCCTTGGAAGTTGACTACGTAAAACGAGAAAACAAAGTTTTTGCTTCATATTGCGCTACGAAAAGACAATGCTTTCGTAGCGCAAAACGAATTTTTTGAACTAGTGGTGCTAAGAAAGTAAGGTTTCTTAGCTAATTAGCCAGTTTTGATAAAAAAATTAGGGAAATTAAATGAATGATGAAATGATGAATGACCTGACATAAAAAAACCTTTAAAATGGATTTGTTTAACACTAAGGAAGGTTCAAACCTAAAAACCTAATACTCCCTTTTGGTCAAATTCATGAAATGAATCCTAAGACCCTATTTTGACCCATGATCAAAAGAAAACTTGAAACAATGATGTTTTGATAATTTTTGAGTGATAATAGCTCCCATAAGGAATGGGTCCCCTTCTTCTCATTGTTGCTCATTAACAGCGTTGTAGATCTGCAAGGTAAAACATGTGATATCTCAAAGCAAGGCATAATGTTGAACTCATAGACAACTATTATACATATAATCATACTCATCTCATCTTCCAAAACTCTACATTTCAACTCAAGGGTTTGAATGTAGTTCATCAATGACAAACTGTGATGGTTCTTCATATCTTCCTTCACTAGATCAAGGGTCCTCTCCGCAGTGATATGATCAGCATGATGTTCTAACCCTTGGTCATGAAAAATCCCTAATGTAATGGCCCCATAGGTTTCAATAAGAGGTACTGAAACAATATGAGATGGAAGTGTTTGCATACCTTGGATCAACTGATGTGTGGGAGCCTCTTGCAAGGCCACAAAAGTTCCTCCAACCGTAACAATAGTCCCTCCAACTGCTGGTAAGAGTGATGGTTGCACTTCTACAAGTGTACCAGCGTTGGTATCTATCTTCTCCTCATCATGGATCTCATGAGTAATTCACGGGGATCTAAATGTCAAGAACTCAAGACCATCTTGCAAATATGCAAGTGATCCTCCTCTTTATGTAAGCACATCTACAGCTGGTGGTGGTAGAGGCTCCTCCTCTTGAGTGATAGTGATGACATATTCTTTTAGATCTTCATGTCCTATATCCTTGATGATGGGATATGTCACTATGTGAGATGTCTCTGGTTTCTTCCTACCATATTTCTTGTTTATTCTTTGTATAAAATCTACATAAGCAGACACTTCCATGTGTGATACATGACTGAACCACCAATTTCTTGCTTCACCATATAGAAGCAGCGCTCCAAAATCCACAGCCTCTCTTTCTGACATAGGATATTTCAGAAAGAAGGTAGATAATTATTCCCTCCAAGCCCTCAATGTGCTTGTGTAAGATCCATCAAATGTAGGCAAGAAGAATCTATGCATCTTTCCTCCTTTGGATCTGCAATGATGGACTACGCAATCCTTGATGGAACTGCTTCTGATAGGAGGTCAATAAATTTTGGCCTGATACCAAATCTGAAATGAAGCCCTGGGAATGCTGATCTTCAAGCCCAATGTGTTAGGAATAATCCTACACCGGTTCTCCAGCTGAAGTACTGAAGACAACCTCCACCTCCCAAAATGATCTTCAGAAATTTCGTAATCCTTGAAGGTAGGTGTTCTGCAGAGAATGGAAATAATGTGGAACCAATTCCTGATGATGAATGACATACAACCCTCTTCCAAGAGCTACTGAATGAAAGAAGTGGGATTCCCAACTAGGAACACCCAGTGCTAAACAGTACTTGCAATCTTATCTAAACAGCCAAAGAAAGCATGGAATTTCAAATGATAATTCTAGATCTAAAAAGAATTTCAAATGAATAATCAAAAGCATACCTCCATTGTTGCCTTCATCTCCTTTATATAGTTTATAAGCCTTCCCATGCCTTGGCCCACCTCTAAACTGCGTTGTGCATGTGGACATAATCCTCCATGTTTTACTGCGTTGTCTCTCTAAGTCATCCATCATTTCTACATGTAATGTACACCCACTCCATCATGTGTGCATTAATTTCACTACTTCCTCCATCACTTCATCATGAATGCTCTATGATCTTACGTTAGATGGCCTCCATGATCTCAGTTGACTGCTTCAACCTCCATGATCTATCTCATTAATGAGACATGACTATTAGTATGAATCCTTTTTCGAAGTGTACGAAAAAGGACCACTTTAGCTACGTATAACTAATAGCCCTACCAACAAAAGTGGCTGCCAATATCTTCAGATCTGCGGTTAGTTGAACATAAAAGAGCTGCAAAAACCAGATCTATGCATGGAAAGACATTAAGCAGAAAAAACAAGGGTTTTCTCCATATACCAATAGACAAGACAAGAACAATTTTTGAAAGAATTTTTATATTAATTGGGCACCTGGGAGGAAAACAAGAAGGCGTATCCAATTCTCCTCGGTGGGATGGGTTCTTGGAAGTCCTCAGCACTTCAGATCTAAGATTTCTCTCTCTTGTTGGTGTAGAAAACCCACACAAAGAATGGAACTCAAAGGGAGCTCACACAGCAAATGGTAGAAAAAAGTGACCAAGTGTATAGATCCAGAGTGATCTAATAGGCAACAAAAGGTGAAGAATGGTAGGAAAAACCCTCCTATTTATAACAAAATATTGGGTCATTCTAGATCTTGGTGCATGGGTTAACCAGATCTAGATCCACTTTTTATGGAATATTTTATTATATTTGTTGGAGGGAAAAGGTATTTGACTTAGGTCAAATCCCTTAATTTGTCAAAAATAAATAAATAAATGATTTATTTATCTTTTTAAAGAAGCGGTTAGAAGATAATCAAATAAATAATGATTTATTTAATTATTTAAGGAAGTGGTTGAAAGATAATTAAATAAATAATGATTTATTTAATTATTTGTGGGTGATTTGGTCATATTTAACAAGGAATATTATCTAAATAAGATTTAAATAATTATTCCTAGAAAATAATAAGATAAATAAAGGTTAATCTAATTAATTTCTTTGTTTTTGGGTTAAACATGACTGGGAATAATAATTAAATTATGGTTTAATTAATTATTCCATGAGGAAAATTAAACAAAATGGGTTTGTTTAATATTTCCTTTTGGGGTTTCCTGTTTTGACCATAAACAACCTAATAAATGTGGTTTATTAAGTTATTTTACATAGTGAAAGCAATTTTATTAGGGTAAAATTGGTCTTACATGGTGTACTTGGGTCCATCTAATGATAATAGGTTAGATGACCAAAAAATGGTGTAACAGATTGCCCCCCAGCGTGCGAGTGTCAGGAGAAAATCGTATGACCGAAGTACGTTGTAAGAACTCAATCACTAGAAAACAAAAGGGAAGTCAGAGAGAGAAATGCAAGGTAGATAGTGTGCTGAAGAACTAGACCCTGAGGAGACGAGACTCGCAGGTGCAACAAGTCTCTTTTTATGAGAGGGTACCTGTGCTGAAGGCGGCGGGGGAGGCATACCTATGCCCGCCGAGACAAAGTACGAAAGAATAGTGTGTCCAGTAAACAAGGGAACGAACCATAAAGTATAGTTGGCATAATCATGAGCCAGATAGAAATACAATGAGGAATCCCATATACATGCTGTGCCTGGGATAACATCCAGGACTTGTACAATAATATCTGAGTACATGAGATACAAATACAACCCAAATGCCCCCTGTAAATGGGGAAGGGCTCACAAAATCTGACTGATACATGCAAATCAAAGAGGCGCTGCAAGTGGCGAAGGCCAACATCATCAAATATTTGGAGTTGCATCGAAGGCTGCAAGGAAGAGGTCATCCGGGCATGTGGGGGGCTACCTGCAGGGCCACCCCCTCATGAGGGTGAAGACATCTCACACACACCCGGGAATCATCAAGAGCTGCTGCTGGATCACTGGACCATCAAGTATACGGATCTCGATCATGCTGAAAGGAGCTGGAGAAACAATCAAGTCAAAGGGAAACGAGAGATCCCTTTGCCTGATCCGAGGCACCGAACAAGAGTGGAAGCTGGAACCAAGGTACACCACCCTCTAGACCTGGCTTCTGGAAGGAATGAGCTAATGTTGATAGAAGGAGGTCCGCCATAGGTGAGGCAATGAGACATCCTCAACTAAGGCACGAGAGAAAATAGTGGAGCGACGGACAGACTGACACTAATGATGATAGGGAAAGGGAAAGGACTGAGTAGCAAATGGACGACTTCCCTTGTTAGAGCATAAAGGGCATGAATGACCTGGCATCGACTGACACAATATCACAAGGGATAGGGGACAATGGGACTGAAGGTCATAAAGTGTGACACAAGAGAGAGACCAAGCAATGAAGGATGGAGGGCTATAGCGGGGTATAAAGGGACTCGAGATAGACTCCATGAATGCAATGATGACTCAACTTGGATGCTCTAAACAAGGGCGACTCAATGGTGCTGCCACACAGTAAAGGCCCAGTGGGGGACCATAAAAAAATGAGTACAAGATGGGAACTCATGATGAAAATCGACACGAACAAAGACAAGTAAGGAGGCGAAGTGGTGCCCCGATTACAAGTGTCGTAAGTGAGGAAATTCGATTTTAATGAGAGGGGAAGTGACCCTTCTTGGACAAAATGTGTCCTGGTGATGTATCAGATCATAAAAAACTAACAGATACCCATTTGAGGGCTCGGTGAGAGCTTTCCAACGGTGCAGACGGTTTATCAAACGGGGCTACGGTGTGGTCGCAGCAGTCGAAAGAAGAAATAGGGGTTCTCTTTTAATAAGGCAGTTTTCCCTCCAAATTCACTCATTTGCTATTGTTGCTGTGGTGAATGTAGAGAGGAGAGAAGGCCCTAAATCTTGTGGCGAGCATAGCGGACAAACCGACCGTTGGAATCGAGATCCGTCAGTTGCAGGTAAGAGGCCTAACCTTACTCTTTCATTTTGATGGATTGAAAGATCAGTTTAGGGCCCAAACTCCCAGAAACAGACCCTCCTTCATCTCTACGGCCGGGTCGCACTTTTTGGACCAAAAAGTGCGACCTGGGATGCAGGTTTCAGGGCAAAAAATGCGACCTGGTCCTGAACTGGGCAGAAAACTGCGACCTGGGAGATGAGAGGGTTTTGGTGCTGTTTTATGGCTGGGAGTTGGGTTTTTTGTGTTTGGTTATGGTATTCCCGATCTGTATGCTGAAAAATATGATGTTTTTGTGCAGGTATGGTAGATTTACGGGTTAACTGGAGAGAGAGAGACCTGGGTACATTACGGGCAGAGATCTAGGCGGATCATGGTGTCCATCGTGTGTTGGCTAGGTTTGGGGTTCTAAAGTTTTTGGAGAACCCGTTGATGAGAGCAGGAGAGCCCTTGTTGGCCCGAATTATTAGTTATTGGGATCCAGAGCATGAGGTCTTTGTAGTGTAGGGGCACAGGATCGAACTGACAGTCCAGGATGTGTATTTCCTGACGGGTCTCCCACCACTGGGGATGGTGGGGAACACGCAGCCAGTATTACCGCGGGGGCGACATATCATGGAGTTTGTGGAACGACATTGTCGACCGGGTCTCCAAGTCAAGGGGACTCGGATACCGATCAGGGATCTAGAGAGGCTAGAAACTCGTGCAGTGGCCGCAGTTGTGCTGCGTATCCTGGGCAACCAGGCGTTCCATCACATCACTGGGGGGCAGATGATGCTGGTAGAGAGTGTGTTGAGTGGGACCTACTATGGGTGGGCCCAAATGATGCTGGTGTCATTAAAACGAAAGTTGTCGCTCTGCAAGTGGCAAGTGAACCACGATTGCTCGTATGGGACTTTGTTGTGCGCCTTCTTCTTTGAGAAGATCCCAACCTTGCGGCCTCGTGTACAGCTTCCAGATGGGGGCCCGAGAGAGCCCAGGATGCGCCGGTGGGGGCGGCTACTGTGCAGAGGAGGAGGAGGGGCGGTCGGGCGAGTGTTTCAACCTGAGTTCTTTGTCCATTGGGATCAGATGCCGTTATACATAAACGACTATCCCTATAGTGGGATGAGTTATTGTGGAGATCCAGACCTGCCACTTCCGCCTGGTCGAGTCTGGGGGCCCGATGGTAAGTGACAGATTGCTATTCTTGTATGGGCATGTTACAGTTTTTTGAATAGTAGCTAGGGTACTGATTCATGTACTTTTGGTATGTAGATATAGCGCCGGTAAAACCGTCCGAATATATGGGACGACCGGCAGCAGCTGGAGCTGCAGGTCCGAGTGGGTCGAGAGCAGCGCAAAATGAGGATGCAGCCGCCCTTTTGGAGGACATCCGCCGTAGATGCGAAAGGTTGCTGACCGGAGTATCAGAGCGCGGGTGGCAGGACTTAGACGACCAGTACATAGAGCCATGTATTGGTCTGCCCTCGGAATGGCGAGGGGTCATGCAGCGCATGGAGATGGCCAGTCAGGGGATACGTGATCTACAGGCTGTAGGGGCAGAGCCATTAGCTCGGGATCCGCCAGATAGTGATTAGGTGTGGGGCATGTGGTGCCCCCTAGTGTGTATGTAGGGGCAGGTGGTGCCCCCAGTTTTGAGTTTTTGTAACATGCTATGGGCATGTCATATGTATCAGAGTAGATAGACTCTAAACACATGTTTTTGCGACACATATTATGGATATGCATCGTTTTTTAATGATTATGAATGTTATTGTATTGTAGGAAATGCGTGTGATGAATGCCAATCTAGAACATGGTTTGCAATACTATCGACATAATGATTCTGTTCTCGAGGTACATGGTTGAAAGTTATGGTTTCAAATGCACGTATCAAGAGTTTCACTTGTAAATAGCGTCTAAATAGCACAGGGTTATGCGCACGATAAACACCATTTAGTTGCATGATAAGAAGTAAGGAATCCAAATGAACGTGCAGATGGAGGATGCAATGGAAGAGGGCATCGACTAAGAGGCCACGCACTGCATCATATTCATCCTGATTGTTGGTGGCAGAACCAATGCAGACCCCGTTAGAGAGAAAAAGGGCATGCAAGGGGGTGAAGATGGCCCAACCTACCGAGGCTAGATTCCGGGAGTAACGACTTGCACCATCGGCATAACCGATAAAGGGTGTGGACGGGGGGTCCTGCGGAATGGTGTTACAAGACAACAAATGAGGGGAAGAAAGGCAATGATGGCAGCGTGAGTGGACAGAAGTCATCGAGCGGCAACTGCGGGAGGGAGTGCAAGGAGCAGGATGACTATGACTCATATACAGACTAGAGGGTGGTATATGAGGGGTATCAAAAGTATGGTGAGGACTCGGGCTGCGGAGGTCAACAGAGACACGGGTGGAGTGATCTCGGGTATGGGTAGAAAAGGGGTAATCGGACGAAACAACAGGGGAGGATGCAGGGGGACTGAGCTCCGAGTGTCTCGCAGAGGAGGATAAGTAAAGAATGGTTGTGGTAGACTCCGTCATTTGAACATCAGGGGGGGGAATGTCGATGGGAGCGGGAGGATCCTCATGCTGGCCTGAAGCATACTGCGCGAGTATGGGAGAGGTGGATTGATTCTGTTCAACCTCATACTTTCGGACTACTTCTAAAGAGGCACGGTAATGCGTCAGGTGAGGACAATGGTGGGAGTAATGGCCATGAACACCGCACAAAGCACAGGGTTTATTGGTGTGGAGAGTCTTGGGGTTCTTGGTTACGGACGAAGAAGGAATGTAGGCTTCAGGGACCGTAGATTCAGGGAACGCGACTTTAACCATGGGCTGAATACGGGGCAACTCGGGATAAGCATGGGTGGCATGACCGGCGACATCACACAAGGCGCAAGGCTTTGCGGGCGAAGGAGGGGACGGGTCAGTCGTGGTGGTCTTGTCTTTGGGTGCCCCCTTGCAAGCTTTGCCTTTCTTCCCGGGAGCCGTCACGACAGGAGAAGGGTCCTGTGGAGGTGTTGGGGGCACAGTGGTAATGGAGGAAGCGAGGGGGACCGGTTGAACCAGTGTCAAAGCTATATAGGGTTTGGGGTGACCGGGAGGGGTAGCGGCTGGAGGATCAAGGTACCAGACTGGTATACCCAAGGTCAGGTTAGGGAGAGAGAGGGTGGCCATGACGGGGACAGAATATACTCCGGGAGGGGGAGCCAGGAAAGGTATCTGCCCAGCAGGGTAATGACCAGGAGGGATGGCTCCGAGATGGTTAAGGCCTGGGGGAACCGATCCAGGAGGATAAAGGGGTTCAGGGATACCAGTTGTAGGGGGAGGGCCATAAGGAGGAGGTCCGGCTGGCTGATATGAATGGCTAGGAGCGGGTTGCGGAGGGCGAGGGGGAGGTTGCTGACTAGCCGAGGCAGGCCGCTTACGGGCAGCCTGAGACGATTGCATCATGCAAACATTCGATAAGTTGGGATCAGTGATAGGAGGAGGGGGAAGGTTAGGGAGAGTTCCAAGCAGGGAGGAATCTTTGTAAACGCCGGGGGAGACACTGGTCAAGGAATCGACGGTTTTCTTGTTGGCTACAGAAGAGATGGTCGTCTCAGGTGAGGTCTGAGATTTTGGCTCATGATATGTCAACTGGTCAATGGTGACTATCTTTCCATTATGGGGGAAAGACATCTTGTGGAAAACCACGGATGGGACAGCAGACATAGCATAGGTGTAGCTTCGCCCCAATAGAATGTTGTAGTCTAGCGGGGCGTCGATGACTTCGACGTCAACGCAAACAGTCTTACCGGTGAGGGTGATAGGACAATTACGAAACAGGCCAATGGGCTGGGAGGCATGGCCGTCCCACGCTCGAAGGGTGATCGTGGAAGGGGCCAACTCAGGGGATCCGAGTTGCTTCCAAACCGAAGCAGACATCACGCAGGTGGATGCCCCCTCATCAATTATGCACCGGGAAACGTTGGCGTTCCAGATTTTGACTGGGATTTGGAAGGCGACGGAAGGAGGGAGAGAAGGATGGTCTGATTGAGTGGCGTCGAAAACAATCATTTGGTCGTCAGCAGGATCTACAGCGCCCATGACAGATAGTAGAGCCTTCTTTTGGGAAGGGCACGATTGGAGGAGTTCCAGTGTGGAAATGGTGGCAGGAGATTGCGCCAAATCATCTACTATGCTATACGAATGAGCAGCTCGACCAGGAGCAGCGTTTCGACGTAATGGGCCCTTAGGAATCTTGGTATGAACCTCAAATTTTGGTTGAGGGATATGTAAGGTGCCACTAGGTGTCGAAAGAGGCTCTGTAGAACCTGAAGAAGGAGGCTCGGGGGCAGAGTGAGCAGGAGGCTTGGGGTACTGGCGAGACCGAGTTTGAAGGTGAAGATCGACGGACGGGTTAGGATCGGAGTGCATCATAAGGATCTGGTAATCAGAGGAACCAGAAAGGGAAGGGGGAGTGGCGACCTGGCTGTCAGGCGGTTGGGTAGCCACGAATCCTTGCTGAGGGAAAGGATCGGTAAACACAGCTGGTTGGGTAGTGGCCACATTAGGAGGAGCATGAGGGGAGGCGTGCTGTCTGCGCAATGTGGCTTGAGACTCCCACATCTGCCGCATCTGGGGTAAGAGGGGACAATCGTGGGTGTAATGACCATAAACACCGCAACACAAACAAGGCTTATTTGTGTGAAGCGGCCTGTCCGGCTTGGGCTGAGTGCCCTGTTGCTGGTTGGCAGTGTTAGGGTCCACACCAGGATTGGGTCCACGGGTACTAGGGGCAGATTGGTTTTGATTGCCTCTCCGCCTTCTTTGAGAAGAAGGGGGATTAGTCGCGCCCTGCTGTGCAAATACTTGCCCTGGAGGGGGCTGTAAGTGCTGTTGTGGGTTTGGAGGAGGCAAGGGAGATGGAAGCGCATATGCTGGAGGAGCTGGCGCACTAGGCTGCGGATAAAGGTAATGGTTAGGTTGGGCAACATTGAGGTAAGCAGGAGGTTGGGCAAAAGGAGGAGGCATGCTGTATCCTGGATACATGCTACCGGGAGGGGGAAGAGTGCTAGAGGTGCTGGCCCTTCCCTGAGGGAGACCATAGCCCATAGGAGGTTGAGCGTACGGATGGGAAAGGGATCAAATGATACCATCGGTGGAATGAGATGCACCCGGGACGTTAGCACCGCCGGGCCTGGGGAGGTCAGGAAGAACGGTATAAACATAACCAGATTGAGCGTAGATCAGGTCATATTTCAAGGCTATTTGGAGGGCGGCTTATTCGGTTTGAGGAAAGTGAGAGGCGACATCTTTGCCGATAGGAGCTAAGAGGGTGCGAAGGAACCAGTCCATGTAAACCCGATCTTCGAAGGGGGGGGCTCGACATAAGCTCCATCTTCGTCGCCATTCCTGAACATGGGCGGAAAGGCGGGTTGAAGAGGTTTGCTTGAATGAAGTCAAGAGCTCTGTGCCAGTGTCGTATCGGAGAGGGAGCTGGAAATAAGATAAAAAGGCTTGGGCAAGGGTCGCAAAGGTGGTATGGGAAGAGGTGGCTTGGTCAACATACCATTTAGAAGCTTCGCCGGTAAGCGTGCGTTGGAACAAATGAAGACGGATGGAGTCATCGGTAATGGAATTGGAGGAACACCACATGTGGAAAGATCGGACATGATTGGTTGGATCTTCTCCAGCAAGGCCTTCAAACTTAGGGATGTCGGAGGGGAGCTTGGTTGGCATAGCAGGCCAACCAACATCGTGGCAGATAGGGTCATTGATCAACTGATTGAAATCGGGGAGGCTGAGGCCTGCAATGTACAACAGCAAGGGTATGGCCGAGGTAGTTCCGGTGGCGGTTCCGCTAGTATTAGGTCTGGCATTAGGGCCTAGAGCACCACCAACGTTAGGCCCTGGACTAGACATAGTGAAGGTGATAGGGGGAGAACCCGATGAATCAGGAGAGGAGTCGGAGTGCAGACTCGGAGGAGGACTGGCTCGACGACGGTGGGGCGGAGCAGGTCGATCGACCGAAAACTGAGGGTGAAGGCCAAGAAGTCTCTGGGAAAGGAACCTTGGGGGTGCGATTATGACGGGAAGAAGGAAATCGACAAGGGCAAAAAGGGACAAAATCAAGTGAGGTCAAGGGCAGAAAAGGTGCGGTGACAATTGATTTTAGAGTGTTTTCCAGGCGGTGTTAACCAGGTGCTTCTTCTCTTAGGGTCAGTGTGTGGCATGCGTTAATTTTAATTTTTAAACCCTTTCCGTTTTGAGAGAAAGAAAAAAGTGTGCTGCGTAACTGAAAATAAATCTGCAGAGAACAGTATATAATGCTGAAATAACAAAAAATTAACAGCTACTTGTGCATCTAGCTAACCCAAGAAGGTGGGTCTCTCAAAACTAATCTAAAAAAGGGGTAAAAATCTAGGCAAAACACACAGAAAAGAGGCCAATAGATCTAAGGTCAAAAGGAACAGGGATCTATAGGATAAAAGCTGCTGAAAAGAGGTGCAGATCACAGCCAAGAGACAGAGGCAAGGTGGCTGGAAATAGGGAGGAAATCAGCAAAAACCGGAAAGGAGAGGGAGGAGGTCCTAAAGAGAGGTCCAAACAAAATGACAAGAGGTGATTTGAAAGGAAGAGAGGCTAATTTAAAGGGATCTGAGGAGGAGGTTTCAGATCTGAAAAAGGGAAGGCTGAAACTCTGAAAACCAGACGGCTGAAACGGCTAAAACTCTTCCACAAAAAGTGGAGGGTACTAAAGCCCTAGGGGGCTAGGTTCCCACTTAGATGAGTAAAAATAGATCAGAACTAGGTTAAAGCGGGCTGAGACAGAGGCTGGAAAACCCTGACATAAGCTTTAGCAAAACCCAGAAAAATTGCAGAAAAACCACTGAAAAATTGGCAGGTCGCAGGTTCTGACCTATTTTCAGTGCAGGTCGTAGAAAAGAGGCTGAAAAGTGTGACCTGGAGGTCCAGGTCGCAGGTTATGGGCCAAAAAGTGCGACCCCCAGTTCCGGTTGTCTCGGCGGCATATTTTCATAAAAGTTGTCGTCTTAGTTGCAGCTGGTGTCGCTTACCTGTGCAATAGGGCCAGAAACACACAGAAGTTAAAAATTTTAATGTTTTAGGGTTTTATGTGAGAAAAACAACATAAAAATAGGAAAAATAAACAGCTGAAAAGAAACCCTAGGGTCTGAAGTAGCTGGATATGCAGGAATATGAAAAACGAGAGCGGTCGTAATTTAAAACCCGTGTGGAGTCGCCATTTGTTAGTATGAATCCTTTGTCGAAGTGTACGAAAAAGGACCACTTTAGCTACGCATAACTAATAGTCCTAACAACAAAAGTGGCTGCCAATATCTTCAGATCTGCGGTTAGTTGAACATAAAAGAGCTGCAAAAACCATATCTATGCATGGAAAGACATTAAGCAGAAAAAACAAGGGTTTGCTCCATATACCAATAGACAAGACAAGAACAATTTTTGAAAGAATTTTTATATTAATTGGGCACCTGGGAGGAAAACAAGAAGATGTATCCAATTCTCCTCAGTGGGATGGGTTCTTGGAAGTCCTCAGCACTTCAGATCTAAGATTTCTCTCTCTTGTTGGTGTAGAAAACCCACACAAAGAATAGAACTCAAAGGGATCTCACACAGCAAATGGTAGAAAAGAGTGACCAAGTGTATAGATCCAGAGTGATCTAATAGGCAACAAAAGGTGAAGAATGGTAGGAAAAACCCTCCTATTTATAACAAAATATTGGGTCATTCTAGATCTTGGTGCATGGGTTAACGAGATCTAGATCCACTTTTTATGGAATATTTTATTATATTTGTTGGAGGGAAAAGGTATTTGACTTGGGTCAAATCCCTTAATTTGTCAAAAATAAATAAATAAATGATTTATTTATCTTTTGAAGGAAGCGGTTGGAAGATAATCAAATAAATAATGATTTATTTAATTATTTAAGGAAGTGGTTGAAAAATAATTAAATAAATAATGATTTATTTAATTATTTGTGGGTGATTTGGTCATATTTAACAAGGAATATTATCTAAATAAGATTTAAATAATTATTCCTAGAAAATAATAAGATAAATAAGGGTTTATCTAATTAATTTATTTGTTTTTGGGTTAAACATGACTGGGAATAATAATTAAATTATGGTTTAATTAATTATTCCATGAGGAAAATTAAACAAAATGGGTTTGTTTAATATTTCCTTTTGGGGTTTCCTGTTTTGACCATAAACAACCTAATAAATGTGGTTTATCAAGTTATTTAATATAGTGAAGGCAATTTTACTTAGGGTAAAATTGGTCTTACATGGTGTACTTGGGTCCATCTAATGATAATAGGTTAGAGGACCAAAAAATGGTGTAACAATGGCCTCCACTCCATTCACATTAGTAGTTGCTCCACTACCCCATTATGTAGATCTAGGCTTAATCAACCCACATTCACACATAAAAAGTGGATATTTATTCATCTTGAGGATTATGGGTCCCTCCACCCTTTTATTTACTTAATTCATTAAGAAAATTATGAACTCTAATACTCCAACTATCATGTGAAAATTTGGGAATACTACATAAGATGGCCAATTTAGAAACATTATTGAGTTTATTGATCAAATCATCATTACAAGGTTTGGTGCTCCTAATGCTCTGGTATTTGACAATACTTCTTATTTTCGAGTAATGCCATGATTGAATTTACTTTGAAAAGAGGTTTTAAATTAAAATAGTATGCAAAATATTATCCTCAAGTAAATGGTCTATCAGAATCAACAAACAAAAACCTCATAAGGATAAATAAATGGACTATTGATCAAAACTAGAAAAAACTGGCATAAATCCTTAACCTTTGCATTATGGGCACATAGGATAACTAGAAAAGCTTTAATAGGAACTTCTCCTTTTCAATTGGTATATGGGAGAGAGGAAATTTTACCTTTGAATATAGCTATCCCATCAACAACCCTAGTTCAATTCATTAATGAACAACCTTTCTCCTCATTACAATTAAGAATTTCTGAAATAATTAAAATGGAAGAAGAAAGAGAGAAAGAAAAAATGGTACACAACCATCATCAATAGTTGATCAAAACTTCGTTTGATTCAAATATAGTAAAAAAGAAATAGTTTGAGATTGGAGATTTGGTATTCAAATGGGATAAAGTGCATGAGGATAAAGGAAAACATACAAAATTTTAAAAACTCTCACTTGGACCTTTTAAAATAATCGAAAAAATAGGTCCATCAAATTTTATGTTGCAAGATTTACAAGGGAAGAATGAAAATCTTCCTGTTAATGGACTTGTCCTTAAAAAAAAAAATCTTAAAAGAACAATTGTTCTTTTGTATAAATGTGTAGACAGATTTAATTTAAAATAAATTAAGTTATTGCAATATTATGCAAAAGGTGAAACACTTTGTTATTCTTCTTGAACATGGAAGTGTTAATCCTTAAAGATATAAAATAAGGAAGTAAATCATAAATTGAATTCTCTATTTATTTGGAAAATTTTGATTTAAATAGCCGATTATAAAGAACAATAATTCTGACTGATGTGATTTGAAAAATTATTTTGACATGGATCATGTTCGAAAAGTTACTTTTACAAAGTGGGAAATTGTATTGAAGTATTAGCATCTTTTACTCAAATGGTCATCCAAAAGCTCATAAAGGAAAAATGACAATGTCCCATTCATTTATATATTAGATATATTTTTCAAAGTGTAACTCAAAAACTTAAAAAGAAAAACACTTTAAAGTTGAGAGATCTCATCATGAGTCAACTCATTATGTTCATAGGAAACTAATAAACTTGACATTATCACTTCTAGCCTCCAAACCAGGATAATGATTGTAAAGTGGCGAAAGAAAAAGCTACAACGAAAATAAGTAATTATATTACCTTTGGAGATATCTATTATATTATGAATGGGATACTGGTTCATTTTTTGGTTATATAGTAACCATGTCGAAGCTATGAACGTTTGTTGGCAGCAGTGGCTCTACTAGTGACTAATAATTTTATCAAATAAGCTAAGATTTGATTAAATTCCTACTTATCTTTTCAACTTATTAATATTTGATTCATTTAAAGAGAAATTTAATTCACAAAAGAAAGAGGAATTTTTTCAAGTAAAACCAGGATATTTAGATTAGAATTTACCTATATCAAATTCAGAAATAAATTATTTATTGAATTTCCTAGAATCTTGTCTTTAAGTATTAAGATTTATGGGAGATTCTTGATTCATCTAGTGTATCACTAATTGTTGTAGTATTACAACAACTCCCTATTATATAAGTAAAATAGATTAGAAAGGATATGTTGGCTTGAGGGGTCTTGACCCAGGTTCGGTTTTAAGGTTTGCCAACAAACCCACGTACTACTGGCCCTTTCGGCAATGGCCTGCTTGCGCAGGTCAAGGTCTCACTCAAAGTAGCATGGGAGAGTGCTGGAACCAGGTTTCCGCACCCTGAGAGAGAGAAAGTTAATTGAAGTGGGTCCTTTTATATTAGACAGACCTGTGCGGGGGAAGCCCTAACATAGAAACCCTTAATAATATATTGACAGAGAAAAGATCATAAATCACCAAATAACATATAACCAGAGAAGGGCACTTAAACTAGATATATGCATTCATAATATCACATCCATGTGTACATCAGTAAATCATCAGTATTCAGTGAGCAAGTATAATCTCATAAATAACATAAAGCGTAGCCAATAATCATAACACAGAAACACTTAAATATCACAAACAGTCTTCACATTCATTCGTATCCAAATCCAACTTACAGAATCTATCTACTAGCCCGCGCACACAGTCAGCGGGGTCCGCACACAAAAGGACTCAGGGTCTTCGCACACATAGCCAATAGGAGCCCTTACCCAGACAATCGACACAAAATATCCAAAATTTTATATCCAAGCTTAATCACCCACTTTTCCTCTCCTCTAGACTCGATTTATCCATCTATTTATAATATATTAGCCTATGCTACTCTATGGTCCACAAACCATGGTTTGCAGACTCTTGGTCTACCCTTTGACCCTTTACAATTCATTGGGGGCTTTGACCTGCCCCAAAGCCCCTGCACTAGACTAAATATTACAAAATATCACAAAACTGGACCAAAACTATGGTTAGGGGACCTCTCTCCAACAGGCCCCCAACACAATATTATGACTTGTCCCAAGTCACATTGTCAGTGGGGTCTTCATTTTCTCCTAGAGTTGTTCGATAGCGGCAACCAAAGGAGGCAGGACACCTGTACTCTGCGTGGTTGCATTCTATGCAATATCGATCAACTTTTGTGAAGTTGGGCCTTCAGCAGCTACGGTGACACTCTCCAAGGTCTGATTCAACTGATTCACAGTGTTAGTATGAATTCTTTGTCGAAGCGTACGAAAAAGAACCACTTTAGCTACGCATAACTAATAGCCCTAACAACAATAATGGCTGCAAAACATCTTCAGATCTGCAATTAGTAGTTAAAGTGCTGCAACAAACAGATCTATAAATGGAAAGATATTAAGCAGTGAAGTAAAGAGTTTGCTCCATGCATCCAACAGACAAGACAAGAACACGATTTTTGAATGAATTTTTATATTACGGGGCACCTGGGAGGAAACAAGAAGGTGTATCCAGATCTCCTCAATGGGATGGGTTCTTTGTAGTCCTCAGCACTTCAGATCTAAGCTTTCTCTCTCTTGTAGATGTAGAAAACCCAATGTAGAAGGTAGAGCTCAATGGGAGCAACAATGGCAGAAAATGAGGCCGAGTGTATAGATCCAGAGTGATCTAGTATGCAACAAAAGGTGAAGAATGATGGGGAAAACCCTCCTATTTATAACAAAATATTGGGTCCTTCTAGATCTTGGTGCATGATTAAAATAATGTTAATCACATCTAGATCCACCTCTATGGAATATTTTATTATTATTTGTTGGAGGGAAAGGGTGTTTGACTTGAGTCAAATCCCTTGATTAGTGAAAAATAAATAAATAAATGATTTATTTATCTTTTTAAGGAAGTGGTTGGGATATAATCAAATAAATAATGATTTATTTGATTAATGGTGGTTGATTCGGTCATATTTAACAAGGAATATTATTAAATAATTATTCCTAGAAAATAATAAGATAACTATGGGTTTATCTCATTAATTTCTTTGATTTTGGGTTAAACATGACTGGGAATAATAATTAAATTATGGTTTAATTAATTATTCATTTTGGGGTTTCCTAATTAACATAGTGAAAGCAGTTTTACTTGGGGTAAAACTGGTCTTACATGGTGTACTTGGGTCCATCTAATGATGAAAGGTTAGATGACCAAAAAATGGTGTAACACACAGCCCCATCTAACTCCTGTGAAATATTGAGAGCTTTGTCAGCCCATGGCTTCAGATCATCACTAAGTACCTGCTTCTTGCGCTGAAGCCCCTCAATTTCATCTTTGAGCGCATGGCTAGTTCGAAGGCATGCTAGTCGTTGAGCTAGGACGAGGGTGGGCATAGTGGCTTCCATTTGCTCAAAATCTTGCTCCTTTTAGTGAAACTCCTAATTAATCTAGCGAAGGAGGAGATCACGCTGCACCTAGGACCATAACACCATAGCGATCTCGAACAAGTCAATGCCCTCTGTGATCTGCATGGTAATACTATTTGTAGCTTCCATGATGATCACGGCTCGCTGGGTGTGCAACTTGGGGGGGGGGGGGTCTCAGGCTGTAGCTTGGCCTGTAGCAATGCTATTTGAAGTTACAAATCAACCTTAACAACCTGCACTTTGGTCCGCGATGCCTTCAAAGCAGCAACCAAGCCTTCGACCTTGGCCTCGGGTGCAGCGGAGGTAGGAATTACTTCTGGCATATCCTCGTAGAACTGGTTTATCAACTGCTTTAATTCAGCCTATTGTGTGACGGCTTTAATGTGTACTGCACGGGCTTGGGCGGTTTCAGAATCTTTGGTCACAATAGCTTGCTCGACCTCACTGAGTTGCTACTTCACCCACAGTTCTCTGTGCTGAATTTCCCCGGAGATAAAAATAAAAATGTCGTGCAACTGCACTCTTGTTATCCTGGTAACATCGAGGTCGACCAAAGGGCATGTACGGACTTTCTCACAAAAATACCAAGGGTACCATAGCAAAATTTGTGTCGTGGAAGGGGCAGACTGTCCGTCACGATGGTCAAGGCTATAACTGTAGTTGGTTAGCTCGCTCAATTCTGCCTCGCCTGATCCACGCTCACCTAAAGTGTGTCTGATTTTAGTTGAAGGGTCTGCAATTTGGACTACAAAGCTTCTACCACCGCCTTGTGCTGTCCTTCCAAAGCAGCCCATCGGTCTTCTGACACAATGGTTATGACAACCACAATATTCTCTAACTCATCTTCTGCCAATGTGACCTTCGTTTCTGCACCAGGCTCAATATCCTTGCGCTTCTTCCTTGGTCCTTTGGAAGGCTCACTGGTGCGTTTAGTACCTTGTGGGGGCATCACATATTCACCATGAAGCCCTTCAATTCCCTGATCCCACTGTGACTCACGCTTTGTCCCTATGGTAACATCCTTAGGGATTTCTTGGCTCGTGATTTATTTGTAGCATGTACCTTAGAATCCTTCGTTGTTTCTGATGGGAGAGTATTCTTTGGGGTCGTGCTTTGGGTGGATGTGCCTATTGTAACCGGGGTGGAAGATTTGATTCCAAGCTTCCATGATGGTGGCCATGTTGCAACCACGTGATCAATTTCTGATTCTGTAGCCATATAAGGGAGAGTATACTAGGCTGGATCATCATGAGAAGAAAACTACACATTGTTCATAGTAACCTAAAACACTACAATATCCTTGTACTTTTCATAGACCATGGGGGAAATTTTGTTAGGTATGTGTTATATTCTTTCCACGACTAATCATGCGCGGGGGGGCGATAGCCCCTCCTTTGCGCTAAGCGCAATGGGGGGGTCACAGGGGGGCGGTAGCCCCCCCTGTCAGGGTCTGGGGAAGTGCCCCGGCGAAAATTTTTGGTCCTTAATTTCCAGTGGATGGTCCACGCCCATGGTTTTCTACATGGTTTTTCACATGGTTTTGGGGTACGATGGTTTTCGGCCCCTAGTATTTTTGTAGATCCAGTCAAGGGAACTATGGTTATGTTCTAATCTAGGGTTAATGGATTAGGGTTTATGTATGCTTCGGCATGTATATATATATATGTGTTGTAACACTAAAAGGAATATAATGAAATATCACGCTGGTCATCCCGATTTGGGATCCAGGGGAAAATCTATGTGTTTATCTGTTATATGTTTTATGCTCTCGCTATTATTTATTTTCTATTATAAGATTCGTGTGTAGATAATTTATGTTCGGGGTTAAAACCTACAATTGGTGTCAGAGCTGTTTCGGCTTCAAGGGGACGCCTTTGCTGCTGAGGGTTTTTTTCTTGGGCCCGAGGTAGACCCTGTTCAGTGGGAGATCTATGGGATTGATTCTTGCGGTGAAAGAAGATGGCGAGCAGCGAAAAGATAGAGATCGAGAAATTTAATGGTCAGAGTTTTGAGTTGTGGAAGCTCAAGATGGAGGATCTACTGGTAGATAAAGATCAGTGGATCACAATAGATCTAGGTAATAAACCAACGGCAATGACAAATGAAGACTGGAAGAAACTGGATTGGAAGGCTAAGAGCACAATACGGTTGTGTGTCTCAGATTCAGTATTGTTGAATGTATCTGTGGAATCTACGACAAAGACCTTGTGGGACAAGCTAGGGACTTTGTACCAATCTAAGTCTCTGGTGAATAAATTTTTTCCACGGAAAAAGCTGTATAACCTAAGGATGAAGGATGGAGATGTTGGGGTTCCCATGTTTTGGCCAGATTGGAAAATCCAAAAGATGAGACAACATCAGAACCACTTTGGGATCCTAGGATCTAACCCTCCTGGAACCAGAGAGGGATCTTTCCATAAAAACAAAGAATGATATATCTTCAAAACTCAAAATGGGATGTTAGGTTAGGTATGAAGCACAAAAGGGGGGGTGGGGTTAAAATGGTTTGGTTGGTCAGTTGTTGGGTTGAGTCATAGGATCATAAACTGAGAAAGTAATGGAAGAAAAGGGGCAGAGCAGTAGGAGGTTTTGGAAAAAGATGATGGGTCATGAAAGTGTCATCCATTGAGCTATGGAGTCATGAAAGGGGATTACTTGCACACAACTAAGCAAGGCTTCCAGAGGGCAAGTCATCTATACTAAAGGATCTTCTTAGATAGATGGTGGAACGGGACATTAAGGTTTGAAAGTGAAAGGAAAAGAAACCCAATCTGGAGATTAGGTCAGAGGTCATTTAACTCCAGGCCTGATTTGACATACTCAAAGGAAACTCTCAAAGGAGGGACAAAGTGGAGGCTTATAGATCAGACCAGAGATCATTTAACTCTAGGCCTGATTTAGCATACTCCAAGGGAAAATAGGGATAAGCTTTGACACAAGGCTAGAGTCTATAGATCGGAGAAGGAATTTTAACCTTCCATGCTTTGACACCAGCTAGGACATCCAAGCAACAAACCCGAATTCACACATCATCTAGCAGCGAATACCGGCTGCTACACTGATTAAATCACAAGCATTTGCTCTTAGATTCACAATCGGCGGAAAACATTGAAGGTAGGGAGAGCAGAAACATAGGGTACCATGCGAGGGTAAATCCTATGCTATATTTCTGATGCATAGCACAAGACCAATGAACAACATGAATAATGTAAATAAACGATGCGGGGAGAAAAACATCACCCGTAGTAATAGACCAAGATCCCGTGAAAAACGCTTGATTTATTGATGCAAAACCAATCACATACACTGAGCCCAATGGGTGATTACAGTCCAAAATTTCTCCTCCCAGCCTACTACATTACAAACTACTCTGCTACTCTCTCCCAAAACTGTTTCTAACAGTAAGAAATGAATCCCTACAACTAAACCAGCAATAACGCAATCTCAACCAACCCTTTACAATGTGTTCTCTGGGATTCTTTATAGGAAAAATATATAGCAAGAGTAGGTGATCTACAGTAAATTGATTTATTAAGATAGAGTGGAGGAGGCATTTCACACCACTCCGCTTAATATCTCTGTGCTGTACTTGGTGGTCTGGTCTGGAGTCTTTGTCAGGTCAGATTTGACCTCTGATATTTCTTTGAAGTATTCTTCTGGCTGTAAAGCTTTCTGCTTTTTTTTCTGAAGCAAGTAGGGTGACTAAAGGTCTATTGGGCTTCCATACCTCCATTATTGTTGTCCTGATAGTTTTTGGAAGCTCTCTGTCAATGAGATGGCCTTTGGGAGCTCAGGAAGGCATGGAGACCTTTTTCGGAGGCATACTATTCTAAGAAAATGTCCTGCTGATGTTGAGAGCAGATATGGCTCGTTTCTTGTGCTCTTCAAATCTTCGAATTGCACCTTAATCCTTTTGATCATGGGATTAGGTGTTGAATGTTTGATTGACTGGATTTAATTCGCTTAATCCGTCTATGTTGTTTTACTGAGCCACTGCTGTAATGGCCTCTCTGTGCTTCTGATTTACAGTGACTATGATGGAGTGAATTTTCCACCCTGTAATTCCCTGCACAATAAAACAAACCAATTATAAAACCCAGGGGTGGCGGGAGAGATGTTGTGAGGCCTAGAAGAATAGTGGTGCAACTGTGAAGATAGTGGCTGTAAGGAAAACAGATGAAAATGCAGTGAAATGGAGGTTTGGTGGAAGAAAGTATGCGGGCCGTCGATCAGGTTGAGATGGATGGCTAAGATTGAATCGGAGGAGGAGCGATGGGGGGAGAACCTAAGTCTGATAGGCGATGGAGCGAGATTGCGATGGCCATTGGATTAAATTGTGAATCGACAGCGGAGATCACCACCGGAGTGTTTACAAAGGGAAGCGGGCGCAGTAAGACTTTGCGTGGACCATTAGATATATTCAGATCAACGGTGGTGATTGCTTCAAAGGCCGACGGACTAACAACACTATCGCATCGAATATTTTTCAGTTTACAAAGGAAATGCGCTCCACTCTAACTCTCCGATTGCGATAAGTGCTTTACGACTAGCGCTTGGTTTTAGCTCCTGGGTCATGTGGGGAAGTGGTTTTGGGGCTAGGCCGAAGGGGCTAGCCTGTTTAAAGAGGAAATTGGGTTTTTTAAGCCTTAGAGATAGTGTTAAAAAGGCCAAAAGGAGGCTTTCGATAGATGGTAAAAAGGGGGATTTGAAATCAAATGAAGGGTTTTCACTTGTTTCGAAGGATGAAACAGATAGTTTAGAGGATTTGGAGGGATTTTGGGAAACGAAGGGGAAAACTTTAAGAGTGGGAGAATATTGGTAATGGGGAAATTTCCATAGGTACAAGGGCAAATGGGAGACTTTCTTAACACAATTTTCATAGGCATTGAGGCTTTTTGGATGGGAACATTAGTGAGGATCTTTTAAAAAGGAAATGGACGCACAGAGGCTTCAAGGATGAGATATTTTCGTGGAAAATGTATCTCTTGAAGGCTCATAAAATAATTTAGCCACCTATTTTCTTGACAAAAAATTCATAGGTGGCTAACAATGGCTCCACATGGGGCTAGCTTCTTCTTGAAGGAGTCAAGAATCCAGAGAATGATCTTTGGTGTAGGCCAGATGCCTACTGCTTGAACCACCATTTTCTTTCTTAGACTAGCCGCCACAAATCATGAAGACATTATATCAGCAGAGAGGTCTTCCCAAACTACTACCTACCCAGGCTATAGTCCTATCATTTTATTCTGGGTGCATTTGGACTAGCAGACCCTTTACATTATCAATTTTATTTGCAATAAGGAAAACAAACCTATTATATTTCTACCCTTATTATTCCATGAGACCAGATTAAACTATTGGCCTCACATGCTTCCCTACCTAATCTAATATCTGCTGGGATTAGACTGTCCAGCAGATTTCTTCTCTACATTCTACAACAGGAATTTAAAAGTAGTCAAACTAGGATTAGACAGTTTAGTTTGCTGCGTGTCCAAGGCGTAAAAACAGTTGCACATGGACTGAAATTGCGGAAAACTGAAAACAAAATCTTAATGAATTGTTTGGTTTATCCTCCTCACCATGTTGTCTTCCTCTGTCTGTATCTCTTGGACAAGTTTAATCACTGGTACCCCAAGGCTGGTAGGAAACACTGCTTCTGTTCCATAGACAAGATGATACGGTGACATGCCAATAGATTTCTTTGTTGTAAGCATGTTGGCCCACAAAGCATGCACTAACTTGTTATACCATGACTTCTTATTCTCTTCAAGCAGCTTTTTGATGATGGTCACCAAGATCTTGTTCGATGATTCAGCTAACCCATTACCTTGTGGGTAATAAGCAGTTGAATGACCGAGTGTTATTCGATACCTGTGACAAAAATCAATCATTTTCTTAGATCCAAAAGTAGCAGCGTTATCAATGATTATTTTCCTTGGGCAGCCAAACCGAGAGAGGTTGTGGTCTTCTAGGAACCTAATTATGACAGAATATGTGGCATTCCTAGAAGGTATGGCCTCTATCCACTTAGTGAAGTAGTTTGTAGCTGTTAGGATCCACTTGTGTTGTGCAGAGGAGCTAGGGTGTACTTCTCCTATGAAATCTAGGCCCCATTGCATAAAGGGAGCTTCAAAAGTGATGGGTTGTAAAGGTAGAGGGAGGAGCTTTCGTTTGCCTTCAAAAATCTAGAATTTATGGCAGGAAATTATCATTTTGTGGATGTAATTGAAAAATGTAGGCCAGTAATAGCTAGCTCTGAGTATTTTGTTAGCGGTGGCCTTCCAGCTCAAGTGGCCTCCACACTCTCCTGCATGGAACTCCTGTTTAACCCTCTCTGCTTTAGTTTCAGGAAAAAATTTAAGCAATAGGCCATTTGTATCTTTCCAGTATAAACATTCATTTAGTATGCAATAGTTTCTGGCCTTTAGCTTTAGGAATATGGCCTTAGTTTTTGATATTTCGGGAGGGCATTGAGGTTTGTGAGCACATACAAGATATCAGAATACCAAGGAGAGTTTTGAAATTTTTGCTCAATCGTTGGGTCAGGAAATCTTTCCTGCTCGTCCAAGGCATCTACCATGTTAATGTCAAGGGCTTGTAAATTTGATTCAGCCATTAGTTGAGCCAGGCCCTGACCCTTGATCATTTTTGTGGGTTTTATCTCAAGGTCATATTCTAAGATTACACCAATCCATTTTCCCCTCTTCCCATCCGGGTCTTGGGATAGAATGTATTTAACCACTATGTTAGGCACGTAGGCTGTGGTGTGGGAATCAGTATGTACACCCTAAATTCTTTCAAAGCCTTAACCAAGTCATAGGCTTGTTTTTCCATTATGTTGTATTTCAAGGGTGCATCCCTTAGAGTTTTGTTGAAGAAAGCAATAGGCTGCTCCATTCCCTTCGGATTTTTCTGCAGGAGAACTACGGCCACTTTATGCTCGGAGGCGAATGAAAATATCAGGAAATCCTTCGAGAATTCTGGGGTGATTAGAACAGGAGCCCGAGTGAGTGCAAGTTTAACTGACTCAAAATATTTTTTAGCCTCAACCATCCACTTAACCCCTACACCTTTTTTTAGCATATTAATCATATTCCTGAGCTGTTCAGCTAAGTTGGGAATAAACTTCCTTAAGAAGTTAATTTTCCCAATGAAGGAATGTAACTCTTTAATGTTTCTCAGGTGTGTAATTTGTAGTATTCCATCAACTCTTTGTGGGTCTATCCTAATTCCCTTCTCAGAAATAATGTGGCCAAGGAGCTTACCCTCTTGTAGCCCAAACATAGTCTTTTTAGGATTCAATGACAGACCGAACCTTCTGCATTTTTCAAATACTCTTCTTAGATGTTTTAGGTGTTCATCATCAGTCTTGGAATAGACTGTTATGTCATCCAAATAGATGACAATGAAGTGTCCTATTTCATCTGAAAAATCTATGTCCATCGCTCTTTGGAAGGTTGCACCAGCGTTCATCAGTCCGAAGGGCATTTTTACATACATAAAGGTGCCCCATTGAGTGGTGAAAGCGGTCTTGAGTTGGTCTTCTGGGAGTACTAAAACTTGGTTGTAACCTGAAAAACCATCTAATAGGGAGATCCTTTTTTAGCCTACTACTCTCTAAAGAATGTGTTCCATTTTTGGTAACAGGTAGTTGTCCTTAAGTGAGGCTCTGTTAAGGTTCCTAAAACATATGCACAGTCTGATCTCACCTGTTTTCTTTCTCACAACTACAAGGTTTGAGACCCAATCAGAGAACCTCACAGGAACTATTATTCCTGCCTCATACATCTTATTTATTTCCCTTTCCACTGCAGGCAATTATTTTTGGTTTATTCTGTGAAGTTTCTGTCTGAAGGGTTTATGGTTCTCTTTCAAAGCTATTTTGTGTTGTATGATGTTCGTGTCATAGGCCTTTAAGTCCTCATAGCTCCAGGAAAACACATAAATGAATTCCTTGAATAAGTCAATATACTTCCTTTTCATGTCTGCGGGTAAGGACTTAACCAATTTTATCATCTTAGGCCTATCTTTAGTGCCTATGTTGCATTCCTCGAAATCAGAGTCTGAGTGTTCTATAGTGGGCTTCTTCGCTACATCATCAAAGTCAAAAAGGTCCTCTAAAGGTGCTAGTCCCCTGGGTATATTCTTATCCTTCGACTGTAGCACCTCTACTTCCTCTTTATCTGAGTTCTCATATTCTTCAGTCGGATTTCCAAGTTTTTCAGTTAAAGTGTTTATTTCTATGTTACAGGGTGTTTCTTCCTCGTCTGAGGGCTCTTCACTTAGGCAGCTATCTTTGGATTTTGAATCTAAGTCTGGGAATTCAAACTCGTTTCTACCTGTCAGGAAATTTTTAATTCGCTTATCGCCCTCAAATACCTGCCAATATTTTTCATTATCCAGCACTGCAGGTCTGAATTTGGTCTAAATGATGATTTTTTGGTCATTGGGAGATTTTTTATATGAACTAGCTATACAGGCTAATCCATTTGCAATTACGTTCTGACTCCTAGGAACAAACACCAGTTCATATTCTACAAAGGTTTTCACTAAATCCATAGCACCATTCCTATACGCTTTCAATATAGGGTGCTTCGTTGTGTATTCACCATTCACCTATTTTATGATCAACTCAGAGTCTCCATGCACAGTTATCCTACGGGCTCCTAGTTTTTACAACAGATTTAAGCCTAGGATCAGAGCCTCATACTCTGCGATATTATTTTTACATTTGAAGTTCAGGTTTAAGGCACGACTCTCTGTATAGTCAATTTCTGTGTTATGTAACCACACCCCTGCTCCTGTAGTCTTTCTAGCATAGGACCCATCGAAATTCATTTCCCATAACATTTCGCTTTCGGGCTTAACATCATTTTCTTCCCTAACGTTGGCTTCTTTGCTATGTTGAGGTGCGGGGTCTGCATCGTGGTGTGGGGGGTTTCACTCTCTCTGATGTATATGGGATTTAGTGAGGCGACTAGTTGGACGATTGCATTCTATTTCTTGTTCACTCCTAGTTTCTGTTTTAGTGCACTGTACAAAGTTTTCTTCTTCGTTTTCCTCTAAGTCTAGAGTGGCCATTATGTTAAAATCTATGGTCTCTGCTTCATTTTTTGAGTCTCTGTTTTCGAATTCTGGCCCCTCTAAGGATTCATTGTTGCAAAGGATAAAGGAGTCTAAATCTGTGTGCACAGAGTACAGAGGATAATTTTCAGGCTTTTTAGGGCTGCTGACCAGTAATTTCATTTGTGCCTCTCTATATAGTCTCCTAAGTTGGCTAAAAATAGGGATTGTGGCATATGCCCCATCCATCTGCATTGTACCTTGCAGCTTGGCTCCCCATGACCTCGATAGTAGCATGCCATACTTAGGTGGCACATCTGCCACCACAACATCCATGACCATACATTTGGCCGGAATCTGGGTTAAGTTCACACATAAATCTTTGATCAGGCCGAGACACTTTACCCTGCTAGAGTCAAACGAATATAAGTCTTTGTAGGGGTGAGTAATATCTAGGCCTAACCTTTCCATAACTACCTTAGGCATCAGGTTGTGTGAGGCCCCAGAGTCATGCATTGCATTGTGAAGGATCTTGTCATGGATATTGAGACTGATATAAAAAGGGGGTACTACCCCTTCCTGAAACTTCCCTTCTATCTTTGGACCAAACAGAAGGGTTGGTTGATCATCACTCAGATTGAAAGTGTCATTGTTTTCACCTAGATTTAAAGCTTTCAAAATTTTTCCTTTATATACATCTTGAGTGGCCAGCTCAGAGAGTGTGACAGAGATTTTAATTTTCGCAATCTCACTCTCCAAATTGAAAGTGGACTGACTCTTTGGGGTGCTCAACTATGGTTTTTTTAGCCACCACCTTAGTGGCAGGCTCAGTGTGTTGATTCTCATTATGTACAGGATTAGGAACTGTTTTATCAGGAGCACTAACTGCAGTGCTAGTGCTGGTAGTTGGTTGACTTTGTTTATCAGTGTTTTGGTTTTCTTTTTCTTTGTTCTTCCCAGAACTCTTAGCTGTTGATTTGTTACTTTCAACATTTACTTTAGGAGTTTTCTTAGGCCTTTCCTTGATGGTAATCTCAGAAGCCTTTGGTTTGGGAGTGTCTAGGCTCTTTTTGCTCCTAATTTCATACTGTTCTCTGACCTGCATGATGGCATTTTGAAATCCAAGTCTGTAATCCTCAGATTCTAATCTTTCCTCATCCCAATACGAGGGCGAGGGATGATCTTCTTCTGTGGAACAACTGTGGATTGAGTTTTCTACTTCAAACATGTTTATCGTGTTTCCCTCAGACTCTTCTATGATTCCCTCATCTCATCAAGAAAGTTCTCTTGGAATGGGGGTATGACTTGCTGGTCTGAGTCTCTTTGTCTATTGGGAGTGGTGTTGTTTCTTCTAAAGTTCTGGTTCTGGTTATGATTATGGTTTCTGTTCTGATTACTAACTGTGACAACCATTTTTTCCATCAATTGTTACAGCCTTTCCACATTTTTAGATAGATGTTCATAATTGGGGTCAAAGGTGGAAGCTATAGAGTCATCTCTATATGTCACCCTTTTCTCAGCTCTGAATCTTGCCTTTTTCTCAATCAGGTTAGCCTCTACACTCACTGCTCCCTTTTGCATGTCTTCCAATGTGTTGTAATCTCTCTCCCTAAGCTAGTAAGCCATGTCGACATCAAAGCCTTCATGATATTTTGCTAGAGCCATACCTTGGGGAGGTTTCATGTGTGGGGGGAGAACGTTATAAACGTTGTTGAACCTTGTAGAGTAGTCATGGACACTCTCTCCTACGTTTCTTTTCAGGTTCTTGTATTCTGCTAAGATTTGGAGAGGGTTGGCCTTAACTTCCCATTTATTCATGAAAGTCTGATATAAAGCAGGCAGGTCTTGGACACTCTTAAGAGGTAGGCCTTTAAACCATTTCTTCACATCACCTCCTAAGCTCTGGGCAAAGATTCTCATCTTGACCGTATCATCATCTATCTCCATGTAGTCAAAAGAATCTTCCATCCTGTCTACATGGTGCTGGGTTGTAGCAGATTCTTTTGCAGTGAAGTGTGGGATATTTGATTGATAATCATTGGGAAAGGGCACTAGAGGCTGGGGTAAAACTAGAGGTGCATACCAGGCTTCCATGATGGTATTTTGAGGAGGTAAGGGGTTGGCTTGCGCAGCTGGTATATGGATGACAGGGATACTAGGACCAGCAGAAGTCTGTTGAGCTGATTTAGGATGACAGAGTCCCAAATTTTGAATGAAGTGAATATCAGGAGGCGTATATGGAGGGGTTTCTCTATCCCTAATGTGTTGACCACTTTGAGGTGTTGAACCAGGAAACTCAAGGTCTGGCTGGTCTAGAGCATCGAATGACCTAGTTCTAGGTAAACTGTTTTGAGAGTCTAGGTCAAAAGGTGGGTCTGATAGAGATGTAAAGTCTTCCGGTGCAGAGTTAGCTCTATGGATGTGGCTGGAAATAGTTGGTATTTTCAATTTAGGTGATTTCCTGAGAATTCTCTCGGGGTTGTCAACTATTTTAGGTGGGTTTGGGTCGGGATAAGCTCTTGTGTGAACAGTTCTCGAAGCCAGAATGCTGTTTTTGAATCAAGCAACTTAATCTTACTTGCTACTACTATTATGGATGATGTTGTTATGAAGGCTGGTCTCCCAGTGGAGTCTTACGTGAACCAAGATAATCAACAGGCCTACTGATCACCAGTGGAGTCTTCTAATCATTTAGGTGTTGTGGAGTCGCCAGGTGGAGGATTAAAGATTTTACTATCCACCGCAGTGATTTACTACCAAACTTAGGCTGATTGGTCTCTCTTTCCCTAGTGGAGTCACCATTATGTTGGGGTTCCCATGTTTTTTCCAGATTGGCAAGACCAAAAGACGAGAAAACATCAAAACCACTTTGGGATCCTAGGATCTAGCCCTCCTGGACCCAGAGAGGGATCTCTCCATAAAAACAAAGAAGGATATATCTTCAAATCTAAAAATGGGATGTTAGGCTAGGTATGAAGCACAAAAGGGGAGGGTTTAAAATGGTTTGGTTGGTCGGTTGTTGGGTTGAGTCATAGGATCATAAACTGAGAAAGTAATGGAAGAAAAGGGGAAGAGCAGCAGGAGGTTTCAGAAAAAGAGGATGGGTCAGGAAAGTGTCATCCATTGGGCTATGGAGTCATGAAAAGGGATTACTTGCGCACAACTAAGCAAAGCTTCCAGAGGTCAAGTCATCTATACTAAAGGATCTTCTTAGATAGATGGTGGAACGAGACATTAAGGTTTGAAAGTGAAAGAAGGAAAAGCAACCAAATTTTTGTCTGGAGATCATGTCAGAGGTCATTTAACTCCAGGCCTGCTTTGACATACTCAAAGGAAAATCTCAAAGGAGGGACAAAGGGGCGGATTATAGATCAGACCAAAGATCATTTAACTCCAGGCCTGCTTTAGCATACTCCAAGAGAAAACAGGGATAAGCTTTGACATAAGGCTAGAGTCTATAGATTGGAGAAGGACTTTTAACCTTCCATGCTTTTACACCAGCTAGGACATCCAAGAAACAAACCCGAATTCACACATCAGCTAGCAGCAAATACCAGTTGTTACATTGGTTAAATCACAAGCATTTTCTCTCAGATTCACAATCGGAGGAAAACATTGAAGGTAGGGAGAGCAGAAACATAGGGTACCATGCGAGGGTAAATCCTATGCCAGATTTATAATTCATACCATAAGACCAATGAACAACACAAATAATGTAAATAAACGATGCGGGGAGAAAAACATCACCCGTAGTAATAGACCAGGATCCCGTGAAAAACGCTTGATTTATTGATGCAAAACCAATCACATACACTGAGCTCAATCGGTGATTACAGTCCAAACTTTCTCCTCCCAGCCTACTACATTACAAACTACTCTTCTACTCTCTCCCAAAACTATTTCTAAAAGTAAGAAATGAATCCCCACAACTACAACAACAATAACGAAATCCCAACCAACCCTTTACAATGTGTTCTCTAGGATTCTTTATAGGAAAAACAGATAGCAAGAGTAGGTGATCTAAATTAAATAGATTTATTCAGACAGAGTGGAGGAGGAATTTCATGCCACTCCACTTAAAATCTCTGCGATGTACTTGGTGGTCTGGTCTGGAGTCTTTGTCAGGTCGGATTTGACCTCTAATATTTCTTTGAAGTCTTCTTCTGGCTATAAAGCTTTCTGCTTTGTCTTCTGAAGCAAGTAGGGTGACTGAAGGTATATTGGGATTCCATACCTCCGTTATTTTTGTCCTGACAGTTGTTGGAAGCTTTCTATCAGTGAGATGGCCTTTGGGAGCTCGGGGAGGCATGGAAACCTTTGTCAGAGGCGTACTATTCTGAGAAAATGTCCTGCTGATGCTGAGAGCAGATATGGCTCGTTTCTTGTGCTCTTCAAATCTTCATATTGCGCCTTAATCATTTTGATCACAAGATTAGGTGTTGAATGTTCGATTGAGTGGCTTTAATTCGCTTAATCTGTCTCCATTTTTTTACTGAGCCACTGCTGTAATGGCCTCTCTGTGCTTCCGATTTACAGTGACTTTGATGGAGTGAATTTTCCACCCTGTAATGCCCTGCACAATAAAACAAACCAATTATAAAACCTAGGGGTGGCGGGAGAGAAGCTATGAGGCCTAGAAGAATAGTGGCGCAACTGTGAAGACAATGGTTGTAAGGAAAATAGGTGAAAATGAGGTGAAATGGAGGTTTGGTGGAAGGGAGTATGCGGGTCGTCGATCAGGTTGAGACGGATGGCTGAGATTGAATCGGAGGAGGAGTGATGCGGGGAGAACCTAAGTCCGATAGGTGATGGAGTGAGATTGCGATGGTCGTTGGATTAAACTGTGAATCGACGGTAGAGATCACCACCGGAGGGTTTACAAAGGAAAGAGGCAGGCGCAGTAAGACTTTGCGCGGACTGTTAGATCTATTTAGATCAACGGTGGTGATTGCTTCAAAGGCTGATGGACTAACAACACTATCGCATCGGAGATTTTTAGTTTACAAAGGAAATGCGCTTCGCTCCAACTCTCCGATTGCGATAAGTGCTTTATGACTAGCACTTGGTTTTAGCGCCTGGGTCATGTGGGGAAGTGGTTTTGGGGCTGGGCCGAAGGGGCTAGCCTGTTTAAATAGGAAAATGGGTTTTTTAAGCCTTATAGATAGTGTTTTAAGGCCAAAAGGAGGCTTTCGATAGATGGTAAAAAGGGGGATTTGAAATCAAATGAAGGGTTTTCACTTGTTTCGAAGGATGAAACGGATAGTTTAGAGGATTTGGAGGGATTTTTGGAAACATAGGGGAAAACTTTAAGAGTGGGAGAATATTGGTAATGGGGAAATTTGCATAGGTACAAGGGCAAATGGGAGACTTTCTGAACACAATTTTCACAGGCATTGAGGCTTTTTGGATGGGAACAGCAGTGAGGATATTTTAAAAAGGCAATGGACACACAAAGGCTTCAAGGATGAGATATTTTCATGGAAAATGTATCTCTTGAAGGCTCATAAAATAATTTAGCCACCTGTTTGCTTGAAAAAAATTTCATAGGTGGCTAACAGGATACTCGGTGACAGAGCATCTGAACACTTTAAATATTGTGGTAAGTCAGATGTCATCTATTGATATTAAAATCTCAGATGAAGATAAGTGCATCAGTTTGTTGTGTTCTCTACTAGATTCGTGGGACAACCTTGTTATTGCAATAGGTAGCAATACAACTACCTTGAATTTTGATGACATTGTCTCAGCCTTGCTGTCGGAGGAAATGAGACGGAGAAATATGGAGGGCCATAATGGAGATGCCTTATTTGTACGAGGAAGGTCCTAAAATAGAAACAAGAATAAGGTTTTGAGTGGGAGATCTAAATCTCCTGGAAAGTTTGTAAAGGTATGCTGGAAATGCAGAAAGGAAGGGCACTACAAAAGGGAGTGCAGATCTAAAGCTCCTGAGAAAGGAAAGGGATTTGATGATGCTCCTTTTGCAGAGGCAAAAACCACCTCAGATGAAGGTGGGGATGTGTATTTGGATTTTTCTTCAAATACACATGTAGATCATGAGTCATGGTTGATTGACTCAAGTGCATCCTTTCACTTCACTGCCCATCAGGAGTGGTTCTGTGAGTATGAGAAATATGATGGTTGTGATGTCTTCCTAGGGGATGATAGGAAGGCCAGAATCGTCAGACATGGAAAGGTAAGCTGAAGCTGCAAGGTGGAATGATTAGAACACTTCCTGGTGTTCTGCATATTCTTGCATTGGCCGAAAATCTGATTTCTATAAGCAATATGGATGATGCAGGTGTTAAAACAGTGTTTGAGAAAGATGCCTGCAAGATGGTCAAGGGAGCACTAGTATTAATGCAGGGAGTTCGGACGAGAACTCTGTACAAGATACAAGGTAGCATTGTTATTTATGGGTGTAATAGTTCTATGGTTCCTGAAAGTGGAGCGGAAATCCTAGCTGTCTTTGGAGAAAAGACCATGCTATGGCATCAAAGGCTTGTACATATTGGAGAGAAGGGCCTTCGGATACTACATAGAAATGGTATGGTATAAGGTATGTCTAATTTCTCTCTGGATTTTGATTTCTATGAACATTGTGTATATGGGAAGCAAAATCGTGTGAGTTTTCCTTTTGGTGCTAAGAGGGCGAACAAGATATTAGAACTTGTGCACAGTGATGTGTTTGGACCTATGTCAGTTCCATCACTGGGAAAGTCTGTGTACTATGTTTCATTCATAGATGACTTCTCAAGGAATACATGGATATATTTCTTGAGGAAGAAATCTGAAGCTTTTGACAAATTTAAAGAATTTAAGGCTCTGGTGGAAAACCAGACAAAGAAGAAGATAAAGGCACTGAGGACATATAATGGTGGGGAGTTCTGCAAGAAGGAATTTGAAGAGTTTCGTAAGAAGTGTGGTATAGCATGGCAGAAGACTACTCCATACACACCTCAAAAAAATGGAGTTGCAGAAAGAATGAACAAAACACTGATGGAAAAGGCAAGAAGCATGCTTAGTGGTACTGGGCTAGGACAAGAATTCTAGGCAAAGGCAATGGAGACTGCATGCTATCTGGTTAACAGATCACCTTCATCAGTGTTTGAGGATAAGACTCCACATGAGGTATGGACTGGTAAGAAACCCTCTCTTTCACATCTAAGGGTATTTGGATGTGATGCATATGTACATGTTCCAAAGTAGAAAAGGACCAAGTTGGATAATAAATCTGAAAGGTGCATCTTTAGTGGGTATAAGGATGGTTTAAAAGGTTACAAGCTTTGGAACCTAGAAACAAGGAAGGTTGTGTACAACCGAGATGTGGTGTTTAGAGAGGTGAAAGATGTTTTTAAACATGAAGTTATACCAAAGGAACCTGAGAAGATATAGTTTGAGCTAAAGGATTATGAATCAGACTCTACAGCAGAAGAAGATTCAAAAGATGAAGAGCCACAAACTCCAACTATAAGAAGATTAGTTCGGGAAAGAAGGCAACCAGAAAGGTTTAGTCCATCTGCTTTCTGTTCAGTTTTTTCCTTAACTATAACTGATGATGATGATCGGTTGGTAGCAAAAGGTTATTCCCAGGTGTTGGGAATTGATTTTGGTGATATTTTTTCTCCTGTTGCCAAATTTACTTCTATTAGATTACTTGTATTTGTTGATGCCGCATTTGATTTTGGGATAGAACAGATGGATGTGAAGACAACATTTCTTCATGGGGATCTAGAAGAGGAGATCTACATGAAGCAACCTGAAGGCTTTATGGTGAAGGGTAAGAAATAACTGGTATGCAGGTTGAATAAGTCTCTATATGGGTTAAAATAGTCACCAAGGATGTGGTATCAGAAATTTGATACCTATATACAGGGACTTGGCTTCACCAGAAGCAAGGAGGATCACTGTGTTTATTTTAAATTAATTGGTGACCATATTATTTATTTGGTCTTGTATGTGGATGATATGTTGTTTATTGGAAATGACAAAGAAATTATCCAATATTTGAAGACCCAACTGTTCTCCAAATTTGACATGAAGGATCTTGGTGCTGCAAGCTATATTTTGGGCATGGAAATTAAGAGAGATCGGGCAAAGAGGACGCTTTGGTTAAACCAGAGGAAGTATGTCAAGACTATATTGCAAAGGTTCAATATGCAGGATAGTAAACTGGTGAATGTTCCTATTCCTGTAGGTGTAAAGTTGTCTACTAAACAGTGTCCCAAGACACAAGAAGAAGAGGAGGATATGTCCCGTGTTCCATATGTAAGTGCAGTGGGTAGCTTGATGTATTCAATGGTCTGTACTAGACTAGAAATTTCACATTCAGTGGGAGTATTGAGCAGGTTTATGTCAAACCCAAGAAAGGAGCATTGGACAGCAGTGAAGCGGGTTTTCAGATATTTACATGGCACTAGTGATTATGGCTTGTGATACCAGGGAAGACCAGGATTGGAAAGAATGTTGGACATTCGTGGTTTTGTTGATGTAGACTAGGCTGGAGATCTGGACCAAAGAAGATCTACAAGTGGGTATGTGTTTAGCCTATTTGGAGGCGCAGTCATTTGGATGAGTAAAAGACAGTCTGTAGTGGCTCTTTCAACTACAAAGGCAAAATACATGGCAACCACTCATGCAAGCAAGGAGGCAGTTTGGTTGTAGAGATTGTGTTCAAGTATGGGGTTGGTACAAAAAGCTATAAGGATAGACTGTGATAGCCAAAGTGCAATTTTCTTGGCTAAGAACCCTGCTTATCATTCAAAGACAAAGCACATTGATGTTCAATATCACTTTGTTAGAGATATGGTTGAGGCTAAAAGGGTGTTGTTGGTAAAGGTGGGAACTTTGAAGAATGTTGCAGATGCATTGACGAAGTTTGTGAGCACTCAGAATTTCTCTTGGTGTAGAGAAACAATGGGTGTTGAAGAATTGGGCCATTGACTAAGTGCTCCTGTGGCCCCCTGCAGAAATAAAACAACAAGTGGGAGAATGTTAGCTATGTGTTATATTCTTTCCATGACTAATCACGCACGGGAGGGGTAAGAGGGGGGTCGATAGCCCCTCCTTTGCATTGGGTGCAACAGGAGGGCAGTAGCCCCCCTTGTTGGGGTCCGGGGCAGCGCCTCGGCGAAAATTTTTGGTCCTTAATTTCCAATGGACTGTCCGTGCCCATGGTTTTGTGCATGGTTTTGCACATGGTTTTGGGGTACGATGGTTTTCGGCCCCTGGTATTTTTGTAGATACGGTCAAGGGAACTATGGTTATGTTCTAATCCAAGGTTAATGGTGTTAGCCACCTATAATATTTGATTATACCTATTAGCCCCCCTATGAAATTCTTGACAAGCAAGCTGGGGGATATGTCATTTTGGAGACCTTCAAGGAATGCATCTCCCCTGAAGACACATCATCCTTGAGGCCTCTTTGTGCCTTTTGTCCTTTGATGAAATCCCCTCTGCTTATTTCCATCATAAAGCCTCTCTGTTTGTGAAGAAATGCCCAAAGGCCTTCTTTTCCTCCTTATTTCACCCTCACTTAGCCTCTTTTTATTCCCCCTTGTCTCCCCTTCTATTTCCCTTTTTACCCTCTCAATCCTCCCAAAATCCCCTTAAATTTCTACCCTTACCCTTTGTTTAACCTTTTTCCCCTTTCCCTCTATACTGTTCCCTTCCTTGGCTTTCAAATTCCATTAAAATGGGCTAAAACCCACTTTCCGACCTTGTAATAGGCCGAAGCCCCTTACCGCAAGCCCCTTCAAACACTTCCCCACGTAACCCTTACCCAAGACCAAGCGCTTAAGCCTTGGGAGCCAATCGCAATCGGAATATCGGGCGAGCGCAATTCCTTTGTTACATTGAAAAACTCTGATGCGATGGGTTTTAACACCAAGTCCCGCGACTTGTTTTCAGCCATTGATCTGTCATTTCGATTGGACCGCAGAGCGCCAATCGCACCCCCCTTCCGATTGCAATCGCAAGCCTTCCCCTCCGACCCCCGATTGTGATCCCCCAATCGCTTTATCCCTCGTCGATTCTTCCGTAGATCTGACGGTCATCGCACTAATCGCTCCATTCCTCCGATGGACCTAATCACAAGTCTTTTCTCTGATTATCCAATCCACTTCTCCGATGTTGATCTCCCCACCGGATCGAATGGTCCAACGCTAATCGCACTCACCGCCTCGATCGCAATCGCAAGTTTCACCATGTCACGCTTTGTTCCGCCCCGATTGTGATCTCCCGACCAAATTTTGGCCGTCCACTCCTCCCCCAGATCCAACAGCTAACTCTTGATCGCCCCGCCTCTCTAATCACAATCGAAACTTTTTAAATATGTGTTGCGATTGACACCCGCTCCGACCTCCAATTGCGATTTGACCTGCTGGGTCCCACATCCAAGGCTCCGCTCCCTTGTTTGTTGGTGATTTCCTTTGTAATTTGCCCAAAGTTAATTGTTGGGATTTTACACTGTTAATCATTTCTCTGCCACTTTGCATTCTTTCCCTTGTTTCTCCACTATTCTGCCACCATTCCACCGCCTCCGCAGCATTTCCTCCGCCACCATTGCCCGGGCTTTAAACAGTTTATTTTATTGTGCAGATAGCATAGAGAGGCCATTACAGCCGCCAGCACAGCAGCAGAGACGGGTTCTGAAGAGATTCAAGCCGGCTAATGGAATATTAACAATTATAATATCGTGTTCAAAGGATCGAAGCACATTTTGAAGACTTAAGCACGCAAAGAGTCTTATTTGTGTTTAAGATCATCAGAACATTTTCTCCAGGTGTACACCATTCCTACATAGATCTCCATGACTCCTTGAGCCCTGAAACGATTAATTACACTGACTGAAGCTCATTTAAGACAGTCAGGAGGTAGTTATGTGGTAGGGAGAGACCTGCAGATCATCCCGTCCAGTTCATTTATTCCAGAAGGCAGCACAGAGTGCCGGACAGCCGAAGGACTCCAAAAAAACATATTAGAGGTCAATCTCGACCTGACAGAGTCTCCCAGAGCAGATTATAGAGTACAGTAGAACGCCATTAAGCAGAATGGGCTCGATCCCCTCCGCCATTCTGTCTTAATTGATCTCATTTAATTTGTATCTACTCCCACTGTTCTCTCTTTCTCTCAATTCTCCTATAATAAATCCCCGAGAGCATAATGAAAAGGTTGTTGTTGTCCAGTTGCTGTGTCGCTATTAGAGGGATTCAGTTTGACTGTTAGAATAGTCTTGGGAGGGAATAGCAGAGTAGTTTGTATGTAATATGCTGGGAGGAGAAAGTCTGGACTGTATTAGCCATTGAGCTTATTGTACATGACTGGTTTTGAATCAATTAATCGAAGCACATTTCACAGGATCCTGGTCTATTACTATTGGTGATGTTTTTCTAACTCTGTTTATTTCATTTACATGCTGTTTCATGTTCTTCTGGTAGGCAACAGAAGTATAACATAGGATTCACCCTTGTTAGGTGCCCTATGTTGCCTGCTCTCCCTACCTTTAATGTTTTCTGCTTTGTGTGCTATCTAAGACTGAATTCACGCGGTTTAACCAGTGCAGCGGATGTTATTGCCTGCTGGCTGATGTATGAACTTGGGGGTTTGCTGCTTGGATGCTTCTTTGTCAAATTTATCTCTATTCTTTCCCTTGGAGTTGCTAAAGCAGACCTGGAGTTAAATGACCTCTGGTCCAATCTATAAGCTTCCCCTTTGTCCCTCCATTGAAAGCTACGTCGGAGTATGTCCAAGCAGGTCTGGAGTTAAATGACCTCTGACCTAATCTATAGACAGAAAATGGGTTGTTTTCCTTCTTTCACCTTCTCCCCTTAATGTTCCATCCCATCATCTATCTAAAAGATCCTTTAGTATAGATGACTTTCCCTTTGGAAGCCTTAGCTAGTGGTTGCAAGTAACTCTCCTTTCATGACTCCATAGCCCAATGGATGGAACTTTCTCAACCTATCCTCTTTGCTGAGGCATCCTGCTACTTTGTTCCTTCCCTCCCAAAACTTTCCTAGTCTATGATCTCATGACCAACCCAGCATCCAACCAACCAAATCATTTAAAACCCCTATTGTGCTTCATAACTAGCCTAATATCTCATTTTGAGCTCTCAAAGATACATCATTCTTTGTTTTATTGGAGAGATCCCTCTCTGGGTCCAGGAGGGCTAGATCCTAGGGCCCCAAAGTGGTTTGATGTTGTCTTATCTTTTGGTATTGCCAAATCTGCCAAAACATAGGAACCCCAACAATACCAAAAGGTGGCTAAGACTTTATGAGCCTCCAAGGAACAAATTTTATTACTAAAAATTGTTGGCTCTTGAAGGCTCCTTGAAGGCCTCATGCCTTTGTCCAAAAATATTCTTTACTATTTCCTTCTTATACTCAGAAAATTCTGCTGATTCTAAGTGAAAGACTGCTGAAAGACCTTCATTTTTCCCCTTCTCAAACCTTCATTTTATCCCCTTTTTCTTCATAGAAACTCTCTTGTTTTCATAAATCCTCTTCTTATATTTATGAAAATCACTTTCCCATGGTTAAAAACCCATTTTTTAACTATCCCAAAACCATCAAATTCCATTGAAAAATATGAAAAATGGGTAGATTAAAAAGACCCGATCGTGCAATCACGATCGAAGAATTCACAACGGGTTGATCAGAAAGACCAGGCCTGCAGTTCCGATTGCGATTGGCCTTTGATGTACTAAGCCCCGGGCCCTTTGTGTTCCATATATTCGAAGGCCCCACAGGCGGGCGCCTATCCTTTATATATATTTTATTTCCACCCCGATCCATTAAACCTTTGTTTATATTAAAAACTTTGGGTTTTGTATATTATAAGGGTTTCCGCCGGTTCGTTCTAAAAACTAATCTCCATCGTTGATCGTAAGCCGATCAAATGGCTAGCGCCCAATCGCATCGGGGTTTTCCATCGCATACACTTGTTTTCTCCCACCGATCGGCCATCCCCCGATTCATTTTCCACCGTTGATCTGACCCTTAGATCAACGGTCCGCGCTACATCACATCGCAACTTTTCATCGGGTGCGTTTATTTGTTCCCCCTGATTGCCGATCCTCGATTGGTTATCCGCCGTTGATCTCCTCTCCGCCTTCCGTGATCCAACGGTCCTCATTAACTCCAATCACAAGTCTTGCCCCCACTTCAAAAACCCTCTGATTCACTCTCCGCCATTGATCTGATTTGCATATCGACGGCCAGCGCTTAACTGCATCGGAGTTTTCCATCGCATGCATTTATTCTTTCCCCCAATTGTTGTTCCTCCGATTCGCTCCCCGTCATTGATCTGATCCTCGAATCCAACAGCCATCGCTTAATCGCCTCTGCCCTCCCGATCGCGCAGTCACATCGGATTTTCTCATCGCACCCTTTTCCTCCTCCCGCCAATTGCGATTCCCCGATTAGATCTGGACTGTCCATGTGTCCAGATCTAACGGCTGCGATTTTTTCCTCGCCTTCTAAGCATTTTAACCCCAAAAGCGCAAGATTTCTTAATCGTTTTTGTGTTTTGCAGGCTTTTTAATGGTTTTCCATTGTATAATGAAGGAAAGCTGAGGGTTGGGAAAGACGTTTCCTGCACCTTCGAGCTATTAAAAAGAACCATTCACAGGTTTAATTTTAATGATTTATCAATGTTTCATGAGCATTGATAAAACACGTAAAATGGCCTGTGTGGCCCTGCACATCGACAAGACACTATTTTATTCAAAAGAATAGTTAAGGAGTATAATTTTTAAGACAAAGCACAACAGATGAAGAATTGAAGATGGATCTGGGGAATTACGGCTAAGAATGATTATCAAAAGCCTAATTCCCTGGATTAAAACATAGTCAACAGAAAATAATAAGTGTTTCATTGACAGAAAGGCTTCCACCTCTTAAAATGAGGCGAATTGATTCCTCAACTACCAAGAGAGCCACCTATTGCCTCGAAGCATTCAAATAGAGGCTGAACTTACTACAAAATCAGATATTTTTCCTCAACGCAGCCGAGGAGTTACTGCTGCAACGAAATAAATACAGAAATATCTGCAGAGTTACTCCACACAGCACACAGAGCCTCAAAGTCAAATAAAGCTCCCACCGAGCTTTGATATTTATTGTAAAATAGTTAGTACAGTAGTCCACCTGTAAACTTCTCCATCGAGCCCCTCAAAAGGCCGAGAAGTCTTGAATCTGTATTAATTTCCTTAAAAGATCTTTTTTTATATTTCACCTCCTCATTCTTCTATAAATACCTCAGTAGAAGATGAGAGACTGTTGATTGCAGAACTTTGAAATACATTTGAGCTCAAACTCCTGATTGTAAATAGTGTTCACTGGCCCTTGGAGCTCTACTTTTGATAGATTAGTTAGGCTGAATAGTGAAGATGATTGCTGAATTGAAACATTGGAATTGAAGACTGTAACTGGTTTGACATCAATATAAAATTTGCTTCTTGGGATCCTGGTCTATATCACTGGTGAAGTGCCCCTTTCTTTGTTATTTTTTTCCTTCTATGTATGTCATATTGTTCACTATTCTCTGATAAAGAACAACAATTATAGAGTTAGGACCTACTGTATATCAGTAAACTTCTCTGACTGAAAATATTTATCTTAATGTTTTCCTCCAAATTGTTTATTCAAGAATGATTTAATACGGTTAAGCAGTTAGGAATGTTGGAGTTCCCTCATCCTACCGTTTGCCTTAAACATTGTTCTTGAAAGTTATTTTCCTTATTGTGCTTATTAAAGATGACTATGGAAGATATGGAGTTCCCTAGTCCTAGTTTTTTCTCCAAAAGCAGATTCTGAAAGTTTCCCTTGGTGTTGACTGAAAGCAGACTAGGTTTAAAAGTACCTTATGTGATCTTAGGTTACACTTTGTCTTATCTTATGTGTTTTCATACTTTCTGAAAGTAATTATGTGGATTACTGGATTGTTTGTCAATTAAGCTGCTTTAAGACAGACTTGCCCAAGAAGTCAATGGTTAGCCCTGCACTTGGTTGGTTTTAAATAGTTACTTAAAAGGCTTTTCTTATTTGGACTGACTATAAATCCCTTGTGAAATTATTATCAGTTTCCACCCCTTCAACACTTTATCGTTTCCATTCCATCACTCTAATCTCAAATAATCTTGTGATATAGATGACTTGCCCTTTGGATCACTCTTGATGTTGTTGCTCAATTAAAGCCCAGATATGACTCCATAGCCCAATGGACTAAAAACCAGCATTATATCTATCTTTCTGGCCAAAGTTGTTCTATTTTCTTGCAACTTCTCACCTTTGAAGCTTTTTGCACTTAGAACTTTCCCCTCAAGTAAAAATCATGCTCAACCATCCAAAAACAAAAACAAATCCTTGGCCTTCATAACTAGCCTAATATCATTACTCCAAACTTCAAAGACAAATCCATATTTGCACTTGTTGGAGAGATCCCTCTCTGGATTCAGGAGGGCTAGATCCTAGAATCCCAAAGTTGGTTGAAACGATGTTGCTTCTGCAGTTTTAGTCTTACCGATCTACTAAAATTACAGATTCCTAACATTTCTGGTGACTCCACTGGGGAGTGAGTGTTTTTGATACCTTTTAAGACCTCAAAAACCCTTGATTCAAGAAAAATGTGAGAGTTAAAAGCAACATTTTTAAGCACTACCAAAAGAATGGTAATCATGATAAAACTTGTTTGAATCAGTGACAAACTAGGCAAACCCTAGGGTTCTCGTAAGACTTTATCTAACCTTGAAAAATCAGCTAGCTTAGCCATAAGAGTAAACTGTCTTTGTCTCATAACCGTAGCTAAGTTTTGAAACAGAGTTAGCATATTCTTAGAAACCACACAACTGAAAAAAAACTTAGAAAACCTAAAAATATTTTATATTGGTATTCAATAAACATGGTGGTGGACCATAAAACCTTTTACCTCCTTAGGAGCTAAAAAATTCCACCTGGCGACTCCACAATCCTCAACAGACCTTAAGACTCCACTGGGAAGAACCCTTATCATTATAATATCATTCAAACTCAGTTAGAGGACTGTAGGATTAGAATATGTGCAGACAGATTAGTTAACCTTTTAAAGACTATCATATCTGGTTGAACTTGTCTTGTTTATTTGGGTCTAAAAAACACAACATAGTGGCTCCTAGAAAGATTCACACTAGAGCCCATCCTGACCCTAATCCACCTGAGATAGTTGATAACCCAGAAAGTATCATTTGGAAGTCTCCTAGGATTAAATTATCAATTGTTTTCATATTACCCTTGAGAGCTAATTCAGTCCCTGAAAATCTTTCAACTCTACAACAATCACAAGTTGACTTATTAAACCCCTTTAGAACTAGGTCATTTGATGATATAATTCAGCTAGATTCTGAGTCTTCACTTTCATCTCCGGGGACAAGTGAACATCCTGGTAGTAGAGAAACAAAACCACCTAATCTACACTTCCTGTTGAATTTAGGTGTTTCTCATCCAAGATCATCTCAACAATCTACTGTTGTTCCATCCACATCTACTCATTCTTCATCCACTGTTCAAACCACTCCACTTCAGCCCACTTTCCCTTTTGTCAGCCCACCTATAAATCCACCTCCACCTCCTATCATGGCTGCATGGTATGCTCCCCTAGTCCTTCCTGCACCATTGGTCAATCTTCCACAGGACTATCAGTCCAAAATTCCATTATATGATGCTAGCAATGCTATAACTGCATCACAACATGTGGATAAAATGAATTACTACTTTGACATAAATGAAATTGATGATGATTCTTTCAAGCTTAGATTATTTGCTCAAAGCTTAGGGGGAGAAGTAAGAAAATGGTTTAAAAGCTTAGCCCCCCATAGTATAAACAATCTCCCAGGCTTCCATCAAACTTTCTTAAACAAATGGGAAGTGAATAAGAATCCTCTCCAAGTCCTTTCTGATTATAAGAACCTCCATAGAAACCCTGGGGAAAGTGTCCAAGCTTATTGCACTAGGTTTAATAGTGTGTATAATGCACTTTCCCCAAAACTAAAACCTCCACAAGGCTCAGCTTTAAACAAGTTTCCTGAAGGGTTTGACTCTGACATGACATATTCGCTAAGAGAGAGAGATTTTGCAACTCTTGAAGATATGAAAAGAGGCACTCTTTCTATGGAAGTCAACTTAATGGAGAAGAGAGCAAGGATGAAAGCTGAAAAGAGAGTATCTTTTAGAGAGGAATCTACACCTTCTACTTCCAACTCAAAAATGGAGAAAATGATGGAGGAGATGATGAAATAGATGAGCATAATTAAGAGAGCACAAGCAAGTCAAAATCAAAATGCTCCTCAAAATACAAACCAGAACCAGAATCATAATGCTAGAAGGAACCAACCTCCAAACAGACTTAGAGAAGATGATCAGCAGATCACTCCTCCCTTTCATCAAAATTATGTAAGTGAGGTTGAGGAAACAGATGAAATAACAGAGGAGGAGATCAACATGTTTGGGGTAGAGCATGATGACTTTGAAGTTCATTACGATAAAAAACAGGGTCTTTATACACCTTATGATGAAAAAAGAGATGATAATGAAAATTATTATGAAGACATGGAAAATGTCATCATAGAACCTCAAAGGGAATATGACCTTAGAAGAAAAACCAGTCAACGGCCCTCCAACACCATAACCTCTGACAAATCTTCACAAAATAGCACTACAAACAAACCTAAAGTTGTCAAACAAAAAGATAAGATAGTGGCTGTGAATTCTGATAAGGGAAAAGAGAAAGGGACTCAAAACAAAGAAAAATAGAGTGCAGACCTTAGTAGTACTGACACTTCAGCTAGTACTCCTGTGAAAATAATTTTATCAAGTGTAAATAAAACAAATTAGCAAGCTGATATTACTGGTAGAGTGGCAACTAATAAGGCTGAAACCAACACTTCAAATAACCATTTTCCCTTCAACCTTGAACAAGAAATTTCCAATATTAAAATCTCTGTTCCCTTGACTGAGTTAGCTGCCCAAAATGTATATAGAACCCAAATTTTGAAGGCTTTAAATATAGAGGAAAATGGAGATACAGTCAATCTTAGTGATGACCAGCCAGAGCTTATTTTCAGTCCAAAGATCGAACGTAGGTACCAAGAGGGACCTGTCCCTCCTTTCTACGTGAGTTTAAATGTTCATGACAAAATTTTGCACAACGCTATGCATGATTCTGGGCTTCTCATAATTTAATGCCTAAAGCTGTGATGGAGAGCCTTGGTCTTGAAATCACGAGACCTTACAAAGACCTATACTCCTTTGATTCCAGCAGAGTAAAATGTTTAGGATTAATCAAAGACCTCTGTGTTAACTTAGCCCAGATTTCAGCCAAATGCTTACTCATGGACATTTTGGTGGCTGATGTGCCCCCAAAGTATGGAATGTTTTTATCTAGATCTTGGGGGGCTAAGTTACAGGGGACTATGCAGATGGACATGACCTATGCGACTATCCCTGTTTTCAATAAAACTAGAAGACTTTACAGGGAGTCTCATATGCAATACACAGTTACAAGTCAATACAGACCACAAAACTCTCCCGTTTATTCTGTAAATACAGGCCTTGATTCTTTTATCCTTTTTAATGAAGAAGCTTCAGATGAACAAGTAACTTTAACAGAATTATTGGCTGATAGAGAGGAGGAGGTAAATACCACAGAGCTGTCGAAACAGTTTGCTGAACCTTTAAAAAATAACAAACCAAATGTGTGCCTTGAACTACAAGTCATGTGTCCCTTGATTCTAAACATTGAGAATCAGGAAAGTATTCCCCAAGTAACTGAAAATCAGGGGGAATCAAAACATCTACAACTAAGTGCAGACATTCAACAACAATCAAAAAGCACGTTAGTTAAAGAGGACATTCACCAAACAAATGAAACTCAAAACAGTCCTATATGGAGTATGCATTTCGATGGGTCGTGCACTAGAAATAACGCTGGTGCAGGTGTCTGGATTCGCAACACTGTAAGCAACCACACTGAATGCATTTCCTGTAAGTTAAACTTCCAGTGTTCCAACAACACAGCGGAATACGAGTCCCTTCTCTTAGGTTTGCATTTGTTGAAAAAGTTAGGAGCCAAGAGAATTAAAATTCACGGGGATTCAGAATTAATCATAAGACAAGTCAATGGGGAGTATAACGCTCATCACCCCAGACTTAGGGCCTATCAGAATGATGTCGTGAATCTTTTAGAAGCTTTCGATGAGTCCCAATTAATTTTCGTCCCGAGAAAGGAAAATATTACAGCCCATAATCTAGCCTCTGCCGCTAGAACATGTCTAACGCCATATGATGACACAACTCAGATTAAATTCAGACCAACCGTGCCTGATAAAAAAAAATATTGGCAAGTGTTTGAAAATGACAAACAAATAGAAGACTTCATGCAATTCAGAAATGAATTCGAATTACACAGTTCAGACTCAGATCATGATACAGACTGCATCAAAGAAAATTTTCTTGATAAGGAAGAAACGTCCCCTGAACTTGCTAATATAAACCTATTATCTGGAAAACTTGAAGGTGAAATAGAAATGAATGCAGAGTCTGAAACAGAGGAGTTAGAAACTCTGCACTCCAAAGATGAAAGTTTGCCTAAGGGTCTGACCCCTTTAGAAGAGTTGTTCGATTTTAACGATGTGGCAAATAAGCCAAAACTGGAGCCTGTAGAGACTGAAGTGGAAGAGTGTAATATAGGCAATGAGGAAAAATCGAAGATGATTAAACTGTCTAAGACTTTACTAGCTCACATTAAACTCAAATATATAGAGTTGTTTAAAGAGTTTTCTGATGTTTTTGCGTGGAGTTATGGAGATCTTAAATCCTATGACACTGAAATAATATAGCACAAAATCCCCCTCAAAGAAAACCAAAAACCATTCAAACAGAAACTGCGTAGAATAAACCCTGTCCAGTTGCCGTTGGTTCAGAAGGAGATCATGAAAATGTATGATGCTGGTATTATTGTCCCTATTAGATATTCTGAATGGGTATCTAATCTGGTGTCTGTTAGGAAGAAAACTGGAGAAATCAGGCTTTGTATAGACTTTAGAGACTTAAACAAAGCTTCATTAAAAGACAACTACCCTTTACCAAAGATGGATCACATTCTACAAAGGGTGGTAGGGTCTAGAAGAATTTCTTCGCTGGATGGCTATTCGGGGTACAATCAGATCTTGGTTTACCCTGTTGATCAATTAAAGACAGCCTTTACTACACCATGGGGCACCTTCATGTATATGAAAATGCCTTTTGGTCTAATGAATGCTGGAGCAACCTTTCAAAGAGCCATGGACATAACATTCTCGGAATAACTAGGCTACTTCATCATTATATATCTAGATGATGTTACTCTGTTTTCAAAAATAGATGAAGAGCACTTAGAACATTTGAGAAAGGTTTTCGAGAAGTGCAGAAAGTTTGGGATATCTTTAAACCCTAAGAAGACACTATTTGGTCTCCAAGAAGGTAAACTTCTTGGGCACATTATTTCAGAGGAGGGTATAAAGATAGATCCAAAGAGGAATGAGGCCATATTGCAAATCTCTCATCCTCGAAACATCAAAGAGTTGCAATATTTCATTGGAAAGATCAACTTTTTAAGAAGGTTCATCCCTATTTTGGCTGACCTCCTTAGGAATATCACAAACATGTTAAATAAGGAGCAAGGGGTAAATTGGAACTTGGAAGCAAGGAAGTCTTTTGAGCTGGTGAAACAAGCGTTAACCAAAACACCAGTTCTGATAAGTCCTGATTTTTCAAAAGATTTTTATATCTTTTCATTTGCATCGGAATATACCATAGCTGCTGTCCTTTTACAGAAAAATCCACAAGGACAAGAGCAACCTATTGCATTCTTTAGCAAGGCATTGAGGGATGCCCCTTTGAAGTATAACATTATGGAGAAGCAATCTTTTGCTTTGGTTAAAGCTTTGAAAGACTTCAGAGTGTACATCCTTCATTCACACACTATTGCCTTTGACCCAAATTCAGTTGTTAAAGACATTCTAACTCAGGACCCAGATGGTAAGAGAGGTAAGTGGATTGCTATTATTCTTGAATATGATTTAGAGATAAAACCCACTAAACTCATCAAAGGCCAAGGTCTAGCAAGATTAATGGCTGAATCAAATTTTGAAGTTCTTGATATTAATATGATTAATGCTTTAGATGACCAAGAAGAATTCTCAACTCCTATAGTTGAAGATAATTTTATGAACTCTCCTTGGTATGCTGATATTGTTTATGTTTTGCTTAAATTGAATACGCCTCCTAGTTTAACAAAAACAAAGGCAAGATTTATGAAATTGAAATCTGTAAACTATTGCATTACAGATAAATGTCTTTATTGGAAAAATGCAAGTGGTCTATTGCTTAAATGTTTTCCTAAGTTTGATGCAGAGAAGGTTAAGCATGAATTCCATGAAGGAGAGTGTGGAGGTCATTTTTACTGGAAGACAACAGCCAACAAAATTTTGAGGGCTGGTTTCTATTGGCCCGCTCTTTTTCCTGATATACATAAGATGATAATTGCCTATCATAAGTGCCAACTCTTTGAAGGAAAAATAAAACTATTACCCATGCCTCTGCATCCCATCACTGTTGAAGCCCCTTTTCAACAGTGGGGTCTTGACTTCATAGGAGAAATCCATCCCCCATCTTCTGCCCAGCATAGATGGATTCTCACAGCCATAGACTATTTCACTAAGTGGATAGAATCCATACCTTGTAGTTAAGCCAATGACTCTGTTATTATAAAATTCATTGAGACTAATATTCTCTCCAGATTTGGTTGTCCTACCAAGATCATCATTGATAATGCAGCATCATTTGGATCAAATAAGATGGTTGAGTTCTGTCGTAGATATCAGATAACATTGGGGAATTCCACGGCCTATTACCCTCAAGGTAATGGACTTGCAGAATCTTCAAACAAAAGCTTAGTGAACATAATCAAGAAACTGTTGGAGGACAACAAGAAGTCTTGGCACACAAAGCTGATTCATGCACTTTGTGCTGACAGATTGACTTTGAATAAATCCATTGGTATGTCAACTTTCCAGCTTGTGTATGGTAATGATGCAATTTTTCCAAACACCCTTGGTGTACCAGTGATGAAGTTAATTCAAGAGCTGCAAACTGAAGAAAATCACATGATCATAAGAATAAATCAGACCATTCATCTTCAACAAACCAGAGAGGAAGTGTATAACAAAGCATTGTAGAAACAGGAGAGTCTTAAAAAGCTTTTTGACAGAAGAACAAAGGCTAGCAATTTCAAGATTGGGGACAAAGTTTTAAAATCGGACTCAAGAAGGGAAGACAAGGGAAAACATGGAAATTTTGACAACTTATGGCTTGGCCATTACTCTATTCATTCACCTGTTGGTAACAATGCATTTTTCTTACAAGAGTTGGATGGAGCAGAATTGTTTGGGGGTCCTACCGATGGCAGGATGCTTAAGAATTACTTCTCTTGATCAAATGCTATGTTTAGAAGCCTTTTTATCTTTTTTCCATTATAAATATCTCATCCACCATTGCATTCAAAGTTAGAAAGATCAAAAATACAAAAACAATGAAAAAGAGAAAAGAGGGAAGATTGACAAAACAAGAAAGGTATAGCCCCATACCAAAAAAGAGAAACAAAATCTGAAAGTGTGCAAGCTCAAATGCCACTCCTGAAAAACACACTTCTAGTTAGTCAAACTGCCTAATATTGACTAATTAGTTTTAAATTTTCTGCTAATAGGGTAGTGAATTTGATTTGCCAAACTGTTTAAATCTTAGCTTATCAGTAGATAGTTTAGGATAGAAATTAAAGGTTCAAACATGTTCAAAATATGAACCTAAGGTTTCAAAAGAAAAATGACTCAAATATTCTTCAAATTCTGAGTCAAGAGATGTAAAAATCTGGTTCTAATCAACTTAAAATTTGAACCAGTCCAACAAAGAAAGAACGGCTCAAACCAAAGTCAAAACAGAGCTGTAAAAAAGATGAAGGAAGTGCTTTGAATTTTCAGATCTTAAGCCTTCCATTTTTTATTTAATTTTCTGCAAAATAATGTCTATGTGCAGCTTGTTTGTTATGCCATAAACTAGCATCAAGTTAGATTGTTCAATCCTGACTTGAATTCTTTTGAATTTCTGTTTTAGAAATTAGAGAATGAAAATTTGTTGGACAGTTTAATCCCAACAGATGGTATATTAGGTAGAGAATCATCTAAAATCAACTGTTTAATCTGAGTTCTGGGAGAAATAAAGAGTAGAAATAGATTAGATTTCCTGCTTTCAAAAGAATAAAATGTTGTGAATATATTTTGCCAATCCAAGTGCACTCAAGTGAAGAAAAAATGCTAGATCAGTAGGATTGAGTAGGTAGAAAGTGTGTATTGATGAAGGACCATTATTTTCATAGCTGTTAATATGTTTTCAAAGAATATCATACCACCAAAGAAAGGGCAGCCCAATGGATCAGGCACAGGTCAGCCTCCCAGAGAACAAATAATGAGGCAACTGATCAACCTCCCAGAGAATGCAAGTCTGAAGTTCTTGATGCCTTCAAGAAGGCATCATCCCCAAGTGGAGCCACTGTTAGCCACCTATAATATTTGATTATACCAAAAGGTGGCTAAGACTTTTTGAGCCTCCAAGGAACAAATTTTATTACTAAAAATTGTTGGCTCTTGAAGACTCCTTGAAGGCCTCATGCCTTTGTCCAAAAATATTCATTACTATTTCCTTTTTATACTCAAAAAATTCTGTTGATTCCAAGTGAAAGACTGCTGAAAGACCTTCATTTTTCCCCTTCTCAAACCTTCATTTGCTCCCCTTTTTCTTCATAGAAACTCCCTTGTTTTCATAAATCCTCTTCTTCCATTTATGAAAATCACTTTCCCATAGTTAAAAACCCATTTTTTAACTATCCCGAAACCATCAAATTCCATTGAAAAATATGAAAAATGGGTAGATTAAAAAGACTCGATCGCGCAATTGCGATCGGAGAATTCACAATGGGTTGATCAGAAAGACCAGGCTCACAGTTCCGATTGCGATTGGCTTTTGATGTACTAAGCCTCGGGCCCTTTGCGTTTCATATATCCGAAGGCCCCGCAGGCGGGCGCCTATCCTTTATATATATTTATTTCCGCCCCGATCCATTAAACCTTTGTTTATATTAAAAACTTTGGGTTTTGGTATATTATAAGGGTTTCTGCCGGTTCATTCTAAAAACTAATCTCCACCGCTGATCGTAAGCCGATCAAGCGACCAATGCCCAATCGCATCGGGGTTTTCCATCGCATACACTTGTTTTCTCCCGCCGATCGGCCATCCCCTGATTCATTTTCCACCGTTGATCTGACCCTCAGATCAACGGTCCGTGCTACATCGCATCGCAACTTTTCATCGGGTGCATTTATTTGTTCCCCCCGATTGTCGATCCCCGATTGGTTATCCACTGTTGATCTCTTCTCCGCCTTCCATGATCCAATGGTCCTCATTAACTCCGATCACAAGTCTTGCCCCCGCTTCAAAAACCCTCTGATTCACTCTCCACTGTCGTTCTGATCTACATATTGACAGCCAGCACTTAATCACATCGGAGTTTTCCATCGCATGCATTTATTCTTTCCCCCGATTGCTGTTCCTCCGATTCGCACCCCGTCATTGATCTGATCCTCGGATCCAATGGCCATCGCTTAATCGCCTCCGCCCTCCCGATCGCGCAATCGCATCGGAGTTTCTCATCGCACCCTTTTCCTCCTCATGGGTGCGATTCCCGATTAGATGCAGGACCGTCCCGTGTCCGGATCCGAAGCTTATTGTGATTTTTCCTCGCCTTCTAAGCAGTTTAACCCAAAAAACGCAGGATTTCTTAATTTTTTTGTGTTTTGTAGGTGTTTTAATGGTTTTCCATTGTATAATGAAGGAAAGCCGAGGGTTGGAAAAGACGTTTCCTGCACCTTCGAGCTATTAAAAATAACCATTCATAGGTTTAAATTCAATGATTTATCAATGTTTCATGAGCATTGATAAAACACGTAAAATGGCCTGTGTGGCCCTGCACATCGACAAGACACTATTTTATTCAAAAGAACAGTTAAAGAGTATAAGTTTGAAGACAAAGCACAACAGATGAAGAATTGAAGATGGATTTGGGTAATTACGGCTAAGAATGATTATCAAAAGCCTAATTCACTGGATTAAAACACAGTCAATAGAAAAGAATAAGTGTTTCACTGACAGAAAGGCTTCCACCGCTTCAAATGAGGCGAATTGATTCCTCAGCTACCAAGAGAGCCACCTGTTTCCTCGAAGCATTCAAACAGAGGCTGAACTTACTACAGAATCATATATTTTTCCTCAACGCAGCCGAGGATTTACTGTTGCAAGGAAATAAATACAGAAATATCTGCAGAGTTACTCCACACAGCACATAGAGCCTCAAAGTCAAATAAAGCTCCCACCGAGCTTTGATATTTATTGTAAAAAATTTAGTACAGTAATCCACCTATAAACTTCTCCATCAAGCCCCTCAAAAGGCCGAGAAGTCTTGAATCTGTATTAATTTCCTTAAAAGATCTTTTTTTAGATTTCACCTGCTCATTCTTCTATAAATACCTCAGCACAAGATGAGAGACTGTTGGTTGCATAACTTTGAAATACATTTGAGCTCAAACTCCTGATTGTAAATAGTGTTCACTGGCCCTTGGAGCTCTGCTTGTGATAGATTAGTTAGGCTGAATAGTGAAGATGATTGCTGAACTGAAACATTGGACTTGAAGACTGTAACTAGTTTGACATCAATATAAAAGTTTTTTCTTGGGATCCTGGTCTATATCACTGGTGAAGTGCCCCTTTCTTTGTTATTGTTTTCCTTCTATGTATGTCATATTGTTCACTATTCTCTGATAAAGAAAAACAATTATAGAGTTAGGACCTACTGTATATCAGTAACCTTCTCTGACTGAAAATCTTTATCTTAATGTTTTCCTCCAAATTGTTTATTCAAGAATGATTTAATACGGTTAAGCAGTTAGGAATGTTGGAGTTCCCTCGTCCTACCGTTTGCCTTAAACATTTTTCTTGAAAGTTATTTTCCTTATTGTGCTTATTAAAGATGACTATGGAAGATATGGAGTGCCCTGGTCCTAGTTTTTTCTCCAAAAGCAGATTCTGAAAGTTTCCCTTGGTGTTGACTGAAAGCAGACTAGGTTTAAAAGTACCTTATCTAATCTTAGGTTACAATTTGTCTTCTTTTATGTGTTTTCATACTTTCTGAAAGTAATTATGTGGATTACTGGATTGTTTGTCAATTAAGCTGCTTTAATACAGACTTGCCCAAGAAGTCAATGGTTAGCCCTGCACTTGGTTGGTTTTAAATAGTTACTTAAAAGGCTTTTCTTGTTTGGACTGACTATAAATCCCTTGTGAAATTATTATTAGTTTCCACCCCTTCAACACTTTATCGTTTCCATTCCATCACTCTAATCTCAAATAATCTTGTGATATAGATGACTTGCCCCTTGTATCACTCTTGATGTTGTTGCTCAATTAAAGCCCAGATATGACTCCATATCCCAATGGACTAAAAACCAGCGTTATATCTATCTTTCTGGCCAAAGCTGTTCTATTTTCTTGCAACTTATCACCTTTGAAGATTTTTTCACTTAGAACTTTCCCCTCAAGTAAAAATCATGCTCAACCATCCAAAAACAAAAACAAATCCTTGGCCTTCATAGCTAGCCTAATATCATTACCCCAAACTTCAAAGAAAAATCCATATTTGCACTTGTTGGAGAGATCCCTCTCCGGATTCAGGAGGGCTAGATCCTAGAATCCCAAAGTTGGTTGAAACAATGTTGCTTCTGGAGTTTTAGTCTTACTGATCTGCTAAAATTACAGATTCCTAACAAATGGATTAGGGTTTATGTACGCTTCGGCATGTATATATATGTGTTGTAACACTAAAAGGAATATAATGAAATATCAATCTGGTCGTCCCGATTTTGGATCCAGGGGAAAATATTTGTGTTTATCTGTTTTATGTTTTATGCTCTCGCTATTGTTTATTTTCTGTTATAAGATTCGTGTGTAGATAATTTCTGTTCAGGGTTAAAACCTACAAAAGTCATGCTGGGAATGAATTGTTGCTACCAGAGCATGATAAAATAATACCCAGAATATAATTTATTCTCCTTGATCTGCTTGGGATCCTTCGAATCCTAAGGTTTTCAAATCGCGCACCCTCACACATACCCGACTCGAGTTCGGGGAGCACTGCCTTGTCAGGTGCCTCCCACACAACCAAGGAAATTAGGAACATCATACAGGAGTAGCAGAATGCCTTTCTGTGTTCTTGCGCCTCACACACATTGTCTAAAAATTCATCAACGAGGTACTACAACCAGTTGTAGCAGACCCCCTTTTTGCATCTACTGGCCAGCTGAATTACAAAAGCGGGGACTACCAATTCCTAGCATTTGTGCATCATTTTGCATGCCAGCAGTAGGTTACCCATCTATGCTCCTAGGTCATCTATTGTGTCTACTAGAAACCCTCTCTGGTTGCGACCAACGTGATATTTCTCCCAGACTTCATCATCAATCCGCTTCTCATACTTCTTATCGATGCCCTCCTTAGGATTTGGCCCATGCATGGGGAGGCTGGTGATTCAGTGAATTAAGCCATCATCAATCAAGATGCGACCCTGGATCCACAAACACCCATTGTGGACTAGCACCAACAGCTGGTGAACAACCAGGCTAGTGATGTTGTAGCTACCTGTTAGGTCTCTGTAACAAGCAAGATTGGAAAAGTCCGATCACAGAGTTAACATCATTTCAACCAACTTTGGGATTCTAGGATCTAGCCCTCCTGAATCCGGAGAGGGATCTCTCCAATATGTACAAAGATGGATATTGTCTTTGAAGTTTAGGGTGATGATATTAGGCTGGTTATTAAGGCCAAGGGTTTGTTTGGTTTTCTCAGATGGTTGATCATGGTCTTTGTACGAACGGAAAGATCTATATACGGAATAGGTTCAAGGTGAGAAGTTGCAAATCGCTAAATAGCTGGAGACTAAATGGACTAAAGAGAGATGATGAGATTTCAATCATTGAGCCATGGGATGTCAGGGGCCAGACTGACATCCGGGTTCAGAGTAATCCCATGGGGCAAGTCATCCCAAACTGAGATCTCTTTTGAAGTTTGGATTTATGGAATAGGGTGATACAAACAGAAAAGAATCAACGGATACGGAGACAAAGAAGCGGCCAGGATGCGTAAGTACTTTGAAACTAGCCGGCCTTTGACCAGGCACTTAAGAAAAACATAGAAGCAAACTAGGATACGGTAGTACTTTGAAACTAGCCAGCCTTTTGATACTTCTAATAGAAAACGATTTAAAAACAAAGGGAAACTTGAGGAAACCAACCTTTGGAGAAGCGAGAAACTAAGTAGGCGGGGGCTCACCTTTCTCCTCATCTTAGTTCTCCTTTACTTGGTTACTTTCCAAGACAATCACCAAGATAACACAGAATGGCCCAAGATCTGATAATGAAACTAGTCAGCTTTTGACACATCCTAAGGGAAACAGACAAATAGTTGAGCAAACAAGAAAGGGACTCAGGGCTAACCTTTGATTTCCTCAATTCATTCCTTACACAACATATAGGAAAGTAACATTTAAAAAACAACATTCAGCAGTGACGATAAGATGAGGGAACGCCAGCATCTCTGTGCTTAGACTGAATTAAATCATTTCTAAATAACACAATAAGAAGAAAACATTGGGATAAAGATTTTTCAGCCAGAGAAGGTCACTGGTGTACAGCAAACTCTAACACTGTTTAAACTATTCTTTATAGTAGAAGATGAAACAAATTGAAAACAGAAATAAAATGACAAGTTACAGTGAGAATAACATCACCATCGGCATAGACCAGGATCCCATAAATCAGCTTGTATTGATTGCTTCAAACCGGTTACAATCTTCAAATCCAGTGTTTTAATTCATCTCTTTTCACAGTCTAACCTATCTGTTACAAGAAGAGCTCCAAGAGCCCATGAAACCACTATTTACAGTCAAGAGTTTTCCACTCAGAAATAGCTACAGCGCTTCAGCAATTATATTGACAACCAACTAATCCAACCCCTCACTCATCTTCTACTGAAGTATTTATAGAAGGATGAGGAGGTGAGATCTATTTTAAAAGATCGCAAACACAATCAATGCAGAATTAATGTCTTCCTGACCTCGAGAGGTTCGATGAAGAAATTCTACAGGTGTTACATTGCATTAATGTGTTTATACTTAAGCAGTAAGCTCGAAGAGAGCTTATATTGACCTTTGAGGCTCTGCGTACTGTTAGGGTTACTCTGCAGACATTCTGTCGTTGAAATCCGGTGCAGTAATAACTTCTTTGGTTGTTCGAGGCGTAATATCTGATCCTGTTCAATAAATTCATCCTCTGATTGAGCTTTCTGAGGCAATAGGTGGCACTGTGGTGGTTGAGGAATCAATTCGCCTCGAAGTATGGCGGTGGAGGCGTTCTGTATGCCGAACACTTTTAGGTTTTGCTTTAATCCGTGTTCTGAGCCGGGGATTAGGCTTTTGATAATCGTCTTAGCCGTAATCCCCGCCAATCTTCTCACAAAACCACTGCTATGGTTCATTCTACCTTTAATCTGATACTCTTTCTCTGCTCTGATATTAGCGGCCTTCTTCAAGCTTTGCAGGGACGTGCGGCAACCAAAGCTCATGAAGCTTTGTAAATATCTTTGTTCTTCTCCGTATGATTAATTTCCTGGACAAACCGGGAGGATTGGAGTCGTCACTCTCATCCTTCAGATTTCGTAGAATACGAAGGAAAAACCTTTGAAAACCTGCAAAAAACAAAAAAATGAGGAAATCCTGCGTTTACATGGATAGACTGCATCGGAGGGCGTGCGGGTGGACGGAGAAATCGGGACCGTTGATCGTATTGCGATCAACGGTTGGGAGCAAATCACACGGTCAACGCAGAGGAAAGTGGATCGTATAATGGAATCGGGAGAGGAGATGCAGGTCGTCGATCTACAGAGATCGACGGCGGGGATTGGATTTTAAACGCGCCGGGGCAAGATTAACGGGCGAGCGAATCGGTTAAAGGGCAAGCGGGAAAGGTGATCGAGGACCGTCGGATGGGAGGGCCCAGATCCAACGGCGGGGACGAATCCCGCTGCGGGGCCATAGGACAATGTTTAACGCGCGGGAGGCAGACACGGCACGGTGGTTTTCGGAGTGGGGTGGAGAACACGTGTCAGTCGGCGCGTGGAATCGCTGGCCGACGGCACAAAACCACCTCCGGACGAAAGGTGGTGCGGGCACATACCGGTAGGAAAGGAAAACAGCGAGGTGGAAAAGGGGGAGGGGTCCACCAGATGACGGGACACTCCGCACCGTTGATCCGTGGGACTGATCAACGGCGGAGTTTTAATATTATTTTCTTTGGTGGAAAAATAAAACAAACCCGTCTTTTCATTTTACAAAGGTTTTCAATGTTTTTCGGGCAATGAATTATTTCCGAGGTTAAGCCCCTGGCGGGTTTAGCACGCGGTTCCGGCGTGGGGATATATGGAGGGAGAAACGGAAAGGGGCTTAGCCTGAGGGGCTAAAGCCTAACGCATAGAAACGCATGTTTTCTATGGTTTTTGAATAAATTTTGCAAGGGAAGAAAAGTTCCGATAGGTGGATAAGTGGGTTTTCGACCTTGGGGAATGAGATTAATGGAGGAATATGGGATATAAAAGGGTTTGATGAGGTTTTTTATGGTCGAGAAGGGAGTTGAAGAAACGGAGGAAAGGTGGTAGAAGGGGAGAGGACAAGGAGGAGGATGCAGCAACATTTTTATTAGGATTTTCATGGCATATCAGAGGCAGAGAGGGGGGAGAGTATGTAGAACCAACAGTAGTTTGGACTTTTTATCAACAGACTTCAAGTACCAACAATTTTCGGGATTTTAAACTTGTTTCTTGAAGGCTGCAAAGAACATTTAGCCACCAACTGTCATAGTTGAAAAATATGGGTGGCTTAACAGTGGCTCCACTTGGGGATGGCATCTTCTTGAAGATGTCAAGAATTCAGACTTGATTTCTCTGGGATGATGACTGGTGTCTGACCCGTCACATGCTCTTGCTTTTCTTCTGGACAAAATAAGGTCAGTCATTTGAAGAGAGATGAATTTCATCAATACAACTTCTACCTACCCCAATCCTACTGATCTAACATTTTTTCCTTCATCAGAGTGCACTTGGATTGGCAAACTCTTAACACAACATTTTATTCTTTTGAAAGCAGTAAATCTAATCTACTTCTACTCCTTATTTCTCCCCGAACTCAAATTAAACACTTGAGTTCAGATATTCCTCTACCTATTCTACTGTCTGTTGGGATTAAACAGTCCAACAAACTTTCATTCTCTAAATTCTAAAACAGAAATTTAAAAATACCCAAGTCAAGATTGAGCTGTTTGACTTGCTATGATCTATGGCATAAAGACAAGCGGCACATAGATTATTATTTGCAGAAAAATTTAAATCAAAACAGAAGGCTTAAGATCTGAAAATTTTCTCATTGTGGCCTTCCCTCGTACTCACAGCTCTGCTTTTCCCTTTCAGTGAGCTATCTTTACTTGTCTTCTGGTTCGAGTATTGAGTGAATTAGAACCAGGTCTTTTCTTTGACTCAAAATTTAAAATAGCTTTGAGTCATCTCTTTGGAAACTTCGGTTCAGATTTTGAGTTTGTTTGAACCTTGATTTCTACCCTACTCTATCTACTGATAAGCCAAGATTAAACAGTTTGGCAAATCAAATTTGCTACCCTATCAGCAGAAAATTGAAAGCTAATCAGTCAAGATTAAACAGTTTGACCGATTAGAAGTGTGTTTCAAGGAGTGGCATTTATGCTTGCACACTTTCAGATTCATTTCTTCTTTTGGCATGGGGCCTTGCCTTTTTTGTTTTTCATTTCTGCCCTCTTTTCATTTTTTCTTTGTTTTTGTATTTTTTGATTTTTCATAACTTTAAATGCAATGATGGATGAAGTATTTACAATGGAAAAGGTGAAAAGGCTTCAAAACATGAAATAATTTTAAGAAAGATAATGCTTAAGCATCCTGCCATTGACAGGACCCCCAAACAATTCTGCTCCATTCAGTTCTTGTAAGAAAAATGCATTGTTTCCAGCAACTGAATGAATGGAGTAAGGACCAAGCCACAGATTGTCAAATTTACCATGCTTTCCCTTGTCTTCCCTCTTTGAGTCCCACTTTAAGAATTTGTCCCCAATTTTGAAATTGCTGGCCTTTGTTCTTCTGTCAAATATCTTCTTGATATTGTCTTGCTTCTGTAATGCTTTGTTGTATACCTCCTCTCTGGTTTGCTGAAGATGAATGGTCTGATTTATTCTTCTGATTATGTCATCCTCTTCAGTTTGGAGTTCTTGAATTATTTTCATAACTGGTACACCAAGACTGTTAGGAAAAATTGCATCTGTACCGTATACAAGCTGGAAGGGTGACATACCAATGGATTTCTTCAATGTTAACCTGTCGGCCCAAAGTGCATGAACCAGCTTTGTGTGCCAAGACTTCTTATTGTCTTCCAACAGTTTCTTTATTATGTTCACTAAGCTTTTGTTGGAAGACTCTGCAAGTCCATTACCTTGAGGGTAATAGGCAGTGGAGTGTCCCAATGTTATTTGATACTTATGGCAGAATTCAACCATTTTCTTAGATCCAAACGATGCTGCATTATCTGTAATGATCTTGGTAGGATAGCCAAATCTGGACAAGATATTGGTTTCTATGAATTTTATGATAACTGAATCATTGGCCTGTCTACAAGGAATGGCTTCTATCCACTTAGTGAAATAGTCTGTGGCAGTGAGGATCCACCGGTGTTGGGCAGAGGATGAAGGGTGGATTTCTCCTATAAAGTCAAGTCCCCACTGTTGAAAAGGGGCTTCAACAGTAATTGGATGTAGAGGAAGGGGTAGTAATTTTCTCTTGCCTTCAAACAATTGGCATTTATGGCAAGTGGTTGTCAGTTTATGTACATCAGGAAAAAGAGTAGGCCAATAGAAACCAGCCCTCAAAATTTTGTTGGCTGTTGACTTCCAGTACAGATGGCCTCCACACTCTCCTTCATGGAATTCCTGTTTAATCTTTTCTGCATCGAACTCGGGCAAACATTTAAGCAATATACCACTAGCATTTTTCCAATAAAGACATTTATCAACAATGCAATAGTTTACAGCTTTTAACTTTAGGAATCTTGCCTTTGTTTTAGATAAACCAGGCGGTGTGTTTAAATTAAGCAAAACATAAACAATATCAGCATACCAAGGAGAATTCGCAAAATAATCTTCAACAATGGGGGTTGAGAATTCTTCTTGGTCGTCCAAAGCATTAATCATGTTAATATCAAGAACTTCACAATTTGATTCGGCCATTAGCCTAGCAAGACCTTGACCTTTGATAAGCTTCGTGGGTTTAATCTCTAAGTCATATTCAAGAATAACAGCAATCCACTTACCTCTCTTACCATCTGGATCCTGGGTTAGAATGTCCTTTACAACTGAATTTGGGACAAAGGCAATAATGTGTGAGTGAAGGATGTATACCCTGAAGTCTTTTAAAGCTTTTACCAAAGAAAAAGCTTGCTTTTCCATAATATTATACTTCAAAGGGGCATCCCTCAATGCCTTGCTAAAGAATGCAATGGGCTGCTCTTGTCCTTGTGGATTTTTCTGTAAAAGGACAGTAGCTATAGTATGTTCTGATGCAAATGAGAAGATATAAAAATCTTTTGAGAAATCCGGACTTATGAGAACTGGTGTTTTGGTTAACGCTTGTTTAACCAGTTCAAAGGATGTCTTTGCCTCCGCGGTCCATTTTACCCCTTGCTCCCTTTTCAACATGTTTGTGATATTCCTAAGGAGCTCAGCCAAGTTTGGGATGAACCTTCTTAAAAAGTTAATCTTTCCTACGAAAGACTGCAACTCTTTGATATTTCGAGGATGAGAGATTTGCAATATGGCCTCAATCCTCATGGGATCTATCTTTATGCCCTCTTCTGAAATGATATGTCCAAGAAGCTTACCTTCTTGGAGTCTGAATAAGGTTTTCTTGGGGTTCAAAGATATCCCAAACCTTCTGCACTTCTCGAAAACTTTTCTTAAATGTTCTAAGTGTTCTTCATCTGTTTTTGAAAACACAGTTACATCATCAAGATAGATAATGATGAAGAAGCCTAATTCTTCCGAGAATGCTATGTCCATGGCTCTCTGAAAGGTTGCTCCAGCATTCATTAAACCAAAAGGCATTTTCACATGCATGAAAGTGCCCCAGGGTGTAGTAAAAGTTGTCTTTAATTGATCATCAGGGTGGACTAGGACTTGATTATACCCTGAATAGCCATCTAGCAAAGAAATTCTTTTAGACCCTACCACCCTTTGCAAAATATGATCCATCTTGGGCAAAGGGTAGTTATCCTTTAATGAAGCTTTGTTTAAATTCCTGAAGTCTATACAAAGCCTGATTTCTCCGGTCTTTTTCCTAACTGACACTAGATTAGATACCCACTCAGAATATCTAATAGGGACAATAATACCGGCATCATGCATTTTCATAATTTCCTTCTTAACCAATGGCAACTGGACAGGGTTGATTCTGCGCAGTTTTTGTTTGAATGGTTTTTGGTTTTCTTTAAGAGGGATTTTGTGCTGTATTATTTCGGTGTCATAGGACTTAAGATCTTCGTAACTCCATGCAAAAACATCAGAAAATTCTTTAAACAGCTCCAAATATTTAAGTTTAATGTGAGCTGGTAAAGTTTTAGACAGTTTAATCAATCTCGGTTTCTCCTCACTGCCTATATTACATTCTTCCACTTCAGTTTCCACGGGTTCCAGTTTTGGTTTTTTGGCCACATCATCAAAATCAAACAGTTCTTCTAGAGGGGCCAAACCCTTGGGCAGACTATCATTATCAGAATGCAGAGTTTCTATTTCTTGTGTTTCAGATTTCGGACTTAATTCTGCTTGGCGTGTGGATGTGATAGTCTGAAGGTTTATATCTACCAGCTGTGGAGATGGCTCTTCTTCACCAAGAAAATTTTCTTCACTGCAGTCTGTCTCATAGTCTGAATCTGAACTATGGAGGTCAAACTCATTTCTGAATTGCATGAAGTCTTCTATTTGTTTATCTCCATCAAATACCTGCCAATACTTCTTGTTATCTGGGATAGATGGTCTGAATTTTATCTGAGAGGTGTCATCATACAGCATTGGGCAGGTTCTAGCAGCAAAGGCTAAATTGTGGGCTGCAATGTTTTTCTTCCTTGGGACAAAAGATAAGGTGTACTCCTCAAATGTTTTCAAAAGATCAATGACATCATTCCTATAGGCCCTAAGTCTGGGGTGATTTGCATTGTACTCCCCATTGACTTGCCTAATGATTAATTCAGAATCCCCATATACATCTAATCTCTTGGCACCTAATTTTTTCAAAAGATGCAAGCCTAAGAGAAGGGATTCATATTCTGTTATGTTGTTGGAACACTGAAAGTTTAATTTACATGAGATACATTCTGTATGATTATTTTCAGTGTTAGTGATCCAGACACCTGCACCAGCATTTGTCTTGGTGCATGACCCGTCAAAATACATAGTCCAGAGGGGCAGATTTTCAGTTTGGTGAATGGACGTTGTATCATTTGATTCCTCAAGTTTTCCATCGGGTTGAGGACTGTCTTTCTGACTGTCAAGTTTTGAGCTCACAGGATTGATAACTTGGATTTCCAGATCTGTGGTAAGTTTGCTAGGATCTTCAGACACAATAGACCGTTTCGGCATTTCAACATTGTGTTCCCCCTCCTTAACTCCAGCCATGGATTCTTTCGAAACAATTTGTTCAGTGAGTGTTTCATTGTTGAACATGATAAAGGAATCAAGGCTCGTGTTTATAGCATAGAGTGGGGAGTTTTGAGGCCGCTCCTGGCTTGTTACTGTGTATTGCATGTGAGATTCCCTATAAAGCCTCCTAGTTTGATTGAAGACAGGGATGGTTGCATAGGCCATGTCCATTTGCATAGTCCCTTGTAACTTAGCCCCCCAAGATCTTGATAAAAGCATTCCATACTTTGGGGGAACATCGGCCACAACAACATCCATGACTAAACATTTGGCTGGAATTTGGGCTAGATTAACACAGAGATCTTTAATCAATCCTAGACACTTAACCCTACTTGAGTCAAAGGAGTACAGGTCTTTGTAAGGTCTGGTAATTTCAAGACCCAGGCTTTCCATTACAGCTTTTGGCATTAAATTATGGGAAGCACCTGAATCATGCATAGCATTATGCAGGATTTTGTCATGAATGTTTAAGCTTACATAAAAGGGAGGGACAGGACCTTCTTGGAATTTTCCTTCAATCTTTGGACCAAAAATAAGCTCTGGTTGGTCATCACTAAGATTGAGAGTATCTTCGTTATCCTCTAAGTTTAAAGCCTTCAAAATTTTGGACCTATATACATGTTGGGCAGCTAACTCAGTCAAAGGAACAGAGATTTTGATCTTTGAGATTTCCTGTTCCAGGCTGAAAAGGTTTTGATTCTTCAGAACATTGACTTCAGCCTTGTTTACTGCCACTTTATTAGCAAAAACAGCTTGCTGATTTGGTTTATCTACAATTAAAATAGTTGTCTTTGCAGGAGTACTAACTGAGGTGCTAGTACTACTAATGTTTGCACTCTGTTTTTCGATGTTTTGAGTGTCTTTCCCTTTATCATCACCAGAATCAACAGCCACCGTTTTGTCCCTTTGTTTGATCGTTTTAGACTTGGTTGCAGTGCTGTTTTGAGAAGGTTTGCCAGAGGTTTTATTGTTGGGTGTTTGTTGATTAGATTTACTTCTGAGTTCATATTCCCTCAAAGGTTCTATGACAGCGTTCTCCATGTTTTGGTAGTTGTTTTCAGCATCATCTCTTCTGTCATCATAAGGTGTATAAAGACCTTGTTTATTATCATAATGAACCTCAAAGTCATCATCATCTACCCCAAATAAGTTTATATCATCTTCCTTGTTATTTGATCTGTTTGCTCAACCTCACTTAAAAAGTTCTGATGGAAGGGAGGGATGATCTGCTGATCATCTTCCCTGGGTCTGTTAGGAGGTTGATTTCGTCTAAGATTCTGATTCTGGTTTTGATTTCTGTTTTGAGGAGCATTTTGATTTAGACTCGCTTGTGCTCTCTCTAGAATGCTCATTTTCTTCATCATTTCTTCCATCATTATTTCCATCTTTGAGCTTGAAGTGGAAGGGGTGGATTCCTCTCTAAAAGATACTTTCTTTTCAGCTTTCATCCTTGCTCTTTTCTCCATAAGGTTCACCTCTACAGAAAGGGCACCTCTTTGCATGTCTTCAAGGGTTGCAAAGACTCTTTCTCTGAGTGAATATGTCATGTCTGGATCAAACCCTTCAGGAAATTTGTTTAAGGCTGATCCTTGAGGAGGTTTCAGTTCAGGGGAGAGTGCGTTATACACACTGTTGAATCTGGTACAATAAGCTTGAACACTTTCCCCAGGGTTCTTATGGAGATTGTTATAGTCAGCAAGGACTTGGAGAGGGTTTTTCCTTACTTCCCACTTGTTTAAAAAATTTTGATGGAAGGCTTGAAGGTCGTTAATACTATGGGGGGTTAAACCTTTAAACCATTTTCTCACATCTCCCCCCAAACTTTGAGCAAAAAATCTGATTTTGACAGATTCATTATCAATTTCATTTCTGTCAAAGTAGTCATTCATCTTTTCCACGTGTTGAGATGCTGTTATGGTATTATTAGCATCATATAATGGAATTTTGGACTGATAGTCCTGTGGAAGGTTGACTAATGGTACAGGAAGGACTAAGGGAGCATACCATGCTGCCATGATATGTGGTGGGGGTGGGTTTACAAGTGGAGGTGTGGGTTGAAGTGGAGTGGTTTGAACAGTGGATGAAGGATGAACAGAAGTGGATGGAACAACAGTAGATCTCTGAGTTGACCTGGGGTGAGAGGCACCTAGATTATGTATGAAATGTAAATCAGGAGGTGTTGATTCTCTATTCCCAAGAGTCCCACTGGTTTCGGGAGATGAAAGGGTAGGCTCAGAATCTAACTGACCTAAATCACCAAATGACCTAGTTCTGAATGGGTTTAACAAGTCAATTTGTGATTCATGAAGAGCTGAAAGGTTTTCAGGGAATGAATTGGCTCTTATGAGGGATCTGAAGATAGTTGAGGATTGTATCCTAGGAGACTTCCTAAGAATTCTTTCAGGGTTGTCAACTATTTCAGGAGGATCCGGGTCAGGATGGGCTCTAGTATGAATCTTTTTAGGAGCCACAATGTTTATGGGATTAGACCCAATCTAAACAAGAAAATTTCAACCAGATATGACAATCTTTAGACAGTTAACTAATCTGTTTTCTCAATTCGAATCCTACAGTCCTTTAACTGAATTTGAATGATTTTTATAATGATAAGGGTTCTTTCCAGTGGAGTCTTAAGGTCTGTTCAGGATGGTGGAGTCGCCAGGTGGAAAGTTCAGAGTGTTTTCAAAGGAATGCACTGTCCACCACAGTGTTCGTGAAACATTCTTCTTCTAGGATATCTCGAAACACAACAAACTCTAACCAGAGATTGACTGGGAGGGCATTCACTAGATGTGTCACCCCCTAAAAGAGGATGAGATCCAGAGGCTACCTGGCCCTTTCCAGACTCTGTCTAAGAGTATAGAGTAAAACACATCAAAGACGTATACAGGTATCAAAAATTATGTTTTACTACCAATCTGAAATGTTTTTGGTATTTTCTGAATTGTTTATATTTCTGGTTTTTTGAAAGAATGTCCTAGCTTTGCCTCAAAACTTAGCTACGGTTAAGAAACAAAGACAGTCTATCCTTGTGGCTAAGCTAGCTGATTTCCCAAGGTTAGATAAAGACTTAAAAGAACCCTAGGATTTTCCTAGTTTGTCACTGATTCAAACGAGTTTTACCATGATTACCATTCTTTGGTAGTGCTTGAAAAGGCTGCTTTTTACTCTCAAGGTGCTATATGAAAATAAAAGGGAAAAAGATGAAACACTCAAGTCAATCCCCAGCGGAGTCGCCAGAAAATGTTAGTTCCTGGTGGCTCAGCTGCAAAATAGATCAATTGTCATGGCACCAGAGATTTTGGGTAAAACTTCCCCAGTGGAGTCGCCAGAAATGTTAGGTCTCTGTAACAAGCAAGATTGGCAAAGTCCGATCACAGAGTTAACATCATTTCAACCAACTTTGGGATTCTAGGATCTAGCCCTCCTGAATCCGGAGAGGGATCTCTCCAATATGTACAAAGATTGATATTGTCTTTGAAGTTTAGGGTGATGATATTAGGCTAGTTATGAAGGCCAAGGGTTTTGTTTGGTTTTCTTAGATGGTTGAACATAGTTGCTGTCTGAGACGGAAAGATCTATACGCAAATAGGTTCAAAGGTGAGAAGTTGCAAGTAAACAAAATAAGCTTCGATTCTAAAGAGAGATGATGGCAAGTTTTCAATCCATTGGGCTATGGAGTCATAAGGGAATTTAATTGAAACATCCAGGTTCAAGAGTAATCTATGGGGCAAGTCATCTAGGCCTAAGGATCTCTTTGAAGTTTTATTTATGGAATGGGGTGATACAACAAGAAAGGGAATCAACAGATGCAGAACGAAGAGCAGCCCAGGATCTGGTAAGTACTTTGAAACTAGCCAGCCTTTGACCAGGCACTTAAGAAAAACATAGAAGCAAACTAGGATCTGGTAAGTACTTTGAAACTAGCCAGCCTTTGATACACTTCTAAGAGAAAACAGATTAAAACAAAGGGAAACTTGAAGGCAACCTTTGGGACAGAAACTAGTGGGCAGGGCTCACCTTTCTCCTCATCTTAGTTCTCCTTTACTTAGTTACTTCCAAGACAATCACCAAGATAACACAGAATGGCCCAAGATCTGATAAGTACTTTGAAACTAGTCAGCTTTTGACACATCCTAAGGGAAACAGACAAATAGTTGAGCAAACAAGAAAGGGACTCAAAGCTAACCTTTGATTTCCTCAATTCATTCCTTACACAACATATATGAAAGTAACATTTAAAAAACAACATTCAGCAGTGACGATAAGATGAGGGAACGCCAGCATCTCTGTGCTTAGACTGAATTAAATCATTTCTAAATAACACAATAAGAAGAAAACATTGGGATAAAGATTTTTCAGCCAGAGAAGGTCACTGGTGTACAGCAAACTCTAACACTGTTTAAACTGTTCTTTATAGTAGAAGATGAAACAAATTGAAAACGGAAATAAAATGACAAGTTACAGTGAGAATAACATCACCATCGGCATAGACTAGGATCCCATAAATCAGCTTGTATTGATTGCTTCAGACCGGTTACAATCTTCAAATCCAGTGTTTTAATTCATCTATTTTCACAGTCTAACCTATCTGTTACAAGCAGAGCTCCAAGAGCCCATGAAACCACTATTTACAGTCAAGAGTTTTCCACTCAGAAATAGCTACAGCGCTTCAGCAATTATATTGACAACCAACTAATCCAACCCCTCACTCATCTTCTACTGAAGTATTTATAGAAGGATGAGGAGGTGAGATCTATTTTAAAAGATCGCAAACACAATCAATGCAGAATTAATGTCTTCCTGACCTCGAGAGGTTCGATGAAGAAATTCTACAGGTGTTACATTGCATTAATGTGTTTATACTTAAGCAGTAAGCTCGAAGAGAGCTTATATTGACCTTTGAGGCTCTGCGTACTGTTAGGGTTACTCTGCAGACATTCTGTCGTTGAAATCCGGTGCAGTAATAACTTCTTTGGTTGTTCGAGGCATAATATCTGATCCTGTTCAATAAATTCATCCTCTGTTTGAGCTTTCTGAGGCAATAGGTGGCACTGTGGTGGTTGAGGAATCAATTCGCCTCAAAGTATGGCGGTGGAGGCGATCTGTATGCCGAACACTTTTAGGTTTTGCTTTAATCCGTGTTCTGAGCCGGGGATTAGGCTTTTGATAATCGTCTTAGCCGTAATCCCCGCCAATCTTCTCACAAAACCACTGCTATGGTTCATTCTACCTTTAATCTGATACTCTTTCTCTGCTCTGATATTAGCGGCCTTCTTCAAGCTTTGCAGGGACGTGCGGCAACCAAAGCTCATGAAGCTTTGTAAATATCTTTGTTCTTCTCCGTATGATTAATTTCCTGGACAAACCGGGAGGATTGGAGTCGTCACTCTCATCCTTCAGATTTCGTAGAATACGAAGAAAAAACCTTTGAAAACCTGCAAAAAACAAAAAAATGAGGAAATCCTGCGTTTACATGGATAGACTGCATCGGAGGGCGTGCGGGTGGACGGAGAAATCGGGACCGTTGATCGTATTGCGATCAACGGTTGGGAGCAAATCACATGGTCAACGCAGAGGAAAGTGGATCGTATAATGGAATAGGGAGAGGAGATGCAGGCCGTCGATCTACAGAGATCGACGGCGGGGATTGGATTTTAAACGCGTCGGGGCAAGATTAACGGGCGAGCGAATCGGTTAAAGGGCGAGCGGGAAAGGTGATCGAGGACCGTCGGATGGGAGGGCCCAGATCCGACGGCGGGGACGAATCCCGCTGCGGAGCCATAGGACAATGTTTAACGCGCGGGAGGCGGACACGGCACGGTGGTTTTAGGAGTGGGGTGGAGAACACGTGTCAGTCGGCGCGTGGAATCGCTGGCGGACGACACAAAAACACCTCCGGAAGAAAGGTGGTGCGGGCACATACCGGTAGGAAAGGAAAACAGCGAGGCGGAAAAGGGGGAGGGGTCCACCAGATGACGGGACACTCCGCACCGTTGATCCGTGGGACAGATCAACGGCGGAGTTTTAATATTATTTTCTTTGGTGGAAAAATAAAACAAACCCGTCTTTGCATTTTACAAAGGTTTTCAATGTTTTTCGGGCAATGAATTATTTCCGAGGTTAAGCCCCTGGCGGGTTTAGCACGCGGTTCCGGCGTGGGGATATATGGAGGGAGAAACGGAAAGGGGCTTAGCCTAAGGGGCTAAAGCCTAACGCATAGAAACGCATGTTTTCTATGGTTTTTGAATAAATTTTGCAAGGGAAGAAAAGTTCCGATAGGTGGATAAGTGGGTTTTCGACCATGGGGAATGAGATTAATGGAGGAATATGGGATCTAAAAGGGTTTGATGAGGTTTTTTATGGTCGAGAAGGGAGTTGAAGAAACGGAGGAAAGGTGGTAGAAGGGGAGAGGACAAGGAGGAGGATGCAGCAACATTTTGATTAGGATTTTCATGGCATATCAGAGGCAGAGAGGGGGGAGAGTATGTAGAACCAATAGTAGTTTGGACTTTTTATCAACAGACTTCAAGTACCAACAATTTTCGGGATTTTAAACTTGTTTCTTGAAGGCTGCAAAGAACATTTAGCCACCAACTGTCATAGTTGAAAAATATGGGTGG